>OX578138.1:16770044-17405044 GCA_951213105.1 Amaurobius ferox | reverse complement strand
TTTTAATGTTTTTAATATTGATTGAAGTCGTGATGGTGATGGTTAAAACTTTATGGTACTGGTGTTTTATGTTTTTAAATGTATAATAGCGCTTTTAATATTTATATGTTTTTAATGTTTTAAATGTGTCGTAAATGTATATATACATGGTATTTTAGATTTGTTATCTAGATTTATTAGAGAATTTTCGAGTGACGGGGAATTGACTTTTCACTTTGAGGTTTTATACTTTGATACTTTTGAATCTTTTATGTTCGTTTTTCGTGGTCACTATGAGGTTAACTACGGATGCGTGCAGGCTTCCGGGAGTGGTGTCACGACTGCACAGAAGGCAGGTAACCGAGACTTAAATGAGGTCACTATCCCTCATTGGCCCTTTTATTGCACCTAGCCAGTATGTTTTCCTTTCGTTCTTGGTTTCATCTTGATTGTAAGGTTTTCAGGGTTATTGTCTTTTGAGTTTATATATATATATATACACACACTGTGCGTCAAAGAATTTTTAAAACTGGGTCTGTAAAATGAAATTGAAACAAGAAATTATAATTTGTTTTGGCTTTTTATTCAAAATTAGTCCCTCCGGCTTTAATACACTTGTTACAGCAATTTAATAATGATTCGAATGCCTGTTCTAATTCACTTTGTGGAATGGCCTTCAAAACATGCATCGAAGCTGTTTGTATGGTCAAAATATCATCAAAATAACACCCTAACATAATTTAAATTCATTTTAAGTTTTGGGAATAAAGAGAAGTCACAGGTTGCTAAATCAGGCGAATACAGTGGATGATTCAACACACGGATGTTACTTTTTGCCAAAAATCTATGAACAATAAGTGAGGTGTGACTGGGTGCATTATCATGCAACAAACACCAACTGCTTTCATCCCGATATTCTGGACGAATGTGACGAATTCTGGCCGTCAAACACTTCAAAACATTTAAATAATACTCACCAGTAATTGTTTGTCCAGTTGGAACAAATTCTTTGTGGATAATACCCTTACTATCGAATAATGTAATGAGTATTGTTTTGATTTTGGATGGAACTTCTCTTGTTTTTTTGGTTTGTGGTGAGTTTTTGACTTCCATTCCGCACTTTATCGCTTTGTTTCAGAATCATACTGAAAACACAATGTTTCGTCACCTGTAACAATCAATTTCAAGAAGTTTGGATCATTTTTAGTGGCTGAAATGATGTCTCTGCAATGTGCACTTCTCTTTGATTTTTGTTCATTGGTTAAAGTGTGTGGAACAAATTTAGCACAGACTTTTGTTTTGGCCAAATCTTCATGCAGGATGGTTCAAATCGTTTCTTTGTTGATGTTTAAAGACTATTCCATCATTCTTAGTGACGCACAGCGATTGTTTGCCACGAAGTCACATACTTTTTCAATAATCTCAGGTGTCCTAGATGAACTTGGTCTTCCGGTATGCTTATCATCTTCTAGTGTATCTCTTCCGTCCAAAAAACATTTGTGCCACAGGAAAACATTTGATATCTACTTAAACAAAACTCACCGTAAACTTGTTTCATCAATTGGTACGTTTCCGAGACACTTTTACCAAGTTTTGTGTTAAATTTAATTACAGCGCTATGATTTCTTTTCTCAATTCAACATGAAAAAAATTTTACTTCTGTAATGAACGGCCGTATATTTTGTGTTAGTTTAGCAAATGCATCGAACTTTTGGCAGTGCACCAGCAGACAGTCGAGGTTTATCACGCATGCACAATTACACTGATAGAGCCACTGTACGCTGATATCTAGCGCCAGTCTTAAAAATTCTTTGACGCACTGTGTCTATATATATAGCAACAATTGTGAAAATAGGGTCCGTGGCTACAAATGTTGAAAAGTGGCTACTAAAAAATAAAAAAGGCTAGTTTGTGGCTAAAGAAAAAATCCTAGAGCAAGTACAGTCACTATTTTTGACCTGAACAAGTACATATACCTGAACATATACCAGTACATATACCTGAACAAGTACATATACCTGAACAAGTACAGTCACTATTTTTAAATTAATGATAACATAAAGCATAGAGGGCAGTTTCTAAATTTATCACCTGTTCTGAGCATAACTTCTCTTGTCTTTCATAATAACTGTCAATCACTGATTGATCAGGCATCTCATTAGGACTATGAAGTAAACATGCTACACCTAAAATGAAAATAATGTTTAAACAATAGGAAATTTTGAGTCATGAAATTGAGTAGTTATAGCATAAGTAGATAGTGACAAAATGAGTAAAAATTAAAAAGCTAAAATATTATTTTGTCATATTAAATAAATGTTATTATATTTTTAATTTAATTTAAATTTAATTTTATAAAAACAAAGATTATGGCAAGTCACTAAAACCAAGAAAATTAAACAACATATTAAATCAAACAAGTGACATACTGCCGTATCAGTAAGTTAAGTGAAACATGGGTAATATATATATATTTAAAAAAAAAAAAAAATGACAATGTAACTTTTAAATACAAACTTTTTAAATACAAAATACATATTTTGTATTTCACTACTCATCAAGTTTTCAAAAGTAGTTCTATTTTGTATTTCTTTTAAATTTACACAACTATTTCAAAGTAAAATAAAGGGGGAAAAAATGCAGTTAAAACTCTCTTTCATAACTCCTTTCCTTTATTGTTATTATTTTAATTAACTGTGCAATGTGTTAATCCTTTGAAGCAGAATCTTTATTAAACATATTTTTTATACATATATATTTTTAATTTTTTATTTATTTAGATGTAAATAACTAAAAGTAGCTGCAATTATAATTTTAAACATGCTGAATTTTAAAATGTAAACGGCAATGCCCATGTTCCAATTTGTCTCAATACCAAAAGTGGTACGGGACAGTGATATCCCATTATAGATAGCATAGCATTTATAGATATTATAGCACCTATAGTAGAATTTCTGCTTTCAATGGATAGATCCTACCAAATCCATCTGGACCTATTACTAGCATCTGAAGGGAACCAATATTTGATGCAGGGTTCATACTGCCTTTTCAAATAAAAATAGGAACAAAACAGGATTTCTTCCTCAAAAAAGTAAGAAAAATAGAAATTTGAAATCTGTTGATGTAGTTTAAAATTATAAGTGAATATGAAATATGTTAGCAGAATAACAAAAAAAAAAAAATAATAATATTCAAGGAAAATCAGTTTGATGGTCAGACCTGCACAGAAAGTTTATGAAGACAAATGTTAAATGTTAAATGACTTTCAGCTATAGATCACAAAACTAACCTGCAGGTGGCAATGCTGCTATAACATTATTGTAGCGAGATGCAAACTAACTATGGATGCAAAAGGAACCTTAATTGGAAAGCAAACAACTTTCAATAAAAATGATTTTAGATTTATGACAGAAACGTAAATTATGTTACATGTAAATAAATATTATTATGAATGTTAAAAAATGTAATAATTGCACACTATATTATAATTGAAAGTAAAAAGAAATAAAATATAAAAATACTGAGTTTAAATGCTGATTCAATTACAACTAAACTTACTTTACTCCTCTCTCTCTCTCTCTCTCTCTACTTCAGTTATTAATTACCTTCATAAAATTATTAGAATTGAAATATGTAAAAAATCCTAAAAGAAGTAAATACACTTATATATATATATATATATATATATATATATATATATATATAAGTGTATTTGCTTTGAAGATATATTGATAAAATTTTTATCAGTTTCTCAATTTAGGCAACTTAGAATCTACAAAATATTTTTCCTTTTTAGTTTTTAGACAACATTTTATGCACTTTTCTAATTCATCTCTAGCAGTTTCTATGATGCCACTATCAAGAGTTGCTTCCTTCATGTTCTTTCTCCTCAGAGCACTACTTAGTCTTTCTGAATCCTCATCAAAAAACTGTTGGCTTATTTAAAAATAATTTTGACACTTTGGCATTTTAAGGCAATTTCTTTCAACTTCTCATTGTCTTTTTAATGCCATCTAATTTTCGTTATTTTCTTTTTGTTGTTCTACAAATATTTTCTCTTCTTTCACCCTTTTTGATGTTTCACTTAAAAAATATTCTTGTCTTGCTTCTTTAACTCTTCTAAGTAAAGCTGAAGTGACTGGAACTTTACTCACGGTGTTACCATTTTTTTAAATGACAACTTTTATTACATGGATAGATGTTATTATCTTTTCACCAAGATTCATTCTCATTATTTATATGGAAGTCTATGTTTAGTATCTGCTTTTTCATGGAAAAGTGTCCAATAAGCTTTAATCAGCTAGGACAAAATGAAATATTTTGACTTTACAAAATGTGTACTTATCACTTCAGAAATTTTGGCCCAAGAAACAATAATTTTTTCATATGTAAAGGTTTACCCCACACTCATAAAATGCCTATTCTCATATAATTTTGTCAATATTATAATCATTTAATTTTAACATTTTTATGCATGCACATGAGCGACATAGATTGTTCACAATCTGCCCCTTTTTCTTACCAATGGGTGAAGTATTTTTAAATCTTGCATTCTTTTAAGAATTGCAGAAGTTATAGACAACTCAGCTTCCAAGTATTCAAAATACAAATGTAACATTGCCTAAAGTTTAAATAAACAAGTCCTGATTTTTCTTTATATGATGAAGCAAAAGTTCTTACACCAGCATCAATCTCCATTTGCTTTATAGGTAAAAAATTAATTACTCCCATCAGATACTTCCAATTCTTTAAGTTTTTCCTATGACAGATCCAGGCTTCACATACCTTTTCAGCAAATTAATGAGGACTTCATTACATTTAGAATCACTAAAAACAGCATTTGTACATGATAATCTCTATATTTTGTTTAATTATGAAATTATTTTCCACTTATGCAATCTGTTTACAACAATTAATATTAAAAAAATATTCACTTTGTAGTAGATTCAGTCTTCTATGACTGTGTATATGAGCATTTCATAAATCAACATACTTGAGATCGCTGTGCATGATATATAATATATAATTTCTTTATGCTATTATTAATTTGAATCTTGCATCAGGAAATAATTTAGTTTTAAATTTAAAAAATACAGCTGAAATTTAAATAAACCATTCTGCTTATAAAACTCATTTCATTGCAAAAAAATTTGTTTCCCTTTTGGTGTTTGTTTTTTTTTCAAGAAAAATGTCACTATTTTAACAATTCCAATGCTGCTGCTGAGGAGTCCCGATAAAAAAATATTTTTCCAACCATCTTCATCTTCTAATTATTCTACCTTAGAGCATATGAATTATCATATTTTTGTTTTTAATATTCTGGGGAAATATTTTGTTTAGAAGAGATAATATTCTTTTTGTACATTCCCAGGCTGCATATATTTTGAATTTAAAGGCATTTGTATTGCAGAAGCAAATCGAATGTAAGCCAAGGGAAGCTGTAAAACAGTAAGCTCTTAGCATCTTTGGTTATTTATTTTTTTTTTTAATTTTTTTTTATATTTTTAGAGTTGTTGTATGAAAAAAATCTTTTATAAATCCTTTATTTATCAATACATAACTTGGGAATTTTGTTAAGTATTGTATATTTCTCAGCCATGGCAACCCTATTGAATCTGTATTTGTTATTATTAATGACAAGAGAACAACTGTTATCTGGAACAAGAGATCAACTGTTATCTGCTGCTCTTTCCATCATCCCTCTCCCATTTACGGTAAACTACTCCATTCTTTAAGTACAAAGAATCCCACAGTGCTCAATATCATTTTGTTTCAGGTGAGATACAGGACATTTCTTGCCAAGTTGACCTCTCATTAGCTTGTTCTTTGGGGAACAGGATTGGCTGGATATATCTGTTTTCTTCTTGGGCTCAAGAAATTTGTTCATCACTCCAAGGATAAGGTGATGAATTTGAACTATGGTCAATAACTTGTTGGATAGTGTGTGTTGTTCTATGACAGTATCATAAAGATAACAGTATCATAAAGTCTATGACAGTATCATAAAGTTGACATCCTATGACAGTATCATAAAGTTGACATTCTATGACAGTATCATAAAGTTGACATTCTATGACAGTATCATAAAGTTGATCTATGACAGTATCATAAAGATGGACAGTATCATAGTGTGTTGTTCTATGACAGTATCAAAGATGGAAATCATAATTTCTGGTTACTGACTTCATTTTGAAAACATACTAGTTTTTATATGCTGCTCTTTTACGGCTAGTGGATGAAATTAAACGAATTGGATGAATTTAAATTGGTTCTTGTAATTTACATTCATCTGTTTCTTTTATGTTATTATTTTTTCTCTAAATAGAGTGTCTCTAGCCTACTGTAAAGTATATAACAACATAATTAGTGTCTCTAGCCTACTGTAAAGTATATAACAACACAATTTTAAGTATTTTCAATCCATGAATACACCTCAACAGCCAGGTGTATAACATATCAATATAAACTTGAATTTAGACACCTGTCATTGTTGAAAATTTTTTGCTACTAACTTTTTTTTTGTTGGTCACTAAAAATTTTGTTATAGTGGCCAGGTTCCACTATTAAAATTTTCTGAAGCTGAATGTTTATGTCATAGATCAAAACCAAACAGCATTTTTGATGGGCTGATTCGTGGACAACATTTTGCAAGCCAATCGGAACAAAGGTCAGTGACAGTCCCAATTTTGCTGGTTTCTGGATACGAATATAGAGATCATTAAGTATCATTCTGTTGAACCTCTCTACCATGTTAGTCCGATTGGGGATGAAAAAGAGTAGTTCAAGTTTTTTTCATTCCGAGTAGTTTGTACAATTCCATGAATATGCTAGAGTTAAAATTCATCCTTTGATCAGAAAGGATGAGTGTTGGAACCCCATAACGACATCTGGTTCTGGACTAGGACTTCATTGATGGCTGTAGACACTTGGTCAGGGATTGCGTAAGCTTCTGGCTACTTTGTGAAATAATCCATTACTACTAAGATATATTTTCTAGTCTAAAGTCCATGGTAGTGACCCTAAAATGTTGAGTGTAATTCTCTCGAAAGGAGCTCTGACATTGTAACACTGAAGAAGCCCACGTATTTTCTTCCTCATTCCCTTCTGAGCACCACATTCAGTGCATTTTTTTAACATTCTTTGTACTCAACACCGAACCTCATATTACACCAAAAAAAGCATTTCACGAGCTTTGTTAAGCATCCTGCTAATGCTGAAATGTCCTTCAGTAGGGCTATCATGTATCTCTTTTAGTATACTGGACATTTTGGAACAAGAGATCAACTGTTATCTGCTGCTCTTTCCATCATCCCTCTCCCATTTACGGTAAACTACTCCATTATTTAAGTACAAAGAATCCCACAGTGCTCAATATCATTTTGTTTCAGGTGAGATACAGGACATTTCTTGCCAAGTTGATCTCACATTAGCTTGTTCTTTGGGGAACAGGATTGGCTGGATATATCTGTTTTCTCCTTGGGCTCAAGAAATTTGTTCATCACTCCAAGGATAAGGTGATGAATTTGAACTATGGTCAATAACAACTTATTGGATAGTCACTGAAATCTGACTTCCAAGCTTTATCTCTGCATGAGAGCATCTCATGCAGAGATAAAGCTTAGAAGTTTGCAATTCACAGACAAGATCTTTTAGAGAGCGTATCAATGTTTCCACTAGCTAACCACTTTGGATGCCGAATTTTCATTCCAACTATATGAACATTTACTGAACTATATTGTTTTTAAAGTTCATGTTTCTTTAAAAGTCCAATCCAAGAATACATAGGTCAACAATTTCCACTATGTAAGCAACATGATTATAGATGCTCATCCTAATAGAAAAATTAACATTCATTTTCCCCAGCACATTTACTTTTTCCTCAGCAACAGTGTATAGGGGAAAAATAAGTGTCATGCATAGAAATCGCCCATTAATCCAGTGAGCTACATCACTTTTAACGATTGTGATTCGAACTCGAATCCAAAAGCACCTTGTGTTGGGTGTTACTGATACAACCAACAACAGTAAGTCCATGTATGGCTCCTTGCAATGATAAAACCCAGTAGGTTCTAAAAGGGGGTATTTTCTTCACACTGCAACATCCAACATAGTTGCCACCTGATTTCTTATGCAGCTTTTCGTTTCGAGAGTCAATGCCCTTTTCTCCTCATGCTCAAAGAGTCAATGTATTCTTTTTGTATAGCCACTCTAAGTCCAGCACTCCAGTCCACATGCAAGTAAGCCTAACAGTCTTTTGAATCCGTTGTCACTTTGGTTTTGGAGAATACCTTTTTGTTTAGCTTTCATCTCAAATTGTATGGTTCTTATCTCCTGTTTCATTGCTTCTTGTCCGGCTTTTATCTCTTGACAGGTTTTAATGAAAGTCATCATTTCTTTTTGTGCATCATTCATCTCTTTGTATCCGGCTTTAATGTCTTCTATCAGTTCTTTTTGTCAGACTTTCATTTACTCCATCATCTTCTTCCATAAAACTATAATATCTTCAAAAAGTTTCTTCATGCTTCTAGACTTACATGCTCTTCAAGCTTCCAGAAATCCTACTTCTAACACCAATTTGTTTTGACGGACCCTCTTAAATTGTGACTCCCATGATGCAAAAACGAGTAAGAATTTCTGGAAAACCAATGCTTTTATTTAAAAGTACCAATAACCACTAGGGATGCAACGGATATCCGGTAAACATCCTGTATCCGGCCCATCTGGCTATTAAGCCGGATATTTGGCAGCAGCCGGATATTAGGATTATCCGGCCGGATATCCGGTCATATAAATAATATGCAAAATAAGTATTTTTAATTACTCAATTAATAGTAATATTAAAATTTTCAGGTTTCTTAATTTTTATTATAGTTTCTATAACTAAACCTTCATTTTATTACTTAATATAAATTCAAAATCTCACCTTTACATTCAATGTCTTTGACAATGAATATTACTTTAACTTACGATTTACATTACAAATTAAAAATAAATTTCTCGTCAACAGCATTCTTTTTTTTTTTTTCATATTAATAATTAAATATTCAAAAGACACTATTTCAAACATCATAAAATTTTTTTTTAAAAATTAAAAATTTGTTTCCCCTTTTAAAATTTTAAAATTATAATGCAAAAAGAGTAGTTTTCTACATTTTTTGGCCAAATTTCTATTTCTCTTTTTGTCATAAATGACTCCTTCAGAAAACAGTCTTTTACTATATACACTGCTATGTTAATAGCACTGTATATATATAGTGGTGGGGCAAGATACTTTTTTAGCAATTGCGATAAATAAGGAAAATTACTCCTATTCATTTTCCACCAGTCAAATAGTGACATTTTTCTTTCAATTACTGGCTGTGAAAGATGGCTTCTCAACTCTTCAAAGTAAGCTGACTCGTCATCTTGTTGCACTTGTAATTGTGATATGCTAGAATTAACAGTTATTTCAGTAAAGCAATCCCAAAAAGATGCAGGATTATTTGCAAGATTAGAATTTTCATTACTTTGAAATTTCGATTCTATTAGGAGCGACTCTTCGTTTTCTTCAGGAGAACTCAAAGTTTGAACTTCTTTCTTCATTATCAATAATAAAGAAGATTTAATCATTTCATCATAACCCTGATCTTTATCGAAAAAATGAATTTTGATTCTTGGGTCTAAAATGGTTGCTATTAAAAATGTTCATTCAGCTGTATCGTTGAAAAACATTTATGTATGTTTTCTTCTAATGTATCCTTTATTGTTTCAACACCAAATACTTCAGATTTTGACAAATATCTATTCAATGTTACAACCATAGGAATTACTTCTGAAATTAATGATTTTGAGGACCTTATTTGCTCGGTAATTTCCTCAAAGGGTTGAAGTAGAGTTGAATTAATGTCCATTGATATGATGAAAAGCTTGTTATTTCATTGTTTTCTGCTGCATATAAGGACATAGCATTTCTTAATTTATTGACATCATTACAACAAATTATAATGTTGGAATTAAAAGTACTTATGATTTCTATTTCTATAATTTATTAAGTTATCTGTGATACTATATAGGAATTTAAAGAGTGATAAGGTTTTTAAATTCTTAGTTGTTATAATCAAAACATTTTATTTTAAGCAGTGGCTACTAAATATTAAGAAGTTAACAAGTGTAATTATATTAATAACCAGTTGATAATCATTAAGTATATAAACACTTACCGCTTAAGCTTTAATGGCCATTTTAAAAGTTTTAATAGTCTCATGGCTACTGCTGGTTTTGGTTTTGATTTGTATTAGTTGCTTTAAAATATAATAATAATTTTAAAATATGTATTTCTTCTGAATTAAGAATTTAACTTAGCTATAATCATGTAAAAAAAAAAAAAAGACAAATGAGAAGAAAAATTAAATAGGAACAGTAGTGCAACCAGAAATTTTTTCTGGGGAGGGGGAGTATTCGCTCTTTAAAGGGTTACAATCTTGAAATTAGCACAAAAATTACTATTTCTTCATATAAATTGAGAGCTTCTGGGGAAGGTTTTTTTTTTAACCTTAACCCCCCCCCCCCCCCTGGTTGCACCTATGAATAGAAATAATGAAATAGTAACTATTTAGGATTTCTAAAAGAAAATTATACTGTCGGCCGGATATCCCGGATGTCCGGTTTTAAATTCGGTTGAATATCCGGCATCCGGTCAAACTAACATCCGATGCATCCCTAATAACCACCAGGACTAATATACAACTTATAACATTATAACTATCTTACAAGATCACTAAAAAACTGTCAGGTACAATAAAACAGCAATTCCCAAAATAGCAGATTCTATCCTCAAAACACTGATATATTTCACAATTCACTTTGATTCGTACCACATCAACTCTGTCCAAATAAAGGATGAGTTCCTTATATACTGTCCATTGAAATCTCTAGAAAACAGGCGGTATCTTCAAAACAAGTGGGTATTTTAAAAAGTTCCAACGGATTCATAAACTCGCCAAAAGTTGCCAAATCTAGCAACTAGGCAATGAAAATTAAATTTTATATTCAGAAATTAATTATAGTCAACTTGGCAAGCAACATTTTTTAAAGGTCATTAAATTAAGTCGAATTCATAGCTAAACACAATAAACAGACAGTGATAAAGGCTTTTCTAAGGTAATATTTAATTTCTGAATAATGATTTTATCCTTACTATTTAGTAGTTACTATAGAGTAGGTACAGCTATATTTATCAATAAAATATAGTTCCATTATTTAAAAAACTGTAACTGTATTTTAAAGATAAAGAGTACTATAAAATTGATGTATTATTTTGTAATTAAAATGTATAACAGAAGCATATTAAAAGAAAACAACTGCATCAAATTAAGATTAAAAGAAGTTTATTAATGTATCAATTGCAAAGTTTAGAATAAATATTTGATAATAGAATAGTATAGCAAATTCAAACATATGATAAAGGAGGTTAAAATGTAAGAAAAAAAGAAAATGGGAAGAAGAAACTATATTTCAGTGATAAAAATCATTATGCACATTTTTCCACAAAAATATATTAATTTTGAGAAGTAGTAAACATGTATTTCAGATTAATTACACATTAATTACACATGTTGAGAAACTGGATATTATGTGTACATGACTTAAGACTTGATGGATATACTTCTTTTTTTCAGTTTTTTTTTTTTTACAATTACTACTAAAACTACAATACTTTAACTTTTTTTTAAATAGCAAATAAAACAAACTAGTTCAGACTTGAGAAGTTATTTTGACATATCATACACTTCTACGAGTATATTATTTTGGGGGTTACTTACATGCACCTAAAAATATGCTGACAGCTAAAGAATTAAATCTTTATTAACACAGTATAAAGCAAATTAGTAACAGTATCAGTAATAGTATTATATACTGATTTGTTTTATGCTGTGCTTAGAAGATTTAACTTTTTAACTATTATTTTTAACTATTATAATTTATTTTACCAAAGATTTTACTTTTTAACTATTTTTGCAGCAGTTTGAGCAATTTATTTTAAATATATTGACAGATTTTAATTACATATTTTTAGAGATTTAATCTTATTCGATTTACTTGATTTCTGTTTACATGATGGTCTTAAGTATGCATTTATTGCATAAGGACCAAACTCACTGTATAATATTTACTTACAATGAATGTAACTAACAAATGAATGTAACTACCAAACCTTGATCTAATAAAAGTTTTGCTTCCTCTAGCATTAGTCGAAGAGGTACATGAGGCTCTCTAATTTGATGCGGCTTGAATGGATGAAGTCCAATCAAAGACCCAACAATACGATGTTCTTTGCGCAAAGTACTGATGTCTAAAAAATAAATAAAATTCCTTTAGTAATAGAATAGAAAAGGACTGAATAAATTGTTGATTCACATTTGACATAGTTCCAAATTTACATACAATTTACATATAATGAAATCAGGAACAAACCAGTCAATAATTACATATTTTTTAAAAGAAAGTTTCTGATTAAGAAAAATAAATTAAAATTAATTGTATTTGTATTACTGAAATTTGTAAAATATTTTTACTCAAAATATACATGAATCAATCAACTTGGATTTTTATATATATTCTAAAAGTATTTTATAACATAATGCAATATGCAGAAAATATTAAAATGTACAACAATTCTACAAATCAGAATTTTATACATATTTTTCAAATTTATTCAACGATATATTTCCCACATCTTTGTTCATAACTATATTGTACCAAACTTAAAGTTCATCATAGTTAATAGTAGGTATTTTAGGAATTAGAAATCAATGTACACATCATAAAATACTACTATTTACACATCATAAAATACAAGATTTCTAAAACTCGTTTTCTCTATTATTACATTTCAACAATAAATATAATTAAAATTGTCACATGAACTCAAAATTGACATATTATGATTATGTTCATTTTCAGTTCATGTGTCAATTTACAGACAGAGATTTGAATTCCTTTGATAATTCAAATATTTTGTTCTGCGACAAACTTAAAACATGTTTTTTTTAGAAAACTAGGCTTTCATAGTTGAGTAATTTCATGCAGAATTTAAACCGGTAAAATAAAATATTTAGCATTTTAGTTATCTCTGAAATTATTTTAGCATTTTTGGATTCTTATAGCTGAAGTGCCAGCCTTGAATCGTTTTTTAATATCTATGTGAAATAAATATCTTTCTCTCAAAACTACAAAAAGAAATTAAAAAAATTCATATTGCAATAAAAAAAATTTCACTAAAATATGAAAACATCTTGCTTATATTTAATGCATATATATTAACCTCTTAAGCATCGCTCCTGTGAATGTCGGGATGGGATATCTATCCCTATTTGTCGCCCCTGTGATATTGCCAGGCTGAAGTGCTTTTGAAGCTATACACTGAATAGCACGAACGCCGCTGATGTACTTATTTATTTATCGTGCCCGGAAGAATTTTCATGTTTTAGTTCTTATTTGGATCAATAAATGGCAGCAGGAGTTTGGAATGAATTATTATTGCAATGATTTTGAGGATTTTAAGTTTTTGGGGTTTGGGGATGCTCAAATGATTTTGGGACAAATCATTTCATGTTCTTTCCCGCGCACAGGCTGTTGATCGTAGGTAGTTGATTTATAAAAAAAAATTGCTGCTTTTCTATATGTGAGTCTGATGGATTTGGATGATTCAAGTGATCCAGCCGATAATAATAAAAATAATAAGAAGTTCCGAAAAGAGACTAGGTACTTTTGTTCTGACTGTAATATTGGACTCTGCATTGCATGTTTTGAAACATATCACACGCAAAAGAATTATTGAAATATAATCAATGTTCGTTATAATTGTAATTTGTCATCATTGCTTGATATATTATCCATAGCATTTTCAAAACCAATCAAGAAATTAGAAAGAAACCTCCTTTCGGTATCATCCTGCATAATCTGTATATAGAAAAACCAACAATTAGGGGCAAAATTCTCATATATTGACTTTTTCGTGAAATAGCTATAAAACCTTAAATTGTGTCCTAAAATTATAAATAATTGCATATCTCATTTAGAAATATTAAATAATATTAAATAAATATTAAATTTCTTGAATAAAAAAAAATAGTTTTTGGATGGTTTTCATGAAAAATAAGGGACACTTAAAGGGTTAAACTATGGCCCACAAGACTTATTTTAATAAAGTATGAAGACAATAATAGTCTTTTAACTCAGTTTTGTATTCATACACCATCATGCATACCTTACATGTTACCTTACACCTTTCTGGTAGGTCGGACGGTCTGAGTCTCAACAACAACAACAACCATCATGCATACATTGACTAGATGGTTACCATAGTAACAGAATTGCTTTTGAATATCAAATAAAAATAGCATTGTACTCAAATACTAAATATGAAAAACATGAATAATTTAAAATTTTTCTTTTTGAAATCAGTTGATTCGAATACAAACCATTGGTTTTATACAGCATATGTTGTTGTTGAAACCCAGACCGTCCGACCTACCAGAAAGGTGTAAGGTAACTGTTTGGACGGTCGGGAAGTGCCACCCAATTTAGACCAAAACCCAGTGGGGGAGGCATCCACAGGGACCGTACCCTCCTTCCCCTACCACCAACCTCTCGGAAGGACTTTCGGACCCACATGTTTAACGTGATAGTACTCCGCATGAACACGGCGGCAGTTTTGGCAGTGGCTGGAATCGAACCCGGGCCTACCGAGTGCAACTCCAGCGCGCTAACCAATGGGCTACCGCACCCTTATACAGCATATGTGAAAGCCCCAGGCCGTCCGATTATACAGCATATGTGAAGTTTCTAATTAGAAATGCTATTTAACACTTTTGCCACATTGCTCAGAGGAAACTTATTTTTCCCTATACGTCTCTGCTGTCAAATATATAAACATTTTGAACAGACACACAAAGACATCTTCCTTTTATTATTATAGATTGTATCAGTGTTGCATGTTTCTACAGTTATGTTGTGATAGAGGTTTCAGTCTTATGAACCTAATAAAAACGAAATTCTGATCATCAATGGAAATTGAAAATCTAAATAACACAGATAATGATGATCAATATGAATGGTCTGTCTGTGAAAGATTTTAATTCCTCAAAACTGTGGACGAATGTACATGGTCAGTGCAAATATGATTTCATATGTGCACAGTAAAACTGCTAATATAAAAATAATGCTTAAAAATTGAATATTTTTATAATATATTAATAAATATATTATCTTTTGCTTTCCTTATAAATTTTTAATTTGAAATAATCAAAATTAAATTAAAATATTTTAAGGGTTAGTGTTAACCTCTATGTGTAATTATACCAGTGTAACTATTTATCATAAGCTTTTTATAATATTGTCAAACTTTAAAATACCATAAAATTAAAAGTTGGCTCCTAGATTGAGGAGAAATTTGATGAGCCCTGTATTACACTATGTTAAGACTCATGTAGAGATGGTTCCCAAACTCATCACCAATAAAGACATTCAAGGCAGCAAATTCTTGTTTCATAAAGGGGGGGGGGGGGGGGAGGCGATATTTACAGTGCTGAAATTCGTTTTCCAATATGGGCCCTATGGAGATAATGTAATTTCACCACCAATGGAGGGAAGAGAGATATATATGGCTCTCACCGCCTACACCACTTATTGTAGTCACTCATAGACAGAAAATTTGCCTTAGACAGAAAGTTTGTTGAATCTATTTTAATATAGTAAGTTCTGTTTTACTCTTTGGTCTAGTATATCAAGAAATAAAAAATAACCTTGTATGATATAAATTAATATGGTGTGTGTGTGTCTTATTCCGCCCGTACTAGCCGTAGGCTAGAGCAGGTCCAAGAGCCCAAAAATTACAATGAAATCAAAAACCAATAAAGGGTCTTTATAAATATCTTCCTTAGCAAGCCCCAGACAGTCTAAAAGATAGTCAATAAATTAATATAAATAATACTATATTATCTTTTAAATTTATGAATTCCAAATTTTATTTATGTACCACATGTTTATATTCCCAAATGGAGGATTTAAATGGATAATCAAAGAATGCATAGAACCCTTTTACTAGTTCAAATTTACTGAGAAGAGAGGGCCCAACTGTTTTTACAGGCCTCTGAATTTAGCCTATCCAAGTTAAAAATTGTGTTAAAAGTTTTTTTTTTTATTTAAACAAACTTTTATTTACCTATGATTGAAATTCACAAAATTTTACTTTTATGCCCTATGCTAATATTCCCAATTCTTTTAAAACAAAATTACACAGTTTCGAGATGAACTCTTATATTCTAATTCCAATTTTTCAAATTAATCATGTGCCTGATATGATCAGAAATTTTGCAATCTAACCAATGCCCATGGCCTGAATCACCGTAATTAATTTATGTTTTATTTACATATTTTAATTTTGTGAAGAGTGGCAATAGGAATGGAAATTGATCATATGATGAGATCGGAACATACGTTTCGAATATATACGTTTTTTTGCTGAAAATAATTACTTTTTTTTCATTAAGTGACAGTATTTTTGCTGTGGTTCGTGTAACTGGAGAATTCTACTTTGAATTATTTAAGCACATTACATAAAATTATTATTCTGAAGTTAAATTTTGTCGGATACATGTTGAATACAAGCAGGAGGAAATTATCCCCTCAGTTTATATGGGGCTTGCAATACAACCTGGAACTCCAATTCCAAATTAGAATAGGCCTGCAATGAGGCTGTAAAAATAGGGAAAATATGACAGCTTTCATAGTTTACTGTCAGAAAAAGACATGCTAGGAAAAAAACCAGACGTCTTGTCTTCAATTGAAAATGGGCTAAACTTCGGAGAGAAAGTACCTAAAAAAATTGTTTCTCACTGTCCTCGGGGCATTTTAAAACTAATCTGAAAGATATGAACAATATATGGTTTGCTTTTTACACAAATTCAAACAATTTACATAAACTAATTTCCGGACCCAAAACTTCAAAGTGAATTTTCTCCTACTTCTGTTTTTCATATATTGAAATTACTTTAAAACTCTATTACTACTTTTGCAAATAATATCATTTATACTACATTTTTTTTCTAGAGATCACAAAGATATAGAAGTAGCGTTTTAAAAAACATTGAATTTTTAAAAATTAAAATGAAATGAAATTTTGTCTTTGAAAAAGAAAATTGCAATTTTCACGGTACATGTTTGCTTTGGGGGTCCACACTTCCTAGCCCTCGGTAGGTATTTTGATTTAGAACTTTAATTTACATTTTTTTTTTATTACTCAAAATGCATTGAAATTGCAATATTTTTTTAATTTCCACTACATCACATTTGGAGATGACAATCAACCTTTATTGATGTTATGATACAACACATTTGGCATTCAATAATACATATAAATAAAAAAAAACATTACCCTCAGCATTCCAAATAAATATAGTATCGTTAGACAGATATAAATTTATCATATTTTAAATTAATGTTCTTTGTTAACTTTGTATCTTCACAACCTTTTATCCAAATCGTTTATAAACAAGCATTAATATGCAAGAATTAGACGTCGAGTCTCTGGTCGGAATTATCTCAAATGTATTTTAAAACCCACATTTTCAAAAGTAGCTACGGACAGGAAGGCTCCGTAATGTTAAATTCCGAAACCACTAGGTGGCGCTGATGCTGTAGGGAATTTGAGGAATAGGGACATCCTGAGGGAAAATATTCAGTATTTTGTTTTGCTTGTGTCACAGACTGTGGCTTGTGTAGTGTTGGTGTGTTACAGAAAATCTGAGCACGTGGTAAGTTTTAATGATCATTATTTCCTTTAATTTCGTTTAATCCTTTAAGTTTCCTTTAATCGATCGTTGTGTGAGGATTCGTATATCTTTTATTTGCATTTGATTCGTATATTTAGCATGTGCATAACTATTTCTTCCTATATTTAGCACGTGCATAACTTTTATTTGCATTTGATTCGTATATTTAGCATGTGCATAACTATTTCTTCCTATATTTAGCACGTGGTAAGTTTTAATGAGCATTATTTCCTTTAATTTGAAGTTCTTGATGATTATTATATATATGATTCGATCGATCGTTATCTGAGGATTCGTATATTTTTCGCACGTGCATAACTAATCCTTTCTATTTGCATTTGATTAAAGATGTTCTGGTGAAATTTCTGGTTTTAATTTTACCTGACCATTAGATTTGTGTTTGCGTGAATATATAACTAGTAAATTTGATTCATGACTAGTAAAATTTAATAAATTGAATTCAGCCTAGTGTTTCTATTCTTACTGATATTTAAACGTTCTTTTGTAATGTAAATTTGACCTGACCATTACATTTCTATGATTACGTTTAAATTAACACAAAAATTTCTGATTTTAATTTTACACGACCATTACATTTGTGTATGCGTGGATATATAATGATCTGTAGCTGAATATGAACGTGTGGTGTTCATTTTGTTACAAGCGTTATATTTACCACTGCACAACTATTCGTAAACTAGTAAATTTGATAGGTACACATACAGGTTATCTTGTGATTCGGGTATGTAATTCTTACAATATAACGCTATGAGAAATAGCTTATAATAAATTTATAGTGCAACAGATTATTCTAGAAGCTAAAGAATGCTATTTAAACTACCTCTTACTTGAATGCTGATTGCTATACTGGAAGTATTATAATTTTTTCCTTAATTAATCAGCTTGACTGACAGTTTTTAGAAAATGTCTACTTCAGTTATCCACAGCTGATGAGCTCAAATGAGAGCGAAACCGGTCCTGTATCTCTGTTAACAGCATTAGTGACATGACTGGAGTTACACTTTTCTATAATTTCAGATACTCTACTAATGTTGTTAACAATTGTCTACAGGAGCTCTTTTTTTAGGAGTAAAACCGGTCCTGTGGTACCGTATAGTGTATATAGATGTATGCTTGTACAGATGTATCACATATTACATACAGGTGTGTCTTGTGAATCAGGTATGTAATTTTTACAATAATATAACAATATAAAAAACAGCTTCTAATAAATTTAATTATTATATTGCAAAGGCCTTCGAAACAAATTTATATCATCAAAGTAATTTAGATGATGTGGGAACCCCTTTCAAATGAAAGTCACTTTATTTCAAAGAGCTTCCCTCTGAAAGTCCTCCACCAAAATACTTTTCCCTTGGATATATAGCTGACTACACATGCCCCATGCCTAATAAAAGATTATCCTGATTTTCTTTTGATAAAACCGATAAGAATTACCCTCCAATTCCAAGCTGATCAATAATTTTAGACTCAGTTATAGTGTAATGACAAAACAAATACAAATTGATAAGCATCAATAATTAAAAATATTTAAAAAGTAATATACATTGTAAATTTTATATACTTGTAAAATTCAAAGTCAATATTTTATATAAATTTAATAAAACTGTTGATTCTTTTATTAAATATATAATGTTGAAATAATTATTTACAATATTATTAACTGCATATCAAATATCTTGGCCTATATTCCAGTGAAAAAGTATCATTTTTTAAGTTTAATCAATATTTTCAAAAATCCTAAAAATATCAAATAAAAGATTATATTAAAAAATAGGCCTAAATTTATCATGACATAATCACTAAGTAAATCTTAAGTGTTTATCTTTTTATGTTAGGAAGCCATTCTCATCCAAATAATAAAAAAGAAAAATACTGTCAAATCGCTCCAAAAATATCCTGCCCAATATCTTTGAAAAAAAAAATAAATAAAAGATCTAATTCCAGTCTTTCTACAAAAGACATTCTATATTTTACGTTTAAGAGCCGTTTTATTAGAAAGTTTGAAGAAATCACAAGCATCGTCCTCTACTGAAATATATATAAAATATGAAAAAGTCGTTCTGTCCAAATTGTGAAAAAAAAGCTAAGTCCAACTGGAGCCGTTCTGTCCGAAAGTTTGAAAATTTTACAAGTGGTCGTAGTGTCGTACAAGACAGAGCACCAGGCGCGAAGCGCCTTTAATCTCCAGTTTCAATATGTGGTTCTTATCGTCAAACTGTGACATTAATTCAGTGACCCTAATTGGAGGTTCGAGGTTTTTATTTACTACTTTTTATTATTTGTCCTAGCTCCTAGTGTGGCAGTTTGTTGCACATTTAGAGTTTAAGCAGTTTGGGGGTTGATGCAGATCTAAGGGTTACCTAGCGTTTTGGCAGTTTAGAGTTTAGAATATATATATATATATATATTTTTTATAAAATAATAGTCGCGAGTTTTATTTAAAACTCAGATGTTTGAGGTGGGATCTTTTAATTCCGATTATCGATGTTTAGAACAGCGCGGGGTCTCTTACGAGATTTGGCCTTGCGATGATCATAGTCATGCAGATTGAATAACAGTTCGTTTGGAACGGATGGCAAATTTCTGTAAAATTTAAGCGCTAGCTTTTTAATTTGGGCTCTAACAGTTTTTATTTTGAAGTCATTCCTAATTACCGAGTTTCTTAAGTACCTGGGAGCTTTCCTGATAATCCGTAGGATTTTGTTTTGTTTTGTCTCTAGGAGGTCTATTGTAGTTTTACAGGCATATCCCCATAAGGGTGCTGCATACAGCATTCCCGGGCGGATGACCGATTTATAAATTAGGAGTTTATTTTGATAACTTAGATTTCCGTTTCCTATCATTGGATATAAGGCTCCTGTGGCCATATACGCTTTTTTGATTAAGTTCGTTACGTGCTGTTTCCAGGTTAGGTGGGAATCTATCGTTACACCTAGGTATTTAGTAGATTTTTCCGCTTTCAGGGCATGGTTGTTTATGTACAGAGGCGGCGGAGGTTTACGTTTTCTAGAGAAATAAATCCAATGACATTTATTGGGGTTTAATTTTATTCGCCATCTTTCCAGCCAAGTTTGGAGTATGTCTAAGTGTTGTTGTAGCTGTCTGTGCATTACTGAGACATAGGGGTGTTTTGCAAGTATCGCACTGTCGTCTGCATAGAGTGCCAGCTCTGTGTTTGGAGTCCTAGGGATGTCGTTCAGGTAAATGTTAAAGAGTGTCGGGCCCAGGATAGAACCTTGCGGTACACTACTTTTAATGAGCTTGGGTGTAGATAAGTTACCTCCTACTCTGACTTGAAAGTGTCTGTTATTTAAGTATGAGATTAAAAGTTTGACAAGTGCGTCAGGGACTTTTAAAGTGATCAATTTGTACGCTAATCCACAGTCCCATACTTTATCAAAGGCTTTTTGTATGTCCAGAAAAATCGCAGCTGTGGGTGTCTTGTTATTGAGACCAGAAGATATGTACTCTACCACTCTCAGCAATTGATGAGTGGTGGAGTGCTTTGGCCGAAATCCAAACTGCTCCGGAATGATAATGTCATTCTCACTAAGGTGCGTGTTCAGTCTCTTAAGAATAATTTTCTCAGTAATTTTACTAAGTGTCGGTAGCAAGCTAATTGGTCTGTAGTTGGCTGAAATTGTGGCATCCTCACCAGGCTTATGGATTGTTATAATTATCGCTTCCTTCCATTCTTTGGGGAAATAGTTTAGTTTTAATATTTTATTTATTAAGATAGTCAAGTAACATATTACGTTTAAGGGTAGGTTTTTAACCGCAATATTTCTGATTTTGTCGTGCCCTGGGCTTTTACGGTTTTTGAGATTTTTGATAATTTCTACTATCTCCTGCGGGGTGGCTGGGTCAATCTCAGCCGTTACCGGGGAATTCCTGAAGTTATTTAAAGTTTGACTAACCATTCTTAGGGTGTCCTGACACATTAGATCGTGGTTTGGTTGGAATTGTTTTTCATAATGGCTTGCGAGCGCCTCGGCGTTTTTCCTCGTCTGAGTACGCGATTTTAGCACCATCTATTAGTGGCGGGAGCTTAATTTGAGGTTTCCTGAGTCTTTTTGCGAATTGCCAGAGCGATACGTCTTCTGGGCTAAGGGATTCGATTAGTTCTTTATACTGTTGCTGCTTTTCTGCGACAATTTTTTCCCTGACTTTGCACGTGAGTCTGTTAAGCTCCCTTTTAAGGGCGGGGTCTCTGTTAGCCTGCCATGTCTTACGTATTCTATTTCCTTGCCTAACTAATTGTTTGACATGGTGGGAAAGTGTGGGCATTTTTGGAGACTCACGATGTGTTGTGGCAGAGGCAATTGCTCTCTTGATTTCTGTTGTGAGTGTGTGCGTGGCAGAGTCAATATCCGCCGTGCTCATTATGTTAGGTACTGCTAAGTGCGGCTCGAAGAGTGCTCTTTTGAATACTTCCCAGTTGACCCTCTCTTGTCCCAAAGAGGCTGGAAGAGGTGTTTTCAGGTCGAATGTCACCAGTACCGGCAGATGATCCGAGTCGAATTCATCCAGGGTACTAATAGTGTGAGCGTAATCTATGTTTCGCGTTAGGACAAAGTCTATAAATGAGCCGTTGGCGCCTGAGAAGCAGGTTGGTGTCGACGGTACAATAATGTTAGTGTTTGTCGTGTTCAGCAGTCTGTGTATCTGTGTACCGCGTGAATTGGCTCTCCTACAGCCCCACGCTCGGTGGTGCGCGTTGAAGTCGCCTGCGAGTATCGTGTTTGGATATCGCGCGAAAAGCAGTTCCAGTTGCGCAGCTACATCTACTCTACTCATATTTTTGACATATGTTGAGGTTAGGATAAACGGGCTAGTATTATTAATTTTAATTTTTATACTAGTATTTTCTATACCTTGAAGATTTATGTTGTTTAGTTCCTCGTGGGGAATATTTCTTTTAATGTATACTGCTGTTCCTCCATGGGGCGTTCTAGCATTAGTATTTGAGCTAAGATTATGATAGTATATGTAGTTGGCTATGTTTAGTTTTTTCCTTTTTCTAACTTTAGTTTCCTGGATTAATAAGGCGTCTACGTCATTTTCATTTACATAGTTCCTAAGTTCATTTATTCTTGGAGATATGCCGTTCGCATTCCAAAATATTATTTTTAAGGATTCTTTTTGGGACCTAGCCATGACGGGTTTGATTCTCACTGTTACTTTTAAAGTCCGCGATTATTTTAAGGGCCTCAAAGACCATTACCATAGGATCGCTCTTTTTTTGGACTAACTCTGCGAACTGCATCAACAGATGTTTTATGTCGTCTAGATTGAACATGCTAATAAATCCTCTGATGAGGTTGAGGATATCCTCCATCTTTTCAGCATCAGATTTATCAGTCGGTTCAGTCTCAGCTTCCATTTCCTCAGCCTCAACCGCGGTTTGCACTTTTTTGTGAGTGTCCTTTTGGAATTCGATAGTTTTTTGCTTTTTTTCACCCGTTTTAACTAACAGCTGGGTTTCCGCGATCTCTTCACCCCTGACTCGTTTATTTTGTTTCCAATCCTCAACCTTTCTGTCAAGCCTATCCTTTGCCTGTCTTGCTTTTTCTATTTCCGATCTCTTTTTAATGGCATCTGTAGCTGCTCTTACTTCCTCCAGGGTCAATTCTTTGGAGGTCGATGATTTGGGGGCCTGCTCTTGCACCGATCTGGTAGGTGCTGAAGGTTGGTGTCTTTTTTCCTGTGGCACTATGTGCGAGGAGTCCTGAGGGGGTGCCTGGGGGTTTAGTCCAAGGGCCTTTTGCCTCCAAGGGGGTATCTGATTTTTTGGGGGAGGGGGGGCATACCCCGGTGCCTTTCCTCTGTTCCAGGGGTTCTTCGGGCATTGCCTGAAGTTCGCCGGGTGGTCTCCATTACAATTTGCACACGAAATTTTACAAGTCCCGTCCTCTACTGAAATATATACGGGAGCCGTTCTGTCCCAATTGTGAAAAAAAAGCTAAGTCCAATCGTACTGCCGAAAAGCCGTTTTGTCTAGAAAATTCCCTATATCTCCCCTACAGATTTTCAAAAATTCCCTATCTTCTGTGGTCAAAAAAATTTCTAAGTTTTAACATTAGGAGCCTTCCTGTCCCTAGCCGCTTGTGGAGATTTCTGTATATTGAATTTAAGAATGATGTGAATATAGTTCGCTAAATTAAGAGTTATAGTTATAGTTCGATGATTCTGGCACATCAACTATTTCCCCCTACATCAAAAACACATGGAAGTTACACTTTTAAGCATTCATTCTATCTGTGCCAATATTAAAAGATAATTTGAACGTTGAATTTATAATTTGAACGTTGAATCACTATAACCACAGACGATGCTAGTTGTTATATGGATATAAAGATTAGAAAGTAAATATTTTCTTTATAGACAGGTAAGCTAAATTTGTTCTTTTATTATATTAATACCATGATTCATAAAGTTTAGTAAGATTCATAGTTACCCACGCAATCTGGTTTCCGTGGAAAGAGGTAGGTCTCCTGGGTTTTTAAAGCACTTGTGTGAAGAATGCATCCGTGCAACGAAGTTAGGCGGCACTTGTCGTACGGCAGTACATGCAAGCTTCACAGAACCGTCGCCTTTTACCTGACAAGGGGTACCATACTCTAGGGTAGCGCATATTTCCCAGAAACAGCCATTCATTTTGTTGCAGCCATGGCAGTACTTAGTCACAGCTAATAGAACGGTGTCGACTGATTAGCCTAATCTTTCACTACGAAGGTACGTGGACGGAGTCTTGCAGGGGCAGCAATCCCTGGCTCCTATGCAGCAGACGAACGTCAACTGGGTGTCATCGAATGGATTCAGTGAGGTCCGTGGCAGATAATTTCTACTGAAACGTAATTGCTCTTGACTTATGGTAGCGCCTGTATGCAAGTTCTGAGGAACCGCTGGGCGTAAGCCAACGTTAAGAGGAGGAGAATTGAAGTGGACAGTGTGCCCATCTCCGGAATAATCCTTGTCTGAACTATCGTCACCTGTTAACCTCAACCGAGCTGCTCAGACTGACAGTGACATTTATGAAACGTTCCAATACTGAACTAGCCATTCAAATAATCTTGCCACCCATTTCCAATGTGCAGAGGGATCGCTACCAGCACCTTTGAGTGTCATTTCTTCTGTAATGAAGGTACAGTGAATTATATTTGATTTTAAATGTTTTATAAGTAATGTGTAACACTATTTTTAATGTGATCTCCAGTGTTTAGGGGTAACTTTAAGCTTCATGGGATATTTGCCCAATGTATTTTGTTTTCTTTAAAAGCAATTAAATGCAAAATTTGGATAATTTCAAAAATACAAATTATTGTAAAATTAACCGTACACCCGAGGTTAAGCTGGGTAATTGGGAAGTAATTGCATTTGTGTATATTTGTCATTAGTGTTAATTAAAATTTCACGTGTTCTTTTAATAAATTGTTAAGTGGCCACAAAAAGGAAATGACTCTTTAATTAGGGAACGCAATGTACTTAGGTCCAATCGGACCCCACTATACGAAACGCGGTTGAGCTGGGTGAAACTGTGGGTGAGTAATATTTAGTGTATTTATGTGTTCTATTTTTGTATTTATGTGTAAAAATTCACCTCACCACAATACCAGCTATAGAAAATAACTTTGCATATGACAAATGAAAATATTTAAGAATCTTTAGTAATCTGGTGAGCTTTAAAAAAATTAAATACGAATATATAATATCAATTTGAAATTAAAAAAACTTAAATGAATTTTATTAAAAACATTATAAAAAATTACTTTTTTAACTAAAACAATAATTTTAGAAATGGTGTTAAGAAAGATGCAAATATCAGTTAAATTTAATAACTATTTTGCACACAGTTTATTTTAATTTCGAACAACTACTCTATTTAGTGACCGCTAATAAGCAAAGCTCACTCGTTTTACTTTAAAGGGTGCAAATTAAAACAGTGGGTTGCTGTGCAGAAGGCCGAGACCTGCAATTATGCAAAATACTATTTTACAAGAATAAATCCCTTTTATAAATTTATTCTATTAGAGCTTTTCTTTTTCAGATTCAACACAAAGCGAACTTCATCCTGGATACTTGATTGAAAAATTTCAATGGGGGAAAGAAATACTGGGCTTGTGAAAAAGGTTGGTACTATGCGCAGCACACTAGCTGATGTAGACCTGGAATGGAAGATCGAGAACTTCTCGAAAACAAAATATAATAAAGCTAGCAGCTTCTTTTTGCTCTCGGATGCCCTTTGCGGCTGCAGATGCTGCATAATCATGAAGATGGCTGGTTAACTTTGGGTCTACAGAGGAAAGACTCCATAGCAAGAAAGTATAGAATTAGCGTCTCCATAGGAATTAAAAAAAGCGATGGTTCAGTGTACAAAGGAGAAAATTTTGAGCATGATTTTGCAAATTATGATGACGATAACATTATATGGGGATGGTCTAAATTTATAGAGTACTCAAAACTAATTGAAATGAAGGATATTCTGTTACAGAAAGATACTCTCAAAATCTTCTGCGTTCTCCGTCTTCTGGAGCGTAATGCCATAGAAACAGCTTCTCAGACAGTGTCACCAGAGGGTAAGTGTTTTCTTTTGCTTATTTTTTAAAATACGTACGAGCATTTCAATGTACGATAAAGATAAGGGGACTCACTTAATGGTGAGCGTCAGTAAATCTTCTGCCCTATCTGCGCTTTGTTAACTTTCGCGGAACACCTTTTTCGCCGAAATTCTGCTCAAACAGTTGCGAAATATTTTCTAAAAGATAAAATGCAATTCTTAGATTATATTAAAACTACATTTAATACCCAATAAAACATAGAGTATATATTTTTATTATAATCCAAAACATTTTTGGTGCTGCCATCTGTTGTCGTAATTTAATTCATACCGAATATTTTTTATTTTTTAATGAACATATTGAAATATCTATTCCTTCTAATACAGTATTAAACACAACAACACATCATATATAATACTATAATCACGGAAAGGTAATTTCTCATTCTATGTATTTGATAAGGGTATCTGAATGTACATCACTGAGGACTGCAGCTTTGTCTTCAAGTTCTTTTGTCTTCAAGTTCAATTACGTTTCCGTGATTGTGGCATTATTATATATGATCTATTGTTGTACTTAATAGCGTATTAGAAGGAATAGACATCTAAAAATATTCATTAAAGAATAAAAATAGTCTGTATGAATTAAATTACGACAACAGATGGCAGCACCAAAAATATTTTGGATTATAATAAAAAATATATTCTACGTTTTATTGGGTATGAAATTTAGTTTCAATTTAATCTAAGCATTGCATTTTATCTTGTAGAAAATATTTCGCAACTGTTTGATCAGAATTTCGGCGAAAAACGTGTTCCGCGAAAGTTAACAAAGAGCGGATAGGGCAGAAGATTTACAGACGCTCACCCGCTCACCAAATATTCCGCTTCTTCTCTTATATTTAAAGTAAGTGTCCTGAATCTGTTATAAAAATATGAAAGGCTCCTCTGTCCGTATGTAATAGTATTACTCCTAAACGTTGCATTCGACTTCGACCAAATTTAGTACGACAGACTGAGCAGACTATTAGTCTGTGGCTATTAACATAAACTTTTCAATGTGATGGTTGATTGATTTTTTCATATACTTTTCCCTATCTTTTTACAAATTCAATCCTGTGTTCATTTGAATCCAATTGACAATATAACGGTTTCATTTCCTATTTATTCTAATTATTACTTTCCTTATATACATAATGTATAAGGAAAGTATTGTGACGGGGTCGAAAATTCGAATTCAAGTTTTCGGCGGGAGAGCACGTTTCCAGCATCCCTGATAACGAATCAAACATTTTTGAAATGATGTCTGTGTGTGTGTCAGAGACTTTGGAGACGATAATTGACAAACGAATGAACCAATTCGAACCAAATTTGGTACAAAAATCACAATCCGTAAACACTGTAAGCCTGTTGTTTTTATACGCAATTGAATGTTTAGTGAATGTGCCCTAAATTTTCAAATGAAATTTTGAAAAAATCGTCAAAAAATCAAAACCACTAATAAAGTTACGCAAATAGACATTTCTTATGTAATTTTTCATTAGAAAACGATGGACATACATTTTAGAACGTTAACATGAAGCGTTCTCGAGATATTGCACATTTTTCAAAAAAATTATCAAAAAGTCATATAAAATAAAAAAAAAAATATTTCCTATTGAAACATTTTCACTTTTCATATGTAATATCATGCGATAAATTGGGTGACATCATTCTCGTGGATTTAGCTCGTTCCATTTATGAAAAAGATACTTTGAGAAATATTTTTGTATTTGAACGCCAATAGTCATTTATCTGCTGTAAGAATAACTTATTTCTCCGTCCATAACGCTTGGCAAGATTTTGGCGGAATGTCGCCAACTTGGCGACTTTTTGAAATGTTGCCAAATTAACGAAAATCTCGCCAAATGGATAAAAATGACGCTAAATCAATGAAAATGACGACTAATTGTCGAAAATTCAATATTTTGGAAAGAGTATTAGAATCTACTATAAGAAAACCTATTTTTTTTTACTGTGAATGTATTAAATTCATTACATTATATAAGGAAAGTCATGTGTTGTTCACATCAGATTTTTTAAATAGACATGAAAGCATTTGTGTTGCTCATTAAGGGCTCCTCAATCAAAAGTGTACAATCCATATACACGGAATATGTACTAATCCATATACATAAATTACACGTTTCAAGCATAACTGATAACGAATCAAACATTTTTGAAGTGTTGTCTGTGTGTGTGTGAGATTATGTATGTGTGTGTGTGTGAAATTATGTAAGTGTGTGTGTGTCAGTGAGCCTGTGGAGACGATAACTGACGAACGAATGGACCGATTCGAACCAAATTTGGTACAAAAATTACAATCCGTAAACACTGGAAGTCTATTGTTTTTATACGCAATCGAATGTTCAGAACCTCCCTAAAGTTTCGAATGAAATTTTGAAAAAATCGTCAAAAAATCAAAACCACTAATAAAGTTACACAAATAGACATTTCTATTGTAACTTTTCATTAGAAAACGATTGACATAAATTTTAGAACGCTAACATGAACCGTTCTCGAGATATTGCACATTTTTCAAAAAAAATATCAAAAAGTCATATGAAATAAAAAAAAAATATTTCCTATTGAGAAACATGTTCACTTTTCATATGTTAAATTGGGTGACATCATTTTCGTGGATTTAGCTCGTTTCGTTCATGAAAAAGATACTTTGAGAAATACTTTTGTATTTGAACGCCAATACTCATTTATCTGCCGTAAGAATAACTTGTTTCTTCGTCCATAACACTTGGCTTGATTTTAGCGACGAATTTGGTGGAATGTCGCCAACTTGGCGACTTTTTTTATATGTTGCCAAATTCACGGAAATATAGCCAAATGGGTAAAAATGACGCTAAATCAATGAAAATGACGATTAATTGAAGAAAATTCAATATCTTTGAAAGAATATAAGTATCTACTATAAGAAAAACCTATTTTTTTACTGTAAAAGTAGTATATTCATTGCATTATATAAGGAAAGTCATGTGTTGCCCACATCAGATTTTTACTTTCCTTATATACATAATGTATAAGGAAAGTATTGTGACCAGGTCAAAAATTCGAATTCGAGTTTTCGACGGGAGAGCACGTTTCAAGCATCCCTGATCACGAATCAAACATTTTTGAAGTTATGTCTGCGTGTGTGTGTGGGTGAAAGTATGTGTGTGTGTGAGACTGTGGAGACTATAACTGACGAACGAATGGACTGATTTGAACGAAATTCGGTACAAAAATCACAATCCGTAAACACTGGAAGTCTATTGTTTTTATACGCAATCGAATGTTCAGAACCCCCTAAATTTTCGAGTGAAATATTGAAAAAATCGTTAAAATATCAAAACCTCTAATAAAGTTACGCAAATAGACATTTCGTATGTAATTTTTCATTACAAAACGATTGACATATATTTTAGAACGCTAACATCAACCGTTCTCGAGATTTTGCACATTTTTCAAAAAAATTATTGAAAAGTCATAAAAAAAAGAATTCTATTGAGAAACATGTTCACTTTTTATATGTAATACCATGTGATAAATTGAGTGACATCATTCTCGTGGAACTAGCTCATTCCATTCAGGAAAAAGGATACTTTGTGTAATACTTTTGTATTTGAATGCCAATAGTAATTTTCTGCTGTAAGAATAACTTATTTCTCCGTCCATAACAGTAGTTAGAAAACACCGGTCCCAGTCCAAAGAGGGGAGGTGCAGCAAGTGCAGCAGGAGGAGAGGCCCTCTTTGGGAGGAGGGTCCCTCTTTGGGAGGATGCCTCTTTGGAGTGTCTTCCCTCTTTTGAGAGGAAGCCCCTCCTTGGAGGGTCTTTAGACCCCCAGGATGCCTCTCAGTGCCCCCCTCCCCTCTTTTGGAAGTTTGGTGAGGCGGCACAACACCGGATGCCTCTTTCGGAAGAGGGCAATTGCGAAAGTCTTTCACGGAGTGAGTTTCACTCTTGAGAGGGAATGTCGCAATCGCTGACCTGAGGAAGAAGTTTCAAGGGATGTCGCAATCTGGAAATGACGTGTCGCGCCTTGGAGCTCCTTAGCACACGTCCTCCCTCTCTGCTGGTCAGCGACAGAGTGAAAGAAAAGCAGCTACGGACAGGAAGGCTCCGTAATGTTAAATTCCGAAACCACTAGGTGGCGCTGATGCTGTAGGGAATTTGAGGAATAGGGACATCCTGAGGGAAAATATTCAGTATTGTGTTTTGCTTGTGTAGTGTTGGTGTGTTACAGAAAATCTGAGCACGTGGTAAGTTTTAATGATCATTATTTCCTTTAATTTCGTTTAATCCTTTAAGTTTCCTTTAATCGATCGTTGTCTGAGGATTGGTATATCTTTTATTTGCATTTGATTCGTATATTTAGCATGTGCATAACTATTTCTTCCTATATTTAGCACGTGGTAAGTTTTAATGAGCATTATTTCCTTTAATTTGAAGTTCTTGATGATTATTATATATATGATTCGATCGATCGTTATCTGAGGATTCGTATATTTTTCGCACGTGCATAACTAATCCTTTCTATTTGCATTTGATTAATGATATTCTGGTGAAATTTCTGGTTTTAATTTTACCTGACCATTAGGTTTGTGTTTTCGTGAATATATAACTAGTAAATTTGATTCATGACTAGTAAAATTTAATAAATTGAATTCAGCCTAGTGTTTCTATTCTTACTGATATTTAAACGTTCTTTTGTAATGTAAATTTGACCTGACCATTACATTTCTATGATTACGTTTAAATTAACACAAAAATTTCTGATTTTAATTATAACTAGTAAATTTGATAGGTACACATACAGGTGTATCTTGTGATTCGGGTATGTAATTCTTACAATATAACGCTATGAGAAATAGCTTCTAATAAATTTATAGTGCAGCAGATTATTCTAGAGGCTAAAGAATGCTATTTAAACTACCTCTTACTTGAATGCTGATTGCTATAAAGTATTATAATTTTTTCCTTAATTAATCAGCTTGACTGATAGTTTTTAGAAAATGTCTACTTCAGTTATCCACAGCTGATGAGCTCAAATGAGAGCGAAACCGGTCCTGTATCTCTGTTAACAGCATTAGTGACATGACTGGAGTTACACTTTTCTATAATTTCAGATACTCTACTAATGTTGTTAACAGTTGTCTACAGGAGCTCTTTTTTTAGGAGTAAAACCGGTCCTGTGGTACCGTATAGTGTATATAGATGTATGCTTGTACAGATGTATCACATATTACATACAGGTGTGTCTTGTGAATCAGGTATGTAATTTTTACAATAATATAACAATATAAAAAACAGCTTCTAATAAATTTAATTATTATATTGCAAAGGCCTTCGAAACAAATTTATATCATCAAAGTAATTTAGATGATGTGGGAACCCCTTTCAAATGAAAGTCACTTTATTTCAAAGAGCTTCCCTCTGAAAGTCCTCCACCAAAATACTTTTCCCTTGGATATATAGCTGACTACACATGCCCCATGCCTAATAAAAGATTATCCTGATTTTCTTTTGATAAAACCGATAAGAATTACCCCCAATTCCAAGCTGATCAATAATTTTAGACTCAGTTATAGTGTAATGACAAAACAAATACAAATTGATAAGCATCAATAATTAAAAATATTTAAAAAGTAATATACATTGTAAATTTTATATACTTGTAAAATTCAAAGTCAATATTTTATATAAATTTAATAAAACTGTTGATTCTTTTATTACATATATAATGTTGAAATAATTATTTACAATATTATTAACTGCATATCAAATATCTTGGCCTATATTCCAGTGAAAAAGTATCATTTTTTAAGTTTAATCAATATTTTCAAAAATCCTAAAAATATCAAATAAAAGATTATATTAAAAAATAGACCTAAATTCATCATGACATAATCACTAAGTAAATCTTAAGTGTTTATCTTTTTATGTTAGGAAGCCATTCTCTTCCAAATAATAAAAAAGAAAAATACTGTCAAATCGCTCCAAAAATATCCTGCCCAATATCTTGGAAAAAAAAAATAAATAAAAGATCTAATTCCAGTCTTTCTACAAAAGACATTCTATATTTTACGTTTAAAAGCCGTTTTATTAGAAAGTTTGAAAAAATCGCAAGCATCGTCCTCTACTGAAATATATATAAAATATGAAAAAGTCGTTCTGTCCAAATTGTGAAAAAAAGCTAAGTCCAACTGGAGCCGTTCTGTCCGAAAGTTTGAAAATTTTACAAGTCCCGTCTTCTACCGAAATATATATGGGAGCCGTTCTGTCCAAATTATGAAAAAAAACTAAGTCCAACTGGAGCCGTTCTGTCCGAAAGTTTGAAAATTATGAAAAAAAAAGCTAAGTCCAACTGGAGCCGTTCTGTCCGAAAATTTGAAAATTTTACAAGTCCCGTCCTCTACTGAAATATATACGGGAGCCGTTCTGTCCCAATTGTGAAAAAAAAGATAAGTCCAATCGTACTGGCGAAAAGCCGTTCTGTCTAGAAAATTCCCTATATCTCCCCTACAGATTTTCAAAAAATCCCTATCTTCAGTGGTCAAAAAAATTTCTAAGTTTTAACATTAGGAGCCTTCCTGTCCCTAGCCGCTTGTCACATTTTCAGACATCTAGGGAAATTAAAGGGAAAAGTAGCATGTGTGTAGGGAAAATTACTTCTTTCTTTGTAAAATGAAATTTATTTCTTTTAACTTACCGGGTAATATGTAATTTCAAAATATATTATATAATGTATATTTTGTTTAAAGAATAACTTAAATGCCCATAATCTCTTGCTGTTTTAATTAAATGTTTTGAAAATAGATACATATTTTAAGTAGATTAATTTTTATATTAACTTTTGATGTCGAAACTCGACAGGTACACTTTATATTCTATTAAAATTTTATATATAATGTATGTTTGTAGTTAATTTGTTGAATAAGCAATTTGAATCCCATCTTTACCTCTGCAATGTATACATCATGTTTGGAAAATGATTCTATCAATTGATTTGTTTATTTAAATTAATTTTATTTGCTATTATTTTATATTTTATAGCAGCTATGTTTGTGCTATTTAAACTTAGAGTTTAGTTTTAAATACATCGACCCACGTGGGTTTGAAAACCGATAAATAAAATCCAATTCATTAGACAACAGATAAATGTAAAATAGACCTTAAAAGGAAGAAAGTCCTCCTTGACTTACAAAATAGGTTAATTACAGAGAAGACAACGTTGTCGGCACTATATTTCAATGAAAAAAAAGACCAAACCTTGTCAATTGGAAAAGAAGAGGGTGTTTTATACGGAAGAATCAAAGTGGGCGAGCATATATAGTGTTATTTTGCAAGAATCAGGAAGCAATTTCCTTGGTCATGTTTCACCAGAAGATGGCACTGCTGTATCCAGTACTGTGAATTATTCTAGATTTTCTGAGGAATATGAGTAATCTACCATGGATTTAGTTGCAATTGGATCGGATGGAAAAGTTGTCAACACTGGTGTGGAAGGTGGTGTGATACAACTGTTTGAATTGCATGTAAGCAGACTGTTACAATGGCTAATATGCCAGTTGCACTCTAGCAAGTTACCTTTGAGTCATTTGACATGGCATCTTGCTAGATGGAAACTCTGCAAGTCCTTTTACATATAGTCCTATAAGGAAAATTCGGGACCCATCTAAACAACTACCATTTGTGAAGTTTAAAAGAATCATTGTTAATCTGTCGACAATAGATGTAGATAAACTTAGTACTGACCAAAAATATTTGTACCAAATCCGTCTAGCAATATCTTCTGAAAATTGTCCAACAATATTATGTAATAAATCAAAATGGAAGCTTTTCATGCCAACTGGTTTACAACGGCAAACAGAATACTTCAACTATACATCGGCACAAAAGAGCATTAACTTTACATGGAGACTATTATGGAATATATTCTAAAAGTGTATGCAAGAGATTGGTTTCTTATTAAAACAAAGTTTTCATGCACAGCTGTTTTTAGAGGGACAGCATTTTAGAAGGGAAGTTATTCACTATTCAAGTTATCGGAGCAATGAGCTAAGATTAGTAGTGGATCTTGTAATCCAAAGGAATGGTTTTATGATCACCTAGATATCCTGCTGTTTGCTATGATCACTGACCAACAATGCTACATGAGAAAATTAGGATTAAGAAGAATCGTGAAGGCGCAAACACTTCTTAATGAAGCAATTCATGATTTTATCATTCCACCTCATAATTTTCAGACAAATGACTATATTCAACTCATCAATTGGAAGAAATGTGTCACCTACTGAACTTCCACTGAATAAACATATACCCAGTGCAGAACTTGAGAAAATGACAAAAGCGGGAAATATTTTTTAAAGTAAGCTGTGGTATTTTCCATGTCATACAAATGCTGTCGAAAAGGCAGTCAAGTTAGAGGCAGAAGCATCCTTATATGTTTGAAGAAAAAATCTGTGATAGCTTTATACGCACAACATTGATGTCTTAAAAGTTGATGCCCAACTTCGAAAACAAGAGCAGCAAAATATATAGTGTCAATCATTAAATAGAAAACTTTGTCCATATTTGGTTGGCTGGATGTGGGTGAAATTTGACTGCAACCAGCAACCACCTCATGGTGAATTCTGGGTTATTCTGCCATAATTTTGACAAAATAATCGGAAGAGCTGCTTTAAAATATCAAAAAATAGCAGCAAATAATACAAATTTCAAAGAAACTGATGGGACTTAAATATTATACAATATCAAATTAATTTTTTTCACAAAAAATGGGTCTTATTTTGTAACCATTTCCAGTACATTTGATTAAAAATTCTCATAAGTAAAGAAAAAAATTTACTTTCTCATACTATAAAATATAGTATATAGAAAGTATTATTTTCACATTTTCGATTTTGTTACCAATATGTTTTGATTCCTAAACAATGTTTGGCTATTTTTAGAGTGATGTCCTTCTGTCTGTTTATTGCTAGTCTTTTTGTAGTTGATTTCTTGTGTACACAATAACTGCCGCAAATATTAATGAATTTTCATGAAGCTTTATATATGGTTTTGTTAATGAAAAATCTAGAACTAAATATGAAATTTTGAAATTCGAGCGAAAACTTTGAAATTTATATTTCTTTAACTTGGTAGCATAGAACAAAATTTGACATAATTATGCATAAACGGGGTTACTTAGGCTCAGTGATCATGAAACTAATGTGTGATATAAACACAGTGATCATGACAGTTTTAATCATTGTAGTGAAAAATAGCCACGATGCAATATTTGTGTTCGTGACATCATTAGCTCCCTCTCCCTTCTCCTAGGTAGGGGAGGACCCTCGAAGGATACATTGCCAAACTTAGTATCAGTCAAAATATTTTTACAAGTCCTTTAAAATGAAGGATAACATACTATAATTGTGATCATTTGGTCCAATAATACAGATTTTACAATTTTTTCTTTGTAAAATTTGTAAAAAAAAAAAATCGCAAGTTACATAAAAATGGATTCTCTTATGAAATAATTTAGTTGAGCCACATTCCAGTTAATTTTTATTGAACTTTAAATATTTTAACTTTTGCAAAATTTCAAGGGTGTAGCATAGATCTAAATATATTTTAATTAAAACAAATTTTACAAGCATTTAATTCCAATACACAACTTTTACCACCACAGGTGATTTCAATTTAAAAAGATAATAACCATTGATTCACCCTACTGCACAGTGGCACAAAAATTCTGTCAACAGTTCTGAGCATAATCAAGAAGGCATTTATCTCGCTGCTTTTTGCTTATGCTGGTATAATTGTCTCTAAAACAAGTTGAAACTCACCTGCTTATGCTGTTATTAAATATTTTAGATAACATTTGAGCAAATTTTCACATTATAATCAATAGTTGTCGGACTACTACAATTTTAATGCTGAACATGAAAAGTGTTAGAAAGTGCTATAATAATAAATAGTTACAATAGTATAATGCATAGAGCTTAATACCCACACTTCAAAAAATAATTCCCCCCCCCCCCCACCATATTTTAAAGCATTGATATTTTTCCAAATTTAAATTTATAAGAGAAGTTAAGAAATGTCAGGTTTTTATCTCATAAAGATCGGAAATTTTAGCATTCTTTCTTCAAATTATTTCATGTCACTTAACTTGAGCTAAATTTTTAGTTGATTGACAATTTTCTTTTGTATTTCTACGGAATTTCCAGTTGTCACCACTAATTTTTTAGGTGCTATGTCCACCTGGCACCTGGAGTTTATCCCGCCCTTGTTTAACCTTTCCAATTCCTTCCAGCATTCACTTTGTTTTGACCTGTATAAATGGATGTGTTTTATTCATCCATATTAAGAAATGTACTTAAAGCAGTGAACAGGTGATAAAAATGTTAAAACAGTTATGCATTTGATTGCTTGAAATTTTTTAATGTCATTGAACAATGTTATATATAAAGTGCACAGATAATTTGCTATATCTATGGTCTCTATGGCAAAAGATTATTTTGGCAAGCCTCAGTGACAACAAATTCTTTCTGGAATATGATATTTTTAGCAGTAAAAATGTTGTACAATAAATTTACAAATAACACAACTAAAAAAAAAATACAGAAGTAATAATGCAGTCAGTATTCTAGAGTTATCCAGTTTTCTCTCTTAGTCAATCCTGTCTTTAAACATTTCGAAAATTCTTGTGTTATTGAGACCTTCTCCAAAATATTATTGTTATCCTGTAATGCCTCTGGGATTGCAATAACCAAAGTCGTGAGACCCACATGATCCTAAAAACATGAGTATACTTTGATAATAATTCTAGGTCTTTTAAAAATGATGACAAATATGTTATTTTTTGTATAAATATATTAAATTCTAATACATGCTCACCAAATGCTAAATAAATAATAATGTTTTATTAACAGTTATTTAGAAAATATACTTTTATTTCATTAATAATATGTTCGAAAAATGTTTGTGTATGAAAAGCAAAAAATATTTAAATATGAAAACAGATTGCAAAAATGAAAAATGTTTTAAAATTAAAATGAAATATACCAACAATTCTATATAAATTTAAATTTTTGTAATATTGCTAAAAGAACTTTTAGAAATTATTAAATAATAATGAAATAGATTAAAAAGGGAATTTGACCAAAAATGGCCATTTTCAGACAAGTCTAAAATGTTATGTTAAAACATCTTGGAAGAAAAAATTTTATCTTAAAAAAAAAACCTGGGGACTTGCACATATTTCCCAAGATAGGCTGAAAGTATAAAAATAAGACTTTCCTGATAAAATGCCGAGGTGCCTGTTTTGGTTTGAAATTTGAAAGCCAATCAGAAGGAGTCTTAAATCCTATTTTAAAGCTGCTAATTTTTTCTTCTAATTTTGACAAAGGGTAATTGACATTAATTTTTCAGGTATTGATTGATTTCAGATATTATTTCAGATATTCTATGCATTCCATGATTCCAGAAATTTTTCACATTCATTTCACGAAATTTGCATTAATTATGTGCAACAGCAGGGATTTTACATGGCACATTGTGATCGATGGTATGTCCACATAAGCCCTTGTGATTTCTTTTAGGATATAAAAAGCTGGATAATTTTTTTTTAGTGAAAATCGGATTCCCAGAACTAAGTACAGTAAGAGGAACGAATCTGGGAAGAAATCCAAGTGGTTGGTAGCACTGAGTATAGGTTTGTCTAATTGACCTTCAGCCTTGAGCTTTATCTTCCCCGCTTTCTGAAAACCTGTTATTTAGCTAACACATTTGCAAATTGAGTTCTACCACAGCTTTAGAATTAGCTTGAGCAAGCTGAAAAACTACACCTTTCAGGGGCTCTCTCACTTGGACTTTTTCTTTGTTGTCTGCTGTAAGGCACTTGTCGGGAATTAATGATTTATGTTTTCATGAAAACCAGGAACATTGTTGCACGTCTCACAGAGTGTGTGCCTTAAAATTTTTCAGATCTTTTTCATTTTTTCAGTTATTTGATGCTCTAAAAAGCACCACTAACATATTTCTACAAGTGGTAGTCATTCCTATTCTATGACAATGTGGCTGTGTCACCATATTTCTGCCACAAGGGGGTCATTCCATGTGTTATCAACAAAAAATATATATATATTTGGTTGTATAACCATTTTTAAAAAAATTTTATATTTTGCACATATGTTTCTACATATTCCAATACATAAAAAACAATTTTTAAATTTTTTTCTTATTGTTTATTTTTTAGATGGTCGACTATAAATTTGGCCAATTTTGATTGCTCATGTAAACTTAATATCTTGGGTCTCAAAAAAGATAGAGATTTAAGATACAAAATATTTTACTGGTCTAAGTGGACTGACTACATTTCATGACATTGTAATGTTTGGCTAACTGAACCTGTGGGGCTGAAATTCAGCATGAATTTTGCTAAAAATGCAGTTTTTAAGCCTCTTAAAATAAATGAAAGAAATTAAACTGAATCTTCAAATTTTCACCACATCTTACCCTACTCCCATAATCTTAGCCTGGAAAAAATTTAGCTTCTACTCAACTTTTTACTTGGATTTTAGGGTTACCAAACTTCTAAAATTTCAAAAATGATCACTAAAGTGATCATTAAAAGTTTAACACCACCAGAACCTCATGTGGTATATAATTTAAAAATTTAAATATTGGTTCAATAAAAAAACAACTTCCTACAGATAATCAGATGAAAGGTCCATTTTTGTATATTTTATCCTTTCTATTTTTAAAATTGAAGTGACATTTTCAGATCATGGAAAAATTTCAAAACAGAAATTTAGTTATTAATACTTAAATGTCTATTTAAAAATATATTGTTTTGCTTGTGTATTCATTTCTTTGTTATCATCATTAATATTAATTTAACGATGATATGTATTTTTTGTTTACGATTGGGCATAAGGGGGAAGAGAAGAAAAATTGTCTGTGCTAAAAAATGAATATCAAATGTTATTTGAACCATGTTACCTCAAACAAAAAGTTCTTTCAGTGTTATAACTTTGTATTATCTTCAACTGATATGAAAATTATCACTTTTAACTCCCCCCCCCCCCCCCAAAAAAAAAAATGAAAGAACAGTTCAGAAGTTAAAAATATAATAACTGGTTCAAAGAAGCCACAAATAGGGGAGACCTCGGTACAGTGGGACAATTTTTACTTATTTGGTAATACTTTTTCCATTTTTAATATTAGAAATTCAACAAATATGCAATACAATAGTACTACTTTTTAACTTCCATTGTTAAATTTTTCATATTTTTTCCTCAAGTTTTTCTTTGTAAAAATATTATATTTCCTAAGGTATGTAATTCGTCCCAGTGTACCCTGGACCGGGGTACACTGGGACATTGAATGGGGTACAGTGGGACACAAAAATAAACACATATATTTGTATGATGATACATTACACTTTCATTCTCATAATTTGTATGGGTTGCGGTTAACAGTTGAATAACAGAATATCAATATCCCTTCGTTCCTCCATGACATACGGGTTTCGGCAATTTCATTTCGATGTCACTATGAAGAGCTGAATATGTTGCCTCATCATCAAAAACAAAATTATATCCTGGTAAAAGTCTTCTTATATACTTTACTTCATAGTCAATTTCACTTTTTTGTATCACTTCCGCAACATAATAGCTGAAGGTTGGTTTCTTGTTCCCGCACACTGACCAATACGAAATCTCCAATATCAATAGTATCACCATCTTCATTCTCTGCCTCAAAACTGCTATCGCTTTCAGATTCTTTCCTTTCTTCATATTCTGAGGAACTGTTTTGCCGAATTTTTCTATTAATTTTTCTTTTGTTCTTTGATTTGAGATCTTTTGAAGCTTTTTTCTTTTTAGGCTGATTTTTCTTTTCTAATCTTCTTAAATTTTCCTGCTCTATTCTTTCCTTAACTGCTGTGTCAGTTAATACTTCGGATTTTTTACTTTTTTGCATCTTTTTATGTATTTCAGTTGTATGATATTTTGGGAAAGGCCTTACAGTTTTAGGTGACAGAACAGTTTTTTCCACTAGATTAATTTAAATAAGAGCAGCTTGCTTGTGGTTCCTCTGTAATAGGCCTAGATCCATCAGCTTCAGTAAATTGTTGAAATTGAGTAGGACTGGGTTATTCAGGTGTTGGGTTGTCAGTGACGCACACCTGTGGGACATCAGTTACACTTGCAGCCTCAAAGTCTGCATCAGTGTAGGTATTGTTAGTATACCAAAAAATACCTGTGACAGAAAAAACAGATAGGTTGTTATTTGCACAAAAGGCATGTGGATACGCCTTTCCTACAATCTCTACTATTTTGTGAATTGTTATTCTTTCCCCCCTGATTATTAGTGTATGTAGTTTTTTTTTCGGATGTAGATTTTTCCCTACAATATACCTATAGGCCTATAGCTTTGATGCAGTTCTAACAATATCAGATTACCTCAAGTTGTTACATGTTTACACAACATAAAAGTAGTTTGAAAAGGTTATCCATAAGTAATAATTAATTGAAAAGCATAAATTCTAATAATTTTGTTTCAACTTCTGAGAATCTGAGGTATTTTTATGTTGAGTGACAGTGTCCCAGTGTGCCCCATCAAGGGTGTCCCACTGTACCCCAAGAGACACACACACAACAAAAGTTACAATTTATATACCGCTAACAAATATAATGAAAAACCATCATACATATGCAATAAAAAAGATTTAACCTATGGATTAATGCAAAAATATTGATTATTGGATGACAATTAGTGCACAAATACAAAAAAAACAACATTTACCTAATTTTCCCAACTGGTCAGATGAGAACAAAAATGGCTATTGCCTCCCTCCAAAACAAATGATGGCTGTGATCTGTTTGCACAGTGTTGCCACACAAGATGGCATAATGTATCATATTTTTCCCTTTCTTAAATATTTTTACCCTAGTAAATAAATCAATTATCCCACTGTGCCCCGTGACCCACTGTGTCCCGTTCTCCCCTACATACGAATGATCATATGAAATATCAATTTTTGTATATTTCATCCTTTCTATTTATAAAATTCAAAAGAAAAGTAAATTTAAAACATATATATTGTGGTTAAAAAATGTGAAATGTAATAAACACAATTATTTTTTCTCCTAATTGTCTTGGAAATCATCTTGCTCTGATATGTTCTGATTCTTCCCCAGCATCTTTTGTTCTGGACAAGGCACCCTAGTGAGTTGCAAATGAGGGAGGGATAGGTCAAAAGTCACATCTGGTTTTGGAATTACTGGGCATTGGCATAGTTTTGTAGGTGTGAGAGTTCGATCAGTTTGCTGGGAAACATTGGACTGAACAGCAGTCTAGTTTCATTTCTATTAGAAATGCTGATTCATATTTTATCAGATAAAATTTGAAATTTCGATCTAAAATAAATTGTTCTTAATGTGATCCATTTGTTTTGATGTGATTCATTAAGCTTGAGTAAGTAACCGAGAACAATTACTTCATAGAAGAATCAAAAGCAACAAACTTGAATGATCTTATACCTGGTAAATCTTTATGCTCAAATAAATTCAACCACTAAGAATTTTGAAAAGAATAGTTCCGATAAATATCAGACTAGTGAAATAGCCACTGAAACAGTCAACATAGCATGTAATGTATTAGGTGTCTCACCAATTAAAAAAAATCTAAGTCAAAATAAAACTTCACATGGAAAAACAAATCTCAAAAGATATTAGCAGCTGTTAAACTTAAGCTGGCAAACAGTTTAGATGTTGATCTACCTTCCGAACAGTCATCAGAACCCTTCACATCTAGCTTACAGTGTGAAGACTGCACTAATTTAATCACAAAACTAAAGGGAAAATATAACAATGGTAGTTCAACACCAGAAAAATAAAGTTTGAAGTCTTATGCCTCAAAGTTGGACTACAAAAACAACTATGAAAGAGTTTGGGGCTAGCGAGTATTTAGTTCACAGAACTAAAGACCTCAAGAACATGGTTCTTTCCTCTGATTGGGTAGGACTCTTGATTTGAAAGTGACAGTAACAGTTTGTACATTATTTGCATATAATGAAAGTGATCATTTTTGGAAGTTTGGCAACCCTAAAATCCAAGTAAAAAGTCGATTAAAAGCTTCAAAATTTTTGTGTTTATAAAACACACCCAACTCTTTAAATCAACCATATTTTACTGTTTTAATTTCACCAGCTAAATTGAAAAAATCTAAGAAAAACAGTTAAATAATTTCAAATTTAATTGCTTAAAAAGGCTTTTATTTTTAAAAAAATATTGCAATTAGTTTAAAGCATATAAAAGCTTAGCTTTAAAATGGCACCTAAAATTTTGGTTCGCGACAGATATGAGTGATTTTACTTTGGAAAAAATGAACGTCACTTTTTACAGAAATATGACCTTGAACGATGTTTAAAGGGGCAAAATCTCCCCTTCTACTTTTTTTTTAAAAATTGAAATTTTGGCTTTTGCCTTCTTCCTGGGTATATAGAGCTAATTTTAATGTTTGATCAAAATTCATTACTATGATGCAACCCTCATTTGTTGATTTGACATCGAATGATCCAAGGTCTATTTCTTCATCATTGTACATCATAGTACTTTTTCATGATCAAATTTAATCTAGGTTAAATGTGCCAAAATGATCAGTCTAAGATCTATTTTTCAAGTAATGCTGCTTTTACTCATTTGCATAACTTTTAAATTCAGTCATCTTATTTTAAATTCAGTCATTTTTTTTTAATTACAAATCAAAATTATTGTAACTGCTCTTGTCTTATTTTTATTTTTCCTTTTTTTTTTTTAGGGAAATGTGACTAACAATGTCCTGTATGTTCCTTTATCCAGAAAAACGGCTACTAACCAATGACAGTATGTCTGGCAATCCTAATAAGAAAATAAGATTATCATTTCAAAAGAAGAATGGGGGAAGTGCTGGGAACGAAGATCTGTGGGGCCAAGATGATTTGACTGCTGAAGAGTTTGACATGCTTGAAATTCAAGCAACCCAATCATGTAATCAAAGTGTCAATTACCAAAATAATGATGCTCATCATAAAGTCAATTGTGGTGGACAACAGAGTACAGTACAGGTATAGTATAAAGCTGCAGTTTAAAAATTAGAGGTTACTGGTTAGTGGCCAGTAGGACCCAAAAAGTTACTAGTCAAAAAATATTTTTACCATGAATTTAACTTTTTCTGTTACTTATTGAGATGCATAAAGTGTACATATATCATGTTATGCCAACCACTGAAGAATAGACATATTTTTAAAATGTATTATTGTATGCATGTAATTATTTGTAATTATTAACAAATTTTATTTTTCATTTTATTATAATAATGATTCTGCTGTTATTCCCCAGTTATAGATTTCTTACAAGTCGGTGCGGTGGCCGAACAGTCAGGGCGAGTGTTTCCAAACGGTCGATCGGCCGCCACGTTGTGGGTTCGAGTCCCATGTAAGACATGGATTTTGTGTGATGTAGGTGCAGTGTGTTCTGCCCCCCCCCCCCCCCCTCTGGTGCACCTAGGGCAACGTCCTAGGACGGCGAAATGGTTCATGATTCCGGCCAAATATAGGGCGAATGACGAAAAGTCTACTGCCTGGCCATTTGAAAAAAAAAAAAAAAAGATTTCTTACAAAACTATGTTTAATTTTGGTTAAAGCATATTAAATTTGTGCTTTGAAATACTCTAATTTTAAATTCAAAATTAGATCTATTATAGATTTCTATTTTTAAACTTTCTCTTTGTTTATTTCCTATTAGTTTTACAATATGCTACTTTTTATAATTCACCATTTTCATTTTAATATAATTTAAAGATGGCAACTCTTTTGGTTTTGTTAGTATCAAAATCTACAGTGTATAAAAATTATTTACTCATCAGTTTTGTCGAATGTTGTGCATTTTCTTGACAGCCATTTTTGAAAAGTTACTTGCTAGTTGGCCAGTGGTGAGTGCTAAGCTAATTTGCAGCTTTAGAAGTGGCAGCTTGTGCCCAGGAGGTGCAAGGTGCATGACTTCCTCATAAAAAGCCCCTACATTATTATTTTTATTTATATAAATGTATTAAACATTTTTTTAAAAAAATTTTACATACTATTTTGCAGATTTTTTCAAAACGTCCTTCCACAAAAGTGTAGTGCTGCCATCTTGTAACACATTCAGCAACTAAAATCGACAATATAGTTGCTGAATACGTTATAAGATGGCAGCACTACAAGAACCCTGTGGTTTCTTCGTAGGGTCGTGAATTCAGGGTAACCCAGATAGAAAGAAGATACATAGTTTCAAATAATATTGTGAGTTTGAATGAACGAATATGAACATTGGCTATTTTCAAAGCATTTTCTGCCTTGTATAGTTGAGCCGCCATCGCCAGAAAATAAGCCAGTTTATCGTGGATCTTTTAGAATTGACATTATTCCGGTATTGTGGCTGCACTTAAGAATATGAATTTGACGGATTCTGTTGTTTTCCAATATAGTTTTGATATTTTCAAATAAATCCTTGAATAAAATGACCGCTTGTACAAGAATAACTTAGTTTATTTTTAAATTATTCAATAGTTTATATTTTTAAAATATAAGTCCGATCAAAAATTTGTTACATTCTCTACATTTATAAGGGAAAGTGTGACGGGTTGAATGGTTAAATTTGTCTTTTTGATGGAGTTAAATATTGAAAACATTCTTCAACTCAAATTTAACATGATCTACGTATGTAAATGTCTGTTTATGCATGCAAGAATCTGTGTACACGATATCCAAATAACGAATGGGATGATTTGAACAGCATTTTGTACGATTATATGGTCTATGAAATATGAAATGCTATTTACTTTTAGCAAGTACAAATATACAAAATGCACACATATTTATGTTTTTTTAATATAAAATAAATAAATGGCAGTCATTCATGTAAAATATTTTGATAAAGTACATTATCATTTTATGAAAACTATTTTTCAATATAAAACTTTTTTTAATATAAAATAAATAACTGTTAGTCAATATAAAATCTTTTGATAATCGATATACGTGATCAATTTATAAAAGGTATTTTATAATCATCAGAAATCAAATTCTACAGTAACTTTATTATCAGTAGGAAACAAAGAATACCAATTTAAAACCCTGGCATGCCCCGATTTTGAGATGTTGGTAGTTAATTCATGAAATGACTTATACTCGTATAATAAACTTTATGTGCAAAAATTGCAAATTAAATCGGTTAACTCTTTTCTCGTGCAGCATTTTCGCATTATAGCACATTTGGAAACAATGTTGAATAGCGATGCCATCAATGTAGCCAAAAATGCCAAACACCAATTAAAGTAATACGAAGTCAATATAACCTTTTTATATATTTGCTGTAAGTGCATATAAATGAGTGGGATTATTAAGTTTATTAAGGCGTTGATAACAAAAGAACCAAATTTTAATATATATGCAATTGATTTAACATTGTTCAAAGCTTTTTACACGCGTTTATTAGATTACCTCGGAATGAAATAAATTTATGTGCGGCCTACATCATATGTTTTTGACTCTTGAATGTAAAAAATTACGAAGAAAGGTAAATATTTCATAGATGCCTATAAATCTAATATGATTCAACATTTCTTTTTGCAGCGCAGTGCAATATTCAAATCTTAAATAAAAAACCTATCAAATTTATTTATAAAACTAAGAAACAATAATGTCCTACAACATTTAAAATATATAGTAAAAATCACTCTCACAGCAAAATGTTTAAAAGTCTTGAATTTATAATAAAACTTTATTAGTTTTAGGAGCCAATTATCATTATACACAAACGCATATACAAACATATTTTCAATTTATTTATATATATATATATATGTATATATAAAACTTGCTTTGATCAACGCCCCTCTCTATGTATTGATCACGAGCCACCACTGAGCTTTAGTATATTAATGTCTTCCTTTAAAATATGTCAGCTTGCTGATCAATATCATGTTACTATTACTTCTGTTCATTAATAGAGAGATTATTTTCAGACAAAATAATGGCTTTTATTGGTGTATTAATACAGATAAATGTGTAATAAAAATTTTTTGCAATGTTAATGACACTTTGCATAGTTCTAAGATTTTAAGAAAGTTCAACAATACTCTTAAAATTTTATCAAACAAAAGTTTGATTGTGTATGGAAAATAATTTTAAATAAGTGCAAGTAATTCACGAAATTCCAACTTATAAACAAAATAGTATAAAAATCTATTAAGTTGAAGTTTTATGTTAAAAATAATTTTGACATTCATCTTTAATTGCAATCAATTAGATATAATACTTATACTGACTTTATACTTGGTAATTAAAATTAGCATCATATTTTGTTCTTTGTAAATATGAACCTTTGCAAATGTGAAGAATATAATACTAAATTTCAGAACAGAATATTATATTTAATTTCAATAAACAGAATATGCAACCTAACTAGGGTGGATCCAGAGTAAAATTCTGGGGGGGGGGGGGGTGATTATAGAGAAAAATTAATTCCAAACATGCCAAAAATATTACTTTCATGCCTGGTGTGTAATAAGATAAGAGTATAGAGCTAAGTAAACAACTATGTTTTAAAGTAAATAATTTAATAAGCATTTTCAAATAAAACACAAAATGCTTAATTAATATTATTATTAATTAGCAAATCAAGACCACAGACCATCACTCTAATAGTAAATCTGCTTTGTGATTTCCAATTTTTGAAAACCATTATACAACAATTTCAACATTAACAAGTATACAGTTGGCCCCGCATAATTGCATAAACTTGATTCCACTCTATTGTATGTAATTAAACAGGTGCACAGATTAATATTATTAATAGCCCTCTTGATTATATACTATAAACAGAGTTCGAAATCATTGGTGTGAGACCACCAGAAGTTTGATTGGATCAGAAAAAATAAATATATTGGTGATCTGTGGGACCTGTAGATTTATTGACTGCAAAATCCCAAGATTTCATCTCTTTTTCATCTCATCAACAAAAATTTTCTGCAGTTTCATCTTTTGAAATACACCAACAGCGTAGTCCAAAGTAGAGACAAAAGTTCCATCCATGCTCACACTAGTGCTAAAGTGCCTTGCTTGGCTTGCTGCCAAGACTCTTCAGCGGTATCGTAACTGGTCATGTGCTTGTAGGAGAAGGAGCGATTTCCTCTTTTGTGATGATCTCACTTGATAGACACTTTGGTAATTATAATGCTTAGAACACCATGTATTCCAGACAATGTAGCCTAGTCGTGTCCTGTATAAAATGAAGTTAGTAAAAATGAATTTGAGCATTTTATTATGCATTTATTTTCCACTACTGTCTTATTTATCAAGAATTTTAAATCTTTTAAATAAAAGTGCAAATTTAAGCAGTTTTTTTTATTAAGGTCATAACTATTACCGCAATTGAATAACATTGTGGCATCACCGTTACTGTGGAACTGCATGGAATCTGCTGACCTGTGAATGCGGTAATGCGCATGTCTACAATTGGTTATATAAGACTCTGCAACCGCCATAACTTTGGCTTTGTAGTTACGGTGCCCAGCGTCTTGCCGGCTCCGACTCCTTACTCAACAATGTGCATGCATTAATTAGGATAACTTACGCTGTAATGTTTAAGTACAGTATGTAACGTAACCTGTAATTGTTGTATTTAAGTTTAGTTATTAACACTAGAAAGACTGAAAATTGCCGTATACCTAGGAAATTGGAAGGAGCCAGTGTGGCCCTTCCTAGATTTTTTGAGTGTAGACCAATTAGATATCTAAAATCTAGAAATATGATAAACATTAATTTAATGAGAATATAGTAGAGACTCGATCATCAGAATTCCATGGGGTTTTAGTCTATTTGGATAATCAAAATGTCTGATTGAGCGGAACATAAGGACTTTTTCAATCATATTTATATTTTCGTTGTTCAGATAATTGAGTTTCCACCCTAGATAAATAATAATTATAGATAATTTGGAATTCAAACCGGCTGTGAAAAGAGGAAGGTCAAGGTCAAACTAGACTGAATGGCACTTGTCATGTTACAGCAATTATGAAAAATGAAGAATTTCTCTGTATTATTGTAAAATATCTTAGGGGCCACTCTGGCCCCTCCCATCATTCTAGGTATAAGGATCAATATTTACTCTTCGATGAGGCCAATACGTAAATGATTAAATAAGCACTAAAATAGGATCATATTATGAAAAGTCAGAAAGCTGAACTACGTTCAGTTAATTATTATTGGAATTACTGAACAACAAATAATGATAGAGGCCACACAGGCCCCTCCGTCTTTCTAGTGTTAAAGTGTTAAGTTTCTAATGTGTAGAGTGCTATTGTACGAGCGAGTGTATTCCACGACCTACGCAACCATTAACAAGTACTTCAAGTCTTACGTGGTTGTCATCTTCTTTCTTGCCACGTATCTAGAGAGGACGGATCAACTACCTAGAAATGAATACTCTTAACCTTTATACTAAAGTGGTGACTAACCCCAAAGTGGTAGACCCGGACGTGAATGGATGCAACTCGTTCTGATGTAACTTGTCCCAATGCAGCTGACCCCTCACATTGACTTTTCCAATTCTCCAGGGCGGTGACTGGACGTGAAAGGATGCAACTAGTTCTGGTGTAACTCGCTCCCACACCAAAAGTGAACTGGACTTGGAAAGATATGACTCGTTTTGATTCTACTCTGTTTTGTGACCAGAAATGGTTCGTTCTGATGCAAGTTCTGAGTGTCGGTTCAACTGTAGTAGAGCAAGTTTTATGCAGAGTTGCTTAAAGGAGAAAAAGTTCGGGTAGGTGAAAGTTTGAGCGCATTTCGTGGCCTGTGTTATATGCGAGTGTTTTTGTTGACATGAGTTAAAGTGTATATTGCATATTTCTGGGTTATTTCAACTAGTTCTAATTATTGGATACAGGGTTTGATGAGCATTTTATAATGTACACTGAAGGTGATATTTAATGTGTGTCAGTATGAGGAACTACAGATGTATAAGTGTAAATATTTTACAGTTGGCATAGTTGGGTATTTTACTGTATTCGATGTTTTTAAAGAGCTCTTGTTTGGCCCGGATGGTGTTTTACATGGAAACAATTGTTTTTACATGTTGTATAGATATGTGATATTTTGAGATTGTTTTTACACTTAACTTGTTTTTTTTTACATGTTCGCATGATAGGTTATGCTCTGAGGTTATTATAACGTATCCATTTGTAAACAGGTCGTGAAAGGCTGAGTTTGCAATTTTTTAAACCGTATTCTATTTTCCGGGATTAGTATTGTTATAGTGTGTGTTTATCACATTAGTAAATATGCTGGAAAATAGTGGATCCAAGGAAAAGATTCAGATTCGGCAGGAAATGCAACCGGAACATTCGAGTCTTTGTAGAGTAGCTTTTAAAGCACCTGTTTTTTGGGAAATGGATCCTGCCTTGTGGTTCGCACAAATCGAATCACAATTTATTATGGCGGGTATTTCTGTGGATTCAGTAAAATTTCATTCAGTGGTTTCCGCTCTTGCAGTTTTTAAGTTGATTGACAGAGAAGTCAAATTGTTCAATGAATTTGGGTTAATTAAAATGTAGGGACATGCAACTTGCACATAATCCATAACGCTTTTGGCAAAGGTCTAATGATAGACTCATTTAGAAATATTACAGATTTTATTGAAAATATACATTCATGGTTTTCGAAATATCCTTCACGTCAAGAGGATTTACAAAAAGTTATGAAAAGGTTTGATAATGAATATTCCAAAATACTCAGATATGTAAGTAATCGGTGGTTGACTGTTGTGTGTGTATGTGAGAGAATTATAGAGTTGCTGCCGGGTATACAATCATATTTCTTAGAAGAAATTTCGAAGGAATGCAAGAGATTGATGAAACTTGATCGATATAAGTGATCAGTTGTACGACATATTGATTGTATTTGATGTTAGAAAGAATGCACTAAATGCAAAAAGAATTAAAGTTGGGAATGGTACCAAGAAAGTTTTGGTTTCATTATCTGTTGAGCACAAAGCTGAATTTCTTCTGATGCTAAAAAATTTTATATTCTTGTTACATTATATTTGAAAAAAAATCTTCCTTTAAAAAATAAACTGTTACAGAGTTTGCAAGTCTTGCATCCTGTAATTCGTAAAGAACCACTGAAAGATATTTTTACCACAGGTGATTCCAGAAGACTGCACTGACAAATTGACGGATGAATGGTGTCTCTATACTTGTGATTCAGATATTCTTGAAGAGTGGATTTGCCCTAATGAAAATTCAATAGACTCTTTCTGGAGTAAAGTTTTTGAATTGGTTAACTGCAGTACTGGAAATATTAGATATCCATATCTAACAACTTTAGTAAAAGCAGCTTTGACTTTTTCTCATGGTCAAGCTTCGGTGGAGAGAGGATTTTCAGTGAACAAAAGAGTGTTGACATCAGAACGTTCTCGGATGAGTTTAAGATTAAAGAAAGGTTTAAGATTAATTAAAGATGCTGTTCATGGAAAAGCATCCGACGTATGTGTAACTCAAGAAATGATATCATTTTATAAAGATGCTCATCGGAAATATAATGAACAGAAACAAGCAGAGAGTGTGAAAATTATGAAAACAAAGTTGGTCGTCTAAGCCTATAGTTCATTTTCAGGCTCGGACGTTTTTTTCCTAGGGGGGAGTACTGTGGCATCACTGTTACTGCGGGACTACATGGACTCTGCTGACCTGTGAATGTGGTAATGCGCATGTCTACAATTGGTTATATAAGACTCTGCAACCGCCACAACTTCAGCTTCGTAGTTACAGTGCCCGGTGTCTTGCCTGCTCCGACACCTTATTCAACAATGTGCATGCATTAATTAGGATAACTTACGCTGTAACGTTTAAGTACAGTATGTAATGTAACCTGTAATTGTTGTGTTTAAGTTTAGTTATTAAAGTGTAAAGTTTCTAATGTGTAGAGTGTTATTGTACGAACGAGTGTATTCCACAACCTACGCAACCTTTAACAAGTACTTCCAGTCTTGCGTGGTTGTCATCTCCTTTCTTGCCATGTATCTAGAGAGGGCAGAGCAACTACCAAGAGATGAATACTCTTAACCTTTATACTAAAGCGGTGACTAATCCCCAAAGTGGTAGTCCCCAAAACATTGTGAATTTTATCACTTTTAAATGAATTGCATATTTTAACACTTTTAAATCAAATGTCAGATTTTAGAGTCTTTTTTTAAACTAACATAAAATGTTAGCACTTTTACATAAAATTGCTAATTTAAGGGTTTTAAATCACACATTTTAGCGATTTTAAATATAAATGCAAATTATACACTCTTTCATAAAAAAATCGCGAATTTACCACTTTTAAATTAAGCTGAGAATTTTAGCATTTTTGCATAAAATCACTAATTTTAGGGCTTTTAAAATAATCGCAAATAGTGCTTTTAAATGAAATTGCTTATTTTGATGATTTTTTATAAAAAGTAGCTAGTTATAGCGTTTTTTAATGTAAATAACGAATTCTATCGCTTTAAGAATTGCAAATTTTAGCACCCTTACTAAAGAATTGTGAATTTTAGCATTCTTTTACATCGAAAATGTTTATGCTTTTTCTTAAAAATCAGGAATTTTACAGCTTTCTCAAAAATAATAAGCAGATACATGTTGTTATCTATACCTATTCACAGAGAGAATATTTTAGTGCAAGTTAGAATGTTTAATGACTCTTAAGTGCAATTCTTTAGCAAATTAGAACTTTGAATAATGGTTTTTGCTCATAATTCTTATGGTAAAAATTATATATTATGAAATAAAAGTATTCGTGATATTTAACTAAGGTGATAAAATATAAATATAAAATGATCGTAAAATTTACTTTAAGTTCTTAAAATCATCTTAATTTTGGCTTCTCGAATGATAAATGAGCCTCTAAGAGAGCACGAATGCACTATACTACTCGTATATTAGGCATGAAAACATTTTGGCTATTGTAGATGTTGATCTTCATTTTATGTATGTAAACTGAAGCAGAAAGACAGTTATACAAGTAAAAACCGACGGGAGAAACCAACTAAATAAAATTATAGGGACATTTGGACACACCTAACATCGTCCGGCCACACACTAAGCTACCATTAGCCCTAGGGTTGGTCGTGTGGTCTGGGCCTTCAACACCTAACATCGAAGCTTTTGATCCTGCGCCTGATGTATCATCCTTCTGGTTGGAATGGGGTGCAAAGCACAAGATCAATAAAGGTTACCATTAAGCCTCATAACAAGGAGACTTTAAATCACAAATTTTAGTAATTAAATGCAATCTATTTAGTAAGTCAATAACCTTATAAATTCAACTTACATTTTTCAAAATGACAAAAAAAAATTTCCTGAATTCTAAAAATTGTTGACAGAAAAAAATTAGCAAAAAATTTAGAAATCTTGTAGTTTTTGTTATTATTTATAGCATATATATTAGCTGATTTGATAATTATTTTGAATAATATGTTGTACTCCTCTTTAACGTCAAACTGGAACATACATATTATTGTGTTAAATATCCAAGTATTTATTTGTACATTGCTGCCATGTTGTTTATAATCTTAGTGGACCAGTGTTTTCTTGTACTCATTGGTTCACAGGAGCAGTAACTTTTATTGTTAACTTCTAACGCTGCTATAAAGATATCAAATATAAAATAATTAGGTACTTCCTTATTATAATGCTTGGTGATTGATTAAAAAACATGAAAATTCAATCTTTGGTAACAAAATTTTAGTAGACCGAATTTATATTCCATGAATGCCAGGATTCTATGTATATTTGAGTCCTTTTCCAAAAATTTGCATTAATTACACGCAACAGTACGGATCCTGCATAGCACATTACAATCAATGATCCAAGGTATGACCACGTAATTTACAGAATAAAGCACATTGATTTTACCAGATTCGTTCTGGTTCATAACAGCCTTCAGCATTACATACAAGCTTCTCCCTGTACACAATATTTCAATGACTGGTTATTCGGCAGACACATTTGCAAATCGGGATCTACACTAGGAGAATGGATATTCTATCCTCCTAGGCTCTACCACAACCATAGAACCAGATTGAGAAGCACTTGTTAGGGATTGTGAAAACTGGGAACATTTTTGCACGTCCCTGTTCTTGCGAAAATTTTTCCTTTGTTTTCTGCAACACGGCACCTGTCAGGAATCTCTGGAATGTTTTTCAGGAGCACTTTTGTATGTGTTCCGGCTCTTGCACAGACTTTTCTTTTGTTCACTGTGGCATGGAATCTGTCGAGAATTGAGGAAATGTTTTCATAAAAACTGGAAACATTTTTACTCATCCTGCAGAACACACTTTAAAATTTTATATATCCCTTTTCAGTTTTTAAGGTATTTGATACACTATAGCTTATCGGCAACATCACTGTATAACCTATTTTCCTATTAATTATTTTGTTTTATTGTAATGTGTACTTCCAAAGTTTAGAGTAAATTTTGTTTCAACATTTATGTACTCAAATACTTTTTCTTTTTATTGAATACAATAAAATAAATAAAAAATTTAGCAAATGCATTATCTGACTATTTTTGCTGCATTTGTTAGCATAACAGCTTGTTTTAAGTAGATGTAGCTAAATTTTTGACTGAATATTGTTATTATTTTTAAATTTGTTTCATAGGTGGATGATTTAAAACAGCTACAGTATGAGTTAGAAGGAAGAGTCAAACTTCTGTCACAATCATTAGAAAGATCATCAAAAGAACTCAGTGAGGAGAGGTTAAATAGAGAGAAAATGATTAAAGATAGAATGCAAGAATTTTTTCAGAGAGAAAGCAACTTACAAAAGGAAGTAGATAAGATGCAAAGTATCTTAGAATTCAAGGTATGCAAAGTTTATTTCTTTTCAATCATTCTTGTTTATTATTAACTAGAAACTGTACCTGCCGTTGCCAAAGATTTTAATCAGTGATTATTAAACTCATTCATGAAGTTTTTTGAACAACATAGTCATCCACTGCACAAGCACACGCTTAAATTACAAAACACACACAAGCACATGCTCACTTTAAATAAACACCTAATCACACCTTTAACCGCTGATTGGGTATGTAACACATCTTAGTCACGATGCTGGACACATCAAATGCTACATCCTAACATGACTGTGTGTTATGCTCTAAATATGCTTTTTGCCCTCTATGAATCATTTCATGTGAAATCAACAACAAAAAAGAATATTTGGTTGCATGACCATTTTTAATTTTTTTTAATTTTGCACATATGTTCCTACATATTCAAGTAGATAAAAATCAATTTTTAAATTTTTTTTCTTATTGTTTGTTTTTAAGGTACGACCATTTTTCCAACATGGCCGACTATAAATTTGGCTAATTTTGATACTCACATGAACTCAAATACCTTGGGACTCAAAAAAGGTATACACGTGGGATAAAAATTATTTTACTGGTCTTAAAGTGGACTACATTTCATGTCATTGTAATATTTGGCTAACTGCAATCTGAGGCTTTGAAATTTAGCATCAATTTTACTAAAAATGCAGTTTCTCATAAAATAAATGAATGAAATTAATCTGAATCTTCAAATTTTCATCACAACTTTCCCTACTCCCATAGTCTTAAGCCTGGAAAAAATTTAGTTTCTACTCCACATTTTAGTTGAATTTTAGGGTTACCAAACTTCTAAAATTTCAAAAATGATCACTTTTCATACCCCCAAACCATATGTGGTACATAATTTAAAAATTTAAAAACGGGTTCAATAAAACAAAAACTCTCTACAGATAATCAGGTGAATAGTTCTTTTTTGTATATTTTATCCTTTCTATGTTTAAAATTGAAAAGAAAAACAGTATTTTCAGGACATGGAAAAATTTCAACAGGAAGTTAGTTATTAATACTTAAATATCTATTTAAAGGTTATATGTTTTTTTGCTTGTGCATTTGTTTCTTTATTATCATTAACATTAATTTAAAGATAATTTCATCTATTTTTTGCTTATGATTGTTCAAGGAGGGGGGGAGTTCTCTAGATTTAATAAAGACATATTAAAACATTTGTACCATATTACCTTAAACGAAAAGTATAACATCAAGTAGAAGTAAGTTTGCATTATCTTCAACTAATATGAAAATTACCACTTTTACCCCCCTCCTCCCTCCCCAAGAAGAATAGTAATATAGCTAGTTGAAAATATAAAAACTAGTTCAAAGAAACCACAAATACATTCAGATGATCATATGGAATCTCAATTTTTGTATATTTCATCCTTTGTATCTATAAAATTCAAATGAAAAGGAATATTTTCTGTATTAAAATTTTAAATGATAGGAAATTAGTTATTCATATTTAAATATTTGTACAAAATATGCAATTTTGCTTGTACATTTGAATATATGTCAAACCATTTAAATTAATTATCTATTAGATTCTATCATATTTTTTATCTCTACAAAAAAATGTAAAACAAGAAAGATCAATCATGCATAAAGCATTGATTATGAAACACTTTCCAACTTCAATGTAATTTTATTTAAACATCTCTCTCTCTCTCTCTCTATATATATATATATATATATATATATATATATATATATATATATGTATATATATACATATATATATATATATATATGTATATATATATATATATATACATATATGTATATATATATATATATATATGTGTGTATATATATATATATATATATATATATATATATATATATATATGTATATATCATGTATAATGTGATACATTCCTCAGTAATATTTTAAAATTATCACAATACTACATTAACTTATTGTATTTGAAAACTTAAAACTTCATCGAAAAAAATGAACTTCATTCAAATGACGGCATTGAAATATAAATTGCGTGGTTTAAGCATCTCTAAAATGTGATACATTTCTCGGTAATATTTTTTAAATTATCATAATACTACAATAATTTATTATATTTGAAAACTTAATCGAAAACAATGAACTTTTTCAAATGACGTCATCGAAATATAAATCGGCTGGCTGTTTAAATAAAAGCAGCATTTCATTCATTAACATTTTTCCATTCATTTCATTCATCACAATACTATAATAATTAATTTTATTTAAAACTTAAAATCATGGAGGTACAAGTAATTTAACTCTATGCTCAAAACTTCAGCAAAAAATTGTTTGCTTCTCTGTAAAATCAATAATTGTTTCATTCATATCAGCTACATTGCAGACTCCATGGTCTAAATAATTTTGTGTTAAAGAAATGCAGCAATTCTTATACAACTCATTCTACATCTTTTGGTATTTACATCCTCCATAAGTGAAAAGTAGGCTTCGTTGTAGAAATAATCAAAGTTGGATGATCATTTACACTCAACTATATTGTAATTGCGTTGTTTCAGATGTAGATGCACAGAATTTAAGCAAAAATAAAGCGGTTTTAGGACAGATACAGCACTAAATATGAATTAAAAAGAACTTTAAAAATCACGATTTGGGCACAAGATGGATGCCATATATTATTTTGAAGTGGGTCACTTGATCTCTTCATATAATGATCATGTGATCTCTTCATATAAAGGATGTAATTATTATTTTAATTTTTATTTAAAAAACTACTGAATATATTTTGCTGAATTTTTTTTTTATATATATTTTATGGAATAATTTGAATATTTTCTTAAACTTTCGAAGCAATTTGTGAATTTTAAATCCGCTTAAAAATTGTTTGAAAAATTAGGTCCCATAGGATTCAATGTATTTCATTTTTTCAACCCAGGTTCAATCTAAAACTAATTAGGTGATACCATTCATTTATATTCCCATAGGTCCCACAGACTGTCTGAACATTATATTAAAATTTCATTTTTATAAAGTCATTTTTACGGCAGTTATCTTGCTAACGGACAGACAGACAGACAGAATGAACAAAGTCATAAACACTTTTCAACTATGTTATAACGTATTAAAAATAAAATAATAAATTAATTTTCATGTTTCCTGTCCAATTATATATTATGAAAATAAATTTAAAACATTTTTATTATGGTGAAAATATCTGAAATGTAATAAAACAATTATTTTTCCTCCTAATTGTCTTGGGAAACATCTTGCTCAAATATGCTCCGATTCTTCCCCATCAACCTACGTACTGGACAAGACATCCTACTGGGTTGCAAATGAGGGAGGAATAGGTCAAAGGTCACATCTGGTTTTGGAATCTCTGGGCATTAGCTTAGTTTTGTAGGAGGTGTGAAAGTTAGATCAGTTTGCTGTGAAACATTGGGTTAAACAGCAGTCTAGTTGTATTTCTATTGGAAATGATGTCTACCATTGAAAATGCTGCTTCATATTTTATCAGATTTTAAAATTTTAATTTTTAAATAGATCATTCTTGCTGTGATCCATTTTCATCTCATACAGCTCGAGTGAGTAAAGGCTTAAGAACAATTATTTTATAGAACAATCAAAAGCAACAAACTTGCATGATCTTATATCTGGTACTCAAGTAAAGTCAGTCACTGAGAATTTCGAAAAGAGTAGTTCCAATGAATATCAGACTAGTGAAATAGCCACTGAAGCAGTCAACATAGCATGTAATGTACTAGGTGTCTCACCAATTAAAGAAATCACATGGATTGACAAAATTCAAAAAGCTGTTTAACTTAGCCTGACAAAAAGTTTAGATGTTGATTGATATACCTTCCGAACCGTTATCAGAACCCTTCACATCTAGCTTATAGTATGAAGATTGCACTAATTTAATCACAAAACTAAAGGGAAAATATAACAAATGTAGTTCAACACCAGAAAAAATTAAAATTTTAAGTACTATGCCTTAAAGTTGGGCTACTAAAGCAACTATGAAAGAGTTTGAGGTTAGCCAGTATCTAGTTCACAGAACTAAAGACCTCAAAAACATGGTTCTTTCCTCAATTAAAAAAAGGTAGGACTCTTGATTTGAAAGTGACAGTAACAGTTTGTACATTCTTTGCATATAATGAAATCAACCGTTGTTTTCCAGGGAAGGGTGTTTATCTCTACAATCTACTACAGAATACAAGAATTAAAGCAAAAATGCTTGCTTTTAAGAAATCTTAAAAAATTGTATACTGAATTTAAACCATCCAAATTACAAAGTAGGCTTTTCACAATTTGCAGTGTTAAGACCCAAATTGTGTATCTTAGCAGGTGTTAGTGGCACTTGTAGTGTATATGTGTGCAGCTAAGAACAAAATATAAAACTAATGGTTTCAGCAATAAATATAAAGGCTGGGATATTACTTTATTACTAAAAATGATAATTTATTCTACAGAAGATGAAAGTTACATGCTTGGTGAATGTTCTAAATGCCCAGGAACTTTTGTTTTGAATTAAATACCACCAAATGCAGAAGAGCTTCAAACACCCAGCATTGATATTTACAATAAAAATTGATGAAATCACTTTTAAATTAATGTTAATAATAAGAAAGGAACAAATACAGAGTTAAAACAACATATTTTTAGTTAGACATTTAAATACAAATAAATAACTTCTTTTAAAAAAATTTCATATACTGACATTTTAGTATTAATAATTTAATAAAAATTGATCAAATCACATTTAAATGTTAATAATAAGAAAGGAACAAATACAGAGGTAAAACAACATTTTTTAGTTAGACATTTAAATACGAATAAATAACTTCTGTTAAAAAAATTTCATATGCAGACATTTAAGTATTAATAACTAAATTCCTGTTTTGAAATTTTACCATGTTCTGAAAATGTCACTTTTACTTTTTTTTTTTAATTTTAAAAATAGGAAGAATAAAATATACAAAAATGGACCTTTAACCTGATTATCTGTAGGGAGTTGTTGTTTTATTGAACCAATTCTTAAATTTTTAAATTATGTACCATATTAGGTTTTGGGGGTGTGAAAAGTGATCATTTTTGAAATTTTGGAAGTTTAGCAACCCTAAAATGCTAGTAAAAAGTGGATTAGAAGCTTAAAATTTTTTGTGCTTACAAAACACTCCCAACTCTTTAAATCAATCATATTTTATTCCTGTTTTAATTTCACCAACTAAACTGAAATAATCTTAAACATAAGATAAAAAGCTCTAACATTTCAAATTTAAGTGCTTAAAAAGAGTTTCATTAAAAAAAATGTTACATTTAGTTTATATCGTATGAAAGCTTGGAATCTTAGCTTTAAAATGGCACCTGAAATATTGGTTTGTGACAAATACAAGTGGTTTCACTTTGAAAAGAATGAACATCATTTTTTACAAAAATATGACCTAGAACAATGTTTCAAGGTGAAAAATTTCCCCTTCTCCATTTCTAAAAGATTGAAATTCTGGCTTTTGCCTTCTTCCCAGTTATGTAAGCTAATTTTAATTTTTGATCAAAATCCATTACTATGATGCAACCCCCATTTGTTGATTTGGCATGAAATGATCCCTATGTGAGTGTATAAGCTCTTTTGATATGCCCTAAATAAGCTCTTTTAATACACACTAAATAAGCTCTTTTGATACTCCCTGAAGAAGCTCTTTTGATACTCCCTGAAGAAGCTCTTTTGATACTCCCTGAAGAAGCTCTTTTGATATGCCCCAAATGTAGCTTTCGTTGTATGGGTGTAATATGCTTTAAATATGCTCTTTTGATATACTGTATATAATCTCCTTTAATTCACTGCATAAGCTATTTCGATTAAAATCAACAGCACATTTTCTAAATAAAAATTCTTGCAAACTCGAATAATATTTTTGGTTTTAGTACCAGATCGCAATCCAAATAAATCCCCAAGCATATGATATCAATTTCGACTGCTCACTTCGCATCAAAATACCTGCTCTTCCAACAGCATTCCAGATACATGATAGATAACTCAACCTCATCCCAAGGATTGTGGAAAATTTGTTTTATCACTCGTCTCATGTGCTACTAGAATTCTTTTGAAAATTTATGAGGTTTTACATAAAAATTCATAGTGAACGGAATACAGCAGAAACATAATTTTTCAACTGGAAAAGTATGTAATATTCAAGGAAACATCTGGTAAATTATAAAGGGGAAATTGTTAGTCAGTTTTTACTTTCTCTATATATAGTATAATGTATAGGAAAAATAATGTGATGAGGTCAAAAATTCGAATTTTTGGAGGAAGAGCATGTTTCAAGCATCCCTGAATTCGAATCAAAAGTTCTTGTGTCTGTGTGTGTGTATGTCAGGTTTCGAAAAATCTTTCTTTTAAATGCCCAGGTCATATAAAAATTCCAACTGAGCATGTATTAATTTCTATTAATACCTGCCCGACCGAGCAGGTAATAAAAATCTACAAGAGGTAATTCCTCATGTAGATTTACACACACATGTGTTGATAAGTGAACACATTTTTTTATCTCTTTTTTTTTTTAAATTGCGGTATACTCAAATCGTGCATTAGGATTTTTTACTGTTGCAAATAGATATCCAAAGCTTTTTTCTTGGAGACTCTGGCTCTTCATAAAACAAAAGAGTTAGCAATTGTGTACAGAGAGAGTCATCTGAAACTGAAAGCAGTAAAAGAAAATGTGAATATGAAAAACATTGAAATGTCTAGTTTGGGATCAATAGAGAAAAGAATATGCCTGGCTTGACTGCACTGAGGATCATACCAAAATGTGGTGTACAGTATGCCACCATTTTCCAAAGATTGCTAATGTTTCAAGCTCCTAATTTAAAGTGCCTGGAGTTGTAGGTGATGCCATAAGAATTACTTTACACAACATGTGAAAAACTGATAAATGATGTTTTTTCTGTGTATTGACAGATTGCAGCACAGATTGTAGTACTACTGAAGAGGACATAGTTTGATATGTTTTATCTGGTAATTCTGTTACTAAATTTGTGAATTTGGTGGAGTTAGATCATGCTGATGCACAAGGAGTTCTCTTCTATAACAAAACTCTGGATAAAGCTCATCTAAATAAAGACACAGATCTAGAAAAACTTGCTGGAATTAATCTAGATGGTGCATCTGTAAACATGGGGCATTATGTTGGTGTTGCTTCACTATTGAAAAGAGATATCCCACACATTGTGGCTATTCATTACGTTGCCCACAATCTGGAGCTTGCTGTTATGGATGTGGTAAAAAATAGGTATATTAAAGGAGTTTTTTAATCGACCATCAAATGCGTGATCAAGTTTTACCGTTGATCTCTAAAGCAACATAGACAACTTACTGTCATAAGTTATTTGGAAGTTGCTTCTTTGCAGATGGGTAATGTATCTCAAATATGATGGTTATCCAGCCAGCAGCCTGCTCTATTAACCTTGTAAAAGAATTTGACAATGACAGACATGCATTTTGAAATTGTTGCTACAGAAAAAGATAGTGCAAAGTCAACAAAAGCAAAGGGTTACTTTAAAGAAATTCACATTATTCGATTTGTTAGAAACTGCAGTACTGGCTTGATGTTCTTGAAATCCTAGCAGCTGTTTCAAAGAAATTCCATGCAGATGAACTTACTTTATTAGACATTAGTAGTGCTTTGGTGGATGTATGAGGTCTAAAGCACACCACTGGAAGGTATTTGAAATCTTTACAAGATGCATTTACCGATTCCTTTTTTCTTGGCATAAAACTGAGTGGGAACAATAATGCTGAACCTCTTGAAGATCTCATCAGCGATGTGATGGATAGTGTTGCCAGCAGATTTGAAATGCTGCATCAAAATCCATTATTGCATTTCCAAGTTTTTAATTTTTTATGTTTGGCCAATTAACATTCAGTCATTATTAACTTATAGTAATCAAGAAATTGCTCAACTATGTGGACATTTTAGTGCAGTTCTTAATAAGCAGGAAGTCAGACTGGCTCAACTGGAATAGTCAACTTTTAAGTTAAATGTAAGAAGTATGAGTACAACTGCACACAACATGCACCTTCACTGTGTATTCATATCTTCTTAAAACTAAATGGAAAGACATGACCAACATCCTCTCATTGAAAGAAATTACTTTTTGTTTTTCTCTCAGTGCCTCTACATGTGAAAGAGGCTTTATGTAAATCCTGTAAAAACCTATCTTCTTTCTTACCTCTTGGCTGACACTATGAACAACTTGATGTGGATAAGTATTGATGGCCCTGACAGCTGTAATTATGATGGATCACTAACCATCGAACATCGGCAATCAACTGCCAAAGGTATAAGGCACATTAGTGGATGCTCTCTTCAACTGTATGATGTTATAAAATGTAGGGATGCCTTGTAGATTAAATTAAATTTCAGTTTTGTCTATAGTAATTGGGGATATCAAAAGTAATTGATTTCCTATTTTTGATATATTTACTTCATTAAAAGTAACTGATTTTCTACTTTTGATATTAAATTATAGACTATGTATATAATGACATTTAATATATTTAATTTCATGAGTTCTAGAGCTATCAGTAGTGAAAAATGTCATCAGAAAAATGTTAGACTTGTAAAATTTTAGCTTAGACTTCTATTTTTAAGGCATGTAGAAATTTTCAGATTTTTCAAACCCTATGTATGTGTGTGTCCGTGAAGATGATATTTTTCGAATGAATGGAACGTTTCAAATGAAATTTGGTATTAAAATTACAGTCGATGAATACTGGAAGCCTATTGATTTTAAACACAATCGAATATTTGGAATAGCCCCCGTAAATTTCGAGTGAAATATTGAAAAAATTAGAACCTTCAATAATATTACATAACTGATCATTCCCTATGTAATTTTTCATTAGAAGACTATTAACATAAACTTTAGAAAGCTAGCATAAGCCATTCTTGAAATATTGCACTTTTTCAAATAAATTTGTTAAAAAAATCACAATAAAATTTAAAAAAAATATTAGCTATTGTGAAATATGTTCACTTTTCATATGTAATATTATGCGATAAATCTAATATTCTCATGAATCTAGTTTGTTTCATTCACGAGAGAAGATACTTTGGGTAATAGTTTCTAGTTTGATGCCTAACAATATGCTAATAGTCATTTATATATAAAAAAATACTCTTCTCTCCATTTGTCTGTAACGCTTGGCTATTAATTTGGTGAACTTTGTGACTAATTCAGCGAATTATGCCAACTTACCAATATTTATCCCCAAATTGAGCAAAATGTCATTAAAATTGCAAAAATGATACAAAATTAACAGAAATGACACCAAATTGATGAATTAACTATTAATATAGTTTAATATAGAGACTATATTGCTTATTGTGGATGCTATCAATATTGATAATTATCAATTTAGAGTTGCACAAAATCTAAGTTATTTGCCTGCTTTGAAATAGTTTTGCATGTATAATCTGAATATCTCTTTGCATAAAAAAATAATTTCGAAAAGCGTGAAATCTACAGTTCAAAATTTTAAAAATTGTGCCGTTTGTATTATACATTTTTTCACTGTGAAAGAAGTAAATTCATTGCATTATGTAGGAAAAGTTATGTGCTGCTCACATCATATTTTTTTTATATAACAGTATAAAAATTGGGGCCGCGAAAAGTATATATATATTTATTTCATAAAAATTCATCTATTAATCGTATGGATTCCATTCAAATTTTGTTTGAAAGAGAATTTTTCGATCTATCCGAAGGTGTCAAAATGGAAACTGGGATAATATTTTCAGTTGCTATGGAACTGATTTGTATGAAAATCACTTAAATTTATGCAAAAACATAAAATAACAGAAAAATTACTTAGAATGTAAAACAAAAATCTTACCAAGGTGCATTGTTCCAGATCCTAAAGTATGTCTGTGTCAGATTTCGTTGCCATATGATGCTTAGATATTTCTCTACAAATGATACAAACAGACAGGCATCTTCCTTTATTATTATAGATGAAGTGATATTTTTTTCCAGAAATATTATTTTAATTACATTATTATTTAGCATCAATATTAAATTTATGTACGTAATCTAATCATGTTATTATTAGACAATTATTATTATTAAACAATTTTTATTATCATTAAACAATTTTTGTTTACTTTTTACTAGTTTATGTTGTATAAGGTTTTATCCATAAAAAGGATCACAAAATATGAACATTTTTCAATAAATATATTAGAAAATGATTTTGATATTAATATGTTTCTCTAATTTATTCAATAAAATCATTATTCTAGGAACAAGAAATGAAAAGTGTATATAGTAAAGTAGAAATTCTGAAGTCTCAATTGCAGGACAAAAAGCACAGTACTAATACTGAAACATTTGTGCATAAGAAATTTGATGACTTTTTAAAAAGGTATATATCATAAATATATATCATTTTAACTATTGTACAGCATTAGTGCTTGCATATTATTTACAAATTTTGTTATTTTAAGCATCTTAATTTTAAAAGTATTAAAAAAAATTATATTAAGCATTTTATTATATTAAGCATATTATTATTTTATCTTAAATGTACATTTATACAAGGAAACTTTGACACTATGATTAAAAATATTTTTAATAAAAATATTGATTTGGAGATTTTAAAAGTTTTTAATTGTATTTGGTACATAAATAAAATATAACATAAATTTTTGATTTTTATAAAATTGCATAATCAGAAAATGCACATAGCCAAGTTTCAAAATAATTTTAATAGCTGACAAGGAAACGTTCCCAAGCGAAACTCATAGAATTCGATGAAAATTTGACAGGCATTAGTAGATAGCTCAAAATATCGACAGTGAAAAAATTAGCTGCTGAATTGCAACACAAAAAAGCTGTAAAAAATTAATAAAAGTCAGTGTCCGGTAGTTTTTAAACATTTATGATATACTAAAAAATTCAAATCATTCTGACTACTGAAAAACTATCTCTGAAAGCTGCAAAAGTTCCTAAACTTGTAAAGTTCATCTAAAATAAATCTGAAAATGTTCTAAAAACCTAAAAACTTTCTGAAATAAACCAAAGATACACTGAATTCTTAAATAAACTGAAAGAGGACCAATTGACCAGTTTCCCTACGTGTACAAATATGTACTCCTGTAAAATATAAGAATTGACACTTTCCTAAAAATGAAAAAACATTAAAGTAAAAGAGAGAGAGAGAACACAGATTTTAGGTTTTCAAAAATCTAACATTTATTAAAATTTAAACTTCATTTTTAAAGAATTTCCAAAACATTTTACAACTTTTAAACATCTCATTAACTAAACAAATCAAATAAACAACTTAAATAAATAAATAAAAGGAATGGCCTGTCGTAAGTGGTTAATACAAATGTTAGAATATTAAATTTAAAGTTAACAATGTTAAACTTATTCAATTATTTGTCAAAACTAGAATTTGGGATAAAAGAACATAAGTTAGCCAAAAGGGAAATTTAGAGCAAAAGTTAAACTTAACCTCAGGTTCAGGTGACCTAAAGTATATAGATCAAAAGGGGTCTTATTTTATGCTAACTCAGTTAAATTTTAAATAATACAAAAGCAAAATAGTCTGAAATTTGAAGAAAAAGAATTATATCACCAAGGCTCCAAGCTCCGGTCATCCAAATAGTTGCTCAAGTCCTCTGGATGAGTCGGACGGCCTGGGTTTTCCACCAAGGCTCCAAGATAAGCTTCTGAGATCTGCAGGAAAGGACCCAACAGAAAAAATGTCACCAAAGTTCCCAGAGAACACTTCTTGAAAGGCAAACACGGCAAAGGAGGGTTATGTCCATCAGAGGTGAAGAAAATCTCCTGCCGGATCCGAATTCGAAAAGGATTCCAAATAGGACGTTTAGTAACGACGTAATGATTTCTCCACACAGCTGCACCGGATCTTTGACATTAGAACTGAATGCATAGCATATGTCTGGTGCTTTTCACCAAAAATGATGCTCCAGTTCTTCATAATAAGAGCAGCATAACCCGGGAGAACCAAACACTTAGTTGACGTGTTAAATCATCTCCGCTGACATCGCAGAAACTCTATTTAGAGGATGGGAAACCAATAACACCTCCAATCGTTCCGTCTGTCTAGACATAACAAACATCCGGCTCCCACATCATCCAGACGGAACATTTTCAGAGAGCGCGGAAGGAGGAATCAATTAAACAAAAAGAACAGCTAAGGAATGTTGGTTAAACAGTAAACTCAGAATTCATCTCGGAGAAAACTCAACGCAGGCTTAGATGAGAATAAAAGAACGTTTCATTTCGAATTCGAACTTCGGTTCGGCTCGCGCCGAAATGCTAAAAACAACAGCTTAGAAGATCATCACATCTTGGGTTCTAGTTCAGAAGGAAGAGCAAAAATAGAAGAGAGAAGAGATCGAAAAAGTGCGCGATTTTGCTTTTATAATGCAAAACATCGCTGCCACAGATTGTAAACAAAATTATCGATGAACGATAAAATAATTAATGACAGACGATTTTAATATTATGGTCAACCAATTAAAAACTCGAAATTTTAAAGAAGAGAAATGGAATTTCAAAGCAGACGAAAATTAAAAAGAAATGAAGTGAAACAATTTGGAAATATACGAATTCGGCAATAATTTAAATATGAACGATTCTGAAATATTTAAAAAGCTGAAAATAGAATAAAACTGTAAAATTGCGATGAATTAACCAATTTTTAACCGAGAGCAATAAATTTGGAATCAAGTCAAAGGGAATAAAAAGGGCAATAAATGGAATTGCAAATTATCCAATTTAAATAAATTTAAATTGCTAAAACCTAAAAAGAACGAACTTTCGCCATTTTTAACACAAAACCTATGGAATAGAACTATTTGAACAAAGAATATCAAAAACCTAAACAATTGGAAAATAGATAACTAGAAGAGAATGACCATGTAAATAAGACCCCTGAACACGTTTAAATGAAAAACAAAACTCCTAAAATTATTAAATATCCAAAAGTATAACCCAACATCAGCATATTTAATGCAAAATGCAACCCTGCTTGGCAAGTATGCATAGAAAAACGGCAAATTCTGAAATGAACTGTTCATGTTTTCTCTGTATAACTTGAAATCTCTTGTAAAGTTATTTTTTTATAGTTTGCATTCAAAAGTATTTGAAATTGAGTTTGAATATATATTTTTAGTGTAATCGTGCATTTCTCACACTTTTATTATTTTATGTAAGTGAAACAAATTAGTGATCTGCTATAATTTTGTGTTGTTTTATTTAATGCTCAAAAATGTTGTGCATGAAATTTTTCTTTTAATACCGCAATATTTTATTCCTCAATATTTATACCTCAATTATTATTCCATTTGAAGCTAAACGAGCAGTTGTTAAATACTGGCATAGCATGCACACTACAATCTGTTCAAAGCAGGTATAGATTTGTAAAAAGTCTGCCTCAAATGCATTTATGGGAAAATCAAATCAACAAATTCAGTGATAAGAGGCACAAACTATGCAAAATTGGCAAATGGATTTTTAAAAAGTTTCTGGATATAAGGCACAGGCGTGTAAATGTGCATAACTCGAATTTGAAAAGCTGGATTTGTGATAAAGCTCTTCCCTTAAAAATACCATTCAAGCTTCCAGTAAATGGCACCTGAATTTTAAAAAGAAATATAGAATCATTAGCAGGAAAATTACTAAAATTGTCTCTTAAAAGCAGATTTATGATGAGGATCATATTGCAATTGCTTCACAAGCATTTTTAAATTATGTATGTATAAAGATTTGCAGTTTAACGATAACCAGATGTTTAATACTGATCAATCGGGATTTAATAAAGAAATTCATTCGAGAAGAACGCTTGATTTATTGGGATCAAAACAGATTAAAGTGCTGCACAATCTATCCATGCTATGATCCATTCATATACTGTAATGCCACCAATCAGCAAAGATGGAATGCTGCTATCGCCTTTATTTATTCTGTATCGAAACCTAAAGGACAATTCGGAAACCAAGTGAGGCAGAAATTTTTTCAAACTGACAATGCTTACACCGTCGCTTTGAAATCGGGGAAAATGAGATCAAAAGAACTGTGTGAATATTTATCGGAAGTATAGTTTAAAAACATACTAGATGAAACCATACTTTTAATGGATTCTTGGTCACCCTTTGAAAACAACGATTTGATCGGTAGTGTTACGCCACCGGGTAAAATCGTTCATGTGTTTGTCATGCCACCTTAAACCACTCATCTAATACTACCTCTTGATAGGTATGGTTTTGGGTCTGGAAAAATTTTGTTCGAAAATTTTCAGATTTAATTATGACTGCACAAATACAAATCAATTTGTTTCATCGAGACAATATCTTTAAAGTACAATCCGTTGCACACAACCAGTTCTCTTCACCACACTATATTAACATGTAGAAATATTCATAGCATGCGTGCTCATACACAGAAAACCATCCTGGGTATTTTGAAAATCCTGTTGAGTTTACTGCAAACAACGTACTTGATTGCGGGAAACAAAACTGTGCATCCAAAATATTCATTTGGTGTAGCTGGTGTAAAATATATTTCTGTTTTATGCATTTCTTCAATGAGTCTCATATTTGTAACACTTTCAATTTATAAAGAAATTAACCCTTTCATTCGACCTCAATCATTTGTCATCAATTATATCTCTTATAAACTTTATACCATAGTACTGATACATGTAATCTGCATTTTCTGTTTTTCGAGTGATGGTTTTCAAGAAGCTATTTTTCAAGTATTAACACCTTTAAATACAGCATAAAATGCATTTTGATAGTATAATTACATTACATGTGTTCGTCAATTTACAAGAATGCAAAGTCGCCAATTGATCCTAACTGTACGGTTTTGGCAACCCAAACTCAATTTTCAACATTATTCTACTCCTCTCCTAATGCAATTCAGCAACTAATTTTCAGAGTATGGATTTTCTATAACGTCTTCTAACACCTGTCAAATTTTCGTCAAATTCTATGAGTTTAGTTTGGGAATGTTTCCTTGTGAGCTTAAGTTAGACTGTTTTGCAAGATAGAAACATTTCATTTAAAAGTTTAAGCTGTATATGTATGCACTCTATATTAATATATCATTTATAAAAGATCTATTATTCTTTGTGCGCTGAAATAGCAAAAACGCCCTAGAAATTTAACATATTTTTCTCTGGAAAACCTGCAAAATCCAAAGAATTTCAAGTTATAGTTTTATTTGACACACTGAGTATGGCTATTAGGTGCTGATGAGATCTAACAAAAGCAAGATTCCAAAACTTGTTTTAAATTTCTAACCATCTGTTGTATTTTTTACTTTTGATTTTTATAGTAAACAAATTTTTAGCTCAAACTTAATCATAATAAATTTCGATATTGTGTGTGCTTGAAAACCATACATCAGCCATGTGATTATAGCACACAGTAAGGTATAGTACAAAGTGTTTTATAACCTGAATGTTAATAACCATATAAATTTGCTTATAGTGCAACTCTAAATATTCTAATTTAAATCAGCTCAACAATTTAACTCAAACACATTTGTATAAAAATGTGCATTCATATTTAAACTTCATTTGCTCACAATAATTTTTTGTCCTTTTAGCTCTAAATCAGCAGCTCTACATTCTAACACAAGCTTCACAAATAAATTTCATCGGAGGCATAAATTATTGATTGATACTCCAAAAGGTATGCTGCTTTTTATCACCATATTTAAACTTCAGTTTTGTTCAAGTTCTAGTTTGAATTTATTTTTATGAATATTTATACTTTAGACTGTAGTCAGGTGTTATACTGGCCACTCTTCACCTCCCTTGCGCAACACTGGAAAATAAATCTGGTAGCTCTTAACTACCTTGACCTTTTGACCCTATATGAGATATTGCTCAAAAATTTTAATAGATTTTGTACACCTTTGTTTGTATTTGTTAGTAATGATAAATGTTTTTTACATGCATAAGCATTTTCTAGATTCTGATATTACATAGCTCAACAATCGTACCATATATGTTAATCGTACCATATATTAATGGTTGCTTTCTCTGTAATATATAGTAACATAGTATAGAGAACCTATTGCATTGGGGTAAAAAATTCAAGATTTTGTTGGAGTTACATATTTTGAGTGCTCTAGAACACAAATTAACTATCTTTACCATGACATATGTGTTATGTTGTTTGCACTCAATATAGGAATCCACTCTAGCTCAAAAACTCTAATTTTCAAAAAATTTGGAAGTCTATAAGAATTTATGCGTTTTGCGGTTTGATCTGCCTTTATAAAAAGTATAAACATGCCTTGATTTCTTTTAAAAGAAAGGACAGTTAATTTATTAATTCATTAAATCCAGGGTATGATACTTCTATACAAGGGATTCTTAACCTTTTCATAAATACGTACCACCAAAATTTAAAATTTACAGTACCACAAACAAAAATGTCTTGCATACAAATAGAAAATCCGGACATAATGTCACATATTAAGTAAAATTATTGTCACATATTAAGTTAAGTTATTGTCACATATTTTTATTTAAATTTTATTCGTATTTTGGGGGGGCTTTGTGTTTCTTCCTATTAATGTACATTAATAGTTTTGATGAGTTCTACAAACTGAACTAATTCGGAAGGCTAATATAAGAATTTGAGCAAAAGTAATAAATATTAGCAAATGCAATTAACAATATGTTTATTGATTAGCAATATGATTAACAAAATTATTTAATGTAGCAGGGTCCGCGCTAGCCATTCGCCAACGCGCCAAATGCGACAAGATCGCAAAATTGGCGATAAAAAAAATACTTTGGCGAAAAAAATGGCGAATGATTTTTTGGAAACTGTGAACATTTCGTAAATATCTTTTTGGGAAGTAATATGGAATAAAAGTCCGATTTAATTTGGAATAAAAGTCCGATTCCAGACAAGTATGACATACGATCGTTGTCTCCTGTCTATTTTGGGAACGCTCGTTCTCGTGTGACAAGCTCCAAGTATTCTTTAATTCCCAGCACGCTGCTCCTCAAATGGACGGCAGACAGCGCATTCCTGTCTCTCAAGGCGTCCTTGACCCACCGCGGCAATCAAAACATTATCTGGATTCCGTCCGTTATGTGAGCCGATTTTTTTCGTTAACCCTGGATCGCACAACCGTTAACCCCCAACACAGTTATTAGATACTCTCCAATAAACAAAACAAAAAAACACTTTCAACTTAAAATCCTGCATTATAGTTTTAAACAATCCGTGTTACAGAATTACTTCTGAAAAGAGCAATTTTTTTGTCAAAAACGATCAGCCGTAATCAGAGAAACAAGTGATAAACATCGAACGAAAATGTATGTATATTTTTTGATGACGCATATACAATGGTAGTCCGGAGCATCTGGAGGGCAGAGAAATTAGGAGTGTGCGATTGCGTAATTACTACCGTATCGTTTTAGGATCGATTGTCTTGCAGGAAAAAATAACTTTTAGACTTACGATTTTTTTTTTTTTTAGACTCCGCATATAAATCGACCCCCCCCCCCCCCCAACTTTGAAGCCCTTTTTTTTTTTCCCCCACAAATTTCTCGACTTACGCGAGTATATACGGTAAATAAGAAAGCATTTAATTTTAGTTAAAACCAACTGAAAAAAGATCACTGCTGATTGTTATCACAGATGCCAACTTGCGGTTTGCTGTTTTTGTCATAAGTTGAATCGTAGTTTATCTTTTTGTTACGAATTTTTAAGCCTGCCTGGCTTGTTTTCATTTCATCTTCATCATCATCTTTGTGGTTTTTATATGATCCTTACGCCTGCCTGAATTTTAAAACCGACATAAAAATTTATCCCTTTGATAGTTTTGGTGCCTAATTTTAAAGAAATATAATGATGATACTGCATATAAAAATATTATGGATGTAGCAAGAATTGGTTTCACATGTCCTATGACAACAACCATCGTTAAAAGAGGCTTTAGTGAACAGAACATAAATTTCATTAAGTAGTAACATCAGAGTAAAAAATCTCAGTGACTTGATTCTTATAAATAGTGAAGGGCCAGATATGAAAGATTTTAACTTTAAGGCAGCTTTTGAAAATTGGTGTATAGTACAAAAATTCGACGCTTGCCTGGTTTATATGAAAATGAAACTATGTGAGTTATAAAATAAATTTGTCATTTTTGTAACTCATTGTGATCTTTCATTGGTAAATACAAGTCTAATTTACTAATAGCCTATTTAATGATTAAAAAAATGAAATCTACCTATCTTTATATCTTCTTTAGAATGAAATTAATATTATTAGCTGTATTATGGCTCAAAAGGAGAAATTTTTTCACCGATGGCGACGATAACTTTGACTAATAATCATGTAATTTGGCTAATGATTTTTCAATTTGGCAAATTTGTTGGCTAACAGTTTGAAATTCCTAGCGCGGGCCCTGATGTAGTACTTGTACTGTGGTGCTTGTTTGGCATACATTATTTTTTTTTTATATCTGGTTCTATTTTACTTAATTTTAAATGTAAATTTGGCTCTAATTCAAATTTCATTCTATATTTACAGTATTTTTATTCTATAGTACAGCAATGAAGAAAATCTTGCTTATTGTTGTGACGTGTCACAACATTACAATTTTATTATTCCAAATTAACATTTTTTTTATAAATCATTAAATATTATATTTTTATTTAATTTATTATTCCAAATTATTCTATTCAAAATTGTTTTTATTTTATATATCCATTAATAGACCAATTGACTCTTTTATTAACTTTAATTATAACGTGCTGCTATCAGTTCATGTTTTTATTCGTACAGTGTACGCCCCTTTTAAATATGACTGCATACGCGCACACTGTTTCAATTGGTAGGCGAGACACGGAAACTTGTTTTCTTCTGTCTCACTTTTGACCTCCCTGGTTGAACAGGAGTTTGTTTTATCTGGTATGGCAACGTCCGGTTTTAGGCGGGAGATTTTCTCTTGTGCAAAAAAGTGCTGACACGCTCTCTTCCCTCGAAAATTCTGGTGACAGCAAGGTGGTGTTAATTTTTAGGCAGGAGTGCCATTGGCACTCCTAGCTCTAATATAGTTTTATAAAGGTATATGTTAATCTAAATACATCAAAGACACATCGTTAAATATATATATATATTATTAGTTTGTGAAAAGAATGCAATCTACTGAATGTTTTGACTGTAATATGAAGTTGTGAAAAGAAATTGTTCTGCTGATGATTTTATATGGCAATATCAAGTCATTTATTGTGCGTGCAAGTATCTATTAATCATTTCATTAAAATTAATTGAGTCAAGTTAAAGAATATTTATTTATTTCACAGTTGATAGCAGCAATTGCCTCTATGGATATTCTCTGTGAATTACATCTATTTGCCAATTACTGTTCAATTATGGTATTCTGCAAGAATAGTTACGTCTGTTACTATGCATTGATGGTTTAGGAGCCTTTATTGCAATTGTTATGTCGGACATTAATTCGACATAATTATTATAATCTTCTTTCAACTACCTTTAGTGAATTATTATAAAAGATTAATTCTTGGCATATTAGACACGAGTTAATAAATCATCATGAAGATTAAAATATTTTGTCATCTGACTTATACATTAAAAAAAATATATTACAACAGCTAAGTTCATATTGGTATTCCTGTGTGCAGTTTCATTTTTATATCTTGGAACAGAGCCCTGCTATTATTTTTATTTCTTTTCTGTACTGTGGGTTTGGAACTTGAGTGTAGCAGAAAAGGTGTCCTAAAATGTGATAATCATCATTGATGGAATCTGTGACTTTACACATCCTATTGATTGTGAGACATTTCACATAAAGAACTTTAAATCAACTTATGATTCTGATCATGGTGCAGGAACAGATTGCAACATTAAAAAGAAAAATGAGATCAACCTACAGATAAGGTAAATTTAAGGCGCTCACATACAAGTATGGTTTAATATTTAAAATAACACAACGCAATTATTATTGATATTCCAAATTCTATTTCCCACTATACGATCCCCTTCCATTAAGTATTTAATTAATTAAAATTTCCCTTTTATTGTATGTGAGTGTCCGACCCAATCAGGTGTTGAGATATAATTGTTCAGGGGATTTTATTATTCTTTAATTAAGTCTTTTGAATGGTTGTATCACAACACTTATATCAAATAAAATGACTAAAATTATAATTGATCTTTCTGAAATGTCTTTAAAATATTTCTCTTGTTTAACTTGGAAGTTGACTAAAGAGTTGTTTCTAAAACCATCCATTAAATTTCTGTCACTGAAAATATCTATGAGTTGCTTTTTATCTTCAGAAGAAAGGTATTCTGCTAATGCCAAATTATCTAAAGAAACTAATACCAGATCGAATTTTTTTTTCATAATCTTGTGAGAAGTATAATTTACAATTATTTATCATTTGAAAACAATAACTGTTTTATATTTGATGTTAATTCATCTTCCAGTTTTAAATTCATTTTTCAGTGCTGTCAGGCATGAGATTTTTCTGCTTTTCCCCAATAATTTCCGCTTTTTAACACTTTACAACAAAGTTGAAAAGTGTTTATGACTTTGTTCATTCTGTCTGTCTGTCTGTCTGTCTGTCCGTTAGCACGATAACTGCCGTAAAAATGACTTAATCAAAATGAAATTTTAGTATGTTGTTCCGACGGTCTGTAGGACCTATGGGAATATAAATGAATATTATCACCCAATTAGTTTTGGATTGAACCCGGGTTGAAAAAATGAAATACATTGAGCCCTATGGGACCAAATTTTTCAAACATTTTTTAAGCGGATTTAAAATTCACAAATTGCTTCGAAATTTTTAAGTAATATTCAAATTGTTCCATAAAATATATAAAAAAAAAATTCAGCGAAATATATTCAGTAGTTTTTTAAATAAAAATTAAAATAATAATAACACCTCTTATATGAAACGATCACGTGACCATGATATGAAAGCATCACGTGATCCACTTCAAAATGATATATGGCATCCATCTTGTCTCAAAATCGTGATTTTTAAAGTTTTTTTTATTTCATATTGAGTGTTGTATCCGTCCTAAAACCACTTTATTTTGGTTTAAATTCTGTGCATCTACATACTAAAACAACGCAATCATAACTCATCATCAAACAACTCAATATATTTGAGTTTAAATGCTCATCCAAATTTGATTATTTCTACAACTAAGCCTATTTTTCACTTATATAAAATTTAAATAGCAAAATATGTAGGATAAGTTGTATAGGAATTGCTGTATTTTTTTAACGCAAAAGAATTTAGCTCATGGAGTCTGCATAGCTGATATGAAAGAAATATTCATTGACTTTCCAGAGAGAAGGATGATTTTTTGCGATAAAGTTTTAAGCATAGAGTTAAATTACTTGTAGCTCCATGGTCTTAATTTTTTAATTAAAATAAATTATAGTATTGTGATGATGGAAATATTATAGTATTGTGATGAATGGGAAATTATTTATGAATGAAATGCTGCTTTTTTAGAGAGAGTCAGGCGTGTTATTTTTTCTATGACGTCATTTGAATGAATTTCAGTTGTTTTAGATGAAGTTTTCAAATATAATAAATTATCGTGGTATTATGATAATTCTAAAATTATTACCGAGTAATATATCACATTTTAGAGATGTTTAAACCAGGCAATTTATATTTCAATGCCGTCATTTGAATGAAGTTCATTTTTTTCGATGAAGGTTTAAGTTTTCAAATATAGTAAATCAATGTAGTATTGTGAAAAGTTTTAAAATATTACCAAGGAATGTATTGCATTTTAGACATGTTTAAATAAAATAGCATTGAAGTTGGAAAGTGTTTCATAATCAATGCTTTAAGCATGATTGATCTTTCTTGTTTGTTTTGCTTTTATCCCAAAAAATCCACGTTTTCTGAAAAATTCAGATTTTTTTTATTTTAATAAATTTTTCTCCTCAAACAAAGAGGTTTTAACCAGAGCTATTATCTTAATTGAACTTCAGCCTACGACTGATGAGCATTGTCTGCCGTCCGTTTTTAGATGCTGTGTGCTGGGGGTAAAAGAATAAATGTAGCTTGTCACACGCGGATGCTCTCGTGTGACAAGCTGTATTTATTGTGGTTCTTCCAGCACACAGCGTCCAAAAAATGGACGACAGACAAAGTTCGTCTTTTTAACCCAGAAATAGAGGCATAAAATCCCCCATAGAAGGGGAATCAAAAACAAGTCATAAATTTTTGTCTCCGTAATCACCATGATGTATGTCATCATGTATGTCATTAATATATATGGTGTCATTGGACTCAAAGGGGAAACAGAGGAAAAAACTTCGCTCAGCACTTGAAAATCATTTGTTTCTCCCTTTCATAACAGTACATTATTTTTATAGATACGACCAGTGCAGCGATGCCAACTTTCATGGATTTTCCGTTGTTTGTACGGATTTTTACTTCATCTTACAGTTTTACCGACATTACTCCCACAACTACGGAAAGTCCCGTAAATTCCATGCATCCCACCATTCAATTCATATTCCCTGCTTTGCTAAGAATCCAAAATTATCAGTTTGCATCCATTTTCTTCTTCTAATGATTTCATATCAGAACAATAGACCTAATTTATTTTTATAGTGCATGTAAAAATAAAGAAATATTTTACTAAACAACTTATATTTTGCTTAAATTGTAAGATTGCGCAATTCAGTCTTTCTTTCCGAACTTTGCTGAGAGTATACAACTAACTGTCTTTTTCCATCCATCTCTATTCCCTTATTATTGCATATTAACTTTACTAAACTAGCTTATTTTCATATTTTGGTTGATTATAAAGGTTACCTTTTTAATTATTTTCATATAAATAGTATGATTGTGAATTTTTTTTTTTTTTTTTTTTGCAGCCATTGCCGAGAGAACGCTATTATCCTTTTCCATCCATCTCCATCTCCCTATTGTTGCGTAATTAACTGGACTAAACTAGCTTATTTTCATATTTTTGTTGATTATAAAAGTTAATTTTTTAATTATTTTCATATAAATAGTATGGTCGTGAAATTTGGGTTTTTTCTTCTTTGTGGCCGTTGCCGAGAGTATGTAATTAACCTTTTCCATCAATCTCCATCTCTCTATTATTAACACTTTACAAAAAAGTTGAAAAGTATTTATGACTTTGTTCATTCTGTCTGTCTGTCTGTCTGTCCGTTAGCACGATAACTGCCGTAAAAATGACTTAATCAAAATGCAGATGTGCCAACTGTCCGGATTTTGACCGGAGACTCTGGATTTTTCATGAATTCTCCGGCCTCCGGATTTTTAACGAAAAACTCCGGCTTTTTTTTTTTTATTATTATTATTATTATTATTATTATTATTATTATTATTATTATGTGCGTAATCAGAAAAAAATTCGGTCACCAAATATACCATATATTTCTGAATATGTAATTCTATTGTAAAATATTTGACGAAAATCTGAAACACGTATATAAGCAGAATTAAAAAAAAAATCAGCCAAAATGTACGAAACATTGCCAAATATGCGAAACCTGCAGAATAATTGCTGCCAATCATGCTGACGTATTGGCAAAAGGATGCACACATCACATCTTTCTTCTCCAGAAAGATCCAACCACACGCAAGCACCGATGAATGGATACGTTGACGTCATAGTCACACTCGACGCCTACAAGAAGCTAAGCCTGATCGTGCAAAGAGCGAACGCTCTTTACAACTACGTAAAAATTAGACTCTAATTATTGACCGGGCAAGAAATGAAACAAAAAATTACATTATACAGAAATACGGATATATACATTATATACACGGGTAATGCGGTAATTTAAAAATCGCGTTTGGTGCTCTATCACCAGTATGATAGTCAGCCTTTTAAATATCAGCCTTAAAAATTTCTTTATTCTATAATAGATAGATTTCTTATAATAGACAGTCAGCCTTAAAAATTTCTTTATTCTCATTTAAAATATTTTTTAAATATTTTATATTCTCTTTAAAAAAATTGTTGTTGCAAACGTGCCAACTCTGTAGATTTTGGCCGGAGACTCCGGATTTTTCATTAATTCTCCGGCCTCCAGATTACTAACGAAATTCTTTGGCTTTTTTTGTTTGAAATTTATCAATTACCCAGACATTGCATAATTCCTCGGAAACACCGATTTTCTGCTTTTTTTGCACTGATTTCTACCATTCCCGGAATCATAGCAAATCCATAATAAAATGCACAGTAATGTCAATCAAATTAACGGAGATTTACGGCCGCAGGTAATGTAAATTCAGATCACAATCGCTTATTTTATGAAAGTAATAAATATACTTTTTTATTGGTTGTCTAATTCAGCATAAATCGCTAAAACATTATTTTCTTCATTAATTTCGCATAAACAGTGCGATTGTGCAATTCAGTTTGTTCTCATGAATCGTCAAGAGTACAATAGTATCTTTTTCCATCCATCTCAATCTTCTAAATATTGCATTTTTGATTGACTAAACTAGCTTATTTTCATATTCTGATTAATTATAACGGTTAATTTCTTAATTATTTTCACATAAACAGTGCAATTGCGCAATTCAGTTACTTCACCTAAATTGGTGAGAGTACATTAGTATCTTTCCATCCATCTCCATCATTTAAATGTTGCATATTAGATCGACAGGGATCGCATTCGTCCTAAAATTCCTAAAAGTTTGAAGCTTCCCTTGAATTCCTAAAATTAACCTAAAATTTTTAAATCATCCTAAAATTTTGTAATGTTTTGCTGCGGCGTCATATTTACTCTACTATCGCCCGAATACATTCCATTCATACGGCAATCAATGTTAAAAAAGACTTCAGAAATTAAAACATTGTTCAAAATAGCACTCATCTTTTACAAAGACGACAAAAGTGTCAATCACGACAAAATCGCCAATTCTCAATGGTTAAATCCTCTCCGACCGTGGGCGGTTTTAGTGAAATACGATCGCAAGACAAATGGCAACCCACGTGATCATTTACGACCGGAGTTTGGGGGAGATTCTTTTGTTTGTGGGAGTGGGAATCTTCACAGGATATCTTAGGAATCTCCAGCGCAAGCTAACAAACCTAAAAGCCTTTAACCTCACAAAGAAATAAAATAGAAAAAGACGGGATTGTTGAATAGTGTGCTTTCTCATATTTACTAGATAAATCACGAAGTTTCTCTTTCTTTGCAAAGTTAAAATTTTCCTCAACTATTCTTTGTTGGGAATCAATTGTGTGCAAAAATTTTGAAGAATTTTAGGTCTAAATCTAATAATACAAATATAGTTAGTCAGATTATGATTCTCTTACGCCCCTCATTATGTAATATTTGATCAAAGTCATGTCAAAACAGGAGAGTAGAGAAGGAATTTTTGTCTGCTATTAGCAACCTCTCTAGGCATTGATGATATTAAAGGATATCTCTTCAAAAGGATGCATTGCGTAGGGGCCCGGACCACATAGCAGTGTATGAAGAAAAGCAATGGATATAATAAAATACGGCTTAGTAGGGCAATTGGATCGCCACGCTCACCATAAAAAATAAATTAAAAACAATGAAAGAGCAGAAATGTGAAGAATGTTAAATAAACACATTCCCGTTTCCAACAGATAAAACTTTTAAACAGTTTTCATTTCTTTTTAAACTTAAAATTTTGTCAAATTATTTCATGTTTAGTATGCATCTGGGAAGAAAAGTACCAAAGATTTGAACTCTGTAAGAATTTTTGCTCAAAAACCAATATTTAAAAATATAGTTTTCTGGACTAGAGTTCTTTTGAGCCGCTGGAACTTGTGTATGTGTTTTTGTTGATTCTATCAAAACAGAGGATGATTGAAGGGAAATAACTGTGCCTAGATTAACGTGTTGCAGTAGCTTTGATAAAATATAGGATAACTTAATTCCCTCATATTATTTAATAACTGCCTTCGGCGACCAGCCCTATTGTTTTTAAAAAGTTTTTAAACCTGCAATACCTTTCTTGCAGTAGCTGTCAATCGTGCACCTCTGCGGTGCAAGCTATAAATAACGGGGTAGTTCATAAAGTAACTGTCGATCGCACACCTACGTTACGTGTGCAAGTCACGGTAAGTGTGCAGTTTATGAAGTGTTGATCTTGTACCTCAGCTACGCGCGCAAGTTACGGCTAACGATGTAGGTCATGAAGTAGCTATCTATCGCACGTCTCCATTACGCGCTCAAGTCATGACTAATGGTTCAGTTCATGAAGTAGCTGTCTATCGCACACCTCAGCTACACGCATAAATCGTGGCTAGCGGTGCATTTCATGGAATAGATGTCGATCGCACGCTTTCGTTACTCGCGCAAGTCATGGCTAACGGTGCAGTTGATGAAGTAGCTGTCATTTGCACACCTCAGCTACGCGGGCAAGTCACGGCTAACGGTACATTTAATGAAGTAGCTGTCTATCTCAGCTACGCGTGCAAATTACGGCTAACGATGTAGTTCATGAAGTAGCTGTCGATCGCACGTGTTCGTTATGCACTCAAGTCATAGCTAATGGTTCAGTTCATTAAGTAGCTGTCGATTGCATACCTCAGCTACACTCATAAATCGTGGTTACCGGTGCAGTTCATGGAGTAGATGTCGATCGCACGCCTTCGTTACGCACGCAAGTCATGGCTAACGGTGCAGTTGATATAGCAGTTGTCAATTGCATACCTCAGCTACCCGGAAAAGTCACGGCTAACGGTACAGTTGATGAAGTAGCTATCTATCTCCGCTACGCACTCAAGCTACAGCTAACGATTTAGTTCATCAAGTGGCTGTTGATCGTGTTGGAAAAAAATCAATACATCGCGATTCACGTTTCCGTGAACTTGCGTTTATGCAAATTTAATATGAATGACTCTTTCCGTTCACCGGCGTGAACCGTGACGTTTTTCAACATGAGGTTTCATGCAAATCAGTTCTCAATGCATACGCATCTGATTTGCATATCCGGGGGCGTTTCCGGAACTGTCCATTCTCGGATATATAAGGCAGAGATTTCTTGAAGCAATCGTTCATTCAGTTCAATCAGTCGAGAGAGAGAACTGACACTCAGTCTGATCCAGAACGGAGCCGAGAAGGCTTTATAAGACATAGACACTGATGGTCTGATGCAGGCAGACAGAAATGCTTTAGACAGAAGCACTGCGGGATGTCTTATCCTTTGGTTTTCCTTTACCAAGTGTGATACCTTCAATGGTAGCTGCAAATACACGCAAGTGATAAAGATAGTATAGTTACTTACTACCCATGCTTCAAGGAATGTCTGTCTAGTCATTTACAACTGCAAACCTTTTTGTACATAGTATTTTTTGATGTTTTGTGGCATGGAAACCTGGAATGTGTAACTTGCCTAGTTATGTTTTCTCACGAAATAAAGTGAACGATGTTTTTCTTTAAAACTGGATCTGCATACTTTCATGACCCAGCCAACACTTATTGACTCTATGCCATTTTCGTACTTTGCTATTTATCTTGCTTCTTCAAGTTTTAAATTTTCCAACAGAAAAGGTTACGGGGCCAGTTTAATGCCCAATAGAATCATAAGTGCAAGTATTTTAAAGAATCATTGTTCCAGTGTTCAGATGGGGGCCGTGCCTGGCACCATTTTGAAGTACGTGTGAATAACAAAAACGAAACGTAAACAGTGTACAAAAGACTTTTACTTCTGCTTCTTCAAATCTACGAGTGGCCATGGAGGCAAGTAGAACGGAGTTGCTGACGCGAGACAATTACGTCACCTGGTGCACCGACATCTCATTCGTTCTCAAGGGAGAAGGATGTTTCGGACACGTAGATGGAAGTATAAGCCTTTAGAAAAAGACGCAAGTCGCCGAGACTACGATGATTTCTATCGACGGAAAGACCGAGCGCTTGCTATCATCTACCAAAGCTTATCCTCGGAATACAAGGAGTTGATAAACGTCACTGACGAACCTACCCAAGTATGGAATAGTTTGAAAGAACATTTTCAAGTGCCTTCCCGAGCTAATCTCGTGCGCCTACTAGACAATTTCTTCGACATCCGGCCGGAGCAAGACGAGCCTGTTGACATATTTTGCTCAAGACTGCGGAAGGCCGTGACAAGGCTTAAAGACGCGAATCACCCCATTGAGGATTTATATGTTTCCTTTCAAGCGATTAGATACCTTCCGGAAGAATACCGGGGCATCGTTAAGTTGATCTACAGATGGTGTGACTCGGACTTCAAGCTCAGCAAAATACAAGCAGAACTATTAGCTGAGGAGAGCCGGCTTCGTCAACAAGCAAGTGACTTCTCTAAAACTGTGAGTCTAAATTCTGCATATCGTACTTCTAAGAAATGTGTAAATAGAGTAAAAGTGTCTAAATTTAAATTTCCAAATGTATCTCATAATGTGTCTAATGTAAATACTTCTAGTCATAATGTAAATATTTCTAAAAGTAAAATTAAGTGTTTTAAATGTAACAAACTAGGTCATACTAAATCTAATTGCCCTAGAAATAATGGATCTAGTATTGTGGAATTTCTTGGATCTCCACATATTGAAGCTAATACTGTAATCGATCCTAACGATAGACTCAGCTGGGTAGTAGACACTGCTGCTACGCGACATTTCTGTAATAACATTAAGTTATTTTCCAAATTTAATGAGTGCAAAGGCACTTCAATGTCGCTAGCAGTAGGGGATGTCGAAAGTCCAGTTGAGGCTATCGGGACGGTGGAAATGTATGTCCAATTTAAGGATAAACAAAGTATTATGAAATTGGAAAATGTTATGTATTCTCCTAAACTTAGGAGAAAATTTATTAGCTGCATCTGTTCTTGAGGAACAAAATTTTAGTTTTCAAGGAGCTAATGGGGTGCTATGGTTTTTTGCACCCAAAGGGGAGAAATTCTTTTATGCAAAAAGAAAGGATGGGTTGTATTTTTTAAAACCTAAGTATAGTACCCAGGAACAACATAACATAGAAAAACGTCAATCTAAAGATAGGGATCGAGATGGAGACAAGAAACGCAAAAAGGATAAGAAATCTAAGGATAGGGATCCTAGTGCTTCCAGAAAAATAGATAAAGTAAAAATAGCACCTAATTTTAAAGAAACTAAATTTAAATCGGACAAAACAAAAACTAAACAGAATAAAAATGTGGATAGTTTAATATCTAAACCTAGCAGTTCAGTAACTGAACTTAACAGTACAAACTGTCTTTGGAACAAAAGATATTGCCTCATAAACGCTGAATATCTCATCCAAACCAGCAAAGTTTCTGCTGTAAACGGACTTCCTAGGCTTAAATACAAAAAGTTAAATTGTAAATCTTGTAAATTGGTAAAGTCTAGGAGAGTATCGTATAAACCCACCGGTAGGATAAGGTCCACTAAACCATTGCAATTGTTACACATGGATGTGTGTGATCCTCTACCTACAGAAATATACGGTGGAAATAAGTATATCTTAACTATAACAGATGATTATAGTAGAAAAGTTTTTGTTTACCTTATGAAACAGAAGTCAGAAGTGTTTTCATATTTTAAAGAGTTTCAGGCCAGAGAGGAAAGGCAATTAGGTACTAAAATTCTATGTATCCGGACGGATAATGGAATGGAATTCTGCCATGATAAGTTCAAAAATTACCTGAGGGATATCGGTATTAAGGCTGAAAGGACTAACACATATACCCCACAGCAAAATGAAGTATCGGAGCGATTTAATTTAACCCCATTTGACTGTGTTAGAGCCATGTTGAACGAGAGCAAAATGCATGACAGATTCTGGGCGGAAGCAATATTGTGTTTTACATACACTAAAAATCAAATATGTCACAAATTTAAGACTAAAACTCCACATGAACTCTACAGTGGTAGAAAACCTTCAGTCAACCATCTTAGAACCTTTGGTTGTAGAGCATATGTAGGCAAACCCAGTCAGCTCAGAAAGAAGTTAGACATGAAAGCTACAGAAGGGGTGATGGTAGGCTATGCTACTAAAACTAAAGGCTATAGGATATTTTTGTCAGGAGAAAAATGAACAATTGAGACCTGCAATGTGAGGTTTGATGAGGGTGAGGTAGTGGAAGGCATCCTGGACCCAATTTATCCCAGAAATATCTCCTTAGGGATATCAAGAGATAACCTTTCAGAATACTCCGACGGGGAATATCCGAGAGGGCAGTCTGATGGGGGGGCAGGAGAGAGTGAAGACACTGGTGATGATCCGTCTGAATCCAGTGAGGAAACGGATTCTCCTGCTGACTCCAGTATGACTCCTTGCTCGGATATTGCTTGGCAGCGAAAGACTGTTCCAAGACCCGATGGGAGTAGAACCGATGTGTATTATTACGCTCAAGGAGATAATAAAAGGCTGAGGTCGCACAATGATGTTAAGAAATATTGTGATAAAAGAAATATACAATTTGATCAGCAACTGTTTAATTTTCGGGAAAATAAAGGTCTTAAAAGGGTCAAAGGCAGACCAGAAGCAAGCAATATTGAAATAAATATACCAAAAGGGTACAACGCTGCTATTAAATCCTCCCAGTCCGAAAAATGGTGTAAAGCTATGGATGAAGAAATGGCCATAATGCAAGAGAGGGGTGTCTGGGAACTAGTTCCTGCATCCACCTCACCAAAGCATATAGGCAATAGATGGGTCTACACTATTAAGAAAGACGAGAATGGGAAAATCAAGAGATTTAAAGCTCGTTTGGTAGCCCAGGGGTATGGTCAGAAAAAAGGAGAATCATACGATGAAGTTTTTAGCCCTGTTGTTAACTTCAACTTAATTAGAGCATTCTTCTCAATTTTCATATGCATGCTTGGCTGGATGCATTTCCAGTTAGATATCAAATCTGCCTATTTCTATGCTAAATTGAGTCAAAAGGTATATATGAAACAGCCTCAAGGTTATGTCAATCAGGAACAGCCTGATTATGTTTGTTTGTTGAAGAAAGCCATTTATGGTTTTCATCAAAGTGGAAGAGAATGGTTTAATGAACTTGACACCAAATTAAAAGAATTAAATTTTTTAAAACTTCAATGGTGTAATTGTGCCTATATTTACAATAGCAAAGTTCTTATGCTAGTTTATGTGGATGACATAATTCTCTTCTCAAAGTATCAAAGGGACATAGACCACATTGTTTCATTACTTAGCATAGAATTTGATATCAAGGTATTAGGAAAAATTAGAAAACTTTTAGGCGTGGAATTTAAAGAGTGTGACAATAAATTTTTTATACATCAAAGTCAGTATATAGATAAAAGTATATCAAATGTTTCAACAATATAAATATCCAGTTACTTCACTTCCCATTTCTAAAGGGAATATTCTAAGTAAAATAGATTGTCCAAAGACAAGTGAAGAAATAAAGCAAATGCAAAGTTTTATATCTAGTAGAACTAGACCTGATATTTGTTACGCCATCAATATATTATCTCAATTTCAAGAAAACCCTGGAACAGAGTTTCCCCCAGGATTAAAAAAGGGCAGGGTGCTGTTACCAGAAAAAGGGCACTTCTTAGAAAAAAAGGGCACATATTTTTTTATGTTTGAATAACATTTATGCTTGGGATTTTTATGACGAAAATTAGAGCATTGCAAAAAAATGTAAACACTTTTGTCGTGTATACTTCCAAGTGTAATAGACAAAAATGTAAATATATTTTCTTGTTTTGTAGAAAATGCGTCAAGATTGTGAATATATAAAATTAATTTCAATTTTTTAATATTTTGAACTTGTTTTTTGAAAAACATAAAGTATCTGTCCGAGCAAGTGTTTTTTTTTTTCATTTTGCTTATTTTCACTTGAAATATCTTTGAAACCATAAAAGACAGATATAAATAGTAAGGGATAAAAATATGTATTAGGAAACTTAGTTGCTAAATCTATATTAATATTTTTAAAAAGTGCTTATAGTTTTCGAGTAATTGTTTTATCGAGTTGAAGAAGAGTGAAAATTTCCCCTTTTCAAGTTTAATGCTATCTCAAAAACTAAACCTGTAAACAATTATGCAAGAATATAGCTCTTTGAAATCCCTACAAGTGTATATAATTGGATTTTGGATGAGCTCTTTGTTTGCGAAGTATAGTGGTTATAATTTCGATATTTTAGTATTTTAACATGGATTTTCCAATGTGTGGGAAAGCTTTAATTTACTTAAAATGTTACTATTGTTTCAGCTGAATCTGTCACTTACTCCTTGGTGAAATATTTGTGCATAAGTATGAGATAATCTTACTTTGTTTAAAAAATTAGGGCATTAAATGAACTTGGAGATTCTAAAAATGTGTAATAATTGGTTAGGTTTGAACAAAAGAAATGAAAATATACATATTCAAGTACATATTTATGTGCCGCCAGGTAAGTCTATAGATTATAGGTCAGGTTGATTTCAGGTCAGATAATTTTAATTTATATACTGAAAAACAAGTTCGTAAAATAATTTTATATTTTAACCTGAAGTCTATGGTCTATAACATCCAGATAAAATCGTTGTGAAAACTAAAGTACTAACTAGCTATAAACAGTTAGCGAGTCATTTGTAGCACTTTGGAATCCTGTAAACAATATAAATGAATCTGAAAAAATCGAATAGCTTTATTGAACTTTACTGAAGTTTTATTTTACAAAATGTTATTCATTCAAAACCATTTTGGGTTCATCGGACTGGAGCCACCACCACTAAGGTATGAAAATGTTTCTTTTGTGGAGAAAAAAATTTATGATTGAATAAATGCTATTTTTATATCCAATGCAATTATAGTCTTGAGCAGTTGGGTTTATTAGCAATTACAATTATTGAATTTATATAATTTTAGAATTTATTAAATTTTAAAAGGAGAATATTAAATTTTGATATTTAGTATTTTCTCATTAGTCAATGAGGTTTGATGATTTTAAGGGATAATATATATTTAACCGTTGAAAATATTTATTAATTGTTTGTTATGCATTGATTACAAAAAAAAAACCTGATTTAAATAACTAAATAAAATTCTAGAAAGCTCCGTAAAATCACTATAAAGAAAGTATTGAACAATGGATTAGCAAATGTTTAGGTGCTAAGTTAATCATTATTCCATAGAGCAGAGTTATTAATAGTGCGAGCAACGTACGTTCGTGTGGCCGTAGCGGGCGAGTACGCGAGCGACAACTACTGCATACCTCCCTAAAGCGGGCGCATCGTTATTAAATGACCTTTATTATTATTATTGCATGCGTCCGCTAATATGAGGGGGGTTATTTTGTGTTTCAAATCTGCTATGCAGATGTTGTGTCAACGGGCTAATCTGTTAATCCATAAGCCCGCATAGTGTACGTGTTCATAACACAATGTCACACGATTTGCACGCGTCTGCACAAGGTATATATCGTTATTGTATGCGGATTGCATACACTCGTTAAAAGAAAGCGCTACGCGAATTAAATATGTCGAATCGTTATTGCATTTAGCGGAGTTATCGTTATGTTATATATAACGCGTACTACATCCGTCTGCGTAGTAGTCGGGTCAGGGCCGCTCATACAAATTTCTGGGTTAGCCTTCATATTTCGTTTTCCTCTTTTGTGCATTCTTCATGTCATCTCCTCCCTCAAAAAATTATTGGGGGCCCGACCCTTCTTAAAGGCGGCCGTGGTCAGATACACAGCCAATAGCTATTGCATGACCTGCATTGGGAGTGAATTCGCTACGTGAATTATATATGTCCGCGTATCATTATTGCATGAAGCAGAGTTTTCATTATATTGTATATAACGCGTAGTGGTCAGATCAGGACCGCCCATACAAATTCCTGGGTTCCTTTTCACGTTTCATTTTTCTCATTTGTGCATTTTTTATGTCTTCTCCTCCCTCAAAGGTCCTCTGGGTCCCACCACTTGAGTGGTGACCGATCCTCTCTAAGGGCGGCGGTGGACAAATACACAGACGATAGCTATTACACGAACAAAAAATAGGAGTACTTTTAGCCGTGACTTTCGCGCGTAGCGGAGATACGCAATCTGCAGCATAAGAAAAGCATATTAAGCATGAAGAAAGCATATTAAGAGAATTTTCAAAAAGCCACTAGGCTGGTAGCTAAAGGCAATTAGTAAACAATATAAAGAAAATAAGCTCTCCCATATATCATTCAAGCCGGCTAAAATCACTGCGCTAATCTAACAACTTTTCACCACACCCTTTCTATCATCCTCGGGTTTTGACTGAATCGGCGGAATCAACGTAAACATCTTCCCGCAAATGGCGCAAAGAACCCTAGTCCGAAAATCTATATTTTTAAATATTTGTTTTAGAGCAAATATGCGTACGGGGTTTACATTTACAGAATTTTATAACTCAAATGCATATCAAACATGAAATAATTTAACAAAAAATTAAGTTAAAAAAGAAAACTGTTTTGAAAGTTTTCATTAGATGGAAGAAGGAATGTACGTGCTTAATATTCCCCTTTCCGTTTTGTTTCTTTCAGTGAAGGAAAGAAGTGATATGGGGCTGTCAACCTTCTTTTTAATGGCACTAGATCACCCTTTTTCTTTCTTTGAAGGAGGAGGGAGCAAAGGAGGGGGGGAGAGAGATAGACACGATCAAAACTTATGGTAATGAACACAGAGAAAGGGTTCTGGGACTTATCTGAACTGGTTGAATTTCGTTTGAGGACATACATTGCTCTCTTAACAAAAGGCTAAACAGGGGATCTGATCTGCTAACAAAAGGGCAGGGAGGGCGCTTTTCTCGTACAAAGGGCAAAGAGGGCGCTGTTCTGGAAAAAAAAGGACAGGCAGGGCGCTGCTGTTGGAAATAATCAATACATCGCGATTCACGTCCCGTGAACGGGCGTTTATGCAAATTTAATATGAACGACTCTTCCCGTTCACCGGCGTGAACCGTGACGTTTTTCAACATGAGGTTTCATGCAAATCAGTTCTCAATGCGTACGCATCTGATTTGCATATCCGGGGGCATTTCCGGAACTGTCCATTCTCGGATATATATAGGGCAGAGGTTTCTTGAAGCAAATGAGAAGGTCGGAGTCGATCGAGATCAGACGTCTGAAGAAGTCAGACGAGATAGACACTGATGGTCTGATGCAGGCAGACAGAAATGTTTTTTTGACAGAAGCACTGCGGAATATCGTTTGACGACGGTGAATAGTCGAAACGGATGCAGATGTGGTCAGTTTGGACCAGCATGTATTGAACGTTAAATTTACTTACAAACGTTCGGAAGCCGCTTTAAATATTTTCCTGATGTTTTATCCTTTGGTTTCCCTTTGCCAAGTGATGGTGGCTGAAATACACGCAAGTGATAGAGGTAGTATAGTAACTTACTACCAAATGCTTCAAGAAATCTCTGTCTAGTCATTTACAACTAAAAAATTTTTTGTACATAGTATATTTTTGATGTTTTACGGCATGGAAAATTACCAGGTACGTGTAATATGCCGAGTTGTGTTTTTCACCAAATAAAGTGAACGAAGTTTTTCTTTAAAACTGGACTTGTGTACTTTCATGACCCAGCCAACACTTATTGACTCTGACAGTGCGTGCTTTGCTATCTTCAAATTTTCAAATTTTGCAACAGAAACGGTTATGGGCCAGTTCAACGCCCAATAGAGTCATAAGTGCAAGTATCTTTAAAGAAATCGTTCCAGTGTTCAGATGGGGGCCGCACATGGCACCATTTTGAAGTTCGTGTGAACAACGAAACGCAACAGTGTAAACGTAAACAGTGTACAAGAACTTTTGCTTCTTCTTCTTCAAAACTACGAGTGGCCATGGAGGCAAGTAGAACGGAGTTGCTGACGCGGGACAACTACGTCACCTGGCGTACCGACATCTCATTCGTCCTCAAGGGAGAAGGATGTTTCGGACACGTAGATGGAAGTGCTAAGCCTATCGAGGAAGATGCAAGTCGCCGCGACTACGATGATTTTTATCGCCGGAAAGACCGAGCATTAGCCATCATTTATCAAAGTTTATCCTCGGAATACAAGGAGTTGATAAACGTCACCGACGAACCTAGTCAAGTATGGAATACCTTGAAAGAACATTTTCAAGCGCCTTCCAGAGCCAACCTGGTTAGATTACTAGATGAGTTCTTCGACGTTCGGCCGGAGCCAGACGAGCCTGTTGATATTTTTTGCTCAAGACTGCGGAAGGCCGTGACGAGGCTTAAAGACGCGAAACACCCCATTGAAGACCTATATGTAGCATTCCAGTCGATACGGTACCTTCCGGAAGAATTCCGAGGTATCGTTCAAATTATATATCGATGGAATGACTCGGACTTCAAGCTCAGCAAAATACAAGCAGAGCAAGCAAGTGACTTTTCCAAAACTGTGAGTTCAAATTCTGCATATTTTACTTCTAAGAAATTTGTAAATAGAGTAAAAGTGTCTAAACTTCCAAATGTATCTCATAATGTGTCTAATGTAAATACTTCTAGTCATAATGTAAATATTTCTAAAAGTAAAATTAAGTGTTTTAAATGTAACAAACTAGGTCATACTAAATCTAATTGCAGTAGAAATAATGGATCTAGTATTGTGGAATTTCTTGGGTCTCCACAGATTGAGGCTAATACTGTAATCGATCCTAGCGATAGACTCAGCTGGGTAGTAGACACTGCTGCTACGCGACATTTCTGTAATAACATTAAGTTATTTTCAAAATTTAATGAGTGCAAAGGCACTTCAATGTCGCTAGCAGTAGGGGATGTCGAAAGTCCAGTTGAGGCTATCGGGACGGTGGAAATGTATGTCCAATTTAAGGATAAGCAAAGTATTATCAAATTGGAAAATGTTATGTATTCTCCTAAACTTAGGAGAAATTTATTAGCTGCATCTGTTCTTGAGGAACAAAATTTTAGTTTTAATGGAGCTAATGGGGTTCTATGGTTTTTTACACCTAAAGGGGAGAAATTCTTTTATGCAAAAAGAAAGGATGGGTTATATTTTTTAAAACCTAAGTATAGTACCCAGGAACAACATAACGTAGAAAACCGTCAATCTAAAGATAGGGATCGAGATGGAGACAAGAAACACAAAGAGGATAAGAAATCCAAGGATAGGGATCCTAGTGCTTCCAGAAAAATAGACAAAGTAAAAATAGCACCTAATCTTAAAGAAACTAAATTTAAATCTGACAAAACAAAAACTAAGCAGAATAGAAATGTGGATAGTTCAATATCTAAGCCTAGCAGTTCTGTAACTGAACTTAATAGTACAAACTGTCTTTGGCATAAACGATATTGCCACATAAACGCTGAATATCTCCTCCAAACCAGCAAAGTTTCTGCCGTAAACGGACTTCCTAGGCTTAAATACAAAAAGTTAAATTGTAAATCGTGTAAATTGGCTAAGTCTAGGAGAGTATCGTATAAACCCACCGGTAGGATAAGGTCCACTAAACCATTGCAATTGTTACACATGGATGTGTGTGGTCCCTTACCCACAGCCTCATATGGTGGGAACAAGTATGTCTTAACTATAACAGATGATTATAGTAGAAAAGTTTTTGTTTACCTCATGAAACAGAAGTCAGAAGTATTTTCACATTTTAAAGAGTTTCAGGCCAGAGAAGAAAGGCAGTTAGGTACTAAAATTCTATGTATCCGGGCGGATAATGGGATGGAATTCTGCCATGATAAGTTCAAAAATTACCTGAAGGGTAACGGTATTAAGGCTGAGAGGACTAACACATATACCCCACAGCAAAATGGAGTATCAGAGCGATTCAACTTAACCGCATTTGACTGTGTTAGAGCCATGTTGAACGACAGCAAATTACATGACAGATTCTGGGCGGAAGCAATATTGTGTTTTGCATACACTAAAAATCGAATATGTCACAAATTTAAGACTAAAACACCACATGAACTCTACAGTGGTAGAAAACCTTCAGTCAAACATCTTAGAACCTTTGGTTGTAGAGCATATGTAGGCAAACCCAGTCAGCTCAGAAAGAAGTTAGACATGAAAGCTACAGAAGGGGTGATGGTAGGCTATGCTACTAAAACTAAGGGCTATAGGATATTTTTGTCAGGGGAGAAACGAACAATTGAGACCTGCAATGTGAGGTTTGATGAGGGTGATGTAGTGGAAGGCATCCTGGACCCAATTTGTCCCAGAAATATCTCCTCAGGGATATCAAGAGATAACCTTTCAGAATACTCCGACGGGGAATATCCGAGAGAGCAGTCTGATGGGGGGGCAGGAGAGAGTGAAGACACTGGTGACGATCCGTCTGAATCCAGTGAGGAAACGGACTCTCCTGCTGACTCCAGTATGACTCCTTGCTCGGATATTGCTTGGCAGCGAAAGACGGTTCCAAGACCCGATGGGAGTAGAACCGATGTGTATTATTACGCTCAAGGAGATAATAAAAGGCTGAGGTCGCACAATGATGTTAAGAAATATTGTGATAAAAGGAATATACAATTTGATCAGCAACTGTTTAATTTTCGGGAAAATAAAGGTCTTAAAAGGGTCAGAGGCAGACCAGAAGCAAGCAATATTGAAATAAATATACCAAAAGGGTACAACGCTGCTATAAAATCTTCCCAGTCCGAAAAATGGTGTAAAGCCAATGACTAAGGAAATAATACTTAAATTTTGTAATAAAATTTTTAAAAACTAAATCAAAACTTTTTGAGATTAAATGTTTAGTCTAAAGAAAATTTTAAATACTAAATTGAATTTACAACTTGGGAATTTTTTTAAAGAGATGTCATATATATACATTATTGTTTATCTTAAACCTCATTGATATAAGATAGTATATCTTGAGTATAAATTTTTGTGATATTGAATCTTTTTCACTTTACACCTTTGTATATACATCCATTTTCCATGACCCGCATGATGCTAAATAATAGCTTATGTGTATAAAATTTTGTATTTTTCAACTTGGTAAAAAGTATGTGTTGAAAGTTTTGATAAAGGAATTTTATTATCTAATTACTTGCATCATGTATTTTTAAATATTTGGTATATCAATGCAGTCTAATAGTATTAATTATGTATACTTATATTGTGTTAATAGACTAAATTTTTTTTAAGCTTTTTGAATTATAGTGTTTATACTCAAATTTAAAGTAAACTTAAATTCTATGCTTATACTTAAATTTTGGATACTTATAATTAAATTTAAACTAAAATTTCAATTTTTGAATGATGATACTTAAGCATTGAAGTTGTGTTGTATATAAATTTCTACTTGATGTGAAATGTTGTTGTTACAATATTGTCGACAATACTTAACTATTTTTCAGATGCTATAAGTACTTATGCATTTTATTTTAAATTTAATAATGATATAATACTTTAAATTTTTTCCTTCATTATATGTTTGATAGGATACTGGGGGCCTTGGTGTTTATTGATATACCTTGGTTTCTCAGAGTAAGTTTTCTTTTGCATATGCATTGAGACTTAAGGATTTGCATGAGGGGGCCGATTGTTGGAAATAATCAATACATCGCGATTCACGTTCCCGTGAACGGGCGTTTATGCAAATTTAATATGAACGACTCTTCCCGTTCACCGGCGTGAACCGTGACGTTTTTCAACATGAGGTTTCATGCAAATCAGTTCTCAATGCGTACGCATCTGATTTGCATATCCGGGGGCATTTCCGGAACTGTCCATTCTCGGATATATATAGGGCAGAGGTTTCTTGAAGCAAATGAGAAGGTCGGAGTCGATCGAGATCAGACGTCTGAAGAAGTCAGACGAGATAGACACTGATGGTCTGATGCAGGCAGACAGAAATGTTTTTTTGACAGAAGCACTGCGGAATATCGTTTGACGACGGTGAATAGTCGAAACGGATGCAGATGTGGTCAGTTTGGACCAGCATGTATTGAACGTTAAATTTACTTACAAACGTTCGGAAGCCGCTTTAAATATTTTCCTGATGTTTTATCCTTTGGTTTCCCTTTGCCAAGTGATGGTGGCTGAAATACACGCAAGTGATAGAGGTAGTATAGTAACTTACTACCAAATGCTTCAAGAAATCTCTGTCTAGTCATTTACAACTAAAAAATTTTTTGTACATAGTATATTTTTGATGTTTTACGGCATGGAAAATTACCAGGTACGTGTAATATGCCGAGTTGTGTTTTTCACCAAATAAAGTGAACGAAGTTTTTCTTTAAAACTGGACTTGTGTACTTTCATGACCCAGCCAACACTTATTGACTCTGACAGTGCGTGCTTTGCTATCTTCAAATTTTCAAATTTTGCAACAGCTGCGCCCTTCCAAAAGTGCCTGGGGGAAACTCTGCCCTGGAATTAAGCATTGGGATGCATTGTTAAGACTTTTAGGATACGTTGAAAAGACTAAAAATTATATGTTGGATTTATCTAACATTCAGGAGTTAAAATTAAATTGTTACTCAGATTCTGACTTTGCTGCAAACAGAGATGACCGTGTTTCACTTGGAGGCATGATACTCTTTATTGACAATGTACCTATTTCTTGGCGTACCTTTAAACATAAGTGTGTCAGCTTATCAACCATGGAAGTTGAATACGTATCACTAACTGAAGCCGCTAAGGAAATGGTATGGGTACAAAACATAATCGAAGAGTGTCATTTACTTGGGTTAAACTTTAATAAAAGTAACAGTGTTATTTTTAGCGACAACCAAGCAGCCATTAATTTTTCTAACTCTCCAATTGAAAACAATAGAACTAAGCATATTGATGTGAGATATCATTTCCTAAGAAATTTAATAGTCAATGAATTATTTAATGTTAAATTTGTAAGTAGTAAAGATAACTTAGCAGATTACTTTACTAAACCAATGACTAAGGAAATAATACTTAAATTTTGTAATAAATTTTTTTTTAAAAAACTAAATCAAACTTTTTGAGATTAAATGTTTAGTCTAAAGAAAATTTTAAATACTAAATTGAATTTACAACTTGGGAATTTTTAAAGATGTCATATATATACATTATTGTTTATCTTAAACCTCATTGATATAAGATAGTATATCTTGAGTATAAATTTTTGTGATATTGAATCTTTTCACTTTACACCTTTGTATATACATCCATTTTCCATTACCCGCATAATGCTAAATAGTAGTTTATGTGTATAAAATTTTTGTAGTTTTCAACTTAGTAAAAAGTATGTGTTGAAAGTTTTGATAAAGGATTTTTTATTATCTGATTACTTGCATCATATATTTTTAAATATTTGGTATATCAATGCAGTCTAATAGTATTAATTATGTATACTTGTATTGTATTAATAGACTAAAATTTTTTTTTAAGCTTTTTGAATTATAGTGTTTATACTCAAATTTAAAGTAAACTTAAATTCTATGCTTATACAAAATCTTAATCTTTTAAAGTTGACTTGTTAAATATAATAATATGCTTATACTTAAATTTTGGATACTTATAATTAAACTTAAACTAAAATTTAAATTTTTTGAATGCTAATACTTAAGCATTGAAGTTGTGTTGTATATAAATTTCTACTTGATATGAAATGTTGTTGTTACAATATTGTCGACAATACTTAACTGTTTTTCAGATGCTATAAGTACTTATGCATTTTTTATTTTAAATTTAGTAATGATATAATACTTTAAATTTATTCCTTCATTATATGTTTGATAGAATACTGGGGGCCTTGGTATTTATTGATATACCTTGGTTTCTCAGAGTAAGTTTTCTTTTGCATATGCATTGAGACTTAAGGATTTGCATGAGGGGGCCGATTGTTGGAAAAAAATCAATACATCGCGATTCACGTTCCCGTGAACGGGCGTTTATGCAAATTTAATATGAACGACTCTTCCCGTTCACCGGCGTGAACCGTGACCTTTTTCAACATGAGGTTTCATGCAAATCAGTTCTCAATGCGTACGCATCTGATTTGCATATTCGGGGGCGTTTCCGGAACTGTCCATTCTCAGATATATAAGGCAGAGATTTCTTGAAGCAATCGTTCATTCAGTTCAATCAGTCGAGAGAGAGAACTGACACTCAGTCTGATCCAGAACGGAGCCGAGAAGGCTTTATAAGACATAGACACTGATGGTCTGATGCAGGCAGACAGAAATGCTTTAGACAGAAGCACTGCGGGATGTCTTATCCTTTGGTTTTCCTTTACCAAGTGTGATACCTTCAATGGTGGCTGCAAATACACGCAAGTGATAAAGGTAGTATAGTTACTTACTACCCATGCTTCAAGGAATGTCTGTCTAGTCATTTACAACTGCAAACCTTTTTGTACATAGTATTTTTTGATGTTTTGTGGCATGGAAACCTGGAATGTGTAACTTGCCTAGTTATGTTTTCTCACGAAATAAAGTGAATGATGTTTTTCTTTAAAACTGGATCTGCATACTTTCATGACCCAGCCAACACTTATTGACTCTATGCCAGTGCGTACTTTGCTATTTAGCTTGCTTCTTCAAGTTTTAAATTTTCCAACAGATCGCACATTTCCGTTATGGGCACAAGTTATAATTAACAGTGCAGTTAATGAAGTAGCTGTCAATCGCACACCTCAGCTACATGCGCAAGTTATGGCTAACGATGTAGCAACATGCACAATTCACGGTTAATGATGCAGTTTATGAAGTTGCTGTTGATCACACACCTTAGTTACGCGTGGAAGTTATGGCTAACTCATTAAGTAACTGTCAATCGCTTCTCCGACCGCAATGCGGGCACACGAGTAATGATACAGCTGCTGCGTATAAAATGAATCATCTTTTATTAGCGGGTAAATGCAATCCATGTACAATATATGCAATGATGACAATTCTATTGTATGTAATAACGATATACACGCTGCGCTGGCACATGCAATCTGCATAGATTTGAAATAGCTGTCAATCGCGTTCCAGCCCACTACGAGGGTTCAAGGCTAACAGATAAACACTTTTCCCAAAATAAATTGGCTTTTATTAGCATTATTTGCTTTAAGCCTGCCCGCTGCACGGGTGCATGCAATCCTTGTACATTACATGCAATAGCTACTAACTTACTAGCTAGATTTTTGCTCTTATGGCCGTATTTTATTTTACAATTCTTCAAAAATTTTAAATGTGATTTTGAGCTTTTTGGATTCTTTTTTTGTTAAATATATTAAGATTTTCTTTTTCTGTTTATATCAAGTTGTTTGAAAACTAAACTAACATTTTTCTAACATACATATATATAGTGTGTATGTATGTATATATTTACACAAAAAATACCTGTGATAAAGTGGCCACTGGATATTAAGTGATAATTTGAATTTTCAAGTCTACAAAGCATTAAAATAAAAAATGAAATAAGAAAAATATTCAAAAGATTACTTTTTTCTTTCAATGATGTTTGTTTTTTGTATCAATTCTCCTTTAATTAATGAAAAGAACGGTAATTAACCAGTACTAATAATAGAAATAATAAAAATTAGCTCCTAAAATTTTCCTAAAATTTTGAAAAAAATTCCTTAAATTCCTACCTAAAATTTTTAGAAAATCTGCTATGATCCCTGGATCAACTAAACTAGCTTATTTTCATATTATGGCTAATTTTTAAGGTTAATTTTATAATTATTTTTGCATAATACAAATTTTTTTATTTTGAAAAATGGGTATGAACTCTGTGAAGGGATATTTTCCAAAATCTGGTATTAAAGCAATGATATAGGCAAATAAAAAGGAAACCATTTTGGTAGGAATATAATTCATTGCTATATTTTGTTTTTTATTAAAGATCAATATTTGTTACTCTCTTTAGTGAAAATCCGTGTTTTACCAAACATAAATATTTGTTTTCATTCTAAAGTAATTTTCACCCGATAAAACCTTTATATATTTTTTGTTTTATAATTTATTATCCTGAAATTTTGTAAAATTGGTGTCCTGAATTTTCATATTCTGCCAGTACTACCCCTGATATTTAATGCAGTATTTTTTTTTTTCGGGGTTGGGGGTTGGGGAAGGGCATTAAGATTTAATAAATACATCAAGAATTGTTATTATCAAGTTATTTTTTTTTTTATAATTTGTTACTAACACTATTTTAATTCAAAAGATAGTTGATGAAATTTTTTTTCAGCATAAGTTTAAAGCATAATGTACTTAAATGATGCAGTATTTTAATGTTTTATTTTAAGAAACATATATAATTTTAAATTAGTCTCCTGCTTTTTCTGTCTGGAAAGTTGGCACGTCTGAAAATGAAATTTTAGTATGTTGTTCAGACAGTCTGTAGGACCTATGGGAATATAAATGAATAATATCACCCAATTAGTTTTGGATTGAACCCTGGTTGAAAAAATTGAACACATTGAACCCTATGTGACCTAATTTTTCAAACATTTTTTAAGCTGATTTAAAATTTCACAAATTGCTTCGAAAATTTTAGGTAATATTCAAATTGTTTCATAAAATATATAAAAAAAAATTTCAGCAAAATATATTCAGTAGTTTTTTAAATAAAAATTAAAATAATAATTACACCTCTTATATGAAGGGATCACGTGACCCAATTCAAAATGAAATATGGCATCCATCTTGTCTCAAAATCGTGATTTTTAAAGTTCTTTTTAATTCATATTGAGTGTTGTATCTGTCCTAAAACCGCTTTATTTTTGCTTAAATTCTGTGCGTCTACATACTGAAAATTCTGTGCATCTACATATTGTGCATATACATAAGCATGGAGTTTAATTACTTGTATCTCCATGGTCTTAAATTTTTAAATGAAATAAATTATTATAGTATTGTGATGAATGAAATGAATGGGAAAATGTTATGAATGAAATGTTGCTTTTATAGCGAGAGCCAGGCTTGTTATATTTCGATGGTGTCATTTGAATAAATTTCAGTTGTTTTTGATGAAGTTTTCAAATATAATAAATTATTGTAGTATTATGATAATGTTAAAAACATTACCGAGGTGCCAGGCGATTTATATTTGACATCATTTGAATGAAGTTAATTTTTTTCAATGAACTTTTAAGTTTTTAAATATAATAAATTAAGGTAGTATTGTGATAATTTTTAAAATATTACCGAGGAATGTATCGCATTTTAGAGATGTTTAAATGAAATTGCATTGGAGTTGGAAAGTGTTACATAATCAATGCTTTATGCATGATTGTTTTTTCTTGTTGCACATTAACTTGACTAAAGTAACTTATTTTCTTATTTTGGTTGATTATAAAGGCTAATTTTTACTTACCCTGCAATTCATGGTAATGTATAGGGAAAGTATTGGAATCATGCCGAAAATCGTAACTCGAGTTTTCGACGGATCTACATGTTTCGAGACCTCTAGAATATGAAAAAAATATTTTTAGCATGGTGTCTGTGTGTGTGTCTATACAATGTATATATTCACTCTAACTAAAAAACTACTGGACCAAATTTCATAAAATTTGGTAAGTCACTTGGGTGAGACCCTGGTGCTGATTAGTTTTTGGTAGGGTTCGTAAAAACAGAACCCTCCTTTTTTTTGTGGAATAGCCCGTAAAAATTTCATGTATCCACTCTAGCTAAAATACTAATTGACCAAATTTCACAAAATTTGGTAGATATGTTACTTGTAGGATACTTTGGTGCTGATTAGATTTGGGTATGATTCGGAAAAGTTTTTATGAAATGGCTCGCAAAAATTTGATATATCCACCCTAGATAAAATACTAATTGACCAAATTTCACAAAATTTGGTAGATAAGTTACGTGTGGGATACTCTAGTGTTGATTAGATTTTGGTACGATTTGGAAAAGAAAAACCCACCTCTTTTTACGAAATGGCCCACAAAAATTTCATGTATCCACCCTAGCTAAAATACTAATTGACCAAATTTCACAAAATTTGGTAGATTAGTTACTTGTGGGATACTCTGGTGCTGATTAGATTTTGGTACAATTCGGAAAAGAACAACCTGCTTTTTTTTACGAAATGGCCAGCAAAAATCACAAAAATTTTAAAAGACTATTACGTATGCTCAAATGTATCAATTAAATTCTTGTTTTATATGCAATTTTTGACGAGGAAAAGAATATAACACACTCCATTATGATGCACTCCATTATGATGCCCGGCCATCCTCTAAGTTGCTCTATGTCCTAGGATGAGTCGGATGGTCTGGGCTTTCGACACTCCATTATGCATGCTGTTGGCATATTTCGGGCGCGGTAGCCCGGTGATTTGCGTGCTGGATTTGCATGCTGCCACAACTGCCGCCGTGTTCATGCAGAGTACGATCACGTTAAACATGTGGGTCTGTAAGTCCTTCCGAGAGGTTGGTGGTAGGGGAAGAAGGGTACAATCCCTGTGGATGCCTCCCCCACTGGGTTCCGATCTAAATTGGGTGGCACTTCCTAGCCGTCCAAACGGTTACCTTACACCTTTCTGGTAGGTCGGACGGTCTGGGTCTCAACAACAACACTCCATTATGCTTTAGGACTAACCGTTCTCAAGATATTTGAGATTTCTTGCATTTTTGTTATGTCGATAAATAAAAACAAAAATTGAATTAAAAATGCAAATTTAGTGTTATTTGGTGCAATTAAACTCAATCTAACGAATTATTAAAGAAATAAAGAAAATATGAATTTGAGTCTGCAGGGAAAGTCATGTGCTGCCCACATCAGATTTTTACTTTCTCTGCAATACATAGCAATGTATAGGGAAAGTGTTAGAATCATGCCGAAAATCGCACCTCGAGTTTTCGACGGGCCTGCACGTTTCGAGACCTAGAAAATGAAAAAACCATTTATATATATATATATATAGCATAACATCTGTGTGTGTGTCTGTCTATCTGTGCAATGTATGTATCCACTCTAACTCAAAAGCTAATGGACTGAATTTCATAAAATTTGATAGGTAAGTCACTTGTGTGTAACCCTGGTGCTGATTAGGTTTTGGTATGATTCGGGATAAAACAACCCGCCTTTTTGTGCGATATGGCCCTCAAAATATGCTTGTATCCACTCTAACTGAAAAACTAATTGATCAAATTTTACAAAATTTGGTAGGTAAGTCACTTATGGTCACCCTGGTGCTGATTAGATTTTGATATGGTTCGAAAAAGAAGAACCTGCATTTTTTTTACGAAATGGCCTGCAAAAATTGTATATATCCACTCTAACTCATCTAATCGACTAAACGTCATAAAATTTAGTAGGTAAGTCAGCTGGGTGTGATCCTGGGATTGATTAGTTTTTTATACGATTCGGAAAAAAGAACCTGCCTTTTTTTTTGCGAAATGGCCCTCAAAAATTGTATGTATCCACTCTTGCTGACAAACTAATTGATCAAATTACACAAAATTTGGTAAATAAGTTGCTTGTAGGATACAGTGATGTTGATTATATTTTGATATGATTCGGAAAAAAAAGAATCTGCTGCCTTTTTTTTTTTTTTTTTTTTTTTTTGCGAAATGACCTGCAAATCTAATATATTTGATCTAAAATAAAATACTATATGTGCAAGATAGTGAAACTCTGAAATAAATGACTAAAATTGATGAAATATATGAATTAAGTACTTGTTCTACATGTAAAATTTGACACCTAAGCGAATAAAGCTGACCCCATGACTGTAAGATAAACCGTTCTCGAGATATTGAAGTTTTGGGAATTTTAAGGACCTGAAGAATTTAAAGTGAATTAAGTTGCCAAACGAAACGAAGATGCAATAAAAAAAAGAATTGGATATAATATCAGAAAATTATCCATATTATTTTCTGCAATTGAACTCAATTCAATGCATAATGAAATAAAAAAATTACAAAATGAATTTGAATCTGCAGGGAAAGTCCTGAGTTGCTCACATCTGATTTTTTAAATTATTTTCACATAAATAGTACAATTATGAAATTCATTTTTTCTTTCGCGGGTGTTTCCGAAAGTACGCAATTATACTTCTCCATCGATCTCCATCTCCCTATTGTTGCATATTAACTTGACTAAACTAGCTTATTTTGAATATTTTGGTTAATTATAAGGGTTAATTTCATAATTATTTTCACATAAATAGTGCCATTCAGTTTTAATTAACTCAGTTAAGTTAGCAAAACTACATTTTGAATTTATTCTGAGATTTTAAAATATATATTTTCAATATACTTAAAATCTTACTGATGGTCGAAGCCGTTTTACTGAATACTATTGGAAACTTCTAATTTTTCTACTGATGACCCCTTTCAGAGGTTGGCATCTCTCCCAGTGGAAGTATATTTCAATATTCTTCGAAAACGCATTAAAATATTTAAAGCCTTTTCTGCCACATTTTTGTGAAAATATATTTTTGAACAAAATAAACATTTTCTTTAAAACATACATAAGATACTGCTACCAAATTTTATTTATGTGTAGACGCTAGACAATGCACATTTTAACAATACATGATAATTTTATAAATGTGTTTAAAAATATAATGCACTTTTAAGAACAAAAAATTTGTGTTTTGCCAATTGTAAAAAATTTGTTTTTTGTGAAATTAAGTTCGTAAATCCTGATTATTGTTGTAATGATTTAATTTCAACAAAACTGACAAAATAAAAGCATGAGTTATTATAGATAACAAAAGCATAGTTTAGAATTAATATGAAGGAATGCTTTAAAATTAAATTTACCCATGTATTTAAACAACCCTGTTCTTAAATGCGATTGCCATCATTTTCTAAATATAATAGAATTAAATCATTTTTCCAATGTAGTTTTTTTTTTTTTTTTTTTTTTTTAGTTATACAAAAATATCAAATATTTATACGCGACAGTAAAACACAGTATCTGTCACGTATAATTTCTCAAATTTTTGATTTCAGCTTTTTTGCTTTTTTGACAATCTCAGCCCTGGCTGTACAAATGATTCAAGTATCCTCTTGTATACCACTGACTGGAAATATGCATACCACTAATTGAATTCTGGTCTAGGCAAATCCTGGGCACCAGGTTGTTTAGGAATCCAGTCATAGTACCAAGCATTTTTGCTATACTTTAAAAACACCAATTCTTCAAAGAAATACTAGGAAACTGTAGTGAATTCTTATCATGACTGGAGGTGGACAGTTTGAAAATGCCAAACAATGTCCCAAGTCTTGCCTTTCTGGTACTTATATGCTGTGCCCTCACTACTGTACTTTGCAGTAAATGGTCCTATCCAAGAATAATTGTTTATCTTTCTATTTTAATAAAAAAAAAATTAAGAAAGGTTAAAGTAAATCCACTCAAAATAGATCTTAAAATAATTTATATTGGCAATGTTTTCCCCCTAAAAGCAATTCAGTTATAGAAAAGTTCAAAAATCACTGGAAGAATCAGATGTTGTATTTTCCTTTTTAAAAATTGTCAAACGTTCTTTGACTGTTCTGAAACAAAGTATCAGAGTTATCAAGTGAAGAGGTATGGTAAAGATTTTGCAATTTATGTGATAGAAAATCAAATTTAAATCTCTTTACTTATTAATGTGTAAAAAAAAAAGCACTTTGTTCTCAAAGGATATTGAAAACTTAACAAAGTAAGTATTGTTTATCAATTTGTGCTCAATTACGTTGCTCAAATTTTCCATATCCTTATGTATTATTGATAAAGTTACTTTCTGTAAAGGACATTCTTTATTATTGTTATTATTATTATTATTATTATTATTAGCTGCTTGGTATTATTGCAATGTCATAATTAATATTTTCCTATTTTAACATTACTATTGTATTTTAAATGGATTTTTATTTTATATTTTAAATAGGTGAAGCTGAGAGTATTGATATTCTGTCATCCATGTTGTGCAGCAGACTTGCTGTTTCATGTTTTCCAAGTTCTGAGAACTTTATTAGTACAAATATAGCAGATGCCTTAAGTAACTTCCAGTTAACTCCTTTGTCTGTTGTACAGTTAAAGACTGAACAAAATTGTAATGAACTTCTAGAGTATTACAAATACCTTTTGAACAGACATGTAGTTTACTTAAAAAGTAGCTCTTCCAAAAGCAGTGCTATCAGTTCAACCAAAACCTCACCAATATCAGTGAAGCAAAAAGAGGCTGGTTCCTCTCCAACTGTGATTTCTTGTCTAAAGGATATTGTATATTTACTTTCTTGTCAAAGGCTGGATATTAATGCTAAAAAATGTGATAACATTCAAAGTTCTACAACTTGTAATAGGGTAAGTATGCATTAACATTTGAGTAAAACATTATTTTATGACTTTAGCCTGTAAGTTCAGGCAGTAAAATTTACTAAAATCAGCAGGCAAATAAGCAAAATAAAACGTAGTAAAAATAGGCAGTATAAATAGGCATTTATTAACCCTTTCGGGACGGCGGCATTCCGGAGCTGTCGCGGCCCAAAGGACGACGCGCTTCGCTTCCGAACTGCTCGAAAAGGACAGCGCATTTTTTGCGCTAAGCCTAACTCTCGAAAAAAATTCACTAAAAATCACCTATTCAACACAGAAATCTACTTTTCACAGGAATAAAAGAAATATTTATGTTCTATTTGATGTATAATTTTCATACAAATCTGAATACAAAATACTCGTTAGTTACTCCCATTCTTTTATCCGAAATAAACGAATAATTTCACTGCCTCTAAAACCCAAACAAAAAAAAATGCTCTCTTATATTCCTATGATTCACCAACGAAATCATAACGCTGAAATAAAAATAAAAACCGAAACTCAATTATAAAATTGTTGATGCTACGAGAATTGCTCTGTTTGTTTATGTTACAAAATGATTTTCACCGCTCCAAATGGAGAAATAATTCATTCGATCCTCTTCTGCCAAGGTCATGCCTCTGCAAAATGCATTGAAGTTAGTTCCATGGACAAGTAACACCATCTAGTTCACAAATTAAAACGTTCTGCGTACTGGCACTTATGCGTGCCACTATCCGCTTGCGGTAAAATTTCCTCTGGCCCGAATGAGTGCCGTTCGTCCTTGAATGTATGTTCGCATCTGGCACCTGGGCGTGCCATTCGTCGCGAAAGGGTTAAGTATAGTGTTTGAAAAAATTCAAATTATATACAGGTATTTAGTTAATTTTACAAAATTATTTATCAGGTCACTGATTTTTTTTGTTTTGTGATTATGTATAATAACTTTTTTTTTTTTGTTCAAATTGTCAAAAGTTCAACTTAACTTTCTGCAACTTGGAATGTGTTTTATAATCAAAAATTATCTTTCAACTTTGAAAACAATCAAATTATATAGAGGTATTTAGCTCAGTTTACAAAATTATTTATCAGGTCAATAACTTTTTTTTTTATGATTATGTATAATTACTAGATGTTTTTGTTTTTTCAAATTGTCAAAAGTTCAACTTTGCCTTCTGTGACTTAAAATATGTTTTATAATCAAAAATTATCTTTTGACTTTTACGAAGGTAATAGAAGCATATTTAAAACTTATAACATTTGGATGGTTCCATTTCAATAAGAGCTGAATTACAAGTATCACCTTCGAGTAATATATTGAAGCCTTTTTTATTTTTTCCAAGTTATTATTTGCTTAAATAACTTGCTTACATTTTTCACTCATTATGTGACCCTTTAGTCTGGGATCATATTCACTTTCACTTACTACAACATTTGATAATACAATTAAAGTAACTTCAATAAAAGCTCAGCATACATTTCGAAGGCAGAAAGAACCTTCTTCATCAGGACACACGAGAAGCACAACCTTCACTCATGAGGAAAAGATTGGCAACGGATGTAGTAATTTGAATGAAGCAGGGAAAGCATATTGCCAATGGTGAGAGAATAAAGAATAGAACAACCTAAGAGGAAAAAAACAAGATGTGGGAAATGCTGAATGAACAGTAAAATACCAAACAGAAAAGTGAACATCCAGCACAGGATTCAAATCACTTGTTCATAAAATCCCTATTCAAGTAAAATATCCAAACCAGTGTGTGTGAGGAGGGGGGGAGGGATGCTAAACAAACGAAAAAATAAGTGGAATAAAAAATGGTTTTTGAAAGCAAAAGAGCTAACACCAACAAAAACAATGAAAATAAAATTCAAGAAAAGAGTACAAATTATTGAAAACAGATTGAGTCAAATGAAATTGAAAAATTAAACCAGAGATTTCCAAGAAACGAAGAAAGTGCAATTATCATTAATAAGGGAGTTTGACTGAGAAACATTCGAAAAGCTTACAAGAAAAGTCCCAAGAATATTCAGAAATTGTCGACCTAAAAGCCTATTGTTAAAAAAGCATACCCTTGTATCATAAAGGAAGAAATAAAAATAAATCATCAAAATTAGTTAAACAAACGAAAAAATAAGTGGAATAAAAAATGGTTTTTGAAAGCAAAAGAGCTAACACCAACAAAAACAATGAAAATAAAATTCAAGAAGAGTACAAATTATTGAAAACAGATTGAGTCAAATGAAATTGAAAAATTAAACCAGAGATTTCCAAGAAGTGAAGAAAGTGCAATTATCATTAATAAGGGAGTTTGACTGAGAAACATTCGAAAAGCTTACAAGAAAAGTCCCAAGAATATTCAGAAATTGTCGACCTAAAAGCCTATTGTTTAAAAAGTATACCCTTGTATCATAAAGGAAAAAATAAAAAATAAATCATCAAAATTAGTTAACTGGTTTAGTCTGTAAGCCAGTCAACAGAATAACACGACAACAAGAACAATGAAAAATGTTGTGTTAAAGGCAGCTTTCAGTGTTGTTTTTCTTTACTTATACTTTACTTATTTGAATATTGTTTTTTCTGTCTATACACTTTCCCCATGACATCTATGAAAAAATTATTTCTTTGACTTTAATTGAGGTCAAGATCCAAGGGGCTGAAAACCCCATTCTGTGGAGTGAAGCAAATATATGCTTGGCAGCACTCACACATTTTCATTCACATTTCATCACCATTTCATTTTCATTACTTGGTGCAGAAAGCCGCCGTGTTCCCAAATTTGTTTAAGCTGAGCATCCCAGAATTTTGTGCAATTTATATAGAGAATGGGAAAAATAATTATATCTTACCCTGTGTGCTTGTATATGAGTCCTCTCCCCTCCCTACTTTGAGAAAGAACAATAAGTAAAAAGCTAAGTGTATAATTTGACTTCTATAAACACATGAACTTTTTGCCGTGCTTTTTCTTTTATATATAATATATAAAAAAGATATATTTAAATATTTTTTTTATAAAAAAATATATATTTTTTTTTATATATATAATATTATATTTTTTTTTATGTATAACATATTTTTTTTTTATATATAAATTTTTTTTATATATTTTTCAAAATTTCTTTAGCATCATTACTACTTTTTTGCTAGAAGCTACGGCTCTGAAATTTGACATATACTAGCTGTACATTTCATGTTACAAAATCTCATAGACGGCAAGGTTCATTCATCTTCAAAACCCTTTTAACAAAAGAATTTTAAACAGAGTTTTAAAACACAAAATACTTTCAGCTTCGATGATATATATTTTTTTGGTTACTGCTGCCTTCAACCACCAGCCTGGTCTTTCTTTTAAGCTTAAAATAACCTTCTGTACACTGCATTATGTATAAACCCACTACACCACATACAATTCGCATATGTATTTGAGGTATGCAGGTACATGGACTTATTTAGCACATTAATACGTGCCTAGGCAAAGGCATGCCATGTAGCATGCCACATAGTTGTAAGGCACAACAACCACTACACAATTTCTATTTGCTCAATCTAGGGAATATATTCTTTAAAGCTAATTTCTAGCATAATTAGAATCTGGGATAGAATAAAATTGGTGAAATATTTAAAGTTGGGGTGAAAAAACATTTTAAAGGAACTGAAACCATAATCTAAATTTTAAAAATGTGAAAATTCATTAATTTGCAAAACTAATGCTGTGTTAAATAATACAGAAATATCCTAACGGGCAAATTGGATAGTCATGTAAATTAAAAATGACTGTTAAAACTAATCATGTTTAAAACACATATTTGTGTATGGAGTTACATATATATTTTAAAAATTGGTTTTCAGAATGGAAATACTATAAATGACTATTGTGAATCTTGAATACTGATACTTATTTTAAACTTCAGTTCTAACATTTTAAACAATGAATTTGTGTGAAAAATGGTCAAAATCCACTTCATTAAAAAAATACCCAAAAACTAAATTAAAAAAGTAAAATTGTTCCAAGTGCATTGTTGCTGTAGCTGAAGTACCCCTGTGCTGAATTTTGTAGCTGTGGTGATTTAAATTTTCCACTGCACACGATACACTTATAAAGACATTCTCTTTTATTTAAGATTGCACTGTATAAGTGTATCTACACCCCCCCCCCCCCATCCCATTGGATACTGTATATTATTTGTAAACATGAGTATATTATATATGATATATAATCACAGAGCCTGCCAAAATGGAGCATCAAGACTTGCCTTCCCATTGCAGAGACCAAAACGTGTAATCCAACTTTGTCAGTACAAGGTAGCTGATACCTGAAATAACAGTGAACCTTGATGGAGGCAAATAATTTCGCCTATGCAGGCAGCTGGCATAAAATTTAACTCTAGCTGTGTGATAAGAGTATATTTGTACCTTCCATAGAGGTTTACAAAACTGTGGCACATAGCAAATTTTCTAGCTGTAAGTATTTGGCAATTCTGTATATTCTCTATATTTGGTATTTGGCAATTTTCTAGCTGTAAGTATTTGGCATTGTAAGTATTGGCAATGCTGTGTTGAAGAGCATAAAAACAGTCCACAGATGCTGGTATAAATCCTATATGTCATTTGCTTTTGTAACCAAACTGGAAAACTAATTTGCTTCTGATGAGTGGGAAACCCTAAATTTTAAGCCCTTTGTATGGCTAAGAAATGATAGTTTCTTAAATCTTGGGTTCAGTACCAAATATATGTCAAATATTTAAAATTGTACCTAAAGTTTGAAAATCTTACTTCTCCATTATACTAATTCATTTATGCATCTGCATACATGTGTATACTAAAAATTTTTAATTTAAAATGTGCAGCTTACTAATGGGCAATCAACCTCTTCAGCTGAGCTAGTTCCTATGGAGGTTAATGTGAATGATCTTGCCGACAATCATCTCACTCAGATTCTGGAGTCATTATTAGCCCTCTCTGATCCAAATACTTTCCCTGTGAGTGATTTGTAAGTTATATTAATTTTATAATTGCCGAATATTGTTTTGTGTAGATTTTCTTAAAGTTCATTTCTTTATTTTCATTTATCTCCTTTTTAAAAGAGTAAGCAATGTTGAAAATGAATGTTAGGAATCATTTTGAGTTGGAACAACAGTGAATTTATTGGGATTATAGTTTTGTAACATGTATAACTGTATATTATACAGTAAAACCTGTTTGCTTACTTGAAATTAACTCTATCAAAACAGAGGTTTTTTTTTTTTTTCTTTTCTTTTTAACTGATATTTCTCTTCATAAGAAAGCAAACTTAACTTTCATAATTAAAAAAAAAAAGCATTGACTTTTGAGGGGGCTAGCAGCTCTTGATTTGTTCACATTAAAGAAGGGAACTCTGGTATTTCCAAAACATACACCTGCTTTTATCATTTTATTTATGCTGAAATTTGTTGTAATTTTCTTATTTATTGTTACATATAATGGCATTTTCCTGGAAACGTCCTTCATGAAGGTATTGTATTTGTGATAACATTGTGTTATCAGTAGTCAAGTTTATACTTAAAGACTTGATAACAAAATGAGAATGCTTTAAATACATCAACAGCTTATTACTGTGTCCCTTACCTTTATGTGACATCCAGCCACATTGGTAATCAAACCCACATGTCTCATTTTTTAGATGTACTTTAACCAATTTATCTTAATTTGAATTCATGTGAAAGTTTCCTAATTTAGTAACAGAATGTAACATCATCCTTTCTTTCCAATTGACTTACTGTGCTGTATGAATTCTTTCCCCCTTCTTCTATTCCTTCCCCTCATTTTTTTTTCTTATATCTGATTTAAGATCTTTAACCCAGTGAATGGCAAGATAAGTGCAACATACTCAAAGATTGCTCAAAATTTTTTTGTTTATTTCACCTGAATGCAATATCATGAATTTAATGTTTTATTTCTTCCTCATCATTTTAACCTTCTCGTACTATTGTATAAACAAAGTATTGTTTCCCAAAAATTTTTGAGTTCAAAATTTAACAAATAAATATGCTTTAAGACCCTGAACTCATTTTGCAAACTATCTGTCAAAAAAGGAACATATTACCAAAATAACAAGGAAGCAAACGAAATTGAAAAATTGAATCAGAGATTTCCAAACAGAAGAAACGATAATTATCATTAATAAGCGAGTTTGATTAAGAAATTTTCAAAAAAGTCCATTTCAAAAATGGAATTTGGAGTAAAAATAGAACTTTTGAAAGATTTAAAACATGATTAGAGTTCCAGGAATGATCAGCCATTGCAGACTTTTTGTTTAGAAGCATGGCTTATGTGCTCCTTAATATGAAATTTGAAGGTTCTTTTTGTTTGACCAACATAACCAAGGCGTCATTTGTATGGAATGTAAAAAACACTCCAACAATTCAAGACAGGAATAGGGTCTTTAAGAGATGGGAAATGAATTTTGTTAAGAGGTTTTAAAGACGTGCCTAAAATTAAAACGGGAAAGCATATTAGCGACCTTATAGCTAACAGATTAATAAAAAAGTAAAATGGTAGAATTACTTGGATAAACCTCTTAAAGTTTAGAAACCAATTTCAGTTTGTTGTCAAGAGAATTGTCCATGTAATTCTATCTTTTACGTTTTTTATTCATATAAACTACAATTACATTTTTGATTTGGAATTTCTTTGAAGTTTCTTGATTGTTTTGCAATCAAACTCCCTTATTAATGATAATTGCCCATTCTTCTCTTCTTAGAAATCTCTGGTGTAATTTTTCGATTTCGTTTGCTTCCTTCTTATTTTGGTAATTATCATTCTTTTACTGATTTTTTTTCCGTAGTATTTTTTTAATGTTAGCTCTTTTAGCTTCCAAAACCATTTTCTGTTCATTCTTTTTTTTATATTTGTTCAGAATCTATTATTTTTATCACTGGTTTGATGGACTCATGTAGTTTCCGAAACTTGAAAGTTGCCATTTTTCAATTGACTAGGGCTTTTATGTTCATAGTTGTATTCTCTGTACAAGTTCCTTGAATGCTTTGTTAGACCTTAGATGTTCACTTTCCTCTTTGGTATTGTACTGTTCATTCATTGTGTCTCATCATCTGTGTCTCATTCTCTCCTCCTGGATTTTTAACTCTTTTTTCTTCTCTTGCCATTGGCAACATTTTTTCCCTGCTTCAATCATGTTTGCTGTTCTTACATCAGTCACCAATCTTTCTCTCTCATGTGAAGATTGCATTCCTTGTGTGTTCTAACGAAGAAGACTGTTTCTTGCCTTCAAAACCAATCAATCATATTAATTTTGTGTTGTATGCTGCTTTTAATAAAATTACTTTAGTTCAAAATAATATACAGGATGCCCAGTGCTATCGGTTCCCAATGGCTATTTCCTCAACCGTTAGTCACAGATATATACTTCTAATTGAAAAAATGTTTTAAATTTTAAAATCTATTAACTTAGAAACAGTTTAAATCAATAAGTGCATTTTTGAAAAAAATACGAAATATAAATTTTTATACAGTCCTCCGGTCCTACTTATTATATTTAGGAAAATCATCCTCATACAATTTCATGCAAAATAAAAAAAAAATCATCCTTTTACAACCAAAATTCACAGAGTTATGAAGCATTAAACTTTATGACTTAAGTCGCTTTTCCATGAATAAAAATGTCCCATTTCAGGCAACCTTTAAGAGACCGTATAAATGTTGAAATTCCGTATTCAAAGTATTATGTTTCAATTGCATTTGCTGACATAATGTCGAGAATGAAGCAAAGCTTTTTATCAAAAAGTAATTAGTTTAAAAGAGTATTATAGTCAGGGCTCGACTAAGATCTTCTAGGGGTCTTTCTAAGATCTTTATTGTAAATGAGGTAACATATTATTGTTTAAGTCAAGTAGTTTAGTCAATAAATTACGAAATTTAAACTTTTATACAGCAATAAACCAGTAATGAGACCAGTTGCAGCATACCTGCAGACGAAAATAAAAAATTACGCACATTAAATCTAAAATAATAAAGGCATATAACACCTAAAAAATAACAGCCGCCCCGGTGGTGAAGTGGATAGCGTCTTTGACTGCTGTCATAGGGGCTCGGGTTTGAATCCCAAGTAAGGCATGGATGTTTCTCGAGGCTTAAAACTCAGTCTTCCGCCTACTGGGTCCTCGCCAAAATGTGAAACTGCATCCCTCTGACCTTCGTCAGTGATGCTTTCATATTGTAATAAACTTTGTTCTCTCTCGTCTTGTGTTGAAGACCCAGACCGTCCGACTCGTCCAGAGGACTAAGAGCAACTATTTGGACGGACGGCTCTCTCGTCTTGTGTGTCATTCTTCCTGTGTCACTGGTCCTGATTCGGCTATGTTGCGAACAGGAGGTCATAAGTAACAACAACAAAAATCAGATTTTTGTATATAATTATTTTGTGTATGACCTCCATTTCTCAACACAAAAAGTGCTCTAACTTTAAGCAGCTATAAGTCGGTCAATTTTGGTCGTAAAAAAGGAATTTTTTTGTATGAAATTGTATGAGGATGATTTTCCTAAATATAACTGGTAGGATCAGGGTACCATATAAAAATTTATATTTCGTATTTCTTTGATAAATGTATCTTTTGATTTAAACTGTTTCTAAGATAATAGATTTTAAAATTTAAAACATTTTTGCAATTGGAAGTATATCTCTGTGACTAATGGTTAAGGAAATAGCCATTGGGCACCGATAGTACTGGACACCCTGTATAGTAACACATATAAGCCATATGCATCCATTAGTATCATTAAACTGTTGCCAACATGTAAAAAGACATTTTTAAAGAATTTTTACAAAACATTTTAAAATAACTATGCACAAAATCTAAAAATATACATATTTTTTCATTCCGATACAAGTAGAACTAAACACTGAGTTATGAATGTATGAGAAAGTATAATGGAATTTGACTGACAATGAAGATATACACTCTTTTACAAAAAAAAAATGAAGCACCCCTAAAAAATAATCCAATCATCTCCACATTTTGCATGCAAATTCCTTTATACCAAGTATGCAAATGATTAAATTTGGAAGGCCAGTGAGTGTTAACTTCGGTCATAGCACTCATTTCTACTGCACAACTAGCATCCTATAAAACAGGTTAAAAATGTGGACTGTTTATCTTTGCTCGTTATCGGCATTGCAGTTCCTTGGAGACACAACCAATAATGCCATCACGACATTGCTGAAGACCTTATAAGCAATTTAGACAAGTTCAAACATGGTCATATAGTCTGGATGTGTGAAGCTGGCTGGTCATACCAAACAGTAGGCCGCCACCTGTATTGAACAGACACTGCTGTGTAAAGGTGCTGGCAACAATGGTTGCTGCGAGGAACTCATTGGCAGAAAGAAGGCTCTGGAAAGCCAAGGTGCACGAATGCGAAGCAAAATCGGATGATTGTGCTGCAGGTCTGAACTGGCCCAAACAGCATCATTGTCCACCATCACACATTCTACAGCCTCTTCTATACCACCCATGGTACCTTCCACCATTTCACGGCGCTTATTTAAGGTGGGATTACACTTACGGCTCCCTTTAAAATGTCTGCCAATAACCCCACAACATCAACAGAGTCACTTGGAGTGGTGTCATAGCCGAGCATTATGAGTGCCAGCAGAATGGCATCGCATAGTGTTCACCAATGAATCATGCTTCAGTCTTTCAGCAGATGACCACCGGGTACATGTGTGGAGGCTCCAGGGCCAATGGTCCCAATCAGCCTTTGTTTTACACAGGCACACAGCCTCCCCCACTGGGTTCCGGTCTAAATTGGGTGGCACTTCCCGACCGTCCAAACAGTTACCTTACACCTTTCTGGTAGGTCGGACGGTCTGGGTTTCAACAACAACAACAGGCACACAGCCATTACCCCTGATGTGATGGTATGGGGTGCTATCTCTTACGATAGCAAGTTGCCCCTAGTCATCCTGCGTACAACTTTTAACAGTTCAAAAATATGTGGATGAAATCCTGCGACCGTTTGTGTTACCCTTCATAGCATGTCGTTCTGAGGCCATTTTCCAACAGATATGTTAGGCCGCTAGATTTCGGGCACCCCGAAATGTAGCAAATCTGGAGCAACAATTGAGGAATGCCTGGCAGAATGTATCGCAGGATGACATTAGGAAACTTTATCACTCCTTACCTAGACGTATACAAGCATGCATTGCCGCCAAGGGGGGTTCACCAATTACTAATTTGAAAATTCAATGTGCAATTACTAACCATTGATGGGTCCTGTGGCCTTGATTTTGTAATCATTTCATTACCTGTGTATGAGCTGTACGCATATTTAATTTCAATAAAAACAGTCATTTTCTTCGTGGTGCTTAATTATTTCCCCACCCCCACCCCCCCAAAAAAGAATGTATTTTAATTTCTATCCAATCCAAAATTATTTGCCTATCCAATGGCATATTACAAAATGTTAGAACATAAGGATTTTATTTATTACTCTCCCTACAATGCATGGTAATGTATAAGGTAAGTATTGGAATAGTGTCAAAAAAGGCAACTCAAGTTTTCAACAGATTTTAAGCACTCTAGAACTCAAAAAACATTTTAGTGTGACATCTGTGTGTGTATGTATCTATCTAACTGACTGTGCAATGTATACATGTACTCTAGCTGGAAAGCTTATTTACCAAACATCACAAAATCTGTTAGATAGGTCACTTGTGGGTTACCGTGGTGCTAATTATATTTTGGTATGATTCGTAAGAAAAAGAACCTGCCTCTTTTTTTTTTCAAAATAACTCTCAAAAATTGTATATATCCACTAAAGTGAAAAACTAATAGACTAAATTTCACAAAATTTGGTAAGTCGCTTGTGAATTACCCTAGTACTGATTTGATTTTGGTAGGATCCTGAGAAAAAGAACCTGCCCATTTTATGCAAAATGGCCTGAAAAATTGATTAACATAAGACTATGTATGTTCAAATATATCAATTAAATACTTGTTTTATACCTAATTTTTACTGATGAAAAAATAAGACCAATGCCATAACTCTAGGACTAATCATTCTTGAGATAGTTTTGCCTTCCAAATTTTTTGCCACATCACTTTTAAAATTATATCCAGTCACTAAATTAATACAAAAACAAAATAAAAACCGTGAATACGGTTTAATTTCAAATAATTTTCATGTTATTTTGGGCAATTAAACTCAATTTAGTGAATTGTAAAAGAAACAAAAATGAATTTGTGTCTGTAGGAAAAGTCATGTTCTGTCCATATTTATCTCAAACTGAATAACAAACAATTTTTTATTTAGACAGTAGCAGAAATAGTAATTGCCAAGATTTTTGCCAATACATATTAACAATCAGCAAGTATTATTGCAAACTGAAAAGTACAATCAACAGTATGATCCCCCTTCCCCCTATTGACCACAGAATCACAAGGAGTCAAGCTATAAAGTACAAATTTAATCTTTTTCTCAAATGAGATTAAGAGGCAGACCATGTTGCTTTTCATTGTTTTCTCAGTATGTAGCATAGATAAGGCAAAGTTTCCCTTAAAACAGTGATTCTCAACATGTGTTATGAACCACTGTTCTAAGGGACCCTTGGGGTCCCTAGAACACATCTTTTACTGGGTATGTGGTAAAATTTTCAGGGGTACTCCATGAGATAACCTCAACTATTGAAAAACTGTACAAGAATAAAGAAACAAAACTAACCATCTTACTGATTACCCAAGATTTGTTGTTTGTCATTTTTTGTGTTTATTAATATGTGTAATTTATGAATACAGATTTAATGTGTATATATGTTTAATTTTATTCTCATTGTTAAACTATAACTATAGTTTTATCTATCTATCTATACATTTGGTATGCCAGTTACATCCACATTTCCAAATTGTACAAACATGAAATACAAAAGGTTGATAACACTGATTTAGAAAAATCACCTTAAAAAACACTTCACCCTTGCTAGTATGGTCATATCTGGACTTTATTTAATAAATCTTCACCTTATACCTTTCACTTGCTACAAGCCCTGATTTCAGGATAGCATTTCAAACTCAGTGTGTGCCTGTTTTCCAACTTGATATAGGAACTTCTCGATTTTTATATACTGGGAAAAATCTGATATGGGCAGCACATGACTTTCCACACAGACTCAAATTTATTTGCCTTTTCTTCCTCTCATGATGAATTACATGGAGTTTAATTGCACAAAAAAACATCAATACTTGTTTGAAATTATATCCAATTTGCAGTTTTAACACATCTTCTTTTTCATTTGGCAACTTAAACCGCTCCTCAAACTTCCAAGAAACTGAAATATCACGAGAATGGCTCACCAGTATACAACCTGAGAGTAATACGATTGCTATTATTAATTTCAACATCAGAAATTACATATAAAACAAGCATTTAAGTATGTTCAGTCTTTTATTTCAGATTTTTGTGAGCCATTTTGCAAAAAAATGCCAGTTTTATTTTTCTGGATCATATCAAAGTTTAATCAACACCAGGGTAACCACATGTAACTTTCATACCAAATTTTGTGAAATTTTGTTAAATAGTTTTTGAGTAAGAGTGGATACATACATTGCAAAGACACATACACAGATATGTTAAAAATAGGTTTTTTGTGCTCTAGAATGTTCGAAACATGTAGATCAATTGATAATCAGTTATGATTTTTGACGCGATTCCAATACTTTCCCTATACATTACCATGTATTGTAGGGAAAGTAATGTATGTGGTTGCTGATGTTTCATCTTTACCTCCATTTTAGAAAACATATTAGTTCTGAAGTAAGGGCATGTCAACTCTTAAGCAATTGTGTATTTCTTTTATAAATTTAATACATTGCATCCTGAAGTGTTATTAATTTAATATTCTTTTAATAATTAGAGTGGATATCCAAAAATTGAAGAAGTAGAATTGTCCCTATTAGCTTTATTAACTATCTGCTTAACATATCCTGAAATGTAAGTATAATGTACATTTCTCTTATTAACGTCCTTAAACTGAATTATACAATTGTATTTAGTTAATTTGTAACATGGCTAAATTTGAAATTAATTGCGAAGTTTTAAATAGTTTTTTGTGATAGTTGCAATCTCTATGTTTTCAGCAGGATTTGGGAAGAGTTTTGATTGTACTGTAGGATTTTATGTGAAAAAAAGATAAAACACAAGTGCAATTTGTTAGTACTATAAATATGAGTAACTCAATAACCATTTAATATCAAAATAATAAGTTACAGATGATTTCTGTACATGTGCGGGCATATACAAGATTTTTTCCAAGGTGATGCTAAAGTTCAATGCATTCAAGATCTAGAGATATGAACCTTTTATTTTTTGGGTTCTATACTTAACAGAATAATTTTTGTCTGTATCTCCACCCCACCCTACAATATTTTAAATCTGATCAGTGCATATGACAACTCACAAAATTTGTATGCAGATTAATGATCCAATGACAACAAACTTATAAAAATTCAAAAATTTTGGATATGACAGAGAATAAATTGCTCGAAAAATAAAATATGTTTGAACAAATAAAGTAGGATATCAAACCATATTGAAAATACTCCCTTTTAAAAAAAAAAAATGTACTGGGGAAGGGGGTGGTAGAAAGGCAAAATTTTTAATTTTTTCTTTGTTTTATAAAAATGTAATGAATGAAAAAATCAGAGAAATTATTTGGAGATATATCATCTTAACTCAAATGCTGTAAAAATAATATGAACTTTTCAGGTTAATTGCAAAGAAAGTGGGAAGGTAATAAAATTGTAGGTGGATGAAAAATAAAAAAATATATATAACGTTCAAGTAGAGTATCAAAAAATTAGGCGCATGAAGACTAAAGCATAATTACAAATTTTTTTTATTTTTGCAGTCATTGGAGGTAAAGAGCTCTCAAGAAGACCATTTTTTTTTTCTCAGTTTTACAAACATTATTGTGTAAAAAATCTGAAACAATTTTCATAAATACATCAACTTAGCCCACATATGGGAAAAAAAGCATTTGCTCCAGGTTAATTAGAAAAAGAAGGTGCAATAAAAGGTGAGGAGGATAAAAATTAAAAATTCAATTAAATAAATTCAATTGAATAATTTCAATTTAAATAAATTCAATTCAAATTAAATAAATTCAATTCAAATAAAAATTTAGGTGATCGAAATGTCAAATTTTTCAACATTACAGTTCTAGGAGGAAAAAGTACTAAAAATGCTAATTTTTCTTTCTTTCTCAGTTTCAAAAGGAGTAAATGAACAAAGTTCAGAAAAAATTTTTCAAAGCTACATCAACCTAACCCCAAATACATAAAAAATAACACAGAGACTTCAATTCGAATTGAGAAAAGGGAGATACTAATATGGGGGGAAAGGGGAGATTATAAGTAGAAACAATAAAACTTTCTAAGTGGGTATCAAAAAATCACGCATAGATATTAAGAGAAATATTTTCATATATATCAATGGAAGATTGGGGTCATAAGAAATACCAAATTTTTGTTTTTCTCAGTTATTGTAAATCAGTAATAAACAAACACATCACAAAACATTTTTCAGAGATACATCAACCCAACCCAAATTTAAGGAAAATGGTAGGAACATTTCTGGCTGATTAGGAAACCAATGAGTAAAAAATGAGGATGGAAATACAAAATCAGTTAAAATATTTGAGTGGAGTTTAAAAAAAAGTTCACCCATGCAAAAACAATCTTAGGTTTTCTTTTTCATTGGTGGTAAAAAAAGAATTGAGTTTTAACTACCGGGTTTTTAATGAAAAATACAGATTCCCCCTTTTTTTTGACATAGGATAACATCTTTGTTGGCATCTTGTATGAGGGCTATATCGGCATATTGGGTGAGACAAAAATGGGTGGGATTTTGAAAGATTGTAGCTCGACGTGTAATAGTCAGAGAGAGACAACAGTGATATCAAATGTTAGGTCTAGAATGTACGCATGTTATGAAGGGTGACTCATCAGGGTAATGCTTTTGAGATATTAATGCAGCCAAATGTAAGATAAGATAAAAATTACCAAGCAATAATCAAATTGCTAAGCTTTTATATTTTTAATTCTGGTACTTAATTAACATTTCATAATAATTAACTTTGTAACTTATTTCTCCTAGCATAGACCACTGTTGGCAGTTTATAGAAATAAATGAATTTTTTATGTAAATTGTTGTTTCATTTGCAAACATCTACTTTGTGGATGTACCTTCAGTACAACCTCTTGGGGTTTTTATTTTATTATTATTATTATTATTATTCAGGTATTACAGTAAGTATTTCAAAGATGTTATGTTACAAAATTGAAAAGTAATTTCTTTAATTTGATTGAAAGTGACTAATTTTTTTTATATAAAACATATTATGACATGAGGTACAGAGTAAATCATGAAAGAAATGCAACGTAAATGAAATAAAATTATGTAATTGATATATCACTATACTTACACTGCCGAACTCTATACAGAACCCAATATGTGAGTTTTCTTCCAATTATACATGGCCTTTAAGCTGTATTATTCTGGTAGAAAAATAGAAAAATGTAAAAAATTTCTAGATCTGTAATATATGTGCTATATACTAGTATGAGTCTGCACCAACCGCAAGTTCACCCTGTGGAGTGACTGCAAATGGTACATCCAAATGCTTAATCATTCGTTTGGGGTCCAATTTGGACTAAATAAACTGAATAATTAAAAATAAATTAAATAATAACCAAATATATCTAACCTTTCCCTAGGTATCTTGTACCATCTTCACACAAAACACACTTCAGCCTTTTCCCATTCGAAATATGCCAGAGAAATGTTTCACATTAATACATTACAAGTAACAGAGTTACTCACTAATTTTTTAATTATTTCAAGATCCGAGTTACCTGACCTTACTTGGCAATAAATTTGGTGTCCTTAGCTACAAATTTAGTGAAATGGTATCAGATTGGTAATTTAGATGAGTTTTGGAAACTGCTCGAATTTTCTAGATTGGTTAAGAATTTTTAAACTGTATATAATCTAGTCATCATTTAGTTAGTAAAGTTGCTGTGATGTGATTAAAAGTAAATTGTTAATTGGTATTTTATTGTAACTGACAATTGTCTTGTGACTTTGTAAGATAATTTATTACTGCATTTTATTAAACTTTCAGAACTATATAATTCTGCCCAAAATTAAAAATTTCAAAACCTTTCCTTAGATGCTTTGTACCATCGACACACGCAACACACATCAATCTTTTCCCATTTGAAATATGCAAAAGGAGTGATGTTTCACATCTATCTATAACAAGCAGCAAAGTTATGCACTATAATTGTTTTTTCATCTAAATCAAAGAATTTCCTGTAATACCCCATAACTAAATGTGCCCTCTCTGAAAATGTGGGTACTTTCCATAAGAAATCTGTTTGTAACCCTCTCTCTCTCTTGTCATGAAACTTCTTTTTGTGCTCATACCTTTTAGATAAGAATTTTTATTTTTATTTAATAGTTAATAAATTAATTGTAACCTGGTCATATAGTTATTTTGTAATTATCAAATTGTAATCAATTAATTGTAATCTCCTCATCCATCCAAGGTTTTTTCCCTAAAAGAATTATATTTAAAAAATAATTCTGTATGTTTTCCAATTTTTGCTAGATAAAAGTGGATGAAGAAGGTATGAGAATCAAATTCTATGATACTTTTTATCTTTCAAGTCCCCAGAATATTAAAAATTTATTCAAAATTATACTTGTTTAATGTTTTTGTTTACAAAAAGACACAAACGGCTTTCCCAGGTACAAATGTGCTGTTAGAGAAGGGAAAAACTATTTAAAAAATTGTCCAAAATATTAGTGAGGTAAGTGAAATGGACACTGTAAAAAGTGCAGGACTCTTAACATTTGCCTTATTTTCATATGATAGAAGATGACCCTTTATCTTCCAGGATAATATTTTATGAACAGTCAAAATTTGTCAATGAGATTTGAGGTCAATTCCTACAAGTACTTTAACAAACTTTGTAGAAATTGAAAGTTTCGGTTCCTATAATAGGACCTCTACTTTCATTTTAAACTGGACAAGTAACCAACGTTTAAAGCATGACAGTCCACTTAACTATGTGTGGAAACGTAATTTTATTGGTTCTAATGTAGAGCCATCTATACCTTTTAGTTGTCTCACTCCTAGTGCTTCTTTTAAACATGTTGATTTCCGGGAGAATTTATTGACTAGTATTACCAAGCATGACAGTCATCCGGAACTACTCAGGCAAATGGCTCTTGAAGTTATTAATGCTATTCCTGACCGGGCCTTGGTAATATATACCGATGGTAGCCGATCGGATATGGGTAGAAAAGGGAGTGGCATCTATATTAACACTTCCGAGGGTGTTATTAGAAGCAGCGTTAGAAATGCTGACCATTGTTCCGTCTTTAGATCGGAACTTATCGCTATCAGTAGCGCTCTTGATCATGCACTCTGTTCTGATAGGGACAGTATTTGGATCCTGACAGACAGCAGAAGCTCCATTCAATATTTAAAAGAATTGGCCAAAGATTGTGGAGAGGACTGACTGGTCAGAGTATTATTTCCAAGTTGGCAAGGCTTGGTCAGAGGAAAACTGTATGTCTCCAGTGGATACCGTCACATGTTGGTGTGCCCGGTAACGAGATCGCTGATGAGCTGGCTAGAGAGGGTTGTGGCTACCCTGACCCCAGTTCTTCTGTCTTGTGTCCTTCGGAAATTCATTCCCCCCATAAAATTAGAATGAATTCTTCTTGGCATATTCCCCCTGTTCACCATTGGTACACCGCAAAGAGCCCTAGCCTCTCTCTGCAGTGCAAGAGTTCAAGATCCCTCCAAATGGCCATGGCGCAACTTAGAAGCGGACACCTCCATAGTATGACATTCGTGGAGGGGGAGAAATCTTTTCCTACTTGTCCTTGTTCCCTTCCTGCTTCTCCTGCTCACCTCCTAGATTGTATGGGCGTCTCCTTGGGACAGTTGTTGGTTGAGCAGGAATTTGTCTGTGATTTTCTTTTGTGGCAGGGTCTTTTGGACTTGGTGTAGGCTTTCCTACACCAAGAGTATTGGAAACAACAACAGTCAAAAAGTACAAGCTTTTAATTACAATTATTTGCTCAGACTGAGGTTAAAAATTACTTGAGAATAAAAATATTTATTAGTGAGCAGCATCAGAAAAAAAAAATGTAAGTGTATCGACTGATTTATATCTTTTATTCTGCAAAATGAGCCTCCTTCTCTTCAGAATAAGAGAGACAGATATGAGTTCTAGCAGCAAGGTGCAAACTGGTACACTTGCACAATTTCTTATCTGGAGATTGTGAAAATATTCATGAAAAGAAAATTAATTTATAATGTTTTTATTATGAGATTGTGTAAATATTTAAAGGTAAAACCAGTGATTAAAGAAATAAAAATAAAGCAATTGATTAACAAATGTAAAGGAAACAAAAACTAAAAAGAAGAAAACTGGGACTTTTTACTTTACATGCTCTACAAAAACTACCACATGCAGCCTATGAATACCATTGATGATTAAATTTTCTGGGATGATTATATGTATAGTTTCAAAAGTAAATATGAAACAATGGTACTAGTTTCATTATTTAAAAATTAGTATGGAGGCCACTTGCAATGCCCCTGTGAGGGAGGTACAGATCTCGACCATTCTCAGACCACTCAACGAGTTTGAAAGTTGTATCTTTCCGAAACTGTTCAGCACTAACAATATCCCATTTAGCATCAATGCTAAGGGGTTTTCAAATATAGATGTCCGAAATATTTCTGCACAGGAAAGATGTTCAGAAAATTCTTTGTTTTAATACAGGTCTGAACCTGCTTTAACAGCACTAGGGGGCCAAGCTCCTGAAGACAAAGCAGTGAAACTAGCAAATTAGACATTCATGAACATACCAAATGCCATAATACTTCTATAATACATGACTGTGGTCGGATGATTTAATTCCAAACAACATGTTAGTTTTTCTCTCATAGTAACATTCGTATAAAATATGTTGTATTTCATATTACTAATAATATTGTGAATATTTATTGATTTTGTCAACGTTGTATTCAAACTACAATTGTTCTATTAAAGTTCACTTGTAATTTTTTTTCTTTAATATTCTGTAAGGAATGGTATTAATTTAAGTAACAATTTTACATGGGGGGTGCTTTGGCACACACACCCTGACAATCCCTAAATATGCCCATCTTTCTATAATATATTTAAACCTTCTATAACATACATAACCTGCCATATATATGGCAGGATTTTAAAGTTAGTAGATCAATAATTTTAAGTCTTTAAATTTAAGTTTTTTTGTTGGTGGTGGTGGTGGGTTTTTTCCACTTTTATAACATACGACAATAACAAAGTAAGACTTTCTGTGTAGGATAATTTTATTATATTGCTTTAAATATACTGTTAAGTTTTTATTATTAATTTATTTATTTTAGAAGGCTCTTGAAAAAGTACTTGAATTTCATTGTCTCATCCCAAATTTCTTTATGGATAGTTTGTTAATAACCAATGAGAGTTATCATCAATTTTAAATCTCATCTAGAATAGCTACCTCGGAATTTAAATTATAATGCGTATAAGCCTATCGCTGTTAATGTAGTTTAATTTACTTACTTGCATCTTTTATTATTTTCAGGTTTTTAGATAGGGTTTCTGCTCTTCCGATTCATTCGTTGTCAAATGCTGATTGTAGTGTAATATCTGTGTGTACAACTTTAAAATTGATAACCACTCTCTTGGTATGCAGAAATTTTTCTTCGCATTTAACTCATAAAAATAGTAAGTTGTCCTTCATTTTTTGTTTAAATACTCAAATATATACAATGCAATCTCTTTATAACAAGCTTATTTGCTTCCATTTGTAAATTAGCTACCTTGTTCCATTTGTAAAATCTATATAAAAAAGGGAGGAACTAAAATTTCTCATCAGTAAAAAAGCAATGCTTTGTATTTTTTATAACAAATTTACACCTGTAATAAATAAGTCCCGGACTGTAATGACATTTGCATTTATAGCAAAAATTAAGCACACATCCACAACAGAAGGTCTTTATTTTACTTCTTATAAGACGTACAAAAGTTTTTAAAAAAGGCCATAGCGCTTTCGAGCATAAGTACGCTCTTCATCAGTGGCTACACAGAAATAAAATTTGAATCGTTCATATATAGACCAGATATAGCGACAAAATTTGCATAAATACAATTTACAAAAGAATCTACGTTTAGACAAGGTGAAGCTATGTTTAGACCACTGATGAAGAGCGTACTTATGCTCGAAAGCGCTATGGCCTTTTTTTAAACTTTTGTATGTCTTATAGGAAGTAAAATAAAGACCTTCTGTTGTGAATGTGTGCTTAATTTTTGCTATTATAACATCAGACGTGATGCCAAATTATTTATTTGCATTCATGTTTAATGTTTTGCATTTTGGGGTATTTTTCTTTAAAATGTGTTTTTAGGGCATTTTTATGATATTTTTATTAATTTGAATAATTTGAAACATTTTTTTTTAAGTGGGGAGGGAGCTTTCATACATTATCATCAAACTTTAGATTTTGCCCTCAATTATTAAATGCTTAGAAGCACATAAATGGAATCAGGGATCGCATTGTTGTTCCTTCTTTTTACTACTGTTTAAAAATGATTCCAACTTTCATTTTATTTTCTACTTTTTCACATTTGGAAGCTCTTTTTGTTTATGTGACCAATCTCAAGCATGTCAGAAAAAATGTGGGAGAAGTTTCGGATACAATATGCAAAATAAAGTGAAGAAAATAAGTCTGACTAAGTCTGTTTTTATGTAAAAATGCTAAAAATCATGAATGTTAAGCAGTGAAAGAATTAAGAAGGGTTTTTTTTTTTTTTTTTTAGAAAGATCACTAACATTCATAATTTTTAAAATAGAGTGCAAAAATTCATGATTTTTAAGAAAATATACTCAAGTTCAAGATCAGCAGGGGTCATTCCATATCTAATCGCCCCAAAAAAGAATATTTGGTTGTGCTCTGTAGAAAATAGCATGATATCCTATAAGTTCCTTAAAACATTCTAAATACCTAAAAACTTGCAAAGTTCCTTGAAATCTGAAAATCATCGAAAGTTCTTAAAATCTGCAAAGTTGTAAAGTTCCTGAAAACTGAAAAGTTCCTGAAAACACACTAGAAAAGTGCCATATGACCAGTAACCCCTATATGCATAAAAATATGCAAACTTATAAAACATAAGAATGGAACTTTCTAAAATAAAAACGCAAAATAAAGAAAGAAACACAGATTTAAGTTTTCAAAATAACTAACGTTTATTAAAAATTTTCAATTTCAAAAGAACTTTTAAATATTTTTGCATCTCATCAAGCAATTAAATTAAACGTAATAAATAAATAAATTGGCCAAAAGTATAGTGGAGTACAAAATGTTAGTAAATTAAAAATTAAAGTTAGCTTAATTTAATTATTATTGTTAGTTATGTTAAAATTATAGAATTATTTGCCAAACGAGAATTTAGAATAAAAAGGAACTTCAATTAGTCAAAAAGCAAATTTAGAACATAACTAACAACCCAATTAGAAGTTAAAATTCCAATTACAAATTAGCTAAAAAGATAAAGTTAACCCTATTACAAATTATAGCTCAGTGATAAATATAACAAAGATAACCCAGTTTCAAGAGACTTACAGTTTATAAGTCATGGGATCAAATTCTTACCGAATTAGAATATAAAATATTTAACGATTGAGAAATAGAAGAATTAAAAATGGTTTCATCAAATGGTCCAAGATAAACTGCAGAGATCGGCCGGAGATAGAAACACCAGAAGAGTCACCAAAATTCTGAGAGAACATGCACTTGAAAAGTATAGGAAGCACTTGAAAGTATAGGAAGGAGAATCAGAAAATAGGAAGACATCCTCGCTCGAGTCAAATTCCCAAGGGGATATTCCAAACAGCAGGACTTTCAGTAATAATGAACTTGAACAATTTCTCCACACAGCTGCACCGGACCTTTGACATTAGAACTGAATGCGTAGCATATGTCTGGTGCTTTTCGCTAAAAATGATGATCCAATTCTTTATAACAAGAGCAGTACAGCCATGAGAAACAAACAATTGGTCGGTTAAACCTTCTCAGCAGACATCATAAACAGCTCGGAATTTTTTGGATTAATATTTAGGTGACTGAAAATGGCAGACAGCAGTTTAAGACCAAAGAAAGAGAATGGAGCAGATGAAGACAAAACATCATCCACTCGAACACTCGATGTTTGGGGCTTAATAAAATAAAAATGGTAAAGTTCTCAGTCTTGAAATTTCTCTGGCTAAGACTATGCGAGTAAAATAAAACATGATAAACATTTGAAGATTTAGAATTGTTTCCTTCATTCTTTTTAAAAGGCTCAAAACTGCATTTTTAGCTAAATCGATGCTAAATTTCAGCCAATCAGGTAGCAGTTAGACAAATTTTTGTAATGACATGAAACATAGACAAATTTAGAACCAATAAAAAGTTCGACCCGATTGGTTAGTTCACGCAAAGTTCTTCGAATTTGGAATTCACCTTGTTGGGAAAATGGCCGCAGGAGAAAAATAAGCTAGATGGAAAAGTTTTAAACAATGTTTTTTATCTGCTGAAATATGTAGGAACATTTGTGCAAAATATAAAAATTTTCAAAATTGGTCATGCAACCGCCACTAAGAGATTCTACATGGAATGACCCGCAGTTCTTCCTGTTTTGAAAATGTAAAATAACATTGTATGTTTTAGTCCTTTTAAATAAATAGCATATTTCAGCACTATTAAATAAAATCATGTTTTTTAACACATTTAAATAAAATCACGAATTTTATCCTTCTTTCTAAATAATCACGAATTTTATCCTTCTTCCTACATAATCACGAATTTTAGTGCTATTTAAAAGAAATCAAAGTTTTTGGTGTTCTTTCTCAAAAATTTTCAGTTTTAGCATTCTATCTCAAAAATTGTAAATTTCAATGCTCTTTCATAAAATTCACATATCAATGCTTTTTCATTAAATTCACAGATTTTAGCACTTTTTCTTAAAATCCCAAATTTTAGCACTTTATATAAAAATTGCAAAAATACCAAATTTTGCTACTAGTTATGTAATTTTAATTTTCAATAAATGAAAACATACAGAAAAAATTAGGCAATGTAATTGCGTACAAATTATTATACAACACAACATATACAGGGTGTCCCAAAAAGATTGAAACGTGCTTTAATTCTTTCAATGTTGAAGATAAGTGGACAATATAAATTGCAAAAATGTTGAAAGTAAGGTAGGAAATAAGACTGCGTTAATGAAATAATCCTCCCATTAATTTTCAAAAGTTAACACTTTTTTAATTTTTATACGATCCCCTTAGACAAATTTGGTCAATCAGAATATTTTTATTTTTAATGCAAAAAGATTACTAAAAAAATGCATATCTGTATCTTTAAAATCAACTGAATTAAGATAAAGGGAAAAATCTGACTTATGCCACTTTTCCGTACCATGTGAAAGACTTTCATCAGTGAAAATAAGGATCATAAACAAATTGACAATGGAAATTGTTTAGATCAAAAATATGTCAATCTGTGTCAAAATTTTTCAAATGCATGTCTCAATGTGAAAAGTGCTTAAGAATCCGTGATTGCATCGTGAGCCTACACGTAATTCGCAAAAATGTCTCCTATATATTATCATCCAGTTTTATCTTTTTCTGTGGTATGTCACAAATTTACATTTCTAATTTGATATATGGTCCCCATTTACAATGTTCAATTTTCAATTAAATATAACTCGCTCAAAGGTGTAACTTTTTGAAAATTAACCCTTTCGGGACGGCGGCATTCCGAAACTGCCGTGGCCCAAAGGACGGAGCGTTTCGTTTCCAAACTGTTCCCAAAAGACGGCTAATTTTTTGCGCTAAGCCTAACTCTCGAAAAAAATTCACTAAAAATCACCCGTTCAACACAGCATTCTACTTTTTTCAGGAAGAAAGGAAATACTTATTTTCTATTTGATGTATATTTTTTATACAAATTTTCTTTTATCAAAATATTAAAAATTTTAGTGTATATATGTTTTAGGTACAGATGGATAATTCTTTGGGATGTCCTTCCGATTTTTTAAAACTGTACCACATATATGCGTATTCTTAGACAACAAATACTTTGCAAGTACAGGAGAGGTAAAAAATTTATCCAAATACAAAGTGTATCCTTTTCCTAAAAGTTCACTTAGAAATGTTTTCACAATGTGTTCTCCATACCCACCATCAGAGCTTGATAATTCAGTGTCCTTTCCAATGGAATTTCCTTTGTGTCTATACACAAGGAAATTCCATTTATAGCCTGATTCCGATTCTGACGTTTTATATATTTTTATTCCATATCTGGACCTTTTCGAGGGGAAATATTGACGAAATCCCAGCCTTTCTTTCCATGAGAACAAAGATTCATCAATGAACACATTTCTTCTAGGAGTGTATATAGATTTAAATTTTGAAACTAATGCATCTAACACGGGTTTCAATTTATCTAGTTTTGGGGCATTACTATCAAGAGTAAAATGAAGGTAACGTAATATTCCTATAAATCGATCGCGACTCATAACTGAATTAAAAAAAGGAGTACTGATAATTGGATTTTTAGAAAAATACATTTTAAGATTTGGTTTTCTGACAATGCTTGTCAAAATTACTAGTGCGAGAAACACATGAAATTCGTTTCCTGTCATAGGTGTAAATACATTTTAAACAGGTGGAGTCTTCGATGTGGAAAGAGAGAGGAGATTTTTCTCCCATTTTTTTTTTTTGCAAACTTATTAGTTGCTTTTACGATAAATTCTACTAGTTCATCATCAAAAAATATGCTAAAAAAATCAAGTTCCTTATCTAAATTAGGCGGCATGATATTGTGATTTATTCCTGGTATGTTCAAAAACTCCAAAGAATTCAGATCTTTCAAATCACATGTCCAAACATCATTCGAAGAAACAGCAACTGAAGCTGGCGACGTTGTAATAATAGTACGCTCAGAATCTGAAGAATCAATGCATTTTCAGATTCATCATGAGAAATAACACTGTTCCACTAATCTTCACTATCTGCTTTGCTTTCATTACTGTCTGGTTCGTTTACCATATGCGTATATTCTTTCACAGAAAGAAAGTCTCAAACCAGCCATACTTTTATCCGAAATAGCATTTCACTGTCGCACATTCCTTTAACACCCCCTCCCCCCTTTTTTCCGCTTTTTAACACTTTACAACAAAGTTGAAAAGTGTTTATGACTTTGTTCATTCTGTCTGTCTGTCTGTCCGTTAGCACAATAACTGCCGTAAAAATGACTTAATCAAAATGAAATTTTAGTATGTTGTTCAGACGGTCTGTAGGACCTATGGGAATATAAATGAATAATATCACCCAATTAGTTTTGGATTGAATCCGGGTTGAAAAAATGAAATACATTGAACCCTATGGGACCTAATTTTTCAAACATTTAAGCGGATTTAAAATCCACAAATTGCTTTGAAAATTTTAAGTAATATTCAAATTATCCCATAAAATATATAAAAAAAATTTCAGCAAAATATATTCAGTAGTTCTTTAAATAAAAATTAAAATAATAATTACACTTCTTATATGAAGCGATCACTTGACCAACTTCAAAATGAAATATGGCATCCATCTTGTCTCAAAATCGTCATTTTTAAAGTTCTTTTTAATTCATATTGAGTGTTGTATCTGTCCTGAAACCGCTTTATTTTTGCTTAAATTCTGTGCATCTACATACTGAAACAACGCAATTACAATATATTTGAGTTTAAATGATCATCCAATTTTGATTATTTCTACAACGAAACCTATTTCTCACCTATGTAAAATGTAAACAGCAAAATATGTAGTATGAGTTGTATAAGAATTACTGCATTTCTTTAACACAAAATTATTTAGCTCATGGAGTCTGCATAGCTGATATGAATGAAATATTCATTGATTTTACAGAGAGAAGGACAATTTTTTTCAATGAAGTTTTAAGCATGGAGTTTAATTACTTTCTCCATGGTCTTAAGTTTTTAAATAAAATAAATTACTATATAGTATATTGTGATGAATGAAATGAATGGGAAAATGTTATGAATGAAATGCTGCTTTTATAGAGAGAGCCAGGCGTGTTATATTTCGATGGCATCATTTCAATAAATTTCAGTTGTTTTCGGTGAAGTTTTCAAATATAATAAATTATTATAGTATTATGATAATGTTAAAAACATTACCGAGGAGCAAGGCACTTTATATTGTATTGACGTCATTTGAATGAAGTTCATTTTTTTCAATGAGCTTTCAAGTTTTCAAATATAATAAATTAATATAGTATTGTGATAATTTTTAAAATATTACCGAGGAATGTATCGCATTTTAGAAAATGTATGTATCGCATTTTATATGAAATTGCATTGAAGTTGGAAAGTGTTTGATAATCAATGCTTTATGCATGATTGATCTTTCTTGTTTATCATATAAATTAGTAACTATCCTATTAGTTGGTTCAATAATTAGATTAATATCCAAAACGTTAACATTTACTAATAGAGGCTGTATTAGAAATTAATTCAAATTATCTGGATAGAAATCTATATCTATGGCATAGTTGTTAGTAAATACTGAGCAAATCAGATCATCGACATATCTGTACATTTTATAATCAGTTGAAGTAAAAGTATTTTCATAATAATAAAGATATAAATTAGCTAACATACTGCTGCTACAGCCACCTTGTGGAACCCCAGAGACTTGTAAGTATAATTTATTACCTTGAAAAATATAATTATTGAATAGTACAAAGTGGAGAAGTTTAGGAAATTTTTAAATTTAATAAGATTAGAGTAATTAGTAATAAAAGCATTAAAAAGAGCTAAAATTACATCATAAAGATCAGTAATATTAATATTATTAAAAAGTTCTTTATGGTCAAAAGTTTACCAAGAGATGTTAATTTATTCTTTAATTCTGTACTGTTGTTTAGAATAACATAAACTTTCATTTAGTACATTTAAAATATTTAGTAATTTGCTAGCAGTAGTAGAATAAGAGTTATGACCACTAGTGACAGTTCTAAATTTAATAGGATTTTTATGAAATTTAGGCATAAGCACAATATATGGAAATTTCAAAAATTTATAATTAATATTTAAATCACTATACATATTGATAATTTTCTTTTTGATACTAATAATAGAGTGTGAATCAAGTTTAAATAGACTATTATTCTTTAAATAATCTAACAGAAATTGTATATAGAATTTTTTACAGATAATAGCATATATGTATGTATACAGTGTGTCCCTAAAAGATTGAAACTTTCTTTAATTCTTTACCTGTTGGAGATAAGTGGGCAATGTAAATTGTAAAAATGTTGAAAGTAAGGTAGGAAATAAGACAACCTTAATGAAATAGTCCTCCCATTAATTTTCAGAAAGTTACACTTTTTAAATTTTTATACAACCCCCTTAGACAAATTTGGTCAATCAGAAAATTTTTACTTTTAATGCAACAAGATCATTAAAAAAACTGCGTATCTGTGTCTTTAAAATTGAGCCAGTTATATTTAATTGAACATTGTGAATGCGGATCATATATCAAATTAGAAATGTAAATTTCTGACATATCACAAAAAAGATAAAACTGGAGGATAATACAGTTGGAAATATGAATTTATCTCTGTATAAATCGTCAGAGTGTAGCAAAGTATGCCCAGTGGTGTCAAGGAGAAAAGTCAACTTTTGAAATCCTCGTTTTTAACACTTTACAACAAAGTTGAAAAGTGTTTATGACTTTGTTCATTCTGTCTGTCTGTCTGTCTGTCTGTCTGTCTGTCTGTCTGTCTGTCTGTCTGTCCGTTAGCACGATAACTGCCGTAAAAATGAGTTTATCAAAATGAAATTTTAGTATGTTGTTCAGACGGTCTGTAGGACCTATGGGAATATAAATAAATAATATCACCCAATTAGTTTTTTATTGAACCCGGGTTGAAAAAATGAAATACATTGAACCCTATGGGACCTAATTTTTCAAACATTTTTTAAGTAAATTTAAAATTCACGAATTGCTTCGAAATTTTTAGGAAATATTCACATTATCCCATAGAATATATAAAAAAAAATTCATTAAAATATGTTAAGTAGTTTTTTAATTAAAAAAATTATTTAATATAGGGAAAAAAACAAATTCAATTAAATTCTGACTTTGGGATATCTTCCAGAAAGAAAAAAGAGAGATATTATATAATAAATATCTCTCCATTTGTTAAAACGTTTTGCATATGGGAGTGGCTTCATATTTTAAAATAATTTGGTAGATAACAATTTTTCATTTTTTTAAAATTTTATATAACTCTTCATGATAAATTTAATTGATGGCATTTTAAATGCACTTTCCTACGTCCTAGAGAGTTAAAATTTGGTACACAGCTTAAATTTGTAGAACATTTTATTCTACAGCAATTTGGTGGATCTTTAAATATAGATCATACATTTTTTTCGAAATGACCCGCAATTAATCCCCGTTCACTTTTATAAATCATTGTTGTAATATTGTTAAAAATTCTGATGTGGACAGCACATGTCTTTCCCTGCAGACTCATATTCGTTCTCTTTATTTATTCAATGATAATTTGAGTTTATCTGCACAACATAAGTATTTTAAATGACATTGAATTTACACGTTAAACTTAAATTTGGTTCTCATTTGATAACTGGACTTATTGTCAAAGGTGGCGTAGCGAAAACGCGAAAAAACTAGAATATCTCAAGAACGGCTAGTCCTAGAGTAATGGGGTTAGTCTTATTCTTTTTGTTGTCAAAAATCACGTATAAAATAGGAATTTAATTGATATAATTGAGCACACGTAGCCTTTTATTTTTATATATAACGATTTTTGCTGGCCATTTCGCAAAAATAGCCTGTTCCTTTTTCCCGAATCGTAGTAGAATAACCTACAAATGATTTATATACAAAATTTTGTTAAATTTGGTATATAAATCACTTGTAGGTTATTGAAATATTATACTCCAAATTTTGTTAAATTTGGTTCATTAGTTTTTAGCTAGAGTGGATAAAGGCAATTTCTGCGGCCATTTCGCAAAGAAGGCAGATTCTTTTATTACGAATCGTACTATAATCTAATGAACATCAGGATTTCCCACAAAAAACATACCTACCAAATTGTATGAAATTCGGTCCATTAGTTTTTCAATTAGAGTGGATGTAATATCCACACAGACACACAGAAACATACACAGATACACCCTTACACACACAGACGTCTTCCTAAAAGTAGTTTTTTCGTGTTCTAGAAGTCCCAAAACGTGTAGATACTTTGAAAATTCGAGTTCCGATCTTCGGCACGATTCCAATACTTTGAGTACATACACATACACATATATATTATCTGTGTATTATCTGTGTATCTAAATTCTGTGCCTATGCAATTACAATAGTTGTGATTTTAAATGATCCCTAAACTTTTATTATTTCTTCAAGGAAGCCTAATTATAACATATGCAGAATGCAAATATCTCAAGCGATTGTAAGATGAATTACATAAGAATTGCTGAATTTTTTTCACACAAAATTATTTAGCTCTGGAGTCTGGAATACAAGTTATATGAATGAAATATTCATTGATTTTGCATAAAGAATCAGATGATTTATATTTCGATACAGTTTTAAATATTTAAGTATAATAAATTACTGTAGTACTGTGATAATGTAAAAGATATTACCACTGAATGAATCACATTTTAGAAATTTTTAAATGAAATTACATTTCAGTTGGAAAGTGTTTCATAATCAATGCTTATGCATGATTGATCTTTCTTGTTTATTGAAAGACGAAGGCATCTTTGGCATTACATCACGGCAATAAAGAAAAAATGCTGTATGAACAATACAGCTTGAACTATATACATTTTTGGAGTTTACAGCACACATAGGAAGTCCACATTGGATTATCAAGACACATCACAGTTTGGGGGATCTTAAGTGTTGATTTGACTAGATAAACATGCACAGTCAAAAGACAGCACTAAACGCCACCTTCCACTAACTACCTTAGAGAATTTAGTTGCCTGCTTTCACCATCAACATGATACAAGTATATGAAGTTATGCGAATATTTCTGCTATGTGTCCATTCTAAGGATCAGCAATATTCAATCTGCGACTTAACTATATAGCTATTAAAAACTATAGCTCAGCTATTCTGGTCGCACAATACATATAAACATCGCACAATAACAAATCGCAATATAAACATTGCACAATACATATATAATGCGCACAAAGTATCATATTTGAATACTAATGCATATTCCCTCCGTGTTTAACTATCATCGTTTACTACGACTACAACATCGACGACCATGTCTACCGATCTCTTCCGTTGGTCTGCCGTCTGACGGTCTAGTCTGATAATCCAATGCTTGCTTCCTATCTTTATATCATGAAATCGGTACCTCCCGGAACGAATTCCAAGGTTTGACTCATATAGTATGCAAATGAGCTAGTGCATACGTCGAACTTCCAATCCATGAAGAAACTTACTAGAAAAACTCCGTAAGTCATTCCCGTGAATGGAGGTAAGTTAAAAAAGGTAAGTGGTATTTTTGAACTACTTCAAGGAAAATTAGCGACTCACGATCAAATGATTGTTTTTCCAGCAATCGACCCCCTCATGCAGATTAGCCAATTTTACTCACGCACCTACATGCTCAAAAATTTAATCTAAGAATAATACAATTCTTAGTTTTGTATTTAAAATTATAATGAATGGCAATTTTAGTTGGTCTAAGGTCATCTGTACCATTATAACATGATACAGTAATAGATACATAGATATATATATTCAAACTTTAGTTGAGCATATTTAATAGATACTGATAAAATTCATGAAATATAATATTACAAAAATATTAGACTTTTAAAATTTTTAAGTATAATCACTTTAGTTACAAGGAAATTTTAAGTATAAACATGACTTAAAGTTACATTTTAAATTTAGGTATAGAGATGTTAGCAAAAGTTATAAAGTTTAAAAGTTTTTATGTATAAACATGTTATTTCAGTTAAGTTTAAATTTAATTATTAACATGGAAATCACAAAGTTTAAGTTTAAACACCTTTTAGTATAAGCATTTCAATATTTCAATTCTTAAGGGAAATTTTAAAATATAAGCTTTTGGTGTCACAATACAAATATGGTATATAACAAAATACTTAAAGTTTGAATCTAAACACCAAAACAATCTTCACTAATCATACATTTTGAAACACATCAGCAGAAATTGCTTTGTGAAAGTGAAAAAATTGTATATCTATATTTTTATGTGAAATATTGACAAATCACTAATCTTGTCTTTTAAATATACTAGAGCAACTAATCTGCTCAGTTGAAAAAGTGAAAAAATGTAAATTATGAAATTACAACACTTGTATAGACACATTTCATACTCAAATGACAATTTACTTTGTACATTGAGGTAGGAGTAAAAATTATAATGTATTTATACTATAATATTAAAATTTGTAGTTTATAATAACAAAGTTTGATAAGTAAATCAAAGAACAATTACACTTTAAATAGTTCATTGCAGAACTTAAGAACTCTATTTTTGGTCATAGGTTTTGTAAAGTAATCTACATCATTGTCTTTGGTATTTACAAATTTAATTTTAAATGATTCATTTAGAACTAGATTTCTCAAAAAATTATATTTTACATCAATATGTTTAGTTCTATGATTTTCAATTGGGGAATTTGAAAAATTAATAGCTGCCTGGTTATCACAATAAACTATACATCTATTTTTGTCAATTTTTAACCCTATCTAGTAGCATCCCTCAATTATATTTTGCATCCATACCATTTCTTTGACGACTTCAGTCAGTGCCTCTTATTCCGCTTCTATAGTGGAAAGATTAACACATTTTTGTTTGAAGGTACGCCACTATATCGGTATTTTATCAATGTAACATATCATTCCTCCTAAAGATACTCAATCATCTCGGTTAGCTGCAAAATCTGAGTCTGAGTAACAGTTTAAACTAAGTTCTTTGATATTCGACAAGTTTAAAGCATAATTTCTAATTTTGTCTAAATATCCCATTACTTTTAGTAACGCATCCCAATGTTTTATTCCCAGGTTTTCTTGAAACTGAGAAAGTAAATTTACAGCATAGCTTAAATCAGGTCTTTTCCTGCTGGAAATGAAACTCAAACATCCGATCAAACTTCGATACAGAATATTTTCATTTGATTTAACTCATCACTTGTCCAGGACAATCTATTTTGCTAATTACCTGACCCTTGGCTATCGGTAATGAAACAATTGGGTACTTAAATTCTTTAAATTTTCTACAAACTCTTAATATATTGTTTTTGGTGCATTTGAAATTTATTTTCTGATTCCTCGAATTCTACACAAAGTAATTTCTTTATTTTGCCAAAAAAATTTATATCGAATTTGTCATTAAGCATCGAAACTACCAAGTCAATATCTTTTTGATAGTTAGAAAATAAAACCATATCATCTACATAAGCTAATATAAAAACATTATTATTGAATATATAACAGCAATTGCACCATTTTAGTTTCGTAAACTTAAGTTCTTTGAACATTGAATCCAATTCTAGAAACCAGTCTCTTCCACTTTGGTATAGCCCATATATTGCTTTATTCAATAGACATACATAATTCTGGTATTTCATATTAGTAAAACCCTCTGGTTGTTTCATGTAAATCCTATAGTTTAATTTTGCATAAAGATAAGCACTTTTTACATCTAATTGGAAATGTACCCAACGTAGCATACTTATAAAGATCGTAAAAAAACAATCTTATTAAACTGGAAGTTTACCACCAGACTAAAAGCTTCTTCGTACGTTTCACCCTTTATCTGGGTATATCCTTATGCTACCAGTCTCGCTTTAAAGCTTTGAATTTCCCCTTTTTCATCTGGCTTTAATGTGTAAACCCATCGACATCCAATTATTTTTTCCGAAGGAGGTGCAGGAACTAACTCCCAGACATCTCTTTTTTTCATTATTTCAATTTCTTCTGTCATGGCGTTTTTCCATTCTCTTATTTGGAGTGTTTTAAGAGCGGCTTTGTAACTTTTAGGAATATAGATTTCAGTATTGCTATCCTCAGGTTTTTCAATTCTTTTTGACCCTATTTTAGATTTCTTTTCTCTGAAGTTGAAGAGGTTTTGATCGTATTGAATTTTATTTTTACTACAATACTTCTTCACATCATTAAAAGATCTTAATATTTTTCTACTGTCCCCCCTAACGTAATAGTAAACATTTATTCTGCTACCTTCAGTTTTTGGGACGGCTTAACTATCCCAAGGGATGTCGGAACAGGGAGTCAGGTTAGAATCAGCAGAAGGGTTCTGTTCCTCACTGCCTTCGGATAAACCGTCGTCAGTGTCTTCACTCCCCCCTGCTTTTTCGCCTGATTTCCTATCCAAACATTCCTCATCGGAACCTGCGAAATAGTGATCTGGAGTTATCTTAAAAGTGACAGTATTGGGGCCTCTCTTATCCCCACTCAGGTCTAGGATGCTTTCCACTGCATCTGCTCTTTCATCAAACTGTATATTACTAGTTTCGATGACTTTTCTATCACCCTTAAGAAATACTCGGTAGCCTCTAGTATTTGTTGCATAACCCACCATAATCCCCTCTTGGGCTCTCATATCTAATTTTTTTCTGAGTTGCTTGGGTTTTCCCACGTATACAGTACTACCAAAAATTTTGAGATGACCTACAGTTGGTTTCTTACCATTATATAATTCTAAGGGAGTTTTTTACTTGAATTTGTGGCAAATTCTGTTCTTTACATAGAAAAAACATAGGATCGCTTCTGCCCATAAGTTTTCGTTTACTCTGTTATCACTTAGCATGGCTTTCACACAATATGATGCTGTTAGATTAAACCCTACGGAAACACCGTTTTGTTGAGACGTGCACACGTTAGTCTTTTCGGCTTTTATTCCTTGTTTTGCTAGAAAGGTGTTGAACTTGTTATAGCAGAATTCCATGCCGCAATCCATTCGGATATTTAAGATTTTTTTATTTAAATATCTCTCTTCTCTAGTCTGAAATTCTTTGAATATCTCAAAAACATCCAATTTTTCTTTTAGGAAATATACAAACACTTTCCTACTAAAATCATTGGTAATGGACAAAAAGTACCGATTACCACCCTATGATCGTAATCGTAAAGGTCCACATACATACATATGCAATAACTCTAAAGGTCTTGTCGATCTTATCCTACCTGTCTGTTTTTATGTAATTCATTTGGTTTTAGCTAACATACAAGCTTTATAATTTAGCTTTTTGAACTTAAATTTGGGAAGTCCTGTTACCACCGAAACTTTACTGGTTTAATATAGGTAGTCAATATTCAGATGGCAATATCACTTATGCCACAGTTTAGATACCCCCATCAGATTCAATAATTGAACTGCTTGGTCTACTTTTATAAATGCTAAACTTGTCATTTTGCGACCTTCTAACATGTTTAGAACCTTTAAAATTAGTTTCCTATATTTTATGTTTTTGAATTTCTAGCCATTCTGTAATTTTTCTATCATTTTTCTGGCCATTGATTACAACAAACATTTTAACCATGCCGATAGCCTCAATTGGGCTCTTGACATTTCCGATAGCTAAAGACATAGTAGTGTCTTTCATTAATTTAAAATTTTGAAATAAAGACTTATTATTACAAAAGTGTCGAGTAGCTGCGGTATCTACCACCCAATTGAGTCTATCGACCTGATCTCCAACCAGATTTGTTTCTATTTGGGACTTATACAATTCCACAATACTTGAAAAATTTTTAGTTTTCATTTTAGTGCAATCCTTTTTCAGATGACTCATCTTTTTACACATAAAACAAAGTTCAATTATGGTTGCATTAGGTTTAAGTTTTACATTAAAATTTCTAGATTGATATTTACATTTTGACACAGATTTAGATTTACAGGATACATTAAAAGCAGAATTAAAACTCACATTGTTGTTTCGACTCTGTTGTCTCAAACGACCTTCTTCTGCAGATAACTCCTTCTGAATCTTGTCTAAAGTGAAATCCGAGTCTGGCCATCGGTAGATTATTTGCATGATACCATGGAACACTTCCGGGAGGTGCCGGATCGACTGGAAGACAACATAGATTTCCTCGATAGGATGTTTCACATCTTTTAGCTTTTTCACTGCTTTCTTTAAACGGGCACAGAAAATGTCTATTGGCTGACTTTCCTCCGGACGGATACTGAAAAATTCATCCAGTAGACAAACCTAATTTGTTCTTGTTGGCGCTTCGAAATGTTCCTTTAACTTGTCCCAGATGTCAGCGGGGTCATCGGTCATATTGATGAGCTCCTGGTATTCAGTTGACAAGCCATAGTAGAGCATTGATAAGGCTTTGTCTCTCTTTCGAATAAATTCATCGTGATCCCGTCTTGTCGATGAGTCATCCAGTGGTCTGATACTTCTATCAATAAAGCCGTAACAGCCTTCTGCTTTGAGTGCAAATGATATTCCGTTGCACCAGGTTGCATAATTGTCCCTTCCCAGTAGTGTCATTCTTGTCATTTCCATCCTTCCTATTAAATTTTCACTTGCACTACTCCAACTCTATACCTGTATATAACTTGACCGGCGGACTTAGGTGGCCCCCATCAATTTGGCGATTAACTTTCTTTCACACATAAATTGGATATTTCCACGTGAACTAACGATTTTCACATTAACTGGTGGGTTGCTGGCTCATAACCGTGTTATAAATATGAATTTATCTGTGTATAAATCATCAGAATGTAGCAAAGTATGCCCAGTGGTGTCAATGAGAAAAGTCAAGTTTTGAAAACCTCATTTTTTATTAAAAGACGCAGGTATCTTTGCCAGTATTGCATCACGGCAATAAGGAAAAAATGCTATATGAACAATACAGCTTGAACTATATACTAAATTTTTGGAGTTTACAGTACACACAGGAAGTCCACATTGGATTATCAAAACACATCACAGTTTGGGGGAATCTTAAGTGTTGATTTGACTAGATAAACGTACACAGTCCAAAGCAGCACTAAACGCTACCTTCTACTAAGTACCATAGAGAATTTAGTTACCTGCTTTCACCATCAACACGATACAAGTACATTAAGTTATACGAATATTTCTGCTACGTGTCCATTCTAAGGATCAGCAATATTAATCCGCGACTTAACTAAACAGCTATTTAAAACTATAGATCAGTTATTCCGGTCGCACAATACATATATCAAATACAAAGCATCGTATTTGAATACTAATGCGTATTCCCTCAGTGTCTATCTATCGTCGTTTACTATGACTACAACGTCGACAACCGCGTCTACCGATCTCTTCCATTGGTCTGCTGTCTGACGGTCTGTCTGATAATCCAATGTGTGCTTCCTATCTTTATACCATGAGATCGGTACCTCCCGGAATGAATTCCAAGGTCCAACTTATATACTATGCAAATGAGCTAGTGCATACGTCGAATTTCCAATCTGCATGAAGAAATTTACTGGAAAAACTCTGTGAGTCGTTCCCCTGAACGGAGGTAAGTTTAAAAAGATAAGTGGTATTTTTGAACTACTTCCTGGAAAATTAGCAACTCGTGATCAAATGATTACGTTTTTCCAGCAATTACATAGAAGACATTTTTGCAAATTCTGTAGGCTCACGATGCAATCACGGATGTAATAAAATATATGTACGATAGTTGTTGCTCGTACATGCTGTTCTGTCATAAAAATATACGTGATCATCAATCATCATCTTCCGGATTTGCATGAGTGTTCGAATTGTGATGTTGCTCTAAAAGGAATAGAGCCAACGCTTCATTGTACAGTAGAGCCACTTTTGCACTTAAAAGATGAACTTTATTCACATCATCTACACAAAAGGTATTTACAACAGTATTCGCCTGGTATGAGGCATGTGAGCTTATCTTAGCACCAGCTCGCTGCGTGAGCTGTCTCAGTACAACCTTTCTCTCTCTGGAGCGCATTCTTTTTCTGCCTATATATTCCTATCGTATCGTCCCATACCACCGTGATTATGGGACCACCCTCGCATAAACCCTCTGGAATTTTTCCCAGCATCCAATGATGCTCAAACCACCCTCTCATACACTCGGGGATATACATCCCCTCGCCCTGATGACAGGCAAAATGGCTTCATTTTATATTTCCCAGCATCTCCCTGATGACGACGATAATCTTAACGACTCTGTTTTCGACATTCTATGACCCGAGTATGAGCAAAACCGTACTCTGAAAAATGTTCAAAAAATTTGTCTGGGTTTCTCACAGCGGATTCTTAAGTACTTTCCAATAACTAAGTACTTTTTCAATAATTAAGTACTTTTAAGTACTTTTTTTTAATCTAAACAATTTCCATCGTCAATTTGTTTATGATCCCTATTTTCACTGATGAAACAGACTTTCATATGCAGCCTTTCCTTTTGGTACGAAAAAGTGGCATAAATCAGATTTTTTCATTTATCATAATTCAGTTGATTTTAAAGATACAGATATGCAGGGTTTTTTTAATAATCTTATTGCATTAAAAATAAAAAATTTCTGATTGACCCAATTTGTCTAAGGGGATCGTATAAAAATTTAAAAAGTGTAACTTTTTGAAAATTAATGGGAGGACTATTTCATTAACGTAGTCTTACTTCCTACCTTACTTTCAACATTTTTGCAACAACAGGTAAATAATTAAAGTGCATTTCAATCTTTTTGGGACACCCTGTATATATATATATTAGAAATAGATATAATCTATGTATTTCTTCAGAAACATACATGTTTTGTGTCTGCTTCGTAAAATACTTGGACTTGAGAACGAATTTTACGAAGTGAACACTTCCATTTGTTTAGACTAATACTTGGACTTGAGAACGAATTTTACGAAGTGAACACTTCCATTTGTTTAGGCTTAGCCCTTTTTCCACGTGTATAGCGATATAGCTTGTTTTATTAAGTTTTTCTTTTTTCGTTTCCATACCTTTGAATTTTGTTGATTTTCTGTAACTTGATAGCTTGTGTTTTGTATTTTTTTCCATTTGATTGATGATTTTCTGTATTATATTTTATTCTGTGGGTGTTTTAGAAAGTTAGATTTATCGTGTTGCATCTTCTTACTTTTCGTTCATTGGATTTTCAAACTACTATTATTATATATATATATATATATATATATATATATATATATATATATATATATATATATATATATATATAATTTTTTTTTTAAACATGTATTTATCTATTTCCTTTTGATCTGAAGCATTTGTTCTGTAGCATCTGATTTATTTACAATTAAATGACAAAAATCCAGTTTATTTAAAAAATTTAGGATAATCTGATACATATTTTGAAAAACTCACTTTTTTTTTTTACTTTTTTTTTTTTGTTCAATTTTTAGTGTAATTTTTCATAAGTTTTAGGAACTAATTTTTGTGTGTATGGGGAGGGGGAGGGTTAGATCATCAAAATCCAGGTCTTAGTAATGAAATATTTGAAAAGTCCTTACAATTTCATTTTAAAGGTGAAATGAGTTTGACTATTTTATTGTGTGTGAGGGCTTTTCTTCCTTCTAACATGGGATAACTAGAGCACCTCTTGATTCACCAAATCTTTGCTGAAAATGTCATTCGGTGCATATGTTTATAATCCTTGTTATTGATTTGATGAAAACATAAAGCAGCTAAGAATTTGGTCCCAAAAAAAGTTATTTATCAAACATTAAAAAAATTAAGAGACCTTTTTACAGTTATAAGGCTATGTGAATTTCCCAACATGGAAATAATAAAGCACAATGTCTCTTTGAAACTCTAGTTCACCGCAACCAGTGATAATTTCTTCCTGCCAATACAATGGTTAAGCACAATGGTGGGGCAAATATGATGGTTATTCACAATCATGGTCTGGAGAAGAATCATCCTGGTAACAAAGTGCGTCATATGTATATCAGAGTTCATGAACTTTTGTTTTCAGAAAAGTCTTGAACATGAATTTTGTTTTGGAATGTCACCTTCAAGTGGATTATTTCATAGAAGATTTCTCCAATCATTCCAAGCAAGATAGGCCTATAATCTCCAGTGTTGACACTTTTAATATTAACACAGCACATTCACGGATGTTCTGGGTGGCTTGTGAAGCGATGCTCTGTAAGCAGTTTGAGTTCATTGGCATTTTTCTTTCTTTCTTTAAGACCCCTACAATGTGCTTTTATAGTTTGGGTGATATTATATTTAATAAGTAATTATTCACCTTTTACAATAAAAATTCATAGGAACTATATTTTTACAGAAAAAGTATTATATCTTTAAATTACTATAATAAATGAACATTTTATATATATATATATATATATATATATATATATATATATATATCCTTCTTTAGCAAAACTGTTATTTAACTATTTATGATTGAGTGTATTTATTATGTGTATAACTTATTTTTCAGGTAATTGCCTTTTGTGTTCGTTAGCTTCTTTCTTATGCAACACAATGTGTCATTCTCTAGAAAAATATTCAGTGTCCATGATTTTGGTATGGTTTTTATATTAGGTTGAAAATATTGTCTTGAATAATGTATCTTGTAATGATTTATATCTTGTATATATATATATATATATCTTCCTTGATTTTTCTAGGTTGAAGACTTTTTGTCCACACTTCTTTCTGTTCATAACTTCAGCTCAGGGATTCAGCTAGAAGCATCTCCATGTATTTCTGAGGTAAAATATTCAGAAATTTGTTGTCAAAGATTTTCCAGTTAAAATCATACTAGAGAAAAAGGGTCGAACTTGACACATATTTATTTGATTTATAGTTTTGATATGGCAACAATTTTGTTGCTTGCCATTATTTTCCCCCCTAATAAAATAAAAAATATATGCACACTTATATAACAATACTTATTGAAATTATCGTTGGTTGTAATCTTTTCCAAATGTTACCATTTCAAGATAAAATGTTGTAAAAATCTATAAAAAAAAAAAAACTTTATGAAACAATCAACTCATGTTCCCTTCCCTAATAATATTGTTAAAAATAAAACTTACATGCAGTTCTTAGATGTAAGGTTGTTGTATGCATTAAATAATAAAACTTTCTGTAAGGAATGGTCCTTAAAATACCCTTAAGAAATGAGTGGGAACTCTACATACTCTGTATATTTGATTTTCCCCCTTTTCTTGGGGTTTTTTTTTTTTCCCTTCCCTAATAATATTGCTTAAAAATAAAACTTACATGCAGTTCTTAGATGTAAGGTTGTTGTATATGTTAAATAATAAAACTTTCTGTAAAGTATGGTCCTTAAAATACCCTTAAGAAATAAGTAGGAACTCTACATACTCTGTATATTTGGAATTTTAGATTTCCATTTGAAGTACTTAAATTAATATATTTTGGTTAAACATAAAATCACTTTAAATGTATTTTCAGTTTATTTAAAAAATAAGGTTGATCATTTTCAAGTAATGACTGCATGTGTATCTTTTTATTGATCATTTCCAGTATAAACTTATCTATACAGTGTCACTCTCCATATAGTATTTATTGTACATTATGGGGTAGAAATTGTAATACTAATACTGCAAATATATAAGGAGATACTCATTTCCATTATATACTTGCAGTATACCTGTTCTTCAAACAGAATGTCTTACATAATAAAAAAATATGTTTGTGTGTGTGTGGCCTGTAGAAGGAAATCATATGGCTATGAAATTTGGTACACAGAAAGCTGCACCTCAGAGAGATTTTTTAAATATTCCAATTATTTTTTTAGTTAGTTTATGTTTTAGCTCGATTTTGAGTGATCTTCATACAAATCGGTTCCTTAGTGACCAGAGATATTATCTCAGTGCTTCCATCTTGACACCAAAAGTATCGAAAAACTTTCTTTCCAATGATGTTAGAATTGATTTGTAGAACAATTCCTTCATATTTATTTATTATTTTTAAATACATCAAATGCATTTTTTTTTTTTTTTTTTTTTTTTTTTTTTGTCTAATTAGTACATTTCTATAATTTGGCAAAAAGTTGTGTGTATATCTCCACATTCTAACAAAAAAAATTTTTGAATAAATACATTATTTTATTTTTTGTGATTTATTTAGCAAACACATAAAAATTGAGATTTTTTATACTGCTTACCAAAAGGGTTATAAAATTGTTGAATTATGTGCTCATCCACTCTTTTACTTGATAAATTACAATGCTCATTTTTCTTTAAAAGTTAAATTTTAGCTCAATTATTCTTTGTTTGGTGTCAATTTGGGGGTAGTGATTATTTACAATATGTGGACTAAGTTACCGCTTAGGGCTCCCACCCTTAGGAGAGGAAAAATAAGAAGTCGCCATGCAGGAGAGAGATTGATGGTCTGCAGATTTCTGCACGACTGGCATCCATTTTTGGGGCCCCACAAAATACAGCAGTGGTCATAAAAAATTTTCGGGCAGACTGTTCAGGGTGACCATGGGAAAATAAAATTGTGTGTAATTAGAATAACTTTAAGGGCCTCATTTCCAGAAAAATCCCCAATATTTAACAAATTTTGCAAGGCTGGGAAGATAATATATTTTTTAAATAATAAAAAATACATTTGAAATCAAATGTAGAAAAAAATACAAAATACATACCTTCCGTAAAAAAGAAAATATAATATATTTATTGGAAAGTTAGCAGGGTTGTAAAATTACAATGCTTGTAAGCCAGAGACTTACAAAAATTTCTTGGGGAAAACAGACATGTTAGTTAAATGACAATTGTTTCGAAGGCTTTATAAGCCCTCTTCTTCAGGCCAAAAGCACAAGTAGAACAGTATGTGCCCTTTACAACCACTAAGAACAAACTGTTTATTTGCTGAACATACAATTCCTTCTTATTCCTTGTTTATTTAGGGCATATCAAAGGAGCTTATTTATGGCACATCAAAGGCGTTTCTGTATTATTTAAGTAGCAAGTGCTTATTTAGGATCTGGAAAACGCTTGATAATTCGTTTTAATATATAATAATTTTAGGTAATCTAAGTTAATATACATAAGCAGTACATTTATAAATTTTATATAGCTATACTAGTATTAAAACTTGTTAAAAACAGAAACTAACAAAAAATTAGGTTACAACTATTTTCTTAATGAGTTTTATTTAACAATGCATGGCACTTAGTGTCGAAAATATTTGTCTTATCTGAAAATTGGTTCAGTTCAGTTATGCCCCATGGTTGACTCCATAAGTGTGCAAAGTTTCAGCCTTGTAGGTCACTGGGGGGTTTGAAAAGCATTTTTGATGCCTCAATTTTTTATAGGAATTTTAGACTATCCTGATCTTGAATTTAAAATATTTAAATAGTACAATAAATCAAATGTCAAATTGGTGATTTATGCATTCATTTTGTTTTCTGCCATCATTTTTTTTTTTAATACTGTAACTATTTTAAAACCCTGATTTTCCCATTTTGTTTTATTAAGTAATTTGTTTTATATGTTATGAAAGGATTATAAAATTTCCTAAAGAAATGATAATAAGAATAAAGCCTAATTTTTGATTTTTCCATTTTTAAATACTTCTGTTAAAAGAATCCTGATCTTAAATTTAAAATGTTAAATAGGTCACTGAATCAAATGACAAATAAGACACGCTATCATTGTTCTGAAAATTAAAAATCCGACAAAGTTCTGCCCAATCGTTGATACTATAACTAAAAAGATGGAATATATTCAATATTTTTTGTACTATAAGTGTACAGAGATTGAGCTTTATAGGTCACCAGGGGCTTTCTAAAGCAGGGGTGCACAACCTATGGCTCGCAGGCCAATAGTGGCCCGCGAGGGTCATTGAATTGGCCCGCCACTACACTTTTTAAAGTAAAAACAAAAATATATATATATATATATATTATTTTTTTTTTTCAAATTTGCATGATGTTTATTCACCGATAGTATTGCCAACATCCCAACATCGATGTTTTTAATTTCCATTTGTTTCTCAAACAATACTGCTAAAACTAGCGAAAAAAAAAAAACCTTCTTTCTAACTCAAGTGAAGTTGGAAGCACTCCAAATGCCACATGGCTTTGTAGCTATAAATAGATTTCTCCCCTTCCACTTTGTTTGAATCCCCAATGGCATCAAAGTTCCTCTTGTTTATTTTCTCCCTTCCTATTGGCAGCAGGCGGTGCTTTATTGTGGATTTCATTTCTTCAATATTGTCGCAGCACTAAACTTGAGTATCATGTGTTTATTACTTCTATTCGCATTTCCCTATGGAGCAAAATATTAGCATTTCGAAGGCTTATAATACAGCTACGGTGCTAAGTAGTAAAATAAAGCAATGAGTAGCGGAAAAAAGAAAGGTGGTTTCCAAAATTGAAAGTTTCAGGATTCTTGGATGGACAAATACTGTTTTGTTAATAACAATGGTACAATAACATGTCTCCTATGTAATGTTACAGTAGCGGTAGTAAAGGAATATTACGTAAAACGTCATTGCGAAATGAAGCACATTCAATTTTCATCAGTTCAAGGAATTGAACGTTCTCGGAAAATTGAACCCCTCAAGAAGTCTCTGGCCAGCCAAACCAACTATTTTCAGAAGCAGATATCTGATTTGGATATTTGTATTGAAGTAAACTTGAGTGTTGCCCAGCTAATTGCAAAATCTGGGCGACCATTTACTGACAGCGATTTTATGAAAGACTGCTTAATGATTGCATCAGAAAAACTTTGTCCTAAAGCAAAACATAAGTTTCAGAAAATAAGTTTGAATAGAATGACTATTCAAAGAAGAGTGCAGCAATTGAATGAAGATATTGATGATCAACTGAAGCAAGGTCTCAAGGACGGAGTTTTACGGAGTGCCCAGGAGGGGAAAGAATTCCCCCCTTTAAACTCCAAGTGGAAAGGTGCTGGGTTGTACCGCGGGATGCTATCTAGCATGGGATTATTTACTCTACTGAAATCTTTGAAGAAATTTTGAGCAAGATTTTGAATATGTTCTAAAAAGGGTCTAATGTTTAGATCTCTGTGTAGAACTTCTAGCCGGATATAACTCGGAAACCTAATAAACATACGAAGTGCAATATTTTGCACAACTTGAAGCTTCTTTAGGTGAATCTCAGCTGCGGTTCCCCAGATTGGAGATTTGTACGTCATAATTGGACATATGCAGGACTTGTACAGCAATAACTTATTTCTCGTGGAGAGGTGGCTGTTTCCAGCCAAGAGGGGGGCACATATGGGTGAGTGCAGACTTCACTTTCTGACAGATTTCAGAGATGTGAAGTTTCCACATAAGATTTGAATCTAAGTACACTCCAAGGTACTTGTAACTAATTTGGCAGGGAATCGGCTCGTTGTTCAAAGTTAAGTTAGTGTCGGGGGTCCGGCGGGGGGTGGGGAAACTGACAGCGGCACATTTGCAGACGTTGACTTTTATGCGCCAGTTAGTTAACCATTGTGTCATGGAGTCTAGGTACGTTTGGAGGGTATTGTGCACGACTTGTGTTTGTTTATGTTGGGCGAGCAGGGCTGTGTCGTATAAGCCTAAGGTGAGACCGGGGAGACGTGGAAGATCATTAATGTATAGGTTGAACAATTTGGGGCCCACAAGGGAACCCTGTGGGACCCCACTGAGAATATTCCTGGAAGAGGAGAGAGAAGTAGAAACTCTTACCATGAAGCTACGCTCCGTTAGGTAAGAGTGAAGGATTTTAATACGGTGAGCAGGAAAGTGAAGAGCAATTAGTTTTAAGAGATGCCCAGATATCCACACCTTATCAAAGGCTTTTTGGATATCCAGGTAGACAACAGTAGTGTTGAGATGCTTGGAGCGAGCCTTGTGTGTGTGTGTGTGTGTGTGTGAATGAGCTCCGCAACCCTAAGCAACTGATGTTGCGTGGAGTGCTTACTCCTGAACCCATATTGTTCAGGGATGACAATATCGTTAAGGCTGCAGAACTCATCCAGATGCTGAACCAAGACATACTCGAAGAGTTTTGAGATACAGGAGAGTAAGGAGATAGGACAATAGTTGGAAGGTTCAGAATGGTTTAGGCCGGGCTTGGGGAGGGGGGGACACAATGGCCACCTTCCAAGCCCGTGGAAAATAATTTAACATAAGGAGTTTATTAAAAAGGAATACAAGATAGGAAAGGTAGAATTTGGATAGATTTTTAATCATGTTAGTAGAAATTTGGTCTATCCCAGGAGCTTTATTTCTCTTCAGTTTTAGAATATAGGGGGTGATGTCAGAAAGTTCCACCTTTCTGAGCGTGTTAGCAGATGAAGTGGAGATGAATTGTTCAACCATGGGATCCATCAATGCAACCGTCCGAGGATCAATTACATCGTGGTGAGGTTCAAACTGTCTTCTAAGACTGTCTGCGAGCAGTTCAGCTTTTTGTGTGTTCAAGATAGCCCTGCAATTTGGACCGTTAAGGGCTGGAATGTACGTTTTGTGCCTACGAATACGTGAGGTTGCCCTCCAAATGGTGTTGTCCTGAGTCGTTAAGGACTCTATGTAAGTGTTCCATCGTGCACTTGTGAAGGCCTTAATCCGTGAGCTAACTTGCGCTTTAAGGAAGTTTAGCCCACTCTTAAGGTCGGGGTCCCTACTGGCCTGCCACTCCTTACGAAGCCGGTTCCTGTCTCTGATCATATCTTGTATACCTGGGGGAAGTTTGTAATAATTGACCTTGGCGGTCCTGGGCATCGAAAATGCAGAGTAGGCCTCTCGGAGCACATTTTTTAGCTTTTCACCTCCGCATTCGCGAGGTCCGTAGTCCAATTCGACGTAGTGGGGAGGGGGGACGGGTTTTTAGTAAGCAGATTTTTGAAAGTTACCCAGCTAGTTTTCAGTTTAGCTGGGGTAACCAGGGAGAAATGATTCAATTCTAGGGTATACAAGATGGGGAGATGATCAGAGGAGAATTCGTTACTTACTTCCATGTGATAAGTATAGGGGATGTTGCTGATGACGGTAAAATCAATTATACTATTTAAATGGGTGGGGTCACTTGTGGCTATGACGTCAAAGTTATTCTCGTCTGTCCAGCGCTTTAGCACTAGGCCGCGAGGATTCGATGACGCACACCCCTAGGCTTGATGCTTAGCGTTGAAGTCACTAGCAACTATCACATGGGGGGAAATTTTGAAGAGGGTTTTGAGGTCCACAATGGTTAGGCCAGTATTAGTATACCTAGGAGGCAGGTAAATGGACGCAATGGTCATGGCAGGGTTGTTTGGTAAGTTCACCTGAACCACTGTAGCTTCACCAGTCTGGAGGGGGGGGGGGATCCGACTGTGTGGAAGATTACTTCTCACGTAGATAGCAGTGCCGCCGCCGGTGTGATTGCCAGTACGAGGCCTGTCGTCATTGTATAAGTCGTAGTTGACAATCTTGCAGAGATTCCCTGGATTGAAGTGGGTTTCTTGAACCAAAAACAAATCTAAGTTATATGCTGTACAGAAGTCCCTAGCCTCATGAATTTTACCTCTAAGTCCATTGGCATTCCAGATGCCAATGGTAAGTTCCTTCAAGTTCCTTTAAAAACCCATAGCCGAAAGGGGGGGGGTTAATTAGTGCAGATGAGGGCGCTTACGCCCTCTAGAAGAATTTGAATTTTGTCCACCTCGGTTTGAGCAGACCGAAGGTGGGGACGGGCCGTCTTTATGACCCTGCTAATGGTGGCAGTACCATACTGCTCACCGAATCTAAAAATCAAATTTAGAAGATCATCTTGGATGATGTCAGGTTTTTTAGTGTTTGCTCCGCTAGGGTCCGACATTTTAGAAGTGACCTCTTGGGCCTTTTTGAGAGCCTCGTGACGTCCATCCGTGACAGCAGCATAGGAGCACTGAGGGTCGACGAACCTTTGACCGAAACTGGAGTAGCTTGGTCGAGAGGGGGGGGGGCAGTATTTAGGGAACTTTGGGCAGTTCCGGTAAGAAGCTGGGTGTGCGCCGCCACAGTTAACACACACGCAAGGGGTTTCTGGTGCTTTGGTACACTCGCTGGTAATGTGGGCTTGGGCACACTTAACGCAGCAAGCGGGTAAATGGAACGAGGCGCTGGCATGTCCGAAGGACTGGCAGCAGTAGCACTGGCTGACCTGTTTACGTCCCCTATACCTCTCGACCTTGATTTCAGTGTACATGAGGTTTGACAACTTGTAAATATTTGAATTATCAGGGGTTTTAGGAAGCTGCACGTAGAACAGCGGCATATACATTTTGTTTATCTTGGGACCTCGTGCCAATTGCATGACGCTTTTTGGTCTCAGCCCCAAGATCTCCAATTCGGATTTTATCTGCTCTGTCGGCGTGCAGCTCGGTAGGCCACTGATAACAACCTTTAGAGGCTTCTCATCATTTAGAAGATATGATTTGTACTCCAGTTTCTTGTCATTCAGATAGATGTCTCTGGATACCTATATACTCCTCCCGCGTGTTAACATTTACTTTTAGGAAATCGCCAGTATTCGATAATTTTGAAGACATGCTGGGAGCAATTTCCTTGAGGTCCTGCAGCATGAGATCAACTAAAGCAAGCAGCTACACAATTTGAACATTTCTCCCTTGCTGTTGACGAGTCAACTGATAGCACCTCAGTGGCTCAGCTCCTTGTGTTCATTCGTGGTATAGACAAAAATTTCTCTGTTACTGAGGAACTTCTTGGAATTTTCCCAATGAAGGGTCAAACAACTGGAAAGGAACTTCTTCGTAGTTTGTTAGACTTGTGTAATGGAGCTGGTTTAAATATGGATAAATTTGTCAGCATTACGACAGATGGAGCACCGTCAATGGTTGGAATAAGAAATGGAATGATATCGGTACTAAAACAACATCTGGGAGAACGTGAAACAGAACTACTACAATACCATTGCATCATACATCAGCAAAATTTATGTGCCAAGTAATTGGGTTTTGAAAAGTTAATGAGGCTTGTGTGTGAAGCAATTAACTTTATTCGTACTAGTACATTACTGCACAGAGAGTTCAAGGAATTTTTAGCAGAATTCGAAGATCTTCCTTGTGATGTTGTGTACCACACAGAAGTGGCTTAGTTGTTGAGCTGCACTCAAACGTTTTATGGATTTATTAGATAAAATCGTTACGTTTTTACATGAAAATGAAAAGGAAACAAGGCGTTTGAAAGAAGCAAATTTTCAATGCGATTTGGCATTCCTTACCAACATAACAGGTCATTTAAATGACTTGAACGTAAAATTGCAAGGGAAGAATCAATTCATCTCTCAGCTAGTGAGCAATATAAATGCATTTAAAAGCAAATTAGCGTTATTCCAACAGCAGCTGAAAAAAAAAAACTTTGCACACTTCCCGTATTGTAAGAAAATGAAGGGAAAATTTCCTCATTTGAAGATGGAATACGAAACTCAAATTGAAATTTTAATTGAGTCATTCAATGAGAGATTTTCTGAATTTGAAAAATGTCATACGAAATTTGAATTATTTAGCGATCCATTTTCTGTGCCTGCAAATTCAATAACAGAAAGTATGCAACTAAGTTTAATTGACTTGCAAAGCTCAAACATTTACAAAGAGCAGTTCAAAGAGAACTCAATACTTTGAATGAATGAATGATATGAAGGTGGGTGGCTCCAGAAGAGCCTAGCACATCGACCAGAGGTTTATTGTACTACCCCAAAAAGTGAAGGTCTCTAAGAGAAGAGACCAGTAGCCGATGCAAACATAAGCAGGCACTTGACAGGAATGTCGTTCAGCTCCCAGGGTTCAATCACATGACGACCAATGTGTTCGAATCTGTGAGCAGAGTAGGCCTCACATTCACACAGAATGTGAGCTGCAGTTTCTTCGCTGTAATTGCAGCCTCTGCAAAGCGAATCCTTGGAGACACCCATAATATTAAGATGTCTCTTGAGAGTGCAGTGCCCAGTAAGGAGCCCAACAGCTCTCCTGATGCCAGTTCTACTGAGTCTAAAGAGTTCCTTTTGACGTGCACTAGGGCAATTACAATTGAGAATTTTCGCTTGCCTTTGCCCTTTAGTGTCACGCCAGTTCTTGCATTGAAGCTTCCTGAAGATGTCAAAGACAATTCTTCTGATAAGATCATTGGGAATACCCAAGGCTGGCTCAGGGCCCACAAAAGGAGTATTAGAGCCTTTCCTAGCAAGTTCATCTGCCAATTCATTGCCAGGAATGCCCGAATGACCAGGCACCCAGTACAGAATGACACTATTATTACTAGCAATTTTACAGAGAGCTTTATAGCATTCCCAGACAAGGGAAGACGTCACAGTGAATTTCCCCAGAGCCATAAGAGCAGACTGACTGTCAGAACAAATGAAAATCTGGCTATTCTCGTACTTTCTGTCATAGCAAATTCTACAACACATAAGAATGGCAAATACTTCAGCCTGAAAGACAGTAGCAAAATTGCCAAGCGGATAAGATAGCTTAGTGCCATCATCAGGGCAGCAGACTCCCGCACCAGTACTAGTGCCAATCTTCGAGCCATCAGTATACCATACAAAACAGTTATGTTTATTGTAGGTTGGAGTCCTCTTCCAATCATCCCGCGAGGGGACAAGAATTTCATAAGGCTTATCAAACGTAAATTTGACGTGTATGCCATCAGGTGGCATACAAAAATAAGGATGCCTAGCAACATTACTGTTAAGTTCACCCCAAGATAAATACCTTGAGTAATCTTTCCAGTGTTTCAGATATTTGAGTCTGTTCATGCAGATAAGTGCTTCTGCCTCAATACGCATATAGAGCGGATGCAAGCCAAGTAAGAGTTCAAGAGTTGCAGTAGGAGTGGTTTTCATGCATCCGGAGATTGCAATGCACACCATCCTTTGAAGCTTAACTAAATCAAGTTTAGCAGTTTCATTTCTAATTCTGGACCACCAAACAATGGATCCATAAGAAATGATAGGACAGACTATCATCGAGTAAATCCAATGAATAGCTCTGGGATTAAGGCCCCAGGTTTTCCCAATAGCATTCCTACAAGACCAGAAGATTCTTCTGGCTTTAGTTGTGCAGTAGTCCAAGTGTCTCTTCCAATTAAGTTCCTTGTCAAAGTAAATTCCCAAGAATTTAACCTCCTTGGAGCAAATAAGCTTCTGCCCAAATAAGCAAATATTCCCAAGATTAAGTATGCGTTTCCTTGTAAACGCAACTAAAGCAGTCTTCTGCGGATTAACCGTAAGACCTGCATTTTTACACCATGTTTCAACCCTCCTAAGAGCAGTAGACATCATGTCAGAGACAGTGTTGCCAAATTTGCCCCTGGCAACGATGACAACATCATCAGCATATCCAATGCAAGAAACACCAGAGATATCAATGCTTTCCAGAAGAGAATCCACAACAAGACACCAGAGAATTGGTGAGAGCACACCCCCTTGTGGACAGCCCGAAAGTGCATGCACAGTCATACTTTCTCCAAGTAAAGATGCACAGATATACCTGTTAGATAGCAGGTTCTTAATCCAATAAGATATCGTGGTATCAACACCTCTTCTGTTGAGAGCAACAAGAATGGTGTCAATGGGTACTTTATCGAAGGCACCTTCAATGTCAAGAAAGGTAGCAAGAGCAATTTCCTTGGCATTGAGATTTCTCTCTAAAATAAAGGAGAGACTGTAAAGAGCAGTGTCCGTAGATTTGCCCGGTTGATAGGCATGTTGAGAACTGGACAAGGGCTTAGAGGCCAGAATCACTTCCCTTAAATACCTATCGATAAGTTTTTCAATAGTCTTAAGCAGAAAAGACGTAAGGCTGATAGGCCTAAAAGATTTGGCCTCATAGTAATTGTCCTTTCCAATTTTTGGAATGAAGATTACCCTAGTATGCCTCCACGCATTTGGTATATGACCAAGGGCAATACAAGCTCTGTAGATGTTGCAGAGAATAGGAGCAAGCATCTCTATTCCCTCCTGGAGAAGAATAGGAATGATGCCATCAGTTCCCGGAGTTTTATAGGGTTTATGGGAATTAATTGCCCATTTAACCCTATCAAGAGTAACAATGCTCCTAGCAATACCCCAGCTATTGTCGTCAGACAAGGTGGAGCAAGCAATACCACTGTCATTCTGAACAACAGGATGAGAAACCGGAAAGTGAACTCTGAAGAGCTCACTAAGGGTCTCCTCACCAGTGACAGTAAAGTCACCATTGGGCTTCTTAACAGTGTTAAGTTTACAATTTCTGTCTCTAGCCATCAACTTAACAAGTTTTGCAACGGCAGGAGTATCATTAATACCTTCGCAGTATGTTCTCCAAGAATTTTTCTTGGCATCCCTAACTGCTTTATTATAAGTGGTGAGGGCAGATTTATAAGTCTGCCAATCACCATTCTTCTTGGCTCTATTAAAGAGCTTCCTGCATTTCCCACGCAACCGGCTGAGCTCACTAGACCACCAAGGAACAGTCCTTGGGGAGTCAGCTATGGTGGTTCTGCAGTTGCTATAAAAGGTGTCGATGATGGCCTGTTGCACAAAGTCAACAGCCAGATCCACGCTTTCAATAGAGGAATACTCACCAATATGATTCACCAAATTGGCCCTAAGGTCTTCTTTGTAGGAACCCCAATTCGTCTTCCTAGGGTTCCTACCTTTGTCCTCTAAAACAGTTACAGGACCTTTAACAGAAAAGGAAATTAATTGATGGTCAGACAAAGATATATCATCTGAAACCCTCCAATCAATTACGGACTCAAAAGCAGAACTATTACACAGGCTAATATCTAAAACCTCGCGACGTTTTAAGGTCACAAAGGTAGGAGTATTACCCTTATTAAGTAAATAGAGCTTATGAAGAAGGATCTGATCCAAAAGATCATCACCCCTACGGTTACAATTACTACTGCCCCAAACAGTATTATGGGCATTTGCATGGCAACCAATGATCATTTTTTTACCATTGCAGTACTCAGTAAGATTAATAATGACCTTAGAGAGAGTTTCCTTATCTTCATAAGGAAGATAGGCAGAAGCAAAGATGTAATCCATCATATGTTCGTCAGTTTTAAGTTTCACATTGATAGCAACATTGTCACCATCAAGGAATTTAATCAGATGAACAGCATTGAGCTTGTTGCTAACAGCAATACAGGCTCTGGGTCTGGTACAGGATGTGTCATAAAAGACACTAAATCCTTTGATCCCTAGACCCAAAATCTTTCCATTACAGGTCCAGGGTTCTTGGATAAGAGCAATATCAGCTCTACCATTGAAAAGCCTTTTGCTAAGAATAGCAGAGGCAGATCGACTGTGATGCAGATTAATTTGCACAACCTTAAGACAGCCCATAAACAAAAAGAAGAAAAGGGCACAGAAAGACTAGGAGAAAGAAAATCACCTAGTATCATGACAATGATCAGCAACCAGCATGATATCATTGTCAAAATCTTTCATCCGTTTTTCCAACTCATCATCCGAGATCGGAGGGTTAGCATGAAGTGTAACATCTGAACCAGAAGCAATTTCTAGTTCGTTAAGTCTAGGTATCATAGTCTCAAGACTACCAATACTTACCTGAGAGGAGGTCGCCCGTTCTGCTGGCTGTTCCTCCATCTCCATCTTCCCCTTAGGCTTTTCGTTTGGATCACGAAGAATCTTGAAGACTCCACGGTCCAAACCGGTGAATGCACCAAGGTCAGCTTTGCGAATCGCATCCGCAGCCTCCGAATCCACCTCGAAGATCCATCTTACAGAGTGGGGTTCCACAAAGTTTTGCAGAACACGCCACTCCTCAGACTTCAACTCCGGGTTGAAACGGTTCAGCCGTTTCAGCAAGACACTCGGCTCCTTTGTGTACACATCCCTGGTTTTAAATGCCACCTTGACAGGTTTGGGAAGGTCATTAGCACTCAAGACCATAAGTGCCTCTCCCAGAACCTGACTGTCGTTATGGAAGGTTCTCTTGACCCATTCCACAGTATTTGCATCATTGCAATGAAGAATCACAGCTCCAGCGTTTGAGCTGAAGAGATGAATCTTCGGAAGTTGCTCACCAGTTGGGATCTCATCTATTTTACCGAGAGTCACCAACTGGATGTTATCAACCTCTTCCTTGCTCAGCTTACTAGAAGGGAAGGACTTTTTGACGATGGCCATCTTAATAACCTGGACCGCTTGAGCGTATGTTCCAGGTTGGATGTCCGTCCTCGATCTCTTCTTGTCGATAAGATCTCTTGGAGAAGGTGTGGCTCCTGTCAACCTAGGTCGTTTGGTGCCTCCAACTTTCTCTGTGGCAGTGCCGGCTTTAACAGGCTCCTGGACCAACTGCCTAGGCGTGCGCCTCCTCCTGCGCCTCTGTGCTTTGGTGAGGATACCCTGCGTCACAGCCGTGGTTTCAGTGTGTCGGTCACCAAGGTTCGCGACTCCACTTCCTTCCACAGCCGGACTGCAGGCTTCCTCCTTTTTTCCATGATCCAACCCCAGAGGGGTTGTTTCAATGGTTGATTGGGAAACATCCGAAGATGTGCCCAATCCTTTCAACACTTCCTCATCTACATCGTCGCAACACGGAGAACCAGGAAAACTCGAAAGAGCCCAATCTGATTTCTCCATGCTGTAACCATAAGATAGGAAAAGGAACCACGGATTACTTCCAGTTCGATCGAGGCCCCCGCTAGGCCTCGTCTCCCCACACTTTTCTAACGTGAAAAGTGTAACCGCTGGAGTCATTCGCAAAGCTAGATGATAAGGAGCGGGTCATAACGTGCACCAGGTACACAGGGCCCAGGGATCAGCAAGGATCCAAGGGGGATTTCTCGATATGAAACGCTCCCCACCATCCAACCAACGCAACCAAGGGACTCGACCTCTGGAACCGTTTACTGCAAACGTTTCTTGAAAGCAATACTACAGATGCACGCCGCTTCGCCCTTTTCGCCACACAACCACCTGGTCCCGTTCCCGAGCCCAAACGGTATACCTTACAGCAGAGGCCGAAGAGTGGTACTAAGGCCCATAAGGCAGAAGTGAAGTTTACTAGGGGCTTGGCATTGATGCAATCTGCAGCTAGAAGAAAAAGTTTGCTCGGGTACCTCGGGATAGCAACACCCGTGTCCACAAAAGAAATGGATCCCTGAGGATTTTACAGAGTGGGACTGGTGTCTCACTTCCAACCCCCAACCTGGAGGACCAGGATGTCTTGTTCAGTCAGGAGCCTCACCTTTGACCTGTCCGGCATGGAAGACCCTACCAGTAGCAAAAAGCTACCGCCGGCATAGCTCTCAGGATCATTGGAACACACAAGCCCCACCACCACGACAAGGCATAGACATCAGTCAGTGGAGACTCAATACTTTACTTCTATGCATCATTACCTGACGAATTTTCATTCTTGAAACGTAATGCATCTGAGTGCGCTACAATGTTTGCAAGTACATATATTTGTGAGCAAACTTTTTCACTGATGAATTTGAACAAATCAAAGTTCAGGAACAGACTGACCGACGAAAAGCTTTCTGCAATTTTGCGCATTGCTACTACAAGTATCGAACCAAATATCAAAAACATAACATCAAAAATTCAATCTCAGCCATCACATTAATTGGATTGCCGATGTGGTGGCCGAGCGGTCAAAGAGGCAGGCATTTCCTCGTGATGGCTCGGCTACCAGATTGCGGGTTCGAGTCCTGCCTGCGGGCATGGATGTTGTGATGTCTTATTTGGGGCAGAAGTCAGACTTCTACCTTCGGGTGCCCCGGGTCATTAGACTAAACAGAAGCAGTGCACACATTCTTCCTTAAATGTAATGTTAGGGACACGACAACAACAACAACAACATTAATTGGATTGGTTCCTGGCAAAGACAGATGTTGAAGTGTTGAAAACCCAGACAACACGACAGACCCGAAGGCTTACTGTTGCTAAGTGTGTGGCCGGGAACTTTATTTTAGATCCAAAACATTACAAAACAGGTTAAAATTGAATCACAACACAGTTACAACAAGACAAGCAAAAGAATGGCAATGACAAAACAAAACAAAAAAACAATACAATACAATACAAGAGAGACATAAGACAGAAAAAAGAAAAGAGGGGAAAACCCTGAAGGTAAAAAAAACCCTAGCACAAAATACAAAGAAGTACGCAAACAGAAAGACATAACAAAAAACATAACACATTACACGAAACAAACACAATACACGAAACACAAAACGCAGGGTAAATACCACATGAACTCCCAGGGAGAGGAAAGATAGTACGGTAGGAATATACAAATGTATGTACACCGTAGACTCCAAGGGAGAAGGTGGGCTGGTTAAAACCGTAGGAATGTAATTATGTACAAAAAGTGAGCAGGAATATACAGTAATATACAATTATATACAGAGAGGGGAACAGTATGAGAAACACAGACCAAAAAGAACCGGAGAACTCACAGGTCGATCAAGAGACTTTGTTAGAGATTTCCCGAGCGGCGAGAATACAATTTTTAATTCTAAGAATCAAGGATTTATTTTTGCAAACGTTGGCGAACCAAGCCGCAGAATTAGCATCAGAGGGACGGGAAAGGGGTTTGGTAACCGGGCAGGAAAAAATAAAATGGTCGGCATCACAATAGCTGTTGCAGACACAGTTTGATGAAGATTTATGCTTGAAAAAGTGGAAGTAGTCCAAAAAGAGGCCATGGCCCGTAAGAAAGTATGTTAAAAATTTGTTGGAATTTAGAAGGTTTGTATCAACAATGGGGAGGAATTTTGAGATTCTTGCTAGGTCATGGGAACGGGGAGAAATGTATTCATTCAGATAAGTCTGCCAATTTTTAAGAAGAAGGTTTTGACAATATTTTTTGAGAAGAGAATAGGGAAATGGGATGTGGAGGGGGGTACCAGAGATGGTGGCTAATTTAGCATGATGGTCTGCGATCTCGTTGCCTAGGTTGTTGTTGTGGGCTTTAACCCATGAAAGATTGATGAGAATTTTTGAAGAATTGGCTTTGGTTTTAATGTTAATAAGAAAGTTTGATTTGTCTTTGAGTTCAGTGCCGAAATAGAGGAGAGGCTGTCTGAAAAAATGTTGACTTTTAAATTGTTTTCTTTAGCACAAGAAATGGCAAAGTCGATAGCTGCAATTTCAGCCTGAAATACAGTATTCTCGCCGCTAAGTTTAAAGGAGTAAACCCCGTCCAGGACATCTTGTTTAAATATGCAAACGGCGAATTCGGTGTTTCTGTCAATTGAGGAGCCGTCTGTGTAGATATTAATATTGGAAATGAGGATCATGAGGCTGAAAAAGGGTGATGCGGTTTGATTGCGGTGATGCGGCAAAGACAGATGTAGAATTTTTTTTATTAAATTAACCAAATTTTTCAACTAATTTTATTTTGCTGTAAAACTTTTGTTTTGTGTAAATTTATTATTCTCCCGGTGGGGGGGGGGGAGGGGGGGGTGCACACCTCTCTGGTTCCACCATTGGCCCTTGGTAAGATACTTTTAATTTTTGTGGCCCCTGTCTAGAAAAGGTTGTGCATGCCTGTTCTAAAGAGTCTTAAAAGACTTTTCGAATAAAAAAACTGCATTTTCTCCACCTTGGGAAGTAAATCAGAAGTCCAGCTCCATTAGGTTCTGTATCAAATTCGGTACTATAAGTTTGCTAAGATTCAGCCTTTTAAATCAAGGGAGGGACTTCTGGATAATCTGAAAGTACATCTTATCTGCTTCCCCCCTTTCTTTACCCTCGGGGGGGATATATCTAAAATATAGCTCCAGTACTATATGTATGGATATGCATATTTTTAATATACCTTTTAAACTATGTATTAAAATGACAAACTCAAGTTGTATCATAGGCTTAGCTAAAACCGGGAAAAGAGGAATGCTGAATTTTATTTTCCAATATGAATCCTTTTCAAGAATTATTGCAATTTTTTCACTATCTGAGGAAGGAGCGGAGTTATGACCCCAGTTCTGCTTACAACCCTGAATTTTATACATTCTCCATGATTTAAAATATTTCTAATAACATAACTACACTTTTTTGCTTTTGTCTTAAATATTGAAATATTTATTTTACAATGATCTAAATTTAAACATTCGAAAGTAACCTAATTTATGACTGCTTTCATGTGTAAATAAAACTTGAATTTGCAAACTATTTTTGTATTAGACCATTAAATAATTGTAAATGCACATTAAACATTAATCTTCCAAAATTTAAAGCCAGCTGTATATTTTTTTTTTCTTCTTAAAATATCACTGTAAAAACTACTAATTTTCAATAGACTAACTAAAAACTACTAAGTCTATGAGAGCTTCGCAACAAAGGGGACTCTATATATGACCATCGTCGGTTGATTAGCAGTTGATGTTCTCCTTCCATCCCCCAGCAGTGCTTCACGCGGCTTCCCCATACAATAAAAGGAACAAGGCCTCTCCTGATGATTCCATCCTCCTAGCCCCACTCCATTAAATCCTATGTTGCGAAACTGGTAGCAATCTGGTTGTAAATAATCATGGGCATCAAATTTTATCCAGTTTAGTCTATATGCAGAACTATTACACACTGAATTTTAACCTTTCTGGTAGGTCGGACGGTCTGGGTTTCAACAACAACAACAACACTGAATTTTAAAGTTAACGTTCCTTGTCAATTAAATTCTATGATGGCAAAACTAGTTCTCAGTTGTATTCACAGTTCAAAAAGCATTTATTGGGGAAGACAGAATTTGATTAAAAGGTTAATGCATCACTCAAATCAATAGCGAGACTGACAATTCGATTAAAAAGTTACATGCATCACTCAACCAATAGCGAGACTGACTCTTTATACCCCAAACTAAAGGATAGAAGATTTGTTTACAAATGTGTCTAACAATAAGAGGATTTATAGGATTATTTACCACTCCTTCCCCACCATACAACTGCATAGAGAAAGGGGGAGATTCAATTTATGCCTCGCCTTTCTTCACCTGCCCGAATTCTTTATAAAGATCGTTGGATTTTGCCGAATGATTCTTAATCCAGTCAAAATTGTTCAATTTAGAATTTTCTTGAAAAAAGACCATCTACATATTGACCATCAAAAATCATTAAAAATCAGATTTCATCAAAATCAGATCGTTCACAAATTAGCTGTTCTAAAGTGTTGCTCTATCAAACATTTTGATATTGAAGTGACTCAAGAAGCGAGTTATGTTCGCTTCATTCCAAAAAGTTCTGAACTTGCAATAACTGTTGATAGCACAGTCTCTCACTCCATAGGTGCACATGACATACCCTGAATAAGTGCCTAAACACACATTTGTCCCCTGCACTGGTGCACACACACACAGGGCTGCCGAGAACAGACACAGGCTCAAGGAAAAAAATAACTCCAGGCCTTATGACAAAATGAAAAAAAACTGTGTATATGGAACTTGTTCTTTATTAATTCAGACCCAGGCCCTGCAGGCTGCATCTCAGATATTTGTCCTGACTTCCTCCCCCCCCCCCCCCTCTTTACTGGCCTGTGTGCACATTGCCATCTGGAAAAGCCTTTACATGCTGCTGGACGGTTGCATAATAAAATGCCTTTGGGTTAAAATTTAACTAAATTACTTTTTCAGTTTTTATTACCCTATTTTGTTAGAAATGCCTTTAATAACTTTTTGGCTCTCAAATAAAGCTTATTTCTTTCCATTTTTTTATTATATAACTTTAATTAAAAAAAAATCAATAACTTTATATATTTACTTTTTAATCATACTTGTTCAATACTTTTGAACACAAATATCTATCATGGCAGTAATGTAAAAGATGATCAAAGCGTTCCTTCTTGCATCAATAATGTTTGTTCTATGTATCAATTATGCTTTTATTTAGGCAAAATAGGATAATTAAACAGTACTAATAATAGAAATAATGAAATATAGCTCCAAAAATTTTCCTAACATTCCTTGAAAAAATTCTTTAAATTCCTACCTAATTTTTTATAGAAAATCTGCTTTGATCCCTGGTACTGAAACTTAAAATCATGATTTGCAGTGAATTTTTAATATTTGGAGTCATTCTTTTTGAAATTTTATAACAATTTGGAAATCATTAACAATTTTAACAAAGAGAGATGAAGTGAGTTCTCCTGAAATAATAGACAGATAGAAGCACAACTTTATGTGCAAATTCTTGTAGTATTCTAAATGACATTTTTTTTTTCAAAACATTTTATTCAAATATTTAACTTAATTCTATGAATGTGAAAATCTTTGTTATCATTATACAAATTTATCTTCATAGGCAGTTCTCCAGAATAATACATCCTGGTCCTATTTGTAAACACATTTACAAAAATTGGATCAATATATGCAAAAATGAAAGCGCTATAAAATTGGATCAAAAAGTATTAAGTTGGTCAATATATGTCAAAACGAAAGGACTAAAATGGTACTAAAAGATGTATTCATACCATTTTTATTCAGTTTCAACAATTGGCTATTGTTCTTAGCCAATTGAACTAATATATGAATTTGAAAAATGTTTACCAAACTAAAACAGATGACTTCTAGAAGATATACCTGTACCAATTTTATTGTTTCAACAATTGACTAAGCACAATATATGAGTTTGAAAAATCTTAGCCAAAATAAGACAGATGACTTACGAAATTGAAAATATCAACAATTCTGGTAATCCAAGGGCCGTAATTTATATAATCCAGTCAAAAATGCAATACCTTTTATTTATAAAATTAATTTTTATATCCATTTCTGCAGTATTGAAATTTTAAAAAAATTAATAAAAATTGTCTGCTATATAAACACATTTGATTTAAATATGTTGCTAAACAGCATGATATAATTTTCTGTAAATGAATTTGCGGGAAAAAATATTGTCTGCAGAATGCTATTTCTATAGGAGGTTCATTTTTCATTAATGTCTCGACAATCCCTGATCCAAGAAACTTGAATCATAGACTAAATTTTAAGTAAGGCTATTCCTATAAAATTTCATGAAATTCCGTGCAGCCATTCTTCCTTGATGATCAGAGAAATACACAAACAGACAGATTTTCAATTTTATTTATATAGATTTTTCATTATTCAAACAGTTCTATTTAACAGGTAAATATCTAAAAATCTTGTGCATCTAATATTCATTATACAGAAACTTAATTTCACCAGGTAGATAGATCTTAGGTCTTCAACTCGTTCATTTTTTGACTGTACACACATTACATTTCTCAGTCATTCCTTGCTAAAAATGCCATGTTTACAATGATTTGTCCTCCTAGAAAGGTAACTTCAAATGATGATTGAAGTCCTTGGAAAAAAATTGCATGGTACTTGAAAACTGTTTGAGATTTTTAAGTGTATTAGAAATTTAGCACAGTGTTTTCAAATTTCATAATTCAACCCCTTATATAAAAAATGATCTATGTGTGAATTATTATTTGTTTACACTATATTCATTTAATTTGAAATATTTATATGATATTCTTACAGCTTGTTCAAGGTGTTATTGCATCTCTATGGAAATGTTTTCAGCAGAGGGACCAAATTAGCTGCAGTTCGCTAATAATCAGTAAAGGTTTTTTTTTACTGTTACATATGTCAAATCACATTCCTAACTTTAAGGAAAAGAGGAGTCGTATTGAAGATAAATATATTTCTCTCATATCTAGTCTACTGACATTAAGCAAAGAAAATGCAGAATTCAGGGAACTTTATGGTAATTTTGTGCTAATTTTACTTTTACAAACTATCAGAATATAAAATGTTCATGTATCAAGAGTATTTGTAATTGTGAAAAGCAGGTTTCCCGATAGTGTGCACTGACAGGCATTTCATACAAACAACTGAAATTGTTTATGAAAATAAAAATGCACTATGTGGCAGTGAAAATGAGACACCAAGAAGGAGTGAGCAGAAATATATGAAAATTTCAGGATAGACGCAGCCAACCGAGTTATGTAAATGATGTGAAATGCATAACTGTCCCGTGCACATTGAGTAAAATACAAGGAAAGAAACCTGCAGAATTGGCAATAGTCGCGCCGCTCTGTCTGCCAGGGAAATCAGTTTACAATATTTTTTTTTGTCTCAGACGAAATGTGTAGAAGCAGAGAATGCCAGGCCATTGCCAACTGAGGCAGTTCCACCAGACAGGCAATTTCACTAGGGGTATGGTGATCAGACTCAGAAGGGCAGGTTGGTCCATACGTCAAATCTCAGCGGACAGCCACCTGCACGCGTCAACGGTGCACTGGCTGTGGCAAAGATGGTTGGAACAAGGGAATGTGGCATGTTTAATGGGTACCATTATGGTTAGAGCGACATCAGCATGCATGGACCAGTGCATCCGCCTGCAAGCATTGGCAGCTCTACAGGCCACTTCCGTCGCCTTTTTGTAGCATGTGCAGGACACCCTTGATGCTTCTATATCGAACTGAACCATTATCTGCCGATTGGTCATCGGCAACCTGCACTCATGGCACCCATAAGGAGACTGACATTGACCCAACAGCACAGACACCTTCGTTTGCAATGGTGTCGAGATAAAGCCTCGTAGATGGCAGAATGGCACAGGGTCATATTCTCAGACGAGTCACACTTCTGTTTTAGCAATCACAGTTGCCATATACTAGTCTGGTGCCGAAGTGGTGACAGGTCCAATCCAGCCGCATCTGTAAAACATCACACTGCATAACAACTCGGCATCATGGTTTGGGACACCATCGCCTACGATAGCAGGTCACCTGTGGTCTGTATTCAGGGCACTGTGACTGCTCAATGATACATGCTTCAGCTGATGACACTACCCTTCCTTCAGGGGGTGCCCAATGCCATTTACCAGCAAGATAACACCCCACCACACACTGCATGCATCAGTCAATATGTCCTGCAAGATACCCAGGTGCTTCCCTGGCCACCAGTCTCCCCTGATCTCTCACCAATCAAACACATCGGGACGTGATTAGACATCTTTAGTGTACGCTGCCACTGCCACATTTAAAAGATGAACTCTGGCAAATGGTTGACAAGGTATGGGCAGCCATCCCTCAGGACATCATCCCCACGCTCATTGACTCTGTACCTAGATGTGCTGCTGCCTATATTGCAGCCTGTGGTGGTTCTACAACCTACTGATCAGATGATGTTATCGCTCAGTGTGTTGGTGTATCATGTTGCAATAAACATCACTTATTGTTCGTTGCTGTCTCTGTTTGCCATCAATTTCTGCCCACTCCTTCTTGGTGTCTCATTTTCACTGCCACGTAGTGTATGTAAAATTTGACTCTTCTATTTTTTATTTGTAAATTTATTTTTAAATTGGTTAGATATTCAAAACAGATTTTACATCATGATAAATTAAAATAATTAACCTGTATACAGAACGTGTCAAGAATATGTCGCATCTGGGGCCTGACCCATTGTAGATTATGTATCGCAAAGGAAAAGTGCATGGGGAGCCCTTGCTTTTCAATTTGAAGTGTTGATATCATGTTGTTATGCATTGTTTCTCTATTTTGACCTACACCTGGACTATATATAAACAACTATATGATAAGTACAAACAAGAGTTACCTTGGCTAAAATAGATCATTTAAAGGCTATTATTTCGGACATATTTGATATCAGTTTTAATGCTAAATCGATATAGTTTCATAATTTGTAAAATATTTGTGTCATTTCGTACATGGCATTTTATTACACAGGAAAATTCTAGATTTCTATTTTTATAGAACATTTCCCATTTTCATTTATTAATTTGTCATTAACAATGTAAACAAGTAAAAAATTATGGATTCTTAAAATGCTTATGGCTTGTAGTGTTTGTTCTTTTCTCAGAAGTGCCAACTGTTAACAAGTATTAATTCAAGGTTAAGTTGGTACCAATTTTAGCTTCCCTAGACAAGGGGTAGGGTCCCCCTTCTTCTCTCTCTATGTTGATTGGAAAATTTGAATAATGCAAGTAAACATCATATCCAATTTTGTAGTGATTTTAATATGGAATTTAATGTTGCAACTTTTAAATATCAACAAAAGGTTAAAATTTTAATTGTTATAAATTTAACATAATGGTGAATTTTTAAATAAAAATTATCACTAAGTTTATACTGTCCAATAAAATAATAGGAAAACTAACCGAAATATCATTATTGCACTGATTGAAAAATTACTGAATAAGTGATTAACGGATAAAAAAATAGAAATAGAAATTAATAAAAATTACGTAGAATTATTGGTAAAATTAATAGCTGGCCTTCTGAATCATAAAAAAAGCAATAAATTATAGCAAGTGGTCCATCAGCTTGGAAAAGTAAAAAATAAAAAGATCAATATAAGAAAACTTAAAAACAAAAAGAGGCAAAACTGGAAATAATCAGTAATTTCAGTAAAAAATAAAGCTTGAAAAATCTTGAATGATTTAATTTTAGTGGAGAGAAATGAATTTATAACTACCCTTGAAAGTATTTAAATGGTAATTCATTTTTAACACTTTACAACATAGTTGAAAAATGTTTGACTTTGTTCATTCTGTCTATGTCCATTCGCACGATAACTGCCATAAAAATGACTTTATCAAAATGAAATTTTAGTATGTTGTTGAAATGGTCTGTGGGACATATGGGAATGTAATTGAATAATATCACCCAATTAGTTTTGGATTGAACCCAGGTCGAAAAAAGTGAAATACATTGAACCCTATGGGACCTAACTTTTCAAACATTTTTTAAGCGAATTTAAAATTCACAAATTGCTTCGAAAATTTAAAAAAAATATTCAAATTATCCCATAAAATATATAAAAGAAATTTCAGCAAAATATGTTCAGTAGTTTTTTAAATAAAAATTAAAATAATAATTGCACTTTTTACATGAAGAGATTTATGTTTAGTGTTGCATCCATCCTAAAACCACTTTATTTATTTATTTTTTTTCTGTGCATCTCTATACTGTGCTAATGCAATTACAATATTTTTGAGTTTTAAATGATCATCAAACTTTGATTATTTCTACTATGAAGCCTAATTTTCACATATAGAGAATATAAACACATGAAGCTGTAAGATGAGTTGTATAAGAATTGCTGAATTTCTTTAACGCAAAATTATTTAGCTCTGGAGTCTGCAATATAGCTGATATGAATGAAATATTCACTGTTTTTACATAGAGAAGCATACAATTCTATAGTATTGCCATTTTTGATGAAGTTTTAATCATGGAGTTAGAAAGTACTTTTACTTCCATGGTTTTAAGTTTTTAAGTAAAATAAATTATTGTAGTATTGTGATAATTAAAGTTCATTTGTTTTCGATGAAGTTTTCAAATATAATAAATTATTGTAGTATTGTGATAATTTTTAAAATATCACCGCTGAATGTATCACATTTTAGAAATGTTTAAATAAAATTGCATTCCACTTGGAAAGTGTTTCATAATCAATGCTTTATGCATGATTGATCCTTCTTGTTCATTCATGGAAAAAGAAATTCAGTTGGTTTGCAGCAAAAGTACTGGGAAATTTGCCTGAAATGCATATACCTTGCACTTTTAAAATTTTGTATAAATAATATTTTTGCACTGCCACTTACAAAAATGTATACACCATTCATAAATTTATTCTCACACTTGCATACACTTGAATGCTGTGTGAGCTAACTTTTTCAAAATTAATAAATTACAAATCTAGACTGAGATCCAACATTTATGAAGAATTATTAGATAATTTTGTTTTAATATACAGGGTCTTTATAATTAAAGTCCCACTTTGAAATGGCTATGAAAGGAAAACTACTGGACAGAATGTTATTAAAGTTGGTAATAGTTTATAGGAGGTCATGGGATTTTATTTTCCTTAAAAAAAAAAAATAGTTCAAAAACTCACCGTCAGCGGAGAATAGCACTGTATGCAATATCGTTAAACGAAATAAGACATGAAAACATCGGTTTAAAAAGTTTTTAATCGTTTCTAAAACGTATTACAAATCATGTTCAATGTGGCTTTCACCATTTTCTGAAAGCAAGTTAAATCGCATTACTGAGTTCTCAAGAGTAGCTCTTAGCATATCAGAAGGAATGTTACGGACATGTCTGTGTATCACATTTTTCAATTCCGTCAAATTGTTTATGTTATCACCATAAACAGTTGCTTTGAGGTAACCTCATAGCCAGAGGTCACAGGGGTTGAGGTTTGGTGACCGGGGTGGCCAAGAAATGGGGAAGTGTCGGTTTACAATCCGGTCATCCGTGAAATGTTGCTTAAGTAACCATTTGACACATGTACCAATGTGAGGTGGAACCCCGTCCTGCATAAAAATCGTGGTATCTAAGCCACTGTTTATGATGATAACATAAACTTTGGCGGTATTGAAAAATGTGATACACTGACATGTCCGTAACATTCCTCCTGATATGCTAAGAGCTACTGTTGAGAATGCAGTAATGCAATTTAACTTGCCTTCAGAAAATAGTGGAAGCCACATTGAACATGATTTGTAACACGCTTTAGAAACAATTAAAAACTTTTTAAACCGATGACTTCATGTCTTATTTCGTTTAACAATATTGCATACAGTGCCATTCCCTGCTGACGGTGAGTTTTTGAACTTTTTTTTTTTTTTTTTGCGGGAAAATAAAATCCCATGACCTCCTGTAAACTATTACCAAGTTTGATAACATTCTGTCCAGTAGTTTTCCTTTTATGGCCATTTCAAAGTGGAACTTTAATTATAAAGACCCTGTATGCTGAAACTGATGCTATGCCAGACTTTGATATAATTATAAAATAAAACAATCTTCCGATTCATCTTATGACCTACAAAACTCCTTGAATGCTTTTGGCCTTTAAGTTTCTTGAAAACTTATTGTTTTTGTTTCTTATCTGTAACTTATTGTTTTTTATGTTCCAGAGAAAATATTTACAAATAGCTAATTTGATTTTAAATTTTAATGAAAAATCATTTTAAAGCATGAATACATATTTGAATAATGTTTGAAATATGAAATTGATTTTGAATTTTAATTAAAAATTATTTTAAAGCATGAATACATATTTGAATAATGTTTCAAATAGGGTAATATTGTTGTTCCAGAGTTAATATCTTGTAAATTGAGAATTAGACTTTGAATTTTAATTAAAAACATTTTAAAGCATGAATATATATTTAAATAATGTTTGAAATATATCAAATTTAGCAAAGTTACTGTCATTTTTTCAAACCGTTTGGCATATTTCTTTTTAGTTTGGCATTTAGCACATTTTTGTCATATTTGAAAATGCTAACAATTTCCCCAATTTAAAGGCATTATATATATATATATATATATTTGAAATGTAATAATAAGAATTATGTAAAAATAAAAAAAAAAATAAATAAATAAAAAATACAATTCAAGTAATATTAACATCACCATAGAAGTAAATTCACGGCCATAATGCCAATAAGAGAAAAGAACAGAACCTTCCCAAATTCGATGATTAATCAGAATAAAATTCATCTTCAGGTCTGAGTATTTAATTCTAATTAACCCAAACAAATGCCTGTTTCAGATTAAGCAATAGTACATTACTATAAATGCTTAAACTCAGACTACAGGCATCAAAAAATGAAAAAAGGATACATTAAGAAAATTGTATTACCATGCGGTATGAACCCTTCTTCTACCACGTGTATACACGATCAACCTCAACAGCTTAATCTAGAAGCACCGGAATGAACAAGTCGAAATTCTACCAGGGAGGCAGTACGAACGTTCACGGAAATACTCCCAAACCCATCCAGTGAGTCTAAGCTGGAGACTGGACAAGCAATTCAGAATACAACTTCCCAAACATGCAGAACTGAATATGAATATGAATCAAAGATGAAAATTCCTACTAAACAAGTAATTCATAGGAAAACTGGATAATCGAGAATGCCACTATACACCATTATAAGGGCGCTCAAAACGTAGTTTCAATACTGACAAAAGTTACATTTTTTTGCGAAAATAAAATTCAAAACATTAATGTTAATGCATCTTATTTTCCGATTTTTTGATTTTTCTAATGTTTTTGACTTAGTTTATTATTTTTCATTTTTATTTATTTATATAATTAATAAATAATTATATATAATATACACATATACATACATATATATACATATATATATATATATATATATATACACACACATACATATATATATATATATATATATATATATATATATATATATATATATATATATATAATATTATTATTTTTTTTAATATCACATAATAAAATATATCCCCTCCCCCCCTCAAGTTTAGGCAAAAACTGAAACTATTAATATTCAAGCTGTAACCCCTTTTTTTCAGTAAAAATGCAAAAGTTTTTTTCCAGAAATCTGAAGTGTTTTGGTTTGATTTTTATTCATACAAATTTATAAATACATTTAGATCAGACAATATTTATATTTATTACATTCTCTTTATATATAGTATAATAGTATAATGTATAATGAAACTATTGTGATGGGGGTTGAAAATTCGAATTCGAGTTTTCAGTGGAAGAAGAGCACGTTTCAAGTATCTCTAAACAAGAATAAAGTTTTTGAGGTGGTGTCTGTAAGTCTGAAGATATGATATTTATCAAACGAATGAAGTGTTTCGAACAAAATTTGGTACAAATATTAGAGAATCCATGAATACTGGAAGCCTATGGATTTTAAAAGCAATCAAATGTTCAAAAGACCCCAAATTTTTTAATGAAATTTTGAAAAAATCAGAAATTTCAATAATGTTATGTAAATGATCATTTCATATGTAATTTTTCATTAGTAAACGAATCACACAAAGTTTAGAATGCAAGCATGAGCCTTCTCTCAAGATATAATTTATCAAAACTATTGCAAAAAATTAAAATTAAAAAAAGTATTAACTATCATGAAATATGTTCACTTTCCATGCAATATTATGTAACAAATTTATTAACATCAATCTTGTGGGTCTAGTTTGTTCCATTCATGAGAAGGTAATAGTTTTGTGTTTTTACCACCAACAATTCACTAATAGTCATATAAGAAAAGCTCTTCTTTCCCTCTGTGTGTAACACTTGGCGATAAATTTGTCAAATTCTGTGACTAATTTAGCGAAATATTGCCAATTTAGTGATATGTCGCCTCAGATTCACGAAAATATAGGCTACACAGAGAAATGCAAAATCAGGGTTCCACTGTAATAAAATTGCAAAATGCCATTAATTTATTTTCAGTATAATTCATTTACTATAGTAAACTTCGGTTTATATGGCATCTAATGTTTTGAAACGCCCGATAGCCTAACACATCTCTTGAACTGGTCTGGAGTCTATTCGGCTGTATTGAGGTCCATTTACTGTTACAGATTAAATGCTTTTATATGCAGATTTATGTTCATTGAAGTTTAAATTCTTTTCCATGTACTGTACAGTATTATTCAGTCTGTAAATCTCTAGGCAAAAAATATCACATTTATTGTACATTACTTTGTTTCATATTAATTTTTCCCAATTTGTACACCATTTAATAATCCATCAAATTTGAAATATGAATATTTTGTTTGAAATATATCAAGTTAGCAAAAATTAACAAATTACAAAACATATTGGATACAAAAAAAAAAGATTCCCATTGATTCTATTTGTAGTACATTAGTACATCCACGATCTATTCATGCCCCCCCCCCCCCCCCCATGAAGCATTAACAGGCCAAGTTACCATTTGCCGTGCTGCCGCTGTTAACTGTTATGTTAAATCACATGCCCATCTCTATATATATTATATCATGTAAAAAAAAGTATATAGTATTGGGCTATACCATACATAACTAGAGACTGCATTTTTTCTTAAACATGCCCAACTTTGTTTGATGATGGTTCCCAAGCTACTTGGAAAACAGGTGGTGAATAATTCACCTGACTTTAACAATTTCCTTGCTTCTTACTGAATAACATTTTTGGTCCCTTTTAATTTGTTAAATTAGACTGGCAAAATTGGTATTTCAAAAACCCATCTGTAAACTCAGGATATTGTGTTATGCTTTTTGAGTGATAACTGTGTTGAGTTACAATATTTGTTTGATTAATAGACATGTACAGTGGGTGTGATGTATCTTCTCCCCACCCCCACTCCGCTAAATATTCCATTACTAATTTTATGGGTGCTGTCCAAAACGTTTAAAATTCCCATAAACTGATGACCAATTTTAGAAGCCTGGTAACTATATAATTTTATGATAACAATTCTGTATGTATAAATAAAATGTTTCTCATTTATATATTGTGCATTTTAAATTATTTTTAATGTACTTATTATCTATTGTTTCTAAAATAAGTTTCATGTTTTTCAGATCTGATCAATATTTTATGGGACTTTCAAACAGATGTTAGCGAGTTTGATTTAGATGAACAGTCTGATGAAACACAGGCTTCTTCAAATGAAATAGATAATGCAGAATAATTAAAATTTCACATTAGCATTTTTCGATGAAGTCTTTCATAACATATTTTCCACCATTTAAATTCATTTTTAAATTAATGCACCAAATGTACTTTTCTATCATAGTATAATGATTATATTTAAATTTATTTACATTTTTTATTCTAAATATAAAAGCTTATCTGTTTTCAAATCATTATTTCTTAAACTTGTATGTCTTATTTATTATAAGTAATTCTAAATTAAACATATAAAAAGTAGTTCTATGATTTAATGCCCAAAATAAATTTTGACACTTTGTGTTATCTTTTGTCCATCGTTGGGTGTTACTTTGTATATATAATGAGTAAGTTACTGATACTTTGTTAATTATAACAAAAGTGTCATTGCAGTTCTTTGGGGGAAGCATGTAGTAACTGAGGAGTACAGTTACAAGTTACCACTACATTTCTCAATATGTTGATTATTTTTTTTATAACACAATGCTAATATAACTTTTTTATTTTTTCAAATGCATTAAAGTTATATTAGTCACTTTACAAAGTTTTCTTTATAAAATTTTACTCACCAATGAGTGTTTTTGAAGCAAAATTTTGAACTAAAAATGGAAACCATCTTTATTATCCGATTTCTTTTAATCAGCTGGTTTGATCACATTTCATATGCCATCAAAATGAGACAATAAAATTAACAATTTGTGATTTAAAAAAAAATGGAAAAAATAAATAGTACTTTTTACTTACTATTACAGTTACTGCTTTAAGTAACAGGTATTGATCTCCACTAAGTAAAAAATAACCTTTATGTGTAATATTACTTTTTCTCTTCCTAACCCTGCCCTTGTCAAGTGTAAAATTTTATCCAAAATTGTGACATACAGCAAAAACAGTTTATAAGTAAATTGAAGGGAAAAGTTATATCTTTTTTATAAATAACTTTAAAACTATAAATTTGAAGTAATGTTAAAACTATAAATTTGTTATAAAATTATATATAAAAAATGTACAGTAATGACTGTAACACAAAAAAGCATACATTTACACTTTCTAACAATTCAGTCATTGAGTAAATATTATTTCTATACATTCAGCAATAAAAAAAAATAAAACATTCCCCTTAAATATATATGAAAAAGTTCCTTTAAAACTAAACAAAAGAAATTTAAATATTTAAACAAATGAATTTATATATATCTAAAAATATCTTTATTAAAATTCTATATTAGTATATTGGATTCACTAATATTTTTTATTTATTTTTTTTAACAAAATTTAATTTTAAAAAATTTATTGCAACATTCAAGTCATCAAACTATATATATATATATATATATATGTAGGTATTACAATAGTACCTATTGTGATAAAGCGGAAAATTATTTGGAATAAATTAACAGTAGTTCTGTTACCCTCTTTAAAAATATAATTATAAAAATTGTGTCTTAAAAATGATTGCTTTAAATGTGTTTAAAAAAATTAAATTGTAAACAAAATAATTTGTGAGATATTGCGATATTTGAATGAAAAATAAAAATATGAAATGGTTTGATTATATATTTTTACTGATAATTCAATAGATACTAATTTGCAAATAGTTGTATATGTATTTTATTTTATTCATTCCTTATATGTTTTGTTTATTATTTCCTTCTTTTTTCTATTGAATATAATTTATACTATTGATTTTTGTTTTATATATAAGTTCAGGATTCCCACACTTCTTGAAAGGCCTCGAATTTAATTTTTTTATCTTTGGCCAATAGAAAATATTTTACGTTTATTCAAAAAATAGCTAAATTGCCATTAAAAAAAGGTTATCTCTCTCTCTCTCTCTCTCTGAGATTTGCTGTGTTACTATGTTAGAGGACTTCAAAATTTCTGATCTATAAGTATTTTCTGTAAGAAAGCTGTTGTCAGAAATGTTATTTTAACCTGAAGACTTTAAGTTTACTACTAGTAGTAATTATTCAGTTTTGGATTTCTAGTACAAGACTTTTTAGGCCAGTATATAATGTTTCATTTTAAATTAATTCTGTGTGTAATGCCAGAAGAGTAAAGTAGTGGTTTCACATGAGAGATGTTTGCAGTTCAATTTACAACTGTTCTTAAATAAACATTTCAGCTTATGCTACTCATACTTTTTTCTCTTCCTGTTATATATATATATATATAGATAGATAGATAGATAAACAGACATATCGGAAACAATGGTAATAAGGTTAATGGAACGAACTGAGATCTATGTGGACATGGATCCTTTAAATTGGATCCTTTAATAAGATTTCAGACTTTTTTATATATACTATTAAAAAGGTTATTTTTTACTATAATATATATATTAGAAAAATGGATTAATAACTAATAAGAAGTAGTTAATGACAAAACATTAATACAATAACATAACCAAAAAAGTTTATAACCCAGCCGCTATGCCGAAAAAAAGAAGTAAACAGCACTAGGCTTAATTTGGAGGTTAATTCAGATTAAATTCCTCTTCAGATCTGAGCATCCAACCTAAATTAACTCAAGCAAATGATTGTTTTGGATATGGCAATAGTTCATTACTATAAAAACCATAACCCAAACTACAAGCATAAATAGAGGATAAAAATAAAAAATTATCAAGAAGGCAAATATTACCATGAACCATAAGACAGGATTCCTAATTCCACTTGTTAATCTGGTGAGCAGAAGATTGGATGACAGAGAGTTGAGTAGTGTCCAAGAGAAAGAGAAGAAAAATAAACCATGGATCAAGAGGGAAACAAAGTGTTAAAGGGACTTCCACTTGAACTCAACCCAGGAAGTATGTGGGGACAGAATAACCATAATTAAGATATGATAAATTGAAAGATCAGAATTTTTTTTTCATTGCATATCATTATCTCAAAATGAAACATTGGTGTTTAAATATACCAGCTTATAATCCAGATTGCTTCAATTGCCCTATATTTGCTTAGATTTTAACCTATATATGTAAGTTTTATTTTATATCTTTTTATAGGCAGTTAGCAGCATTTACAAATATGATATGCAGATAATCCGGCAGGCAACCTCTCCATTTAAATCACAAAATAGATATAAAATGCATGCACAAAATTGCAGCAATAGTTCAGGAAGAAGAAAAGAAGGGAAAGGATATTTTTTAGGATGAGCCATGGGAATGTTACAGAATACCAAAAAGGTTTCTCATGCATTTTCTGGGTAATTAAGATAGTTGATTGTGGCAATTAAAAAGATTTATCTTATTGCAATTTAAATTTAGGAAACTGTTTAGACTTGACATCCAAAATAAGAGAGTAATGCTTCATAATTAATTAGACTGAGTGTGGGCTCAAGAATTTTGAATAGAGATTAATACAGAAAGACAATTTTTGCAGGGGAGTTTAGAATTAATGTATCATACACCACATACAGTAAAAATATTAACTTTTAAATTCCTAAATGCTGAATTTCTTTTATTAGAAATTATGATACTTTCACATCTGTAGTTGAACAATTAATACTGTGGTTTTGAATCCTGAGTATAAGAAGGGAACCTCAATTGTATATAGATTTCATATAACTTCACAGAATCGTATGGTTCTATGAAACAGCTTTTTTTATATATATTTTTTACTATGAAATAAAGCTCATGTAATTTTCTTAAAAAGATAAAAAAGGTGCTTGAGGAAAAATTAATTTTGTAGAGGAAGTCCATGGTAAAAGTTTGGAAAATTGGGCCCACTATTAAAAGTTTGTAAAGGGGGTCCATGATAAAAGTTTGTAGAGTGAGCCCATGTTAAAAGTTTATAAAGGAACCTATGATAAAAGTTTGCAGAGGAAGCCCATCATAAAAGCTTTAGCGGGTCCCACAATTTGTATGGGCTGTCTTTCTCCTCGAATGAGCTCCCTTCCCTCTGCATATGCCACAGTTGTTCAAATACGAAGTTTTATAACTAATTTTCAGCTTTTACTAATTATCTAAGTTTTCGTTATTATTAAGTAGACAAAAATCTTGAATCATATGATATGGAAAATCAAAAGGAGTAAAGCACATTCAAACACCAAAGGGCTAAGATATACAATGAAAATAAGAATTTTCCCCGAGCTTAAATTTGCATAACCATAGGTAACATCATGATCGTCATCAATTCATTTTTATATTCCGTCACTTGATTAAAGTTATGGAATATAAAAACACTTAATTAAAGTTCTTCAAACACTTGATTAAAGTTCCAAAAATAATCAAAAGTCAATATTTATACATCATTCCAAATAATAGTTCCCAATAACTAAGCATTTCTTTCAGTCTCTTTCAGAACCTCCCCTAGCTTTGACTTCCATGCAGATCCAACAAAAGATAAATCAAAGAACGTCTTTAGGTGTAATCAATTACTTTCCAAACATGTGGTCAACATTCGCCTTACTGAAAAAGGCATATAATGAAACGTCCTCCTGGTCATAAAAAATGAGCAAGCACACCCTCAGGCTATGGGGGCGCAGTAGCCCATTGGTTAGCGCGCTGGAGTTGCACTCGGTAGGCCCGGGTTCGATTCCAGCCACTGCCAAAACTGCCGCCGTGTTCATGCGGAGTACAATCACGTTAAACATGTGGGTCCGAAAGTCCTTCCGAGAGGTTGGTGGTAGGGGAAGGAGGGTACGGTCCCTGTGGATGCCTCCCCCACTGGGTTCCGGTCTAAATTGGGTGGCACTTCCCGGCCGTCCATACTGTTACCTTGCACCTTTCTGGTAGGTCGGACGGTCTGGGTTTCAACAACAACCGTCAGGCTATGTATGTCCCTGCTATTTTCTTTGGAGATTCTTCCAGAAAAATAAAATTGTGCACTGCACAATGAAAAACTCTTAAGGTAACTGACACAGATACTGATTGGCATAAAAAAATGTAGCCTTTAGAATACTGGGAGGGGGGGTTCAGCCCATCTTGAAAAATTATTGGGAGGGTGACTCGAGCCTCATGGGCCCATACAACTCGACGCCTATGGTCCATGTCCTGGTATCTCATTTCGGCCTTTGCTGAAGGATCTGGGCTACCTCTAAGGATCTCATCTGTTCCAGGGCTAAGTCTGTTGGCATGTCTATTTTCTTAATAAGTATCATCAGCTCAGAACTTCTGTAAGGAGTGAGTTACATTGGAGTTCCACTCAGTAAATCAAGCAGTTCAGGGTCCATATTTCAATGATGTGGCAAGATGGAGTTCGATTGCAGGTGGTACTGTACCATGCGGTTCAGTGGCTACGGAGTGAAGACTGGCAGGAAGCAACATCCTGGCAAGTTGCCGACTGTCCCCCTTATATACCCAGGAAGTTTGATCTTGACACGTGCATTCATTCATTGGCTATGCATTTTTGATGTTACAGGTAGCAGGTGGCACTGGCCGCGGAGCCATAGGGCAGGAGAGGGAGGCACTTTCCCCCTCTAAGATTCTGAACTGGGGGCAATGCCCCCTCCCCCCCCCCCTAAAATTTAATTATATATACTGCTAAAAATTTATAGTTTCCCCTCCACATGAAAAATAATAAAAGCTCTAAGAAAAATTGAGATGCCACATATTTTTTTCCTGGGGAAACTGTCTGGACGATTAAGACGAAAAACAAAATATTTCTTTCTCTTGTTCTCCAGTATCTTTTTAAAGCACACGTTATTAATGTAGTAAAGCATCAGATGAGAACCGAAAATAATTATTCCAGACCAAACATCTAAATAATATTACTTGCAGCCATCGCCAGATCAGGCGTCACTCCAAGCCAAATGCATAATACAAACCAAAAAGTGCATCAGAATAAAATCAAAAGTAATTAAATGTATGTATGCTTAGATTTAGTATAGTTCTTAAGTTGTTAACATGAGCTAAAGTTCGAAGTTTAAATGAAATAGAAATCAAAATGGATAAATAAGAGGTATAAGGTTGAAGAGACAGATATAGAAATGGTAAGTTAAGAAATGTATTTCTATTTGTGATTGTTTAATTATATGTCCGATTTTATTAATATCCTGGTCAAGTACTGGAATTATGTGAAATGATTTGTTAATTTTTAAGAAGATCATTAGATTTGTATATTGATAAGAAAGTAGGAAACATAAATTTCCATGTCTCACTGAATTTTTTAGATTTATATATTTACGTAATACAGGCGGTCCTCGACTTTCACACATAATTGGTTCCTGAAAATGTGTGGGAATGTTGAATGTTCGAAAGTAGAGGGATGTAAAAAAATAAATCAAAATTATATTTTAAAATATTTATTTATCAATATACATAATTAAATTAACGAGGCGTGTTTAAGTGATTTTAGGTGTTTTCTTTATAAACTTGTCAAGAGTTAGTTGAATACCACCCTTTTTTTTACTTTTCTTGATAAAGAGTTCTATAACATGCTGTGTCTTTCTCAATCGCCCTACGTACTTGAGATGTACGTTCTCCATTGGGATCACATTCTTCCATGATAGTCAATAATTTGTCAAGATGCATGAAGGTTTCATTGATATTTGTAATTGTGTGAAGTCTTGATTATTTTATCAGCTTCTTCTTCCTCACTTTCCTTGTGTATTTCATATAACTTTTGTTGCTCAATTAAGTATTTATTTGACAGAGGTACTGAGTGAGATTCAATCAACTCATTAACATCTTCGTTGTTGATGTCCAAGTTTAATTCATTCATTAGACTAACTATTTCATCTGTGATAGTTTCTGGAGTTTCTTCAGAATCTATAAAATTACTCATCATTTGTGGGAATAATTGTTTCCAGGAACATTTCATTGCTGACTCTTTTATTTCAACCCACGTGTCTCCAATATTGTTTATTCCATTCCGTATATTATATTTATTCCAAAAATATCTTAATGTAGACCTACCTTTCCTGTCAGTTGCCTTGATGGCCTGATTCATTATTGTCTTCAATATTGTTTAAACATAGCTATCACTGTTTAGTCCATGGGCTGTATGAGGCAGGTAGTATTGGGAGGAAGAAACACAACATTGATTTCTGGGTATAAATTCTGCAGAAAGTTTGGGTTTCCTGGAGCATTGTCTAAGATTAATAATGCTTTAAATTGCAAATTTTTATTTTTACAATATTGCTTAACTGCCAGCACGAAATGGAAAGTGAACCAATCTTTAAATATTAATGCAGTAACCCAGGCTTTTTTTATTTGATTTCCAAATGACTGGAAGCATTTTTTTATCTTTCCCTTTCAATGCTCTGGGATTTTCTGCTTGATAAACTAACATTGGCCTCAATTTTAAATCACCAGCTAAGTTCCCACCAAGAAGCAATGTCAATCGGCTTTTAGAAGGTTTACGTCCAGGGGCGACTGATTCTGCCTTCGATAAGAATATGCGATTATGCATTTTTTTCCAAAATAAACCCGTCTCGTCTACATTGAATATTCGACTAGGAGAATATTCTCCATCTACAATAATTTTGGACAATGAAGAAATAAATTCTTTTGCAGCATCTTTATCTGCATCAGCCGATTTTCCAATGAATTTAATATTATGTAAAAAATACCTCATTTTAAATTTGTCGAACCAGCCATTACTTGCTTGAAACACCGTGTTAGAATCTTCTTTTAATCTAGTCTTCCAATCTTCATGCAAACTAAGAGCCTTAGCTTAAATAATTAAAGAACTCAGAGGGACACTCACAGTGACGTCCCAAGCGAGTTTTTGGAGAGTCATCCTCTTTACCTCCTCATCTCCATGGAGTATGAGCACGTTAAATCTGTAGATCCAAAAGTCCTTCTGAAAGGTGGTGGGTTTTGCTACAGTTCTTGTGGATGCCACCACCATTGATTTTCGATCTTAATTGGGGGCCACTATTCTGACCGTTCAAACAGTTGCCAAACTTTTAAATTAGGTCGGGCAGTCTGGATATTTCTCTATATTAAAAAGAAACGTAGCTGACGCCAACTCTGTTTGAAAAATTAAGCATGTCTAGAGTTTCTTTGTTTCAGACTGCAAAAATCATAACATACAAAAATATGAAATTTGGAACATATATAGTATAAAGAAATTTTAGAGGAACACACTGAAATAAACCGTTTTCCGATTTAAGCTTTAGCTTTAGTTTAAAAAATGTTTCATGTCGAAGAAAATGAAAAAATATTTGAGTTGCGAGTTAACATCCTAGACAGACCAGCTATAGCAAGATCGAGAATTTTTGCAGGCATAAACCTATATAGTTGAGTTTTTGTAAGACAGGGCCTTCTTTTAATGTCGATTTAGTTTATGAGTTACTGTATTTTTTATGCACTTCTAAAGTGAAAAATGTTCTTTTGTATTGACAAAGATATAATTGGTCGAGCCTATTTCCAATTTCTCTCTGATTGGTTGTTGGCAGAAACGCCAAGACTACATACGTCAAACATGGTAGACTACAAATTTATTTACTACGCTATGAACAATGTAGACAATGATATGCATTATGTTGAATCTTACAAACGCACAGAGCTTTTCACAACTATTGGTGTCATGAACAAATACGATTAAAGTGTAATTATTATTGCAGAACAAATATATTTCTTTTTGTAAGCTTGTTTGTAAGTATGCGATTGAAAGTTACATTTTTACATATTGGGGGAGGGGGGTGAAAGAGCTCGCGAAACCAGATCCAGGGTTTTGAAGAGCGTAAACGAACAAAAAACGGAGCTCCAACAGCCCAATTGGGCTGTTGGCTTGTGTAAACTACTTTAAGGTACTTTACACAAGCCAACAGCCATAGTATAGGAGACGAAAAAGATTGCAAACTGATCTCTGGCAGTAAGTAAACGGCAGCGAACATAGGGCAGAAACTCCCATGCTCCGATGGTTGGCAATTGTCAGTAAATTGGGGCATAAGATCAGGCGAGTTGTAACAGCTCATGAAGAAGTTCCAGGGTTTGGTAAACGGCAACAAACATGGGGCAGAGCTTTCATGCTCTGGTTGTCAATCATCAGTAAGCTGGGGAATAAGGTCTGAGTTGAAACAGCTAAAACAGAGAGTTCTAGGGGTTGATGAGTATAAGCGAACAAGTGACAAAGCTCCTATGGGCATATTACGCCTGTGTAACAGGTGTTAAGAAATAGTTTATGAAGCGAGCTCTGGGGATTAGGGAGCATCAGTGAACAGGTGCGGTCATTGAGTTCCATGGGTTGTCCAGCGTTATCAATGAGGAGGAACGAGAGCTGTCGTGCGCATCAATAATTGAGTGGCACATATTCAGTAGTAACTGCCCACATTTCAGTGTAAAAAAGAGCCTAATGCTATTTCATGTACACTGCTGGCCATTAAAATTGCTACACATTGAAGGCGGCATGCAACTAACGTCAAATTTGCATGAAAGGTACTACATGTTGGGATATGCAAATGATTAGCATTGCAGCGCATGCGCACAAAGCAGGTATGAGTAACGTCATCTACATTTTGGGCAAAGAATTTCTAACCGTACTTTCTAACCTTCTGTTTTGGGTACTTACGTATTAACTGTTGGAAAATTTAAAATTTGAAGATAGCAAAGCACGCACTGTCAGAGTCAATAAGTGTTGGCTGGGTCATGAAAGTACACAAGTCCAGTTTTAAAGAAAAACTTCGTTCACTTTATTTGGTGAAAAACGCAACTCGGCATATTACACGTACCTGGTAATTTTCCATGCCGTAAAACATCAAAAATATACTATGTACAAAAGATTTTTAGTTGTAAATGACTAGACAGAGATTTCTTGAAGCATTTGGTAGTAAGTTACTATACTACCTCTATCACTTGCGTGTATTTCAGCCACCATCACTTGGCAAAGGGAAACCAAAGGATAGAACATCAGGAAAATCTTTAAAGCGGCTTCCGAACGTTTGTAAGTAAATTTAACGTTCAATACATGCTGGTCCAAACTGACCACATCTGCATCCGTTTCGACTATTCACCGTCGTCAAACGATATTCCGCAGTGCTTCTGTCAAAAAAACATTTCTGTCTGCCTGCATCAGACCATCAGTGTCTATCTCGTCTGACTTCTTCAGACGTCTGATCTCGATCGACTCTCTCGACCTTCTCATTTGCTTCAAGAAACCTCTGCCCTATATATCCGAGAATGGACAGTTCCGGAAACGCCCCCGGATATGCAAATCAGATGCGTACGCATTGAGAACTGATTTGCATGAAACCTCATGTTGAAAAACGTCACGGTTCACGCCGGTGAACGGGAAGAGTCGTTCATATTAAATTTGCATAAACGCCCGTTCACAGGAACGTGAATCGCGATGTATTGATTATTTCCAACAATCGGCCCCCTCATGCAAATCCTTAAGTCTCAATGCATATGCAAAAGAAAACTTACTCTGAGAAACCAAGGTATATCAATAAACACCAAGGCCCCCAGTATCCTATCAAACATATAATGAAGGAAAAAATTTAAAGTATTATATCATTATTAAATTTAAAATAAAATGCATAAGTACTTATAGCATCTGAAAAATAGTTAAGTATTGTCGACAATATTGTAACAACAACATTTCACATCAAGTAGAAATTTATATACAACACAACTTCAATGCTTAAGTATCAGCATTCAAAAATTGAAATTTTAGTTTAAATTTAATTATAAGTATCCAAAATTTAAGTATAAGCACATTATCATATTAAACAAGTCAACTTTAAAAGATTAAGATTTTGTATAAGCATAGAATTTAAGTTTACTTTAAATTTGAGTATAAACACTATAATTCAAAAAGCTTAAAAAAATTTAGTCTATTAACACAATATAAGTATACATAATTAATACTATTAGACTGCATTGATATACCAAATATTTAAAAATACATGATGCAAGTAATTAGATAATAAAATTCCTTTATCAAAACTTTCAACACATACTTTTTACCAAGTTGAAAAATACAAAATTTTATACACATAAGCTATTATTTAGCATCATGCGGGTCATGGAAAATGGATGTATATACAAAGGTGTAAAGTGAAAAAGATTCAATATCACAAAAATTTATACTCAAGATATACTATCTTATATCAATGAGGTTTAAGATAAACAATAATGTATATATATGACATCTTAAAAAAAATTCCCAAGTTGTAAATTCAATTTAGTATTTAAAATTTTCTTTAGACTAAACATTTAATCTCAAAAAGTTTTGATTTAGTTTTTAAAAATTTTATTACAAAATTTAAGTATTATTTCCTTAGTCATTGGTTTAGTAAAGTGATCTGCTAAGTTATCTTTACTATTTACAAATTTAACATTAAAAGATTCATTGACTATTAAATTTCTTAGGAAATGATATCTAACATCAATATGCTTAGTTCTATTGTTTTCAATTGGAGAGTTAGAAAAATTAATGGCTGCTTGGTTGTCGCTAAAAATAACACTGTTACTTTTATTAAAGTTTAACCCAAGTAAATGACATTCTTCTATTATGTTTTGTACCCATACCATTTCCTTAGCGGCTTCAGTTAGTGATACGTATTCAGCTTCCATGGTTGATAAGCTGACACACTTATGTTTAAAGGTACGCCAAGAAATAGGTACATTGTCAATAAAGAGTATCATGCCTCCAAGTGAAACACGGTCATCTCTGTTTGCAGCAAAGTCAGAATCTAAGTAACAATTTAATTTTAACTCCTGAATGTTAGATAAATTCAACATATAGTTTTTAGTCTTTTCAACATATCCTAAAAGTCTTAACAATGCATCCCAATGCTTAATTCCAGGGTTTTCTTGAAATTGAGATAATATATTGATGGCGTAACAAATATCAGGTCTAGTCCGACTAGATATAAAAGCCAAACACCCAATTAAGCTCCTGTAAGGAAAACTTTGCATTTGCTTTATTTCTTCACTTGTCTTTGGACAATCTATTTTACTTAGAATATTCCCTTTAGAAATGGGAAGTGAAGTAACTGGATATTTATACTGTTGAAACATTTGACATACTTTATCTATATACTGACTTTGATGTATAAAAAATTTATTGTCACACTCTTTAAATTCCACGCCTAAAAGTTTTCTAATTTTTCCTAATACCTTGATATCAAATTCTATGCTAAGTAATGAAACAATGTGGTCTATGTCCCTTTGATACTTTGAGAAGAGAATTATGTCATCCACATAGACTAGCATAAGAACTTTGCTATTGTAAATATATGCACAATTACACCATTGAAGTTTTAAAAAATTTAATTCTTTTAATTTGGTGTCAAGTTCATTAAACCATTCTCTTCCACTTTGATGAAGACCGTAAATGGCTTTCTTCAACAAACAAACATAATCAGGCTGTTCCTGATTGACATAACCTTGAGGCTGTTTCATATATACCTTTTGACTCAATTTAGCATAGAGATAGGCAGATTTGATATCTAATTGGAAATGCATCCAGCCAAGCATGCATATGAAAATTGAGAAGAATGCTCTAATTAAGTTGAAGTTAACAACAGGGCTAAAAACTTCATCGTATGATTCTCCCTTTTTCTGACCATACCCCTGGGCTACCAAACGAGCTTTAAACCTCTTGATTTTCCCATTCTCGTCTTTCTTAATGGTGTAGACCCATCTACTGCCTATATGCTTTTGTGAGGTGGATGCAGGAACTAGTTCCCAGACACCCCTCTCTTGCATTACGGCCATTTCTTCATCCATAGCATTACACCATTTCTCGGACTGGGAAGATTTAATAGCAGCGTTGTACCCTTTTGGTATATTTATTTCAATATTGCTTGCTTCTGGTCTGCCTCTGACCCTTTTAAGACCTTTATTTTCCCGAAAATTAAACAGTTGCTGATCAAATTGTATATTCCTTTTATCACAATATTTCTTAACATCATTGTGTGACCTCAGCCTTTTATTATCTCCTTGAGCGTAATAATACACATCGGTTCTACTCCCATCGGGTCTTGGAACCGTCTTTCGCTGCCAAGCAATATCCGAGCAAGGAGTCATACTGGAGTCAGCAGGAGAGTCCGTTTCCTCACTGGATTCAGACGGATCGTCACCAGTGTCTTCACTCTCTCCTGCCCCCCCATCAGACTGCTCTCTCGGATATTCCCCGTCGGAGTATTCTGAAAGGTTATCTCTCGATATCCCTGAGGAGATATTTCTGGGACAAATTGGGTCCAGGATGCCTTCCACTACATCACCCTCATCAAACCTCACATTGCAGGTCTCAATTGTTCGTTTCTCTCCTGACAAAAATATCCTATAGCCCTTAGTTTTAGTAGCATAGCCTACCATCACCCCTTCTGTAGCTTTCATGTCTAACTTCTTTCTGAGCTGACTGGGTTTGCCTACATATGCTCTACAACCAAAGGTTCTAAGATGTTTGACTGAAGGTTTTCTACCACTGTAGAGTTCATGTGGAGTTTTTGTCTTAAATTTGTGACATATTCGATTTTTAGTGTATGTAAAACACAATATTGCTTCCGCCCAGAATCTGTCATGCAATTTGCAGTCGTTCAACATGGCTCTAACACAGTCAAATGCGGTTAAGTTGAATCTCTCTGATACTCCATTTTGCTGTGGGGTATATGTATTAGTCCTCTCAGCCTTAATACCGATACCCTTCAGGTAATTTTTGAACTTATCATGGCAGAATTCCATCCCATTATCCGTCCGGATACATAGAATTTTAGTACCTAACTGCCTTTCTTCTCTGGCCTGAAACTCTTTAAAATGTGAAAATACTTCTGACTTCTGTTTCATGAGGTAAACAAAAACTTTTCTACTATAATCATCTGTTATAGTTAAGACATACTTGTTCCCACCATATGAGGCTGTGGGTAAGGGACCACACACATCCATGTGTAACAATTGCAATGGTTTAGTGGACCTTATCCTACCGGTGGGTTTATATGATACTCTCCTAGACTTAGCCAATTTACACGATTTACAATTTAACTTATTGTATTTAAGCCTAGGAAGTCCGTTTACAGCAGAAACTTTGCTGGTTTGGAGAAGATATTCAGCGTTTATGTGGCAATATCGTTTATGCCAAAGACAGTTTGTACTATTAAGTTCAGTTACAGAACTGCTAGGCTTAGATATTGAACTATCCACATTTCTATTCTGCTTAGTTTTTGTTTTGTCAGATTTAAATTTAGTTTCTTTAAGATTAGGTGCTATTTTTACTTTGTCTATTTTTCTGGAAGCACTAGGATCCCTATCCTTGGATTTCTTATCCTTTTTGTGTTTCTTGTCTCCATCTCGATCCCTATCTTTAGATTGACGGTTTTCTACGTTATGTTGTTCCTGGGTACTATACTTAGGTTTTAAAAAATACAACCCATCCTTTCTTTTTGCATAAAAGAATTTCTCCCCTTTAGGTGTAAAAAACCATAGAACCCCATTAGCTCCATTAAAACTAAAATTTTGTTCCTCAAGAACAGATGCAGCTAATAAATTTCTCCTAAGTTTAGGAGAATACATAACATTTTCCAATTTGATAATACTTTGCTTATCCTTAAATTGGACATACATTTCCACCGTCCCGATAGCCTCAACTGGACTTTCGACATCCCCTACTGCTAGCGACATTGAAGTGCCTTTGCACTCATTAAATTTTGAAAATAACTTAATGTTATTACAGAAATGTCGCGTAGCAGCAGTGTCTACTACCCAGCTGAGTCTATCGCTAGGATCGATTACAGTATTAGCCTCAATCTGTGGAGACCCAAGAAATTCCACAATACTAGATCCATTATTTCTACTGCAATTAGATTTAGTATGACCTAGTTTGTTACACTTAAAACACTTAATTTTACTTTTAGAAATATTTACATTATGACTAGAAGTATTTACATTAGACACATTATGAGATACATTTGGAAATTTAAGTTTAGACACTTTTACTCTATTTACAAATTTCTTAGAAGTAAAATATGCAAAATTTGAACTCACAGTTTTGGAAAAGTCACTTGCTTGCTGCCTCAGCCGGCTCTCCTCCGCTGCTAGCTCTGCTTGTATTTTGCTGAGCTTGAAGTCCGAGTCATTCCATCGATATATAATTTGAACGATACCTCGGAATTCTTCCGGAAGGTACCGTATCGACTGGAATGCTACATATAGGTCTTCAATGGGGTGTTTCGCGTCTTTAAGCCTCGTCACGGCCTTCCGCAGTCTTGAGCAAAAAATATCAACAGGCTCGTCTGGCTCCGGCCGAACGTCGAAGAACTCATCTAGTAATCTAACCAGGTTGGCTCTGGAAGGCGCTTGAAAATGTTCTTTCAAGGTATTCCATACTTGACTAGGTTCGTCGGTGACGTTTATCAACTCCTTGTATTCCGAGGATAAACTTTGATAAATGATGGCGAGCGCTCGGTCTTTCCTCCGATAAAAATCATCGTAGTCGCGACGACTCGCGGTTGCGTCTTCTTCGATAGGCTTAGCACTTCCATCTACGTGTCCGAAACATCCTTCTCCCTTGAGGACGAATGAGATGTCGGTACACCAGGTGACGTAGTTGTCCCGCGTCAGCAACTCCGTTCTACTTGCCTCCATGGCCACTCGTAGTTTTGAAGAAGCAGAAGCAAAAGTTCTTGTACACTGTTTACGTTTATACTGTTGCGTTTCGTTGTTCACACGAACTTCAAAATGGTGCCAGGTGCGGCCCCCATCTGAACACTGGAACGATTTCTTTAAAGATACTTGCACTTATGACTCTATTGGGCGCTGAACTGGCCCGTAACCGTTTCTGTTGGAAAATTTAAAATTTGAAGATAGCAAAGCACGCACTGTCAGAGTCAATAAGTGTTGGCTGGGTCATGAAAGTACACAAGTCCAGTTTTAAAGAAAAACTTCGTTCACTTTATTTGGTGAAAAACACAACTCGGCATATTACACGTACCTGGTAATTTTCCATGCCGTAAAACATCAAAAATATACTATGTACAAAAGATTTTTAGTTGTAAATGACTAGACAGAGATTTCTTGAAGCATTTGGTAGTAAGTTACTATACTACCTCTATCACTTGCGTGTATTTCAGCCACCATCACTTGGCAAAGGGAAACCAAAGGATAGAACATCAGGAAAATCTTTAAAGCGGCTTCCGAACGTTTGTAAGTAAATTTAACGTTCAATACATGCTGGTCCAAACTGACCACATCTGCATCCGTTTCGACTATTCACCGTCGTCAAACGATATTCCGCAGTGCTTCTGTCAAAAAAACATTTCTGTCTGCCTGCATCAGACCATCAGTGTCTATCTCGTCTGACTTCTTCAGACGTCTGATCTCGATCGACTCTCTCGACCTTCTCATTTGCTTCAAGAAACCTCTGCCCTATATATCCGAGAATGGACAGTTCCGGAAACGCCCCCGGATATGCAAATCAGATGCGTACGCATTGAGAACTGATTTGCATGAAACCTCATGTTGAAAAACGTCACGGTTCACGCCGGTGAACGGGAAGAGTCGTTCATATTAAATTTGCATAAACGCCCGTTCACAGGAACGTGAATCGCGATGTATTGATTATTTCCAACATTAACGCCACTGCGTTGCGCTAATGCGCCAATAAAGAGCAATCTTGTTCGCACACGCACGCAGTGATCTTTTGGATTCCTTGTTGCTTTGTTGTTTGCTGATTTTTGACGCCATTTTTTAGTGCTACGAAAATGCGTATTTGGGATTTGCCAGAAACCGAACAAGATGCAATTTTATATTTTCAGGAGCGAAATATTTTACCAAAAAAACGAAAATGTACCAATTCCCATGACATGAAACTTTATTTTGGTAAACGTATGTTTTGGAAATGTAATTTGAAACAGTGTGATCAGCAAGTGGGACTTAGAAAAGACAACTGGTTTGAGGGAAGCAGAATTCAATTTTGTTCAGCTTTGAGATTCATATACTGCTGGTGCGAGGAGCTGACGTCGATTAAATTTTGTGAAAAGCAACTTGATTTATCGGATAAAACTGTTATAGATTGGAACAATTATATGCGTGAATTATGTGTCTTGGATATGGGGAATGAACCAAACAAGAAGGTAGGTGGACCAGATTGCATTGTGGAAATTGATGAAAGTTTATTTACTAAATGTAAAAATAATTCTGGTCGAGTATTACCCGAACAGTGGGTGTTTGGTGGTATATGTAGAGAAACAAAAGATTCGTTTGTTTTCACTGTTCCTAATAGAACTGGCTCTACCCTTCTTGATAAAATTATTGAAAACATTGCAGATGGTAGCACAATTTATTCTGACAGTTGGAAAGGTTACCAAACAAATAGAATAGAAATAGAAGGATTCCTACATGCTAAAGTTAATCATAAATACAATTTTATAAATCCTGATACAGGATTTCATACACAAACAGTTGAAAGAATGTGGGGCAGTGCTAAATGGAGGAACAAGAGACATAGGGGGACAGCGAGACATCATTTGGAATCTTATTTATCAGAATTCATATGGCCACAGCATCATGTGAAAGAAAATAGAGACTGTTTTGAATCTATGTTAAACTCTATATCGGCCCATTTTCCACCGAAATCCGATTGACTGCTTTGTTTTTAAATAAAGTGTTTTATTTTATGATCTGTCGCAAAAATTTTAGGTGTAGATTGGCGGCACTTAAAAACCGCCAAATCTGTAGCTGCGGTGGCGTTAATACGTAAGTACCACATTTTTGTATAAAAGGGAGGATTGCACAGCGGGTTTCTCATTCGGAAATCGCATTTGAACGTTGCTTGTGTGAAGGTCGTGTTATGCCTCGTGTAAAAAGAAGGAACTCCTACCAGCACATGTCGAAATTTGACTGCGGTTTATCGTTCCACGACATTGCTGCTCGCGTTGGTCGGAATCCCATGACTGTCAGGCGAATATGGAATCGATGGATCCAGGAGCACCATACTGAACGCCATGCAGGATCTCAGCGGCCCCGGGCCACTAACGCCCTAGCTACGGATCATAACACGTCAGAAATGTAACGGCAGCTGTCCACATTACCGGCTATGTGAACAAGATGTGACCGGGATGTGTACCCAATGGCACCCCATACTATCACGCCAGGTGCTGGGCCTGTATGACGATGAAGAATGCAAGCTGGCAACGTTCGTTCTCTTCGGTGCCTTCATACACGGATACGTCCATCATGATGTTGTACGCAGAACCGGAATTCGTCTGATAAAATGATGTGGTGCCACTCCCGTGTCCAGTGTTGTCATTCGTCGCACCACTGTAGGCGCGCCTGTCTCTGCTGCAGCGTCAAGGGAAGCTGCAACAATGGCCACCATGCTGACAGTCCGTGATGCTGCAGACGTCGTCGCACTGTCCGTGCGGACACTTGTCGACCTTCAAACGAGCCAAGCTCCTGATTCAGGGTACGTGACGTGGCTATACTATTCCGCAGGGCCGTTAGGACATGTCTGTCCTCTCGGACGTTAGGGGTCCGAAGCCGCTGAGATCCTGCATGGCCTTCAGTATGGCCCTTCTGAACCCATCGATTCCATATTCGCCTAACAGTGCTGAGATCCCGACCAACGCAAGCAGCCGGAACGATAAACCGCAGTCCTGATAGGCTACGATCGAATTTCCATATGTGCTGGTAGGAGTTTCTTCTTACACGAGGCATAACATGATCTTCACATAAAGAACCAACATGCTATTTCCGAATGAGAAACCCGCTGTGCAATCTTCCCTTTTATACAGAATGTAGATGGCTTTACTTATACCTACTTTGTGCGCATGCACTGCAATGCTAATCATTTGCATATCCCAGCATGTATTCCCTTCCATGCAAATTTGACGTTTGTTGCATGCCGCCTTCATGGTGTAGCAATTTTAATGGTAACCACCCTACTGCTTTGCTCTACAAACGCATTGCACTTTTTAAACAAAGTAATTTTTAGCTATAGTCCTGTTTAGCTGATTCTCACGAGTCTACGTCTACCACCCTTGTGTCACACCAAATTTACTGTCCGAAAAGATTGTATTCAAAGCATCATTTCTAACTATAAAGTTCTTATAGAATTAGAGGAACTTACCAAAGAAAATTCTGATGTAGGCCAGCAAATCACAGGACTGATACATTCATTCGAGCTGTTTTCTATCTATGTTTGTGTGAAACTGCTTTCGGCAGCAAAAGCGATCAGCAAATAGTTACAATTAAATTCGATATTCTCGGGAAAAAACAACTTCTATTTATACACTGTTGTCATATTTTGAAGATATTTCACTATTGAAACGATAATAGTTTCGACGAATTTTGGAATTTTATTCCAAATTTAGTTGAGAATTTGGCTAATCCACCAATATTGCCATAAACTCGTAAAATGCCTAAAAGATACAATGAAGGATTGTTACCTTCTATTTTTCAAACACCAAAGGATTACTTTAGAAAATAATATTTCGAATTGCTGGATGTTCTAATATTTTCCGACCGGTTTTTAAATAAGCACATTAAACTTCCGGAGAGCTTGGAAAAGTTTACTATTACCTGCAGCAAATATCAATGAAATGAAGCTTAGAACCAGAAGAGTTTCAGGAACTTGCATAAAGAAAGATCGACGAAATATGCAAATGACTATAGTACGTTACCGAATTTCATAAAATCATTGGGTGATAAGTATAAGCATGATTTGAACTTCCAGAAAATTAACATTTCTACAATATACGAAATTTTGAAAAGGAACCATCAATTATCGTTAAATGCGTTGAGAGATACAGAAACTCTTGCAAATATATCTAACTATACCTGTGACGCGAAAGTACAGAGTGTGAACTGAACATGTTTTGGAACCTCTATAATACGAACACATTATTTTTAGCTTGACGACCGTGTGTGTGTTTGTCTGTCTGTGCAATGTATGTATCCACTCTAACTCAAAAACTAATGGATCAAATATCATAAAATTTGGTAGGTAAAGAAGTCACTTGTGTGTGACCTGGTTCTGATTAGTTTTTGGTACGATTTGGGATAAAAGAACCTGCCTTTTTGGGGTAAATGGCCCCCAAAAATTGTCTGTATCCACTCTATCTGAAAAACTAATCAACCAAATTTCACAAAATTTGTTAAATAAGTCACTTGTAAGTTACCCTGGTGCTGATTAGATTTTGGTACGATTTGAAATAAAAGAACCTGTCTTTTTTTTTGCGAAATGGCCCGAAGAAATTGTACGTATCAACTCTAGCGGAGAAACTAATAAACCAAATTTTACAAAATTTAGTAGATAAGTTGCTTGTGGGGTTCCTTGATGTTGGTTAGATTTTGGTATGATTCAAACAAAAAAAACCTTGCCTTTTTAGCGAAATGACCCGCAAAAATCGTCAAGAAATAAAATAAAATACTACACATATATCAATTAAATACATGTTTTATACGTAATTTTTGACGATGAAACGAATAAGATGGAATTTTAAGATGGAATTACTTTAAGATGGAACATTTTCGAGATATTTAAGATTTTTAATTTAGGGGAATTAAAGACGTTTTTCACAGTGAAAAACTATTTAATAAAATTTATTAGTTGCATCCCTTGACGGTTATTCTGATACTGACTAGATTTTGGCATAATTTGGAAAAATATAACCTTTTTGCGAAATGGGCCGCAAAGTTCATAAAATGTGAAATACATATAATTGCTGAAATGAAATAATTAATTACTTGTTCTTCATGTAGCTTTTAACAATACAGCGAAAAGGGCTGACTCTAGGATGAACCTTTCTCGAGATAATTTAGTTTTTTAGAATTTTGAAGAGCTGAAGTACTGAAAGTGCATTAAGTTGCTAAATGAAATGAACATGCATTAAAACTACCAATTGGGTATGATATTAGAAACGTATCCATGTTACTTTCTTTTATTAAACTCAATTTAATGCATCATAAAATAAAAAATAAGAAAATGAATTTGTTGGGAAGTCATGTGCTGCTCACATCAGATTTTTATTATTGTTATCAAAAAAGTATTCAACTCACACGTTGCATAATATTCTTAATTTTATTTCAATACGGAAAAAGAAAAAAAATCAAGTGCTCTGAATTTATTTGCAAATATTTTCTATTTTTTGTCTTTTAACTTTTATGCGTACTAATAAAATGCTGTGCGTAATGCATGAAGGTGAGGATCTCTAAAATTTGCATTAGTGTGCGTAACAAAATAATTTTCCTCCCCCCCCCCCCTTACACACACACACCACCACCACCTAAAATTTATTCGTTCCGCCGCCTATGGGAGGTGATGATAATAATGTGACTCGACTCTCTCTGTCTTTATATATATATATATATATATATATATATAAATTAGTAAATCCAATGTTAGAATGTAAGTAGTAACTCATAAAACACTTCCAAAATTTTCTACAAAATACAAAGAAATAAAAGAAATTAAGACATAAAGAGGAAATAATAAAGCATAATGCGGGTCATAAAGACAAAGACAATCAACAAATTTCAAAAATGAGGAATGAAAATAGGAAAACTAAAAAATCAAGCAAAAAAGCTTGCACATGCAAGAGCTTATATATATGTGTGTGTGTGTGTGTGTTGAAAACCCAGACCGTCCGACTCATCCAGTGGACTTGAGCAACTATTTGGACGACCGGATATGTGTGTCTCACATTTCAAATCTTGGAGGCCCAAACTAACCAGGCAGGTTCGACATAAAATTTGGCATTTTGTTCTTTATGGTTTTTGTTCTTATGGCTATTTTGATTTAGAACCCGATTATACCAGACCATCTGGTCTTCGTCCTGCAAAACTTCAACTATGTAGGTACATGACTGCAAACATTCATGGTCAAGTCTGTCCTGGATGAGAACTCGCAGACCGCATATCCTTTCTTTGATTTTAATATTAAATATTTCTTAAATTAAATTTTAAATCGAAAACCAGTTTATATCAGCGTGTTCCCCTAATATTATTTTTGCAAATGTTTCAAATTTAATTTTTCTTTTAATGCTGTAGTTTTTGAGGTACGTGACAGAAAAACTCGAGGGACATGAAATATGTCAAACAGTGGCAACGGCGTCAGCTACATTCAATTAGTCATAATATAATATTTTTATCAAAAATTTATTAAATTTCATATTCATATAAAAAAAAAAGCATTTTTGATCGCGCCCCCAATCTCTACGTCTCTGCATGAGCAAACTATATATAAAGAATATTGTAAGAAGAATATTAAAGAAAAAATATTTTTTTCTTTCTGTTTTACTATTTTTCGCATTCAAGGAACTATAAGCTATACTAGGCCCTTCTAGGTCCCATCTTGGTGTCCAATAAAATTAATTTCACTGCAATATTTGCTTATCTGTAGCGTGGTTCCGCAAAATAGAACCTGAAACTTTTTCATAAGTAAATAACAAAGGGGAAAGAGCACGGTTTCTTTCAAGCATACTTACGGGCATTGGCGCCGAGTTTTCAAAATCTCAGGGGAAGCACAATCCGATAAAGTTATAAAAGATTCACAAAGTCGATAAAGATATAACAACTTACAAGGCCGCATTGAAGAAAGCAAGCGTATGTCAGTTAGGTGACTACAATTGGTTCGAGGTCATTTTAAACCCCTACTTCAGACCAAAAGAAACAGTAAGCCCCCTTAACAACGGCCAAGAACGAACTGCCCAACGAACGCCAGTAGTGGTAGCGCGTACTGTTATTTTGGCCTGAAGAAGGGGGATTATAATGCGATCGAAGAAAATGTAGTCACCTAACTGACATATATATGCTTTCAAGGAAGTTTTGTAAGTTATTGTCTTACAAGCAGCAGTTTTGAAGTGAGATAACAGAGTCATGGGGATTGCACACGGACCAGAGTTCGATTTCCGGTTTTGCCTAAACTGTTCCAGTGTACGAGCACGTTAAATTTGTGGGTTTGAAAGTCCTTCCGAGCGGTTGGTAGCAAAGGAAGGAGGGTCGGTCCCTGTGGATATCGCCCCCACTGGGTTCCAGTCTAAATTAGATGGCATTGTCTCGGTGGTCTAAACAGATATCTTACACCTTCGGGTAGGCCGGACGGACTGGGTCGAAAGAAAAAATTATAAATATTTTTATGCAAAATTTGGATAACATGTTGGTTCCGTCGACATGTCTTATCACAACTAAAACGTTAATATTTTTATCAGGGGGTGGGCTGAGTATACCTAGTGGGGCTTAGATCCCTCTGGCCCTTGCCTGACTACGGTGCTGTGCCAAACGTCCGGTGCTCACCAGGAATAAAGCACAACTCTCTTCAATGAAGACAGCTGTGAATAACTTGAGCTACCCTTTGCAGCTTAAAACGGTATGGATGCCACCTGTAAAGACAGCACTGGTATATAGAATCCCGGAACAATTACAGATAAGATCTCTTTAGGTAGACAAAATAAGTTATCTCTACTTCGTGGTAATCATTTATAGTTATTACTGGAGGGAAGCAACTATTTTTTAGAAATGTCAATAACATGGCTGTAAATATTCCATTTCTCTTTGAATTAGGTGGTCAGTCGAAAAAGTTCTGGTAACCAGGTGTTTTTGTCATTAGCGTAAACATGTTTCCTGGGAGTAAAGATGAGCTTGGTTAGTGTGCGAAATAGTTTAGGGAGCTATGGTAAGGAAAATGTGAGCAAGATTGAACTGAAATGTGACATTTACATTGATAGGATTTTCTTTCAATTATTTTTATGTTTAAAAAAATTTCATTTTTTGCTATTTCGTAAAATATGAAATTAGAAAATAATCTTCAAATTTCCCAGCATCTGGAAAATTTCAGAGGGGGCTCGTCTCCCCCCTCCCCCGTAATCAGCGCCTATGCCTACGGCCTACGGGGCATACTTTGAGACGAGTATTTTCCCCTCCCCGCACGGAGACATTTTATATTAACCTAGTTTCTATTTATATGCCACAGCATTTAGATATATTTACATAGGAAAAATAGAAAACTCCCTCCCCCCGACCAAAAAGTCCTGAAAGAATCACTGTGAAGGAGAGGGACGGAATCGAAGAATTGTGGTTGTGGAAAGTAGGCGACTGTAAAATGTATATTGGGGGAAGTATTTTCCCACTTGCCATCGCTCACTTATGACACCCTTATCTCTTTTACCCTGTAGTAGTCTAGCTAGTAGATATATGATAACTGTAGAAAAATGAATGCAGTGGCAGTTCACTTCCACAAGTCATTTTTACATATCTGTGTTCTTAAAAGTCATACATTATCAGTTATTATAAGTAAAGTTAGCCGTATATTATACGTTAAAGACTGAGGATTAATTCAGAAATCAAGAAATTCTGTTATGATTTGTTTGATTCCTGACTAAAAACTCAAATTTTATCAATTTCATTCCTTTATTGTTAATATTTTCAGCTTTCCCTTGCCTTGTTCACCTTATCAATAATAATAAAACAAATGTCATCAAAATGCAACTGAAACAAGAATATTAAAAATTATGAAATGTATTTAAAATTATGAATAATTTTGGCGGGATTTTTAACAATTTTATGGCAACGTTGTGTTTAAAAACGCGGGACGCGCTGGTTTTGCTTTTTTATCTTTTGAAAGACTGTTGAGGAGGTGACGCTTTGCTGTTGGTCTTCCGGCTTTTATTTTTTACAAAGTAAGAACATTAAACATTTATTGATAATTATTTTTAAACTTTTCTATTATATTTAAAAAAATAATCTTTGCAATATTTTTATATTTTTCCTGATGTAAATATTTATTTGGCATCCATAGCTTTATAGCGTCCCTAGCGTCATCTTGCTCTGATACACTAAAGTGTAACGACATTTTCTACTGGAAAGGGATAAAATTAAAGTATGATTTACAAACTAAATTTTATTATATATTATATGATTTTTTTAATTTATTTTGGTATTTTTAAAGAATTATTTATGTTTATGTAACACCATCATGAATAAATCGCTAATTAACTCAATTTGAATTATTGATGTTAGTTCCATTTAGTGTACGTATACTGTAATTTGTGAACCAAAATATTATTTTAATAATAATATTTCGATTAATTTTTAATTTTAGTACCGTTGTTTGTGTGTTTACCATTTTGGATTTTGATCGAAATGGCAAATCTTTGGTGTTATCTTTTATTTTTTCACGTAACATAGCTCATTCATAAAACCTAATTATTTTTCCTTTTCTAAGAATATAATCTAAGATAGATTAAGCAATAGCTGTACTTTTTTTAGGTGTTAACCTAACTTATTAACCATTTATAATAATATCAAACATGACTATCAATTATATTTACTACATGTAATTTAATTATAAAATAACTTATTTTAATATCTTCAGTTTGTATAATTTTTTATTAATAAAACCTGCTCTGTACATGAATATGAAAGTATAAAAATTAAAGCACTCATTAATTTTCTTATTAAACTTTTAAGAAAGGTAATTTTGTTTAAATAATTATATAAAAATGCTTAAAAAATTCGGAGAAAAATAAATATCAAGGAAATAATAAACTGTCGTTGAACTCTTAAGAAACTAAACAATCGGTGGTGGTTCCTCAGGTGAAGCAGTGCTTCATTCTGTGTCACCTGACTTTATTGGTTGAATTGGTTATTATTATATTTTGGTGAATTTTTCAGCCTCGTTTAGCTATTTTTAGACATTATTTGACAACACTTATGCCACTAGTACAATTGTTGTGATGATGTTCTTTGTCGAGGAGGAGGGAAGAATCCCACCACTCAATCTGCTTCACCCATTCGTGAGTCACAAGCCGCCACTGCAAATAATTTGAAAAATTCTAAAAATATCGAACAATTTTTTAATATGGCAATCCAGAGATTAAAGTTATTCCAAAATTATTAAGAAAGAATCAAGAGAACTTTTTAAAAGTAATTTTGAAGGGTGTATCTATAGTAAATTATAAGAAAAAGAAATATCTTGGGCTGTTGGGCAAAGTAAAATATGACTCCCTTTTAAAATTATAAGGTTATCGGAGTAATTTCCCCAAAAATGTAGATTTTCAGCATAAAAAAGAAAATTAAAAATTTTTATCTATGTGGCCATGATTTCAAATATAATATTAAATCAATTAAGACCAAACTGAATTTTGGCGGTATATCAGAATCTTGTACGGTCATTCTTTCTCTGTCTTGTGTGTTCGACAAATTGGTGATAAGTAAAAAAGATAGTAGTATCATTTGGCGACTTCCTGTTCGCAGGTAATTTTTCTGTGACTGTTGTAGGTTGTGCCCACTTCTGTTGTATTACATTAACTGCATATATTTTTCACTTGCTGTGCAACTTATGTCATGATTTTGTCTTTTACAATCCTTATTGTTTGTGTAAAATGAGTGTTTCTGTGTGTGATTTTTAGGAAGGGCTATGGCACACTGCACTTTGTTTATAAAATGCATCTTTAGCTCATTAAAAAAAAAAAAAATTTTTGTCAAATTTTATGCAAATTTAAAAATTTTTACAGGTGATCCTCTTACCGGCTGCCCATTTCTTTACTCCATGTTTTTGGACTAGTCGGTCGACCTGGGCTTTCGAGGTGATCCTCTTGATTTTTAGCCAAATTTGGCAAAAAATCAAGAGGAAAAAGTTTTATGAACAAAAACACATTTTAAAAATCAATGCAAAGCTAAAAATATAAATTGTGTAACAAACCATTGAAGATCAGAGGTCGTCGCTATGCATCTAGAAATACTTTGTGCATTATCTCGCAAGAGCATTTTTTTTCACTACTGGGTCCAACACTACTGATTATTGGAGGTCAGGGATGCGAAATTTCAACTTTGGTTTGGCTCTATATGTCACATTTTTAATTGCTTTGTGACACTTTGAGATGAATCAATCATGCCTTATGATGATAACTACGGTTGCTGAGCTTATTATCAGAGGGGATATTTCAAAATGGTTTAAAATCATATGGTCAATGTAAAATGAAACTAAAATCAGCATACTAACATGCAGAAATACGAGTAGAATCCTGCTTACTGTCTTGAAGAGGGTTTCCAGAGCTACCGAAAAGTTACCAAATGGAACTATTGTTCCATTTATCGCTAGGCAAGACAAAAAAAAAAAAACTACCGGGTGCTGCAATTTCAACCTTGTTTGTTTTCAAGAAACATTTAATACAAAATTGAAAAAAACCCTAAAATTATACTCCTGATGTTGATAAATGAAACATTTTTTATAACAAAAGCATCTCACAAAAAGAAAATTGCTGTAAAGTTTTCTTGCACCAGGAAGCAAAACACTTCTCTCTTCAGCCTCCTCTTCCTTTCTGCTTTGAATTTTGTGATCACAAAGCACATCTACTAAAATCTTACTTGCAAAGATAAAAAATAACATATTTTAACTCAATAAATGGAATTTTTTCAAGCTATCCTTTACTAAAATGTTGAGAAGAAAAGATTGAATTGAGTTATCTTTTGTAAAATGCTAAGGAAAAAGGTTAGTTGTTAAAAAGTGTAATTTAATAAAGCTCATTCTGATTGACATCTACAAACACTAAACCATAGCTAAAACAGACTTCTGGTGTTCGCTGGATGCAAATTCATTTTAATCATTTTGTTATGTTATATTATGTGTTGTGTATTCTAACTTTTTGCTTCAATGACACAATTTTATTTTACAAACATTTGTACATTGTACAAATGTTTGTAAAATAAAATTGTGTCATTGAAGCAAAAAAGTTTGAATTCTAACTCATTTTTAATAGGATGAGAAAATTCCGTTCAATTTAGTTAGTGGAAATTCTGGGAAATATTTTGTATGATGCATTTTGGTGTCCAACACCATCTTTTAACAAACATTGCAATTTGTATACATAAACATAATGTCTTGTAAAATTTTTGATTAGCATGTCTGACTCTGAAACTGGTGGTGATGCCAAGAGGGGGCGTGCCCGTGCAAAGAAAGCAGCAGAACCTAGAAGTGTATGTAATTTTTTCATTTCTCATGATTTATGCAATTTTTTTTTTACTCTATCAATATCATATGTTATATTTTTTTTATAAAAAGTAATAATTACCTTAGAATATTGTAGCATTCTGTGTAAGCAAAGATAGGCAAAATACATAGAAAATGTATTTTCAATATAAAATACAAAATGCATAGGTTTTAAGCAGGGTTTGGCAATTTAAACGTCAGACTAGTTTTTGACAAAAATGGTTTAAAACTAGTTAAACTGTAAAAAACTAAATGAAGTGGGCAAAATGCATTTAATTTAAAATTAGAGAACTGTAGATGTTGTTTTAACAATGTCCATATATTATGATTATGTAATTACAATACAAATATTGCTGTCAAAAATATTTTTGCCTTCAAAAAATATGGCGAAACAGTGAGAAAAAAAAACCCTACCAGTTGTTGTTTGAATCACTGTACCAAAAAATATAAAACATAAAAATGAAAGTAAAATTATCTGAAATTTTTATTCATAAAATATTGCACAATTTATTTTTATACTGTTTTATTTAGCCCCCACCCCACCCACGTTTGGGTTAAATCTTTAAATCTATTTTTGACCCATTTCTACCAAGTAGATTTTTTTCTTGAAATTTTACACTATGTAACTGCAATGACAATGTAACATTTTTAATTAAATTTGAATCGATTTCTTTCCCGAATTAAAATAAATAAAATGTGAAGCAAGATCCTTCAGACGATGACATGACTTATCTCCTTTGTAAACATAACAAGGGTCCATAGTAGAAATTCCTCCCACAGTCAGAGACGCTTGCAGATAAAAAAGATAGAAGACTTGACCCCTGGAGGTCAGAGCTTTGCGATGCCAAAAGAAATTGGTTTTTAAATAAAATCTCAAATTTTAACACTTTTGAATAAAGTCACTAATTTTAGGGCTTTTAAATGAAATCACAAATTTTATCACTTAAGTAAAATCGCAAATGTTAGCTTTTAAACAGAATCTCAAATTTTAACGCTTTTAATGAAATTGCAAATCTCCGTACTTTTAAATATAATTACGAATTTTGACAATTTTTCATAAAGATAGCTAATGTAATTTAATAAAGATCACAAATTTTATCACATTTCATTTTCAACATAATTAAAAAGAAGAAAAGTGGAGATTTTTCCATCCCACATCTCTAGTTGTAACTAAGTAATATAAAACATACTACTAAAGAATTAAAACTCTTGACAAAAATATGCACTGATCTTGAACTGTGAATGCAATCTCAAGTTGTTTGTTTTATTATAGGATAACAGTGAAGAGCCAAAGGCAAAGAGGGGTCGAGGAAGACCAAAAGGCACTGCCAAAAAACCCAAAAAGGTAAAGTTTGCTATTATTTCACTTTCTAGGACAACATAAATAACATTACATAACACATTCATCATTTTGAAATAAAATTGAAAATCTGTCTGTTTTTCTCATCATCACGAGAGAAAGGTTTGTCTCATCATCACAAGAGAATGGTCTGTTTCATCGTCACGAGAGAATGGCTGAACAAAAGCATATTAAATTTTGTGGGTAGCCATGAAATGGTTTCACTTAAAATTTGGTCCATGTTTTGAGTTTCTAGGACCAGGGCCCAGGGGTTATCGATATATTGATTAAAATTACAATTAGACATTCCATAGAAATAACATTATGCAGCCAATATTTTTTCTGTCAATTTATTTGAAAAAAATGATATGTCACTTAGCAATAGGGATGTCACGAAACCAAAAAAATTGCTATTATACAGTACAACCTCGAAAATCCGGACTTTGCCGATTCCGAATTATAGAATTTGAATAAAATTCAGATTTAATATTAACTAAATATACTATAAAGCACTATTTTTAGTAGAAATAATGGCAAAAGTTAAGTTAATCAATTAAAAAATATTATTTAATTTAAAAAATAGGACAAAAGAAGTTTCTAAGAAAAAATATACACATTAATAATTTAGAATGTGTGAACGAAATGAAATTTCGTTTAAATATTTGAATTAACATTTGTTATTTCATTAATTTTGGTTTATGGGAAAGCAGTTTTCTTTATTCTGTAGATGGACATTATTTCTGCTCGGTTATAAAGCTTCTTTGTTCAGGACCTTTAATTGCATGATCAATTGTCTGCATAAGATTATCAATGGGTATTTTTTCTTCTCCACATTTATCATCGCTACTTTGATCTTTTTTATTTAATATCATATCGCGAATTTCGCCATCACTCAATTTATTTACGATTGGCGTATGTATCATCATCACAGTGCAGAACTTCTGTTATATCGGCTTTGTCGACATTTAATGAAGTGCCGGAAGATTTAATAAAGGTCGAGGATTAGCACTTTTGACGATATATTTAAAGGTGTAAATTTGTTTAAACCATTTTCACTGTTAACGAACGAAAAACCAAAAATAAGAACTTAAAACTTTCATTTATTTTCTAGCATCTATATAATGTTATGTTTAAAAAGGCTGATGACTCTGAAAAAAGTAAAAACTTTATTAGTAATAGTCAAATATATAAAAAATATCACAGTAGATAAAAATAAATATCTTTTCCAAAAAAGAGAAATATCTCTCTCCTCTCAATGATTTTTCTAAATTACGATCAGTCATTACTAGGTTGCAACAACACCGGGACATGGTGGGGCAGGGAAAGCGAAGAAAGGAATTTGCTTAGTTCCTTCCTAATAGTAAACGCAGCCTACCCTTTTGAGAGGTCTGTGTGTTAATGACCTTGTTGCTCGATACGATATTATTTAGTTATTTATTTGCTATTTATAGTATGTAAATATGGCTTCTAAATAAAAAAGGCAAAGTATACAATCGATTTGAAGCTGACACATTCGACGAGAACGAAAAAATCGTCAGATATTGGGAGGGGGAGGAGATTCTGAAGATAAAACAGAATACATTGAAGAATGGAATTCGTACTCCGAAGTGAACAAGATAAATTTCCGTGAGCGTTAATATGAATTCTCGGAATTTTTAGATTTAATTGAACAATCTGTGATAAAATATTACGATAACGTTTTAGAGTGTTTAATATTAAAAATTATATTGTTTCAGAACAATGTCTTTTTCAATAATGAGAAAAGGAAATTTTGATAATAAAAATTTCGTATTTAAATAAAGATGTATATTTTACGCGAAATAATTCATCGGGAGTTGTGACTTGAATAAGGGGGAGGAGGGATTAACGCTAACAACGTAATTCAAGCTCCAACCATGAGCCGATCTATACGGCCGTCCTTCTAAACTTTCGTTTCATTTCCGGGTTCAGAAAGTCGACCGGAAAATACGGTATTTGTTTATAAAATATAATTCCATATAAATAATCTTACCCCTTTGTTTTAAATCCGCGACTTCGTCAGTCCGGAGAAAGAAATAATAATAATTTTAAAAAAAAACAAAAAAAAAAACCCTGAAAATTTGGAAAATGTCCGAATTTTCGAGGTTGTACTGTAATGTATGACACATTTATAATTGCTGTATAAAATTTATTTCAGCCATAATTTATGGCCATCTTCATAAAAAATGAAAAATTTATAATTACATGTTAATTAATAAGTATTTTATACACTCTTGAAAATCAGAGTAAAATAATTGCTCTATAGGAAATAAAAAAAATTGTATAAAATACTAAATTTTGGATTATAGTGGTGTTAATTCTGCTCCCATCCCTCTGAACTGCTCCAAACATGGTCTCTACTGAAATTTGTTCCCATCCTGCTCCAAAACATGAAATTTATAATTTGAGATAGTCAGTGGTGAACTTTTATTTATTTTTTTTATTTTCCACTTAATTTAAACATTTCTCTAAGATAACACATTTTATGATCACTATTAATTTTTTTTTTCTTTTCTATAAAAAATAAGAATTAATTCTAGAGTATTAATCCATTGTAATCGTATTTAGTATTCAAATGTTTTAACTAAATAACAATTTCGGATTCCCACTTCAGAGGAGTCTCCCAAATTTCATAATTTTTAATTTGAAGTTATTACCAATTTTTACTCAATTAGGGAAACAATTATTTTCTATACTCTTGAAAATAAAATTAGGATTTGAAATAGGACGTGCGCAAATCGCATATGAAATTCAAAATCCCTCACAGAAAAAAATGCTGCATGGCAATTCGCGCACTCGTCGCCACTGACCCTTCTTAAATTTCGAAAACGAACACGAGGAATTCTTGCATGAGCGAATGAAAAGCAGGGATGAAAATATTCCTTGAATCGTGCTTTCACCGGGAAGTTCTGCATCTCCATAGCACAACACCTTTTTTCCGGAAAACATCCAAAGTAGCACCTTTTTTTTTCTGAAAATTTTCTAAGCTGCTGCAACCGGTACAGGCACGACACGTCATTTCATTTTTCACTAGTTACGGATAAGTCGCTGCTTTTTATAAAGACGTTTCATTTTTTTTTTTTTTTTCTGAGTGTAGAGGACAGAGCACACTAGACACAAAGGTTCCGAATGTGTTACATTTTCTTTTCTGCGCTTTGTTCGGGACTTTGATTTTAGTAAAAGGTATTCCAACTTCTTCTCTTGAAATATTCCGATATCGCCAAAGAAATCCTGTTTGCTTTATCTATGCACTTCAAATGTGATGTGCTGCACAGAATTCACCCTTTTTTGCACAATTTAATAAACATATATTGGGGGGGAAAAAAAGATAAAAAATAATAAATAAAAGATAAAATAAATAATAAAATAATAAATAAATAATATATAAAATGATAAATTTAAAGATAAAAAAGAATGTCATTGGCGCATTTGTGAGATAGATGATAGAAAGTACGTTCAAGTAAGGAATTTCCGAAATTAATGAGAGTTAACTTTTGCTGAAATGCGAAGAAAAGTATAGCAGCTATAAAATATCATTTAGGACCTTCTGATTGACCTCTTTAAATACTTCACTTAAGCAATAAACTTGTCATTTTCTCGGGAACACCTGATTTTTTTTTTTTCCCCCCACATCAATTTTTTAAAGAACTTTGATGGAATTCCAGCATCAAAATCATTTTCAATGAAATCCTATTGGATGAAAATGGCTAATTTGGACCGAAAATTTACCCTTGCAAAAAGTTCCATTGCAGTATATTTATGGGTTTTTAATGTGTTACATTTATTAATATATATATATATATATATATATGCATTTATTAATATATATATATATATATGCATTTATTAATATATATATATATATATGCATTTATTAATATATATATATATATATATATATATATATATATAATGGGTATTTATACATATGAACATAAAAAATGAAACTAAAGAAAATTATTAAGTACAGTACTTACTTTTTGTTCGGTATATAAAAAAAAATTATCAATGTGAAACATGGGCTTGATGTTTTCTCGCCACATTTTCTATATTTGGACGTATTTCAGATAAACAGACCTCATTTCATCTTCAATGCAATGAAGTTTCGCTCTTCTTGTACATTTAATGTTAGTGTGTGTTGAAAACCCAGACCACGCGGCAGACCCGAAGCTTACTGCAGCTTTGTGTGTGCAGTGTTAGAAATTAAAAATTTGAACTAGGCGTCATTTGACGCCTATAGGTTCTGACTCTAGGTGCCAAATAGACACGGCTAGTTGCCATTTTTACATCTCTAACAATAACAATTATTTTTTTAAATGCCCATTTTTGTTAAAGATATAAAAAAATAATAATTCAGATTTTTATATTAAAAATTGTTCTAAATTTTCTTAAAATTTAAAATAAACTGAAAAAGAAACTCAAGAAAAAATAAATAGAAAAAATTGCTAATTTGGTTTTACTTGGCAAAAAGGGCATAAAAAAAACAACAAATTAAAAAAAAAAACTTCTATTTAACAATTTTCAATTATGGTCATCTTGTACAGTCATTGCCCCAATACCCCTTCATTTCATGCGTGAAAATTAATTTTCCTGAGTTAAAACAGCAATTAATATAAAAGTTTTAGTTGATGAAAACAAATTGCGAGAATGGAAAATGCATGATAATTAAAGGGGATAACCGATAATCACGTATAAATGCACATTTTAGTGACATTTCCATATAATCTTTCTTATATTACAAATATAAGAATTAACACATTGACTGCCGATCTCGCGCCAGCGCGTGATGTGGCGTTATCGCTGAATAGCCAATCACGCGCCAGCCCGTGGTGTGGGGTGATGTGTCAGGTGCCAGTCACGCACTGGCGCGTGTAAAGCTACGCTTGTATGTTTATTCTCCAGTTCAATCGGCATTACGTTTTAGGTATGTATGCTGGTATTGGCGTGGAGTGAAGGTTAGAAACTAGTTGTTCATATATGTGGTTTCGGATTTCTTGCTTTATTACTTATTGAAAAAATAATCTTGTAACATGAGTTGTACAGACGATAGTTCTGCAGGGCCTTCACGTCAAAAGAGAGGAAAAGTGCAAAATAATAAGCCTCTAACGCCTGATGAGATTGCAAATTTGTTGGCTGAGCTATCAGATTACCCGAGTGATTTTAGTTATGGCAGTGACGAGGAATTCTTTCCTCCCAAAGGTGCCCATGATATTTCGGATTTGGAAGATGAAGACGACGAACATATCGTGCAAGGAGCGACATGTCAACAGCATGATTCTGCTATGGTAGAAAACATAATTTGGGAAAATGACTCAACATCCATGAAACAATTTCTTTTCACAAAATCTGAGTGTTTGCTGCAACCTGTTTCAGGTGACAATCCTATAGATTACTTTCGCCACTTTTTTACCAATAATATCTTGGATGAAATAATTGCTGAAACCAATGACTATGCTCGTAAAATACTTTGTCGCCGTGAAAAAAAGAAACATTCTCGAATTAATGCTTGGAAGGACACCACAAAAGATGAACTATTGGTATTTGTGGGATTAATTTTACATATGGGAACTATACGAATGAACCGCATACAAGATTACTGGAAAACAGATACACTGTTTGGGTTACGTGCATTCTCAGATAATATGAGAAGGAATCGATTTTTGTTATTACTGAGGGCATTGCACTTCACAAAAGTCCCAGAGCAGAATGCAGAACCCTCGAAGGATCGACTATATAAAGTCAGAAGTATGGTGAATTTGTTCAACGCACGATTATCTGAAATATATTACCCAGGACGAGAGATTAGTTTAGATGAATCGATGATATTGTGGCGTGGACGACTTAATTTTAGACAGTATATACGAAACAAACGTCACGTCATAAATATGGTATCAAGTTGTATATGATCACAACACCTAATGGTATAGTTCTCAAATTTATGGTATATACAGGTATGTTGGATGATTCTGGTGGAAAAGGACATGCACATAAAGTCGTGTTGAGTTTACTTGATGGAATGCTAGATGTAGGGCATAGCATATTTATGGACAATTATTATAATAGCTATGAACTGGCGAAATGTCTTGCTGATAGAAAAACTCATTGTACTGGGACAATCAGGAAGAACAGGAAGACATTTCCGAAAGAGGTTAGCGAAAAAAAACTAAAGAAAGGGCAAACTGTAGCAAAGTATGCTAATGGTGTAATGATTGCTAAGTGGAAGGATAAGCGAGACGTCACTTACATTTCTAATGAATACAAAAATGATATTATAGAAACGACAAATAAAAGAGACGAAATGAAATCAAAACCACTACCTATAATTCAATATAATAAATTTATGGCAGGCATTGATAAGCAAGATCAAATGCTTGCCTACTATCCATGTGAAAGGAAAACAATTAGGTGGCCTACCAAAATATTTGTGCATATTTTGCAAATGATGATGACGAATTCCCACTTTATTTATAACAAATATTACAATGGAAATATATCACTTTATGATTTTCGTTTATCGGTGATAAGCTGCTTATTGAAACAGCCCTCTGAACACCGTGCTCCTGTGTGTGATCCATCTCCACCGGAACATGTGCTCAAACCGCGGGAAGAAAAAAAAGGCGGGAAGGTACTACGCAAGCAGTGCAAAAGTTGCTATTCCCAAGGAAAACGTAAAGATACCATCTATATCTGCAAAGTTTGTGAAGGATCTTCCGGCTATTGTTTAGATTGTGCAAAGATAATACACAAATAACATTCTGAAATATATCGTTTGTAATAATATCATTGTAACTAACTCGTAATAAATTCATTTGTAACATATATATTTGTTTGTGATACAGTTTCATACAAAAATAATGCATAGTGTTACTTATTTTTCTTATTTTGGTTCATTTTTACATGCCACGCGCTAGCGCGTAATGTGGCATTTGGGATATAATTTTACCTCTAGTGCCAATCACGCGCTGGCGCGTAGTCATTTAATTCTATAATTAAAGGCTTACATAATGCTTAGCAATCAGTCTGATACACATAATCATCTTTTATTACCACTTTTAAATCATATTTATTATAAAAAGTAAGTCGGCATATGGGTACAATCTACTTCTATGTCAGGGCAATAGCTGTCAACACAACCTCTCATGACCGGCAGTTAACGTGTTAAACACATTTAAAATTAAAATATTATAAGGGAATCCTGAGCGAAATTTAGTCACTTTTTGTGGAAAATTGTGTCAAAGTATGGAATTTCATTTTAAAATCTGTTTACTATATTCATCTTAAAAGTTTAAAAGGGGGGGGGGGGAGTTTGCATATTTGTCCGGAGATCGGCAGTCAATGCAAATATCGGAGCTTCACGAAGAAATGCAGAGTTGGCAGCTAGGGTTCTGTATTTGCAAATCAAAAATAAGTTTTTGTTTTATAATTGCTACTCTTTTTCTTGTAGCTTTGACAAAATATAAATCAAACCCTTGAAACTCATCTACACCCTTTGGATGAGCTAGACAGCCTGGATAATAATAAAAAGAAGTATAAATCACATTAATTTCAGGGATTGATATAAAAATGCTTAGATGCCAACCTATCAGAAAAAAAGATAGGAACATATTTCATGAGGAAAAATCACACACTAATACCGTTTTTCCCCATACTGCGGCAAAATAGCCTTCTATTTCATTAATAATACGTTTGAAGAATAGTTTTTCTATATAATATACAAAATAATTACAAACATTTTAAACAATGCAAACAAATTGTAACAGTGGAAAAATATTTTCAAAATAAAACTAAATATAGAGGATCGCACACAAATGCTGTTTATTGCGATACTGCTGCAAAATAGCCTTTCGTGTCATTAAAAATACACTTGAAAAATAGTTTTTCTGTATAATATAGTATATACGAAATAATTATAAACGTTTTAGACGATGCAAACAGATTGCAGAAGTGGAAAAGTATTTTCACAATAAAACGAAATATAAAGAAAATGTGGACAAATGCTGTTTATCACGGTACCCGGTACTCGTGCAATATAGCTCTTCATTTCTTTAATAATACGTCTGAAAAATAGTTTTCCTGTATATAACAAAAATTAATCATAAAAATTTTAGTCGATGCAAATGTGTTTCTCCCACATTAATTAGAAACAGACGCAATCACGTGGAAATAGATTTTTAGATGAAAAACGGGAAAACCTCCATCTTAAAATTCCTGAATTTGTTTCTCATTTCGTGACCTGCTTCCGATTTCATGACTTGTAGATACTCTTATGCAGATCTGCATACAATAAAATATAAATGTTATGGAATAGAAAAATCAGACTACTGTGGATCCAAATCGGATTCCCGGAACAAGTACATAAAAATCTGAACTAAAGTCATCAGTTATCCTCAAAAAGTATTTTTTTCCGCGCAAAGAAGTTGTATGTAAAGGACCATTGTGGCGTAGTGGTAGCGTGGGTTTATAGTCACTGCCAAATAACTCTCGAGTGACTTCAATTCTTTATTTATTTACAGCAATTAGGTAATATACAAATGAGGTTACAAAGGTATCCAAATCTGAAGTGAGGCGAATAGTCCGCTGAGGTCACTCTGACGTGTTCAAGAAAATGTCCGAATCAATTTCCCATGGAAAGTCTATGAGAGGTGATTATCTGTAGGTTTCAAGATGAAGCTGACGTAAGTGCACGATGCGGTGACGTCCTGTCACGACAATGCTAGACCCGGGTGGTCTGAATTTAGACTAGCGGTAGTCTATATGGATCGAGTCCTACTGGGCCCTCGATCTCTCTTCCGTTCCGTACTTAGGTCAGGAACTGTCGCAGAAGGTTTCTGCTCAAAAAACCAATAGTACAGGGCCTATGCCCGAGAAGCACTCTCTTTCCAAAAAGACGAGCTCTCTTGTCGAAGATCAGATCTTATCTGCTCTCTCAAAAAACTGCTCCGGTCGCCCTCAGAAAAAGAGCCACCAGGGGACAATTTACTCTCTATTTTTTTATTGGATCTTAATATCCGTGATGTCATTTTTCTTGAGTCTCATTTGTCCGGAGACTCGTGCCAGTAAGTCTAGGGGACACTCCCCTCACGTCTGGAGCTAACGTCCACGCCATCACTCAAGGCGGTTCATGTCAGCTTAGCCTTTCTTTTTAACTGTCAATTTTCCAGACATGGTGGCGCGGGATTCGCGACGTCCATTGTTCTGGTGACCTCTGCTGTCTTTCACGTTCGAAGGGTCACAGGTGTGCCCGGTCTGGAATTTCCAAGCCCCAATTTCAATTCGGGGGGGTAGGGGGAGATTTAATTACAGCTTCATTTGCTGAATTAATTTAATTCGGCACACCATACACGTCTATATGAAGTAATTGCAAAGGTTTAGTGGACCTTATCCTACCTATCGGCTTAAATGAAATTCTCTTAGACTTTGCTAATTTGCAATGAATGCAATTAATTTTTGCATATTTTAGTCTAGGGAGTCCATTAGTCGCGGAAACTTTACTCGTCTGATATAAATAATCAGAGTTAATATGGTAATATCTCCTGTGCCACAGTTGAGTTTTACTTAAAACTTCTACAACCGAACTATTTGGTATAACACCAACATCCCTTTTTGACATTGACTTTCTATCATATTTGTCTTATTTACAGTAGGTACAATCTCCATTTTGTTTTGACTAGTTTTCTTATTTAGGGGTTTTTTATCTTTCCTAGATTTTTTAACCCTGTCCTGATCCATTCTAACTATTTTGTGGTCTTCGACATTACTAATTACATTCTGAGTTACATATTGTGGTTTCAGAAAATATAAGCCGTCTTTTCTTTTGGCATAGAAAAATATTTCCCCCTCAGGAGTGTTAAATCACAATACCATACCTGCCAACTTTTACGAATTTTTCGTAATTTTTACGAAAATTCTCTTGTTTTACGATTTTACGCGCGTAATCGATTTTTTTACGATTTTTAATATTTTTTACTAATTACGCCTAAAAATCGCGCCAATTTGCCGATTTATCGCCAAATTTATATTTTTACACCAAAATGTCGCCAAGCATTTGGATTGCTTGTCACACGAGAACGTTCGCGTTCTCGTGTGACAAGCAATCCAAATGAATGCAGACAATGTACGCGGCAATGAACGCAGACGTTCTCGTGTGACAAGCTGTATTTATTCTGGTACTTCCAGCACGCAGCGTTCAAGAAACGGACGGCAGACAATGCTCGTCTTTCTAACCCGAAGTGTAGGCATAAAATCCCCCACAGAAAGGAATCAAAAATAAGTTGTAAATTTTTGTCTCCGTAATCACCGTGATGTATATTATCATATATATCATTAATACATATGTTGTCATTGGTCTCAAAGGGGAAACAGAAGAAAAAACTTCGCACAGCATTTGAAAATATTTGTTTTACTTTTATCCCTTTTTGTTGAGAGTCCAAAATTACCAGTTTGCATCCATTTTCTTCTTCTAATGATTTCATATCAGAACAATAGACCTAATTTATTTTTATAGTGCGAATAAAAATAAAGAATTATTTTATTAAACAAATTATATTTCGCTTAAATTATAAGATGAGCAATTCAGTCTTTTCTTTTCTGGCTTTGCTGAGAGTACATAATTGCCTTTTTCCATCCATCTCCATCCCCTGATTATTACACATTAACTTTACTAAACTAGCTTATTTTTATATTTCAGTTGATTATAAAGGTCACCTTTTTAATTATTTTCATATAAATAGTAATTTTTTTTTTTTCATCTCTGCAGCGGTTGCCAAGAGGACGCTATTATCCTTTTCCATCCATCTCCATCTCCCTATTGTTGCACATTAACTTGATTAAATTAACTTATTTTCATATTTTGGTTGATTATAAAGGCAAATTTTTTTAACTATTTTTACATAAATAGTACGATCGTGAAATTCAGTTTTTTTTCGCGGACGTTTCCGAGATTACGCAATTATCCTCTTCCATCGATCTCCTTCTCCTTATTGTTGCACATTAACTGGACTAAAGTAGCTTATTTTCATAGTTTGGTTGATTATAAAAGTTAATTTTTTAATTATTTTCATATAAATAGTACGATCATGAAATTCAATCTTTTTCTATCTAAAGCCTTTTCTGCCACATTTTTATGAAAAGATATTTTTGAACAAAATAAACATTTTCTTTAAAATATACTGGCACCAATTTTTATTTATGTGTAGACACTAGGCAATGCACATTTTAATAATACATGATAATTTCATGAATATGTTTAAAAATATACTGTGCAGTTTAAGAACAAAAAATTTGTGTCTTCCCAATTGTAAAAAAATTTTTTTTTGTGAAATTAAGTTCATAAATCCTGACTATTGTAATGATTTAATTTCAACAAAACTGACAAAATAAAAGCATGAGTTATTATAGATAACAAAATCATAGTTTAGAATTAATATGAAGGAATGTGTTAAAATTAAATTTGCCCATGTATTTAAACAACCCTGTTCTTAAACGCAATTGTCAAACTTGCATTTTCTAAATATAATAGAATTATATCATTTTTCATCAGTACATAACGAATTATATCATCATTACATAACGTAACTTTCTGTCAAAATATTTTGAGAGATGAAGGATACAATGTAAATAATGTACAAATGAACATGCATACAACTGTTTCCAAAGAGATCTCAAAACAGTTGTGTGTTTCACATATTTGTGCATTATTTACATTGTGTCCTTTGAAAATCAGATTTATGTCGATTTGTTCTGTAAAACTCATTTTACGCGCTATTCTGATTTTTTTAAAAAATCTTCTGATTTTTACTCCAAATAAGTTGGCAGCTATGCAATACCCCATTAGCCCCTTTAAAAGTATACCCCTGTTTCTCTAAAACAAATGCACCTAACAAGTTTTGCCTTAACTTCGGTGAAAACATAATATCAGATAGTACAATGTCACTTTTCTTGTTCTTAAACTGAATATACATGTTGACCGTACCGATAGCCTCAACTAGGCTCTCGACATCACCCACTGCTAGTGGCATAGGTACCTTTGCATTCCTTAAATTTTGAAAACATTTTAATGTTATTGCAAAAGTGCCGCGTAGCAGCAGTGTCAATTACCCATCTGAGTCTATCACTAGGATCCTGTACAGCATTCGCTTCTACACTAACAGAAGGATACACTTCAATAATATTATTAGAGCTAGTCTTAAGTTTAGGGCAATTGTTTTTAGGTGACCTTCTTTTCTACAAAAATAACACTGTCCTATGACCTTCTTAACTGGTTTTCCAGTTTTACATACTCTGCTATTTTTGCTAGCGACAGGGAAGTATTTATAAAAAAAAAATTTTGCCGCCGTTTCCCCTTTCCTTATAACTTAACGTGCTGATGTCATTGTTGGCAGAGTGGAAGTTTAGCAGAGGGTAAGATGCAGTTGTAAAGTGTTCTTTAATAAAAGGCGAATTCGTCAAACACAAATATCATTTTTATTATCGTGAGATCCATTGCTAAGACATGGTTACAAAACACTAACGTCGTTGCAAAGCCAAACAGTATGTACAAAAATGAGCTAGCAGGCTCATGAAAAAGGGTTGATAAACAGTTTATGACTAGGTCCACACACTCTCAGTTATGTATACTGTTGCTATAACATTGGTAAGTTGAGAAAAGCTACATTACCACTAATGCCGTGCGTGTTTACGAAGCCACCATCGTCAGGTCACACGTCATGGCATTACACTGAGTCCTAGACCGCGAAAAATTAACTTGGTCTCTTTAAAATTGAAAGAGCCAACACTAGAAACATTTTATCGCACCGTCCGAAATAAAACTATTGGAACTTGACTCGTACTTTTGTTTAAGCAACTTAGCTGACAATGCTAACATACCGCAACATACTCAAACCGAGTATTTGCTAAGCATCAGATCATTCGATCATAGACCATAAAACAAGTCATAAGTCAGACACAAGACACAGAAGCCATAAGTAACAGAGAATGCATCCTAGCATATATACACAGTGATGGGTACGTTCCGGAACCCAACCGTTGACGGCAGCGCCCTCACAATGTGCAAATCATGATGCGAGAAGGCGATTTGCATGAATGGCATGTTCTGTTCTCATCACGAATCGTTTACGAGAACGGTAAAACCATTCTTAAAATGAAGACATGTTCCCGCGATAACGAGAATCGCGACAAAAACAGAACTACGTTTCCAGCAATTTTTACATTTTACATTAGCATTATATTTACACTGAGATAGAAATACAGATGAATTTTGACTTACATGGTTCCGGTCGGTCACTCCGGAGTTGCCGAATCCGGCCTTCCTCCTCCGACAGCTCCCGTTGAATTTTGTCCAAAATGAAGTGTCACTCCAGTGATAAATCTGTTGTATAATACTCTGGAAATCATCGGAGAGGTACCTAATGGCTTGGAATGCCACTTAAACATCTTCCACCGGATTGTTAACGTCCTTCAGCTTGGCAACCGCTTTCTTTAATCTTGTGCAAAAAATGTTCACAGGTTCATCTGGCTCCGTACGCAGGTTGAAGAATTCATTGAGCAAGCTCACTAGGCTGGCTAAAGTCGGTGCTTCGAAATGGGCTTTTAGCTTATCCCACGTATCCGCTGGATCATCGGAGATATCAATCAGCTCTCTGTAGTCAGATGACACATTCTGGTACAAGATTGCTAATGCGCGATCCCTTCTGCGCATGTGCTCCTCGTAGTCACGCCATGGCGTCGTTTCGTCTACTGATGATGTTGTTCGGTCCATGTACCCGGAGCAGCTCTCTCCTTTTAGAGCGAATGAAATTTCTTTCCTCCACGTGACGTAATTATCTCGTGATAATGTCACGATTTTCTTTGCCTCCATGGCAGGATAATCTATTTGAAAAGAACTGAAGCCGCACTGTTTACACTTTTCTCATCATATGGCCCCGTTTGTGACCCCCGTCGATAGGATTCACAGCACCTTTTCGGAACACAGTTACTTCTCACAGGAATGGGTACAACAAGGCCTTTATCCTGTTGTGGGCATGGGCCCATAACCTGTCTGCTCTGGGCGCTGGTTGTTCATGACCTGTCTAGTGTTGGTTATGAAATAGAAAATTTAAATTTAAGTGAAGCAGAGAAACAGCAGAAATTTAAGGAAGTCTACAACAGGCGTTGGCAGTGGAAAAACCCAAACTGGCTGTATATGTAGAGGTGATATATACAGCCAGTTTGTTGGAAAAAGCAATTCAAATTTAAAGACAAATCACTTTATTGTGACATGAATCCCTTTGCTCTATAAATTACACAATCTTCAGTGTGTTACAAAGTCAACAGTATTTACATGTTGAGCTCACAAGCTCAAGGAAAAGGTTTTCAGTAAAGTTCCAAACTAGACACATTTCTGGTATAGCAAGACGTTGAAAATACACAGGTAAGTAAAAGAAACATTTTAACTTATGAAAACTTCATGCATTTCAGAATGCCACCATATACTGGTCACTCACTACGGCGAATTCTTTAAACTTTCATGTTCGCATTTTTCTGAGTCCACTATGCGGAAAACATGGCCTCTCAAACAGAGAACCATAAAAGCACAAGATCCACAATACAAAAAGATCAAACTTCCGCGTACACGATATACTTATCGATGTCTTCGAACTAAACAGTCAGACTCCAACGTAAATTTTCAACGGGTCTCTCGAGACCTCCACAGGCAACAACCTTCACAAGGTCAGGTCAGATCAGGTCTACCGGGTAAGACAAAGTCTGTGCATCTGCTGGAACCAAAAATGTGTCTAGTTATGTACACCATGATGGGTGCATTCCGGAACACAAACGTTGCCGGCAGCGTCCTGTGGATATGTAAATCTGGATGCGTGTGAGGGCTTCACGGCAGTACATTGCTGGCAGCCAGTATATGAGGACGCTACCGCTTACATTTTATGATATCCCTGTGGGAGTTTGCCTTCGATGTTTGGCCATCCGAACGTTTTGGCTATTGATAGTCTACTAACAAATATTATCATTGCATTAAAAATAATAATAAAAAACCGGAAAGACAATCTTAAGTAAATTCTAGTCAAATTTTCTGTCTGGCAATTTTTTAAAATTTATTTTAAATTCTAATTTCTCTGTTAATTTTTTATTTTTAATCCAAAATTTCTAGTTGCCACATCTAATTTTTTAGGTAACCTAGCACCTGGGATTTGTCGAGCCATGTATTAACCCCACATTTAATACCAATGCTATCCCAAATATGAAATAAAATTGTTAATCACAGTCATTATAATTGCCAACTCTCACTTCTGCTCTGTTTTGTTTTGACTGACTCAACATAAACACTTGGCAAAAACAGTGTTTTCTCAAATGAGGAACATCAGGGAATTCCAGTCAAAATAATTTATTTGAAAATATTGGTTTCAGTGTTTTCTCAAATGAGGAACATCAGGGAATTCCAGTCCAAATAATTTATTTGAAAATATTGGTTTTACAGCAAAAAGTCTTAGCATTAAAATTTTCAGAACATTTTAGCCTAAATTGATGCCAAACAAAGAATAATTGAACAAAATATTTATAAAGGAAAAGAAACTTGCAATTTATTAAACAGATGGGGGAACACACCATTCATAATCTTTTCATCTTTCTTTCTATTTATTTATTTTGTTTGCTATAAAGGATGTTTTGATTTTTTCATTTCTACTTTGGATTCGGTAATGCAAAGTGAATTTTATGGGGAAAGATGCAAGTAAAATAAGTAAAGAAAATAGTAGGATAACAAGGATGAATTTTGAACTCTATTTTACTTTCCGTACAACAATGGTTATTCATATCCATTGCAATAGCTAGATTTAATCAAATATGAACTAGATGCAGAAAATAAAATTGTCTGTATTTTATATTTCTGTATTTTAACCGTCTTTCTGCACACTGTTCTGTTTCAGGACGAAAGGCAGTTGAAGAAAACCCAAAGTATAAAAAAATGTATCAGATCTATTGGTTTATCGTTGCTATCGGGAAAATACCGATATATCGGTGAAACCTTTGTACTTCACTGGTACCAGCGATTTCAAACAATTATATCTTTTACTGGAAACAGCCAAACTAATAGAGTTCCTTCCAAGGTATGTCATCTGCCGATTCAGTGTTGCTGGCTCAGTCATGATCAATATTTGTAGTACAAACAAGGTTTTACAATTAATTTAAAAAGTCAATATGCATTTATTTTATTTTATTCATCCTTTGCTATTTCGTGCATTTTCATATAGCAATTGCTTTTCCAATTTTGTGTGAAGTCAGATGTAATGCAGAGTTTTCAAGTGTTCATGCATTCGTTGTAATTAAAATTAAATGTATATTGATTAAGATTCTTCTTTCTTGATTTAGGCCACAGCAAGTAAATCTCCAGGTGGTGGAAAACGGGGAAGGGGCCGACCTCCCAAAAAAAGCGTAAGTTAAATCTCCATCCTTTATATCACATTCATATCATGAGTTGCTGCCAATCAAAAACAATGGAATCACATAGGGCCCAAAATAATTCACTCTTGATCGCCTCATACAATTTTTGTTACAGTAAATGCTAATTTATTAATTAAAAAAAAAATTGCTAGAAAATAACTTATGAAAAAGGCGTATTTATTTTCGTATCAAATTAGCTTTTATATTAGAAAAGAATCTGCATAAAATTAAAATATATATATTTGTTCTTTATACTTACCTAATAAGAACAAAATAAGTAAAAATAAATATTTATCTTTTGAAGAGTTTTGTGGTAAGTTGACGATTTTAATCACCAGTAAAAAATGTTATTTCATTCGCAATATTTCATTAATAATGTAAAGTTTATATGTTTGAAACTTAGTTTTTAGGACTGTTAAACAGAATTTTGACACAATTTTTTAATTTTCTTTTCATCAAAATCTTGATAAAACAGTGGACCCATGTTCATAGGAACTCTAATATAAACACTGATTCTTAAAATTAAACTTTCATTTTTTGGTTAAAAAATAATTGCAAATTGAACTAAAATTTTCAAAATATGCACATAACATAAGCATGTACATCTACAGCTTTGGTCCTTTTCAGCCAATCCAAATAGTACTAAAATATAGGTTATGTGTGTACCTCTTATTTCTGCGACATGCTTCTATAATTTGCTAATGTGAATTATTTGATTACTGTACATGTGGTAAAGTTTTTAATCTCTTATTTTAGTTGTATACTAGTTACTAAGTCTTATACTAAGATATCACATTTACTTTATTAGAAAATTTTATAGTAGAAAATATTATCCTCTGAGTGCAATAGTGAATCTCAATTTATTGGAATGGAAGATAATTTTAATATTGTATGCTAATTGAAATTTTGAATATGAACTTGCATATATTTTGTACAAATAAAGGGGGGGGGGGTATTATCAAATGAGGAGTATGGTATAAAAAGATGATAATGCTAAAACTGAAAACTTTGTTAAAATTTCATATGGTATTTTAGGTTTCAAAAGAATCTAAGAACTCATCAGACCAGGGTGGTTCTGATGCTAGTGAAGGAGATGACTAAATTTGTGTGGCTGATAAAATGGTAAATTCTTAACTACTCTTATCTCGTTAACTGTTTGAAATATAAAGTTGTTTTGTAAACTTAGTCAAAGACTGGCTTGCTTTTAAAAGAGATCTTCCTTGTGCTTGACCATGTGATCCAAGTGTTGGAAATCATTGGTACTATAATAAGCAAGAGTCTGCAGTAGAATGAAAAATAAATAAAACTTCGGCACTTGATAAAAGATATAGATTGGTTTCAGGGGCAAAACCTCCTTCCTCGGGATAATATGACAAAACAACCATCTCAGTTAAAGGACAATAGGTTACTGTACCAGCCGGAGATTAAGATACTCTGCCTTTTTTGCTAATCCTCCTGTCAGGGTCCTGGAATAGGTTACTGTTGTCAAACAGTTTCATCTCTGTATCAGATGTTATAGTGGGAAGGGATAAAATTGAATAGAAATAAACAATGGGGTTACCTTTTATTCTCAAGCCAAAGTCGGTTACCATCTGAACCAAAATTAATGAGCACACCTGAATAAGTCAGAGTGGCTATAACTTCGCATTTAAAGGTTAATTATAGTGTCATGCTGGTGCCATACATTGATTGTCCTCTCTTTGACAGAGGTGGTTTTGTCTTATTCTAAGGAAGGAGATTTTTGCATCCATAACTGGTTAATCATTATCTTACTGGTAACTCAATGAAGTTTCCCCCAGCAGTTTGAGTAAGAACCTCAATAACTTTTTTTTCCCTTTAGTATTTTTCTTTATGAAATTTTATTTTGCTAAACATTTGCTGCTATTTTATTTAATTAAAAAGTTGCATTTTGCACAGATGTTTCTACATAGTAGTGGATGAAAAACAATTTTTAAAATTATTTTCATCAGGCTTGTTTTTATGGTATAGCCAACATGGTACAACATGACTGACTCTAAATTTAAAGAATTTTTATGTTCATGCAAATTTAAATATCTTGGAATCCAAAAGATTTGAATAGTTTGGACAAAAACTGTTTTACTAGTCTAAAGTGGCCTCCTACATTTCATGTCGTTGTAAAGTTTAACTTCAAGAGTGAGAACATCCCATTTTTTATGTTATTGATACCCAGACATGGCAAATTTACAAATACTTAAGGCCTGTTCTGTTTGTTCTCTGGTAGGGAAACTGGGGGGAAATCTGAAACTTGCAATGAATCTATTACATAATCACTAATTGTAGTAAAAATTTGGAGTTTTAGGCTGTTTTTGATTATATTGTTATTGAGTGATGAATAAGTCCTAAAAGTAACAAATCTTAATTTTGACTTGCCCATAAAGTTAGACGCAGGGTAAAACAAAACTTTTGGTGTTCCGATACTCATTATTGGTTTGGCCAATCTGCATTTTACCCGATATTTGAGAACAACTGATAGATGTAAGGTTTATATATATATACTTCAGCATTGAGGAAATGGGTTTTCTTTAACTGCTTTTCATTTTGAAACATAAAGGTACTAATTCTAATTTTTTAAAAATCACCAAAGTGTACCTTCCTGGGTCTTGCAGTACCTGTGTACCATCAGGTATCTGATTCTTCTGCGAATTTCATTTTATTGATTATCTGAATTCAGCGAATATATTTTTTATCCACGATTACAAAATCACAAAGAAATTTTCTGAGAAAAGGCAAAGTTCCAAAGATCAATTAATGATACATTTTCTTTCAGTAACCACAGTAAAAATCCAATAAATAGTAATCGCCGCAAATTTCCAATACAAACATTAAAATATAATTACAGAATTATCCCCCCCCCCCCCCCCCAAAAAAAAAAAAAAAATTAACGCCTAGCCTAATCCTAACCAAAAAAAAATTACGGCATTCGTCCACTAAAAGAATAATAATCTTTTAACCATTGTTTAAAAATGTTTCATCTGAAAATCTCTAGAATCAATTTAAAAATCACAAAAACATCTAAATTAATTAAATTGCGATCATTAAAAACTCATTAAATTCTTAATTTTTTTAAAGGACCTTAAAACTCTTAATATGCTACCTCCGAAATCCCAACAGTGAGGATATTACAAAATACTTGAGATTATACTTAATTCTTTTTACCCCAAAATATGTACTTCATTAGCTTTATCAAGAGTAAAGAAAAAAAACTTCCTTTCACCTTTTCTGGAAGAAGTAAAATACAAAGAGACATATTTTCACAAAGTGCAAGTGTTTATTTACAGACTTGTATAAACACTTGCTGGGAGCAAGAATTATATCTGTGGTTAGTGATCTGTCAGGAATTAATGGGGTTGAAAAGGTCAAGCATTATAATAACATTAAAGAATATAAATATTTTTTTAAAATGTAACTTTCTATCATGATCTCTTTTAATCCAGCTTAATTTCTCTTTACGCATGCCAGAACTATTAAAAAATTGATTCAAAAACGCATCTTACTTTAACGATAAGTATTTGTTCAACAAAAATACAGATGTTGGCAGCTTCATGACCTTATCCCTTGCACAATTAATTTTTACTCTTGTGCATTGAGAGTGTACAAGCATTTTCTCCCATTTGTCTGTAAGGCTCCTGCTTATGTGCACGGTATTCATAAATTAGCCCAATATTTTTAGAGTGGCTCATTTTAAATATCGAGTTATTATTATAGTGTGCTAACATAAATTAATAAATATTTTGCTAAACAAAATAATTTTTCACATAAATATTACAATTGCACAATTCATTTTCTATCCTAGGACTTTATTGAGAGTCCACAAGTATCTTTTCCCATCCATCTCCATCCTTTAATTATTACACAGTGTGTAAACTAAACTTATTTGTCATATTTGATTAATTTTAAAGAAATGTTTTGCATAATTAATCAAATATTATGAGTTAATTATAATGGAAGTAAAATGATTCTTATAGTTAACTAACATTCTCATGCAGTTCAAATTTAAAGATTTTTTTTTTTAATATTTGGGGTTCTTAAAAAGTTATGTTTTCTCTAAGTTTATTCTAAGATATAATATATTTTTTATTAAACAATAAATATAAAGGTAAAAATTGGTTAATAAAATTTTGTGAGAACATATTTAGTTATTCTCATACAGAAAAATTAAATTATGTTTTAATTATCAGTTTAAAAAAATACTAATCTTAGTTTTACATGATACTAATCAAATTTATACGATTAACTAGCAGTATACCCGTTCTTCATACGGAATATATAATACAAAAAAAACTTAAAATTCACAATCATGTGCAAATTCCTAAAATATTTAAATTAATGTTCCTAAAAAGATGTTTAAGAATCGTTACAGGCAGATGTGAAGAATACAACAGCCTGGTCCGTTTGTAAACAAATTTACACAAAATCCAAATATACAATTGAATCAATACATGCCAAAATAAAAATGCTAAAATTGTATGGGAAGATATATATTCTTGAATATTAGAATAATTACTCGTATATTAATAGAAAATTACCTGTACTACATTATGTGAATTTCAAAAATATTTGCCAAAATACTATAACAGATGACGTAATAAAATGAAAATATCACTTATTCAATGATTCCAATATATGCCAAAATGAAAGCGCTAACATTGTATAGGAAGATATAACCATACAACTTATACACTCACAGGTTAGAAGATATATCAGTGTACTAATTAAAGATTACCCGTACTACAATATATGAGTTTTAACCGTTTTTGCTGAAATAAAACAGATAATGTAATAAATTGAAAATATCAACAATCCCAGTAATATTTAAGTCTGGAGGCCGAAATTGATATAATCCAGTCAAAAACGCAATTTAGATAAAACTTATTTTATATGCATGTCTGTATTATTTAAATCGGGAAAAGATTTAATAAAAATTGTCTGTGGCATAAAAAACCTTTGCTAATCTTTACACATGCGTTACAGTACTAAAAAAAAAAAGTTTTTCAAACGAAGACAATATAAATACTGAAAATTTGTTTAGTTTAAAATAGTCATTACTAAGATTTAAAATATGTATACTTTTACAAATATTGAAATATGCACTGCAATAGACATATGAACCTTGCTGCAATCTGGTAAAGTCAGCAAGTTAAAATATTTGGAAGAATAATACGAAAAATTAGAGGTAAACATTTCTATGACAAAATCATTACAAAGCAAGAAATCAAACATATAGCAAGTTTAGAACAAAGTGCAATAGAAGTTTGACAGAACGTCAGTAATATCGCAATTAATACTTTATGATGCAGCAGAGCTCCGACCTCCGGGGAAGAGCGCTTTTATTAGACCAAAACCAATCGGACCTCGTGTCCGTATCTTGTGGTGACTCTGTATAACTTTGGGCTGATCGCACGGGCCTGTCCCGGCGACGTATCTTTCAAGTGTCTGCCTTATCAACTTTCGATGGTAGGTTACGCGCCTACCATGGTCGTAACGGGTAACGGGGAATCAGGGTTCGATTCCGGAGAGGGAGCCTGAGAAACGGCTACCACATCCAAGGAAGGCAGCAGGCGCGCAAATTACCCACATGATAAATTTACAGGAAAAAGTATCGCCTGCATAATGCTATGTCAATGGAAGGTTTAACTGTGCGTTTTTAATTGATTTCTAGACAAGTACTGGTCCCATAAACTCGAAACATGGACTAGATTTTAAGTAGGCTATTCCAAGGCTATCTACAAAATTTCACGAAATTCGGTTCAACCTGTGATGATGAGACAAACATACATACAGACAGACAGATATTCAATTTTATTTATATAAATATATAGCACTAGGTTGTATATGGGTATTTGAAGAAATTTCCAATTTTAAGAAGCTGCATATTGGTATGTCAAATAAAACACTTTACTTCAGATCTGCTTAATATATGGCCTGTATCAATTTATTTGATAATTTTATGTATACAGTTGAACTATTTTAACTTCAAGACTTCATTTTAAGTTCAAGATAAATGTAAAATAATTCGATTTATAAAAACATGCAGTGCATGCAAACTTTTGTTGGGAAAATTAATTTGAATTTGAATTATCGAAACTTTTGAGTTATGGAAGTTCGACTGTATATGAATTAATTTCTTATACTATGGAATGAAAAAAAAATTTCAGCTAATTTCTTGCTTGGCCAATCACATGTCTGACCATATTTCTTGGCTGTATGTCGCTTAGATTCCCCGCTATAGACTTTGCACAATCATACACACAGATAAGAAGATTGGGTTGGAGACACAGACTCGTGACCATTGCCGCTGACAAAATTTTTGGGCCTCTATGCAATAAATGCATCCTTCTACTGCTCCATAATTTAGAAATTATTGACCCTGGGCCTCAAGCTTCATGTGCCTGTATGCAAAGCATTTTATTGCCCCTACTTGTGGACCACGCTACTCGTGGCGGGTTTGCTTTTGGTTTATTCATCAGTTGATGCTTGCATAGCCTTTCTTTCCTATTTTCTGCTTCCTCAGCAGTTTTTCATTGAGCTATTGCGTAACCACAGAGGCAGACGATAATTTTCTGAAAGGTTGTCGTTAATGTTTTCCGCTACAAATGATTTTTGCCAAAAGTGCAGTGAGGATTATTACATAATGTTTACTACAATTCTCCAACACGGATATTACAATGCACAAACTTATTAAAAGTACAATTGATAGAAAAGTTTTGATTTATGGTATGGTTTTTATTTGTATTTCTATACTCATATCTGTGATTACAATCCAACATTATGTATTTTATACAATTTTTTCCTATTCCCTATAGAAATATTATTTTCACTCTGTTCAGATTAATGCAAATTATTTATTATTTCACGATCATTCATTCTTTAACTATGATATTTAGAAAGCATATAAAATATTTATTAACATGTGTAATACAAATGTTTCGTTTTTAATAGTTACGAAGATGTCTAGTTAATTATAGCTGAAATAAGTTTTATACGTAATTTTACAATTATGAATTTGTTATACGTTATAATAAAATTCTAATATCGGTATCATTTATTTGGTATTGGATCTTTTTTTGATTTCGTGACAATCCTTAAATAAAACAAAAACAATTTTTCCCCCTGCAATAGATGGTAGAAGTCAGGCTTCCGGAAATCGCCCGTCCTCGCCGGGTTAAAATTCGGCGAGGATGACCAATTTTCGGAAGTTGCCGTCCTCTCGGACCGGATGGCCTTGAGATTAGAGATTCCGTAAAAAGAAAAAAAAAAGATAACAAATTGTTGTCATCGTAAATTTGTGGCGAAAGCCGCCCTTTCCCGTGCCATGAATGAAAATTGAAATGTCGTCACCTGCAAATCCCCCTAGTGTACATTATCAATGCCTTCTTCCTAGGTGAGCCGTCAGATCTGAATTGTAACCACAGGCGCTAATTATTTTTTCTCCCCTCATCTTCCACCCAGTGAATCCGATGATCGCATGAAAATGCGATAGCGCACTCACGATCGAAGTGACATGTTCTCTTCTCCTTTTCAAGGTCTCCATGTGCAGAATTTTCGGATTTTCACAAGACCGGCAATACCAATGCTTAAATCCAGACCAAACCAGAAGAAAGATATAAATGTAGAATGAACTCGGCCTGAAGATAACTGCGTCTCAGCAGGCCCGAAATGATTTGTATTCAAATATGTTAAAAATAAATTTGTCAAAATTTTGTACAGAGAATTTTGTTTGTTATCTTTACATAGCTGAAATAAAAGCAATAAATTCATGCATTCAATTTAAATCCATTTTAAAAATTTTCAAAAGAAATATGTACGGCCCGGTTGTAATGGACGTTTAAAAAAAAAAAAAAGACTCAACCCTGCCCGAAATAATAGAAAACTCAAGTCCAGCCCGGGCCTAAGCCCAAATCCCCATTTAACTCTTTAAAACCCAAACTATAAAATTTTCATTTGCTATAATAGATGGGGGTAAGTAACAAATTTGAATTTTTGGAATGGATTCTTCTAGTTTCAGCCAGAAGTGTTTTATTTTCTTCCCCACTTTGGTTTCAACTTTAAAACTAAAATGTTTAAAATTCATACATGGAATTTGTTCCAGTTGTTTGACAACTGATGTTAAAGTATGAAACATCTATTCAGTCCAAGAAGATTTTAATCGTGATTGACTACATACCCTAGAAATTAAGAGTATCGATAAGGTTTAAACTGTTTAGAGACAAGAGGATTTATATGATTATTTATTTACCACGCCTTCAAGTTACCAAACATTGAAAAAAGGAGCGATTCCTTACATATCTTACCCCTTTGCCCCCACCCATAAATCGGAATTCCGCCGGTCCGATCCATTATCGGAGACTCCGCGTCGGCGACTTTCATCGCAGCGGTTAAGTTCTGTGGGGGTGGTGTATGAATATGCAGTTATCGCACTTCAGCGTGAGGCAGTTGGTTCTAATTTATTATTGTTGTGCGATGTATTTAAGCACATATATTAAGGAATATAAAGTGAAAAAAAAATTCTTAGGAGGACGGGTAAAAATTTTAATAGCCGTCCTCGCGGGCGGGCTAGATTTTGCCGATTTCCCGAAGCCTGGTAGAAGTTAGCTCTTGGTATAAAATGTCCTGTTGTAAAATGTAAAAGATTCTGATTAATGTCTTTAGGTACCGGAATTTTAAAAATCTAATAAATATATATATATATATATTTATTTATTTATTAGATAATATTTTTAAATCTAATATATATATATATATATATATATATATATATAAAGAAAGAAAAAGTTCCATACGACCCTAGTGTCCAACTTTATGTGTTAGTCAAAATTAAGATTTGTTGCTTTTAGGACTGCATCGGTCCATAGCAGTATTAACAGAAAAATATAAAACTCCACATTTCTACCACAACTAGTTATTATTTAATAGTTTATTCCTTGCTAGTTAGATTTTTTCCAGTTCCTTCACCTGATGTATTAAGGCTTAAGTATCTGTAAATGTGATTAAGCTGCCATGTTTGGAACTTCATAAAGTAAAAAGGGGAAGGTTTTCAATCTTGAAATTTACCATGCTAAAACAATGGGAGTAGGGTAAAATATGGCAAAAATTTGAAGATTTAGAATTGCACCTTTCATTCCTTTAAAAGACCTAAAAACTGCATTTTTAGACAAACCTATGCTGAATTTCAACCACCAAGCTTGCAGTTAGATAAACTTTACAATGACATGAAGTGCAGACAACTTTAGGACTAGTAAAATAGTTTTTATCCAAAGTGTTTGGCTTTTAGGGGTTGCAAAGTATTTACATTTGCGGGTACATCAAAATTCTTCAAATTTTGATTCAGCCATGTTGAAAAAATGACTGCACCAGAAACTTTGGCATATTTAAATGAAATCATGCATCTTTGCACTGTTGAATAAAATCATACATTTTAGCTCTCTTTCTAAAAATTTATGATATATATATATTTTTTAATATATACATTAATTAGACTCAATTAGATAATGGATTCAATAGACTTAATTAGATAATGAAGCTTTTAAAAAGCTTCATTATCTTTATATCTGTGTGAGCAGTTTATAGCTGTAATACTAATGGCTATAAACTGCTTCTTAAATAATAAAAGGCAATGTCTGTCTGTGTGTCTGTCTTATACACTATACGTTTCGCGACCGCGCGTCGGAGAGCTACGAAATTTGGCAATCGGAGACCCGGGGGGGAGGGAAGGGGACACGTGAAAACCGATTTTCAAAATTCTAATTATTTTTTTATTTATTTAATGTTTTATGCGATTTCGACCTTTTTTTGCCCTTTTTGCCCTTTTTTCTCCACGATCCAGACGTCGTAGAAAAAAACAACTCACACCATCGGAAAGAGCAGACAATTGCGAGTAAAAATATATCAATTTCAAATCTCCATTTCGATTTCTAATATTGTTTAAAGATTTTAAAACAAAAGTCACTTTTGGCTCAAAAAAACGATTTTTGGTTTTTAAATTCTCGCATAGTAAAAAGTACTCATAATTTCGACTAATAATTTACATTTTTAGAAAGCTGAAATATCTGGCATTCTTACAAGTCTAATCTGGTCCAGAAATAATGAAAATTGCCTTCAGGATCGCAATTTTAAAGACGTCATGATTTTAAATTTCTCGGCGTTCCGTTCGTTTCTCCCCCGCTGAAGCAGGGAAGGTGGTGGGTGGGGACGTCAAGGTGGAGGTGACGTCACGGTTCTGTATATGCATAGCGATGGGTGGGACAATAAGAAACCGAATTAGTTTTTACTTTCCGTTTCCCGCGCTTCCGATTTTAAATGAAATAAGAGCTTAACATATGCACTGTAGAAATTATTATATTTATATTTTAAATGATGGAACGATATGGATTTTTTAAATGGATATTTTAATTTTATGGATATTTTAAATGATGGAACGATGGATATTTTAATTTTATGGATATTTTAAATGATGGAACGATGGATATTTAAATTTTATGGATATTTTAAATGATGGAACGATGGATATTTAAATTTTATGGATATTTTAAATGATGGAACAATGGAATGAGGATGATGGAATTAAGAGCTTAGAGAGCATATGGTCATTTTAAATTGTAAATTAGCGCGCGGGAAGTTAGCGGTAGGCCCGGGTACGATTCCCGCCACTGCCAAAACTGCCGAAGTGTTCACGCGGAATACGATCACGTTAAACATGTGGGCCCGTAAGTCCTTCCGAGAGGTTGGTGGTAGGGGAAGGAGGGTACGGTCCCTGTGGATGCCTCCTTCACAGGGTTCCCGTCTAAATTGGGTGAATATAAAGAAAGTTGCGGAGGGCGAGGCAGCCCAGTGGTTAGCGCTCAGGAATTGCACTCGGTAGGCCCAGGTTCGATTCCCGCCACTTCCAAAACTGCCGCCGTGTTCACGCGGAGTACGATCACGATAAACATGTGGGTCCGGAAGTCCTTCCGAGAGGTTGGTGGTAGGGGAAGGAGGGTACGGTCCCTGTGGATGCCTCCCTCACAGGGTTCCCGTCTAAATTGGGTGAATATAAAGAAAGTTGCGGAGGGCGAGGCAGCCCAGTGGTTAGCGCTCAGGAATTGGACTCGGTAGGCCCGGGTTCGATTCCCGCCACTTCCAAAACTGCCGCCGTGTTCACGCGGAGTACGATCACGATAAACATGTGGGTCCAGAAGTCCTTCCGAGAGGTTGGTGGTAGGGGAAGGAGGGTACGGTCCCTGTGGATGCCTCTCCCACTGGGTTCCGTTCTAAATTGGGTAAATAAAAAGAATGTTATGGAGATAGTCGCTGGGGGCGAAGAAGCCCAGTGGTTAGCGCGCGGGAATTGCACTCAGTAGGCCCGGGTTCGATTCCCAAAATTGCCGCCGTGTTTACGCGGAGTACGATCACGTTAAACATGTGGGTCCGTGAGTCCTTCCGAGAAGTTGGTGGTAGGGGAAGGAGGGTACGGTCTAAATTGGATGAATAAAAAGAAAGTTATGGAGATTGTCGCGTAGGGCAAAGTAGCCCAATGGTTAGCGCGCGGAAATTGCACTCGGTAGGCCCGGGTTCGATTCCCAAAATTGCCGCCGTGTTTACGCGGAGTACGATCACGTTAAACATGTGGGTCTGTAAGTCCTTCCGAGAGGTTGGTGGTAGGGGAAGAAGGGTACGGTCCCTGTGGATGCTTCTCCCACTTGGTTCCGGTCTAAATTGGGTGAATAAAAAGAAAGTTATGAAGAATATCGCGGAGGGTGAAGTACCCCAGTGGTTAGTGCGCGGGATTTGCACTTGGTAGGCCCGGGTTCGATTCCCAAAATTGCCGAATAAAAATAAAGTTATGGAGATTGTCGCGGATGGCACGGTAGCCCAGTGGTTAGTGCGCGGGAATTTCACTCGGTAGGCCCGGGTTCGATTCCCGCCATTGCCAAAACTGCAGCCGTGTTCACGCGGAGTACGATCACGTTAAACGTGTGGGACTGCAAGTCCTTCCGAGAGGTTTGTGGTAGGGGAAGGAGGGTACGGTCTCTTTGGATGCCTCCCCCATTGGGTTCCGGTCTAAATTGTGTGGCACTTCCTGGCCTTCCAAGCAGTTACCTTACACCTTTCTGGTAGGTCGCGCCAACGAGTTTGCCACGGTCAGAATTTTCAAGGGTAGCGAACAGGCTGGTCGCCAAAGGCGGCTAGTATATAATAAAGTTTGTTATAATATTAAAAAAATACCTGCTACAAACTACTGCAATTTATTTTAAACTGCTGCTGCAAAACAGATTTCAGTAATCGCTTAACTATATGTGGTTAAGATGCAATTCATTCCCAAGATTTAAGGGAGAAATATTTATTGCAGTAAGAATTTTTAATTTTTGTAGGTTTCAGATGAAAATCTTATACCGTGTGGTCAGAATTAAAACACCCCTACTCTGAGCTCTCTATAGATCAAACTACTCAGTGTAAAGGCTCCAAAATTGTTGAAAATACTATTCAAGACATGGGGAAAGGGATTACGCAAAAAAAAAAAAAAATAGTTCCAGAAACACCGATAGGTGGCGCTGTACAATAGAAAATATGCTGAAAAGACACAAAATACACATTTTATTCGAACGTACCAAACATTCATATCACAAGGACCTTATCGATGTGCTGCATATAACGTTATCCATTGATTGTTCAACAATAGCGGTGGCAACATCGTCAACGACATCTGAACGAGTCGATTTGCGTCCTCGACCCGGCTGAACTCCAAGATGTCCAGTTTTCTCGAATCGAGCGATCATTCTCCTGAGAGCTTGTGGAAGTAATGGTTGGTCCTTTGCGCAAATTCTTAAGTCGAAACTCTCGAAGTGCAGCTGCAGCATGTCCTTTGTTTTCATAAAACAGCTTCACAAGCAAAGCGCATTCTGGCAGTGTAACAGCCATCGCTGATAAGAAGGAAAATTTCCCAGTTTTATCCCCATTTATGCCCAGAACATAGTAGCTGCAAACCAAGGGTTTATGCAAATTTTTGTGCTTACAATGCGAAATTGCAGTTACAATGACAGTTTAAGTTTCTTCACTTTTTTATCTTCTTTTTTTTCAAATCAGCAAAAGAAATTAAAAAGGAAAAATTCCTTTTTTTTTTTTTTTTTTTTGTTGTGTGTGTGTGTGTTTGCTTTTCAGCATATTTTCTGTTGTACAGCGCCACCTATCAGTGTTTCTGGAACTAATTTTTTTTTTTTTTCGCGTAATCCCTTTCCCCATGTCTTGAATAGTAGGTTCAACAATTTTGGAGCCTTTACACTGAGTAGTTCGATGTATAGAGAGCTCAGAGTATGGGGAGTTTTAATTCTGACCACCCAGTATTTTATTGGATATTTTTAATTAAGATTACAGCAATCTTGGCAAAATAAAAGCTAAAATAATTTCCAGGACTATATTTTAGCTTTTTCAGATTTATTTTGCTTGCTAGTTTGAATCTTGCATTATGGCATCTCTGAACTATATATTACTATTACATTGTACTACAGTAAAGGACCAATTATTCGGAATTTTCCCGACAAATGGCTGTTAGGATTTCTAATTTGTAGCCGAAATGGCTGCCAAACAAGACAAATTATTTCTAAACAATGCTTGACGGCACCAAGTTGAATTATTGTGCCAATCTTGGAAATAGGCAATCATTATTTTCTCTGGTAGATTGCTTTTGTTTATATTACAATCCCTATGGAATTATGTTACCAAGCATGATAAATGTTTATATTAGGAATGTGTTTTTTAGAAACTTAACAATTTTATCCAAAATTTTACAGTTAATTCTTTGTTTAAATACACAAACTTTGGATCCTCAAAATAGGTAATCATTATTTTGTGTTTGGTAAATAATTTTTGTTTTATGTTGCTAGGGCTACTGATTCATGTTAAGTACATGATGAATGTTTGCTAGAAATTTGTAATGTTTGCAAATCAAAATATTACATTATTTTTGTCTGGAGATTTATTAGATTGTTTTTGTTTTTATATTGCTAGTGTTACTGATAAGTTTTAGAATTGGTAACTTCTATTAGGAACATAAAAGAAAAGAAAATGAACTTATCAGTAACCTTTTTTCCCTTCCCCTGGTTTTTCCAGATTCTGGATAATTGACCCATTACTATATTTCACATTTTATGTTAGCACAGAGAGGTTGCTGAATAAGAATTTGTGTATACCCCAAAATTATTGATGAACCATAATCTAGTATTATAGTGAGCAAGAATCACCATAAAATGAATTAATTGTAAAGTGAGGATTTTCTCATGTGATTCATTGTATTTTTAGAAAAGCCTAATTTCTGTTCTATTCTAGGTTTGTGAGAAGCCATCTAAATCATAATGTTCAACCAACAGTAATTCATAACATACATTTATGCTTTGTAATGCACTCAGCTCTTCTGATCATCTTACAAAGGCTGTCAGAAGACACATACAAATGTTTTCTCACAAATTATTTTATTTTAATGTAATGGTACAATGATGACCGTATTGTCAGCTGACTGAAAACCAAACAAAAGCACCCAGTGGGTTAGTTGATAATATATACAAGAGTGTTAGATGTTTCTTTTCTCATGTGCTCCTTTCCATTTGTGGGAGAGATAATCAAAAGTATTTTATTAGTATATGATTGTACATATAAATATTTCATATTTGTAAATTTTATGCAGAATCGATAGAACTAGACTCGCATCACTGGTTTCATAGGCATTGCTTCTTTAGGTGATGACTTGATATCTTTCCCTTATGTGTAAAGGTTTCAGTATAGAAAAGTTAGCTACAAATTGCCTATTAAATTTGGGTGGTAGAAAACTTAATGAATGTTTCCTAATATGTAATGAATCATTGTGATGTATTTGAAAGAATGTTTTTAGTGTTTTAATAAAATGAAATGAAAATCTTGTTGGAATGCATTTCGATTCAAATTCAAATTCTTATGAAGCAAATATGAAAAATCAAACTATGAAACATCTAACAGCTTTGATGTCTGTATGACTACAACTTGCTTTTGTTTTGTTTTAATATCTTGCTGATGCATTTTACTTTATCATTAATCTCATTTAATTTTTGTAGTGTATTTATTCAAAACAATTGATGTTTTGCATATTTAATACCATTTTTAGTGTGCTCAATCCTTTTTAACTGTTCTTGTGTGTGTATCTGTAAGCATATGCTATGGTAGCTTTTAGTGTATCTTTTTAGCTTTATCTTCAGTATTGCAGTCATTGATTTTACTTAGTCAAAACTTTCAACTTGTGTATGTATTGTTGTGCCATTAGCAGTCATTGTAAAGTGAACTGAATGTTGTCAATAAAAAGTACCTTCATTGGTTCTCTCTCTCCTTCTCTTTTTAATTAAAAGTTTCACAATAAAAAATACCTTCATTAATTCTCTCTTTAATTACACAGTTCGTATGCATCAGGTAATATGAAAAAAAAAAACAATAGCTAAAAAGCTGGAGGATGTGCATATTTTCATCAAAAACCTGGAAATATTCAGATTTGACTTGAAAACAATCTCGTGTTTTTTTTTTTTTTACTCTCGCCTCGATATCTGACTAAAACAAACTTTTGAAACTGATCATTTATTCTGCTCTTTAAATAGTTTAGCATGCCTTCCAATGATGACATCAACTATATTCCACCTTCTCTGGCATTACAAATTATTGAAAATCAGCTATATGCAGTTGTAAAAGCCAGTATCTCAAGCTGACAGTTTGTTTGGTGATATATCACCACTCTCATTTTGTAGTGTATATTGTGTTTTAAGTTGTAATCATGTGTGATGTAGTCTTTTCCAATGTACCTATAATATCTATACCATTAATTTTCTATTAAAATGCCAAAAAGGGTGTTCAATTCAGAATGGATGGATAAAACTCTTTATCCTGAGTTGACAAAGTAAATTGAGCCAAAAAAAAAGATTTTTCATACAAAACATATCACCTATGTATGAAACCCTTATTGCGAGCAATGTGGAAAGACAGGTAATTGTTAGCTATTTAAAGAAAAAATGAAATGAAATCGACATAAGTATATAAAGACAGATAATTGATGAGGAAATGATGATCCAAATATTTTCTGCATTGTTTAAGTAGATTAATTATTTATTGTAATAGGTAACAAAACAAATAATAATTATTATTATAAATAGATGCTAAATAGCAATCGTTCTTGTTTATGTATTTTTTTGCAGTAAACATGAAAATTTATGAAAAATTCCTCTGTAAAAGTATGGAAATTTCATTTCAAAAATTGAATACGAGCTGTGAATTAGGTGAGAAGTTGAAGAAAGTTTTATTTTGATTTTATCATTTGATAAATTCCAGCTGTATTAAAGGAATTATAATAAAGTCGATATTACAAAAAGTGGTTTAAACAGTCGACCTTTAATATGTAAATAATTTTTTCATATGTCATCCCCTCATAGATCTTCACAATTTCTTTATAGTGGGCCATGCAATTTTAACTAAACTAAATATCCTAAGTTATCAGGTTTCCAAACATTTTTCGTAATTATGATAATGCATAGTACTTTACACATATATAAATATATATTTAAGCTATAGCAAGTTGTCAAAGATAAGTAAAAACTTTGTAAATACAGCATGCATACAAATCTAAACTGGTCTACCAATTTCAAAGGCACAAAACAACCTTCAAGACCGTTAAGAAGCGCAACATCATTCAAATCATAAGTGCTTCTTGTTGGACCTGAAGAAGGTTGTTTTGGGTCTTTGAAACCGGTAAACCAGTTTATATTTGTATGTACGTAGTTTTTACTTTGTCATGTTAATATTGTACCGGATTTTTGAATGCTTATTTTATTAATTCTTAATTTAGAATATAAGTATACAGCTATATTCTGCTTTTTCATAATTTTTTTTTACCTGCTGAACTTCTAATTTTAAATGGTTTATAGTAAAGTGCTAAGAGTGGCGACACGTCACAGTATTAAATACAGATGAACAACAAATGACATATCACACGGATTCAAATAATCATTTTATTTTTAAAAAAACATCTTACGGACGTACAAATAATAGCCAAAGCGCTTTCGGACATTTTACATGTCCATCCTCAGTGGCAGTACAATGTACTGCCAGAAAACGATTGACACAAACTTTAGAATGCTCGCATGAACCGTTCTTGAAATGTTGCATATTTTTCAAAAATATTTATCAAAAAATCACAACATTAAAAAAAGCATTATAATTATTGTGAAATATATTTGTTCACTTTTCATATGTAATATGTCGAAAGCCCAGACCTTCCGGTTCATCCAAGGACATAGAGCAGTAAGAAATTTTTTGACGACATTCTTGTGGATCTAGTTGGTTCCATTCAAGAGAAAATACTTTGGGTAATAATTTAGTATGTTGACTCCTAATAATTCGCCGATAGTCATTTATCTACTATACGAAAGATTAACTTATTTCTCCTTCCGTAACGCCTGGTAAAATTTTGACGACTTTTTTTTTAATGTTGCCAAATTGACACAAATGATGACTAATTGATGGAAATTAAATATCATAGAAATACTAAGGATCTATTCAAAGAATAACCTATTTCTCTATCTGTAACACTTGGTGACGAACTTAGCAGAATATTGCCAACATGGTGAGTTTTTAAATGTTGTCAAATTGTTAAAAATGACACCATCAATGAAAATTCAATATTTTAGAAAGAATATAAGAATCTACTGTAAGAACAACCCATTTCTCCGTCCGTAACGCTAGATGAAAAATTTGACTATGTCACCAACTTTGTGACGTTTAACTGTTTTCAAATTGGTGAAAATAGCGTTAATCGAGGTGTAATGTTTTGCAAATAGTTTTGAATTTAGTCTTACAATGAGCATACTACCTAGTATATAAAAAATGCTCTTCTCTCCATTTATCTGTAATGCTTGACAAAAATTTCGTCAAAACTGCAAACATTACGCTAAATTGATGAATTAATTATTAAAATATTTTAATTTTTGGACTATAATATATATTGAGTATGCTATCAATATTGATAATTGTCAGTTTAGAGTTACGTGAAATATAAGTTAATTGGGTACTTCGAAGTAGTTTTACATGTTGTCGTCCGGAAAAGTGCCAAAATGTACAATTCAAAATTTAAAAAACTGCACGATCACATACATTATTACTTTCCTTATGTATATAGTATAATGTATACGGGAAAGCAAGTTTCAAGCATCCCTGAACACGAATCAAACGTTTTAAAGTTACGCAGTCACTTCTTATGCAATTTTTCATTAGAAAACAATTGACAAACTTTAGTACGCTAACACGAACCGTTTTCGAGATATTGCACATTTTTAAAATAAATTTATCATAAAATAAAAAATATTAATTTTTGTGAAATATGTTCACTTTTCATATGTAATATCATGCAATAAGTTTGGTGACATCATTCTCGTGGATCTAGCTCATTCCATTCATAAGGGAAGATACTTTGCATAATACTTTTGTATATGGACGTAATTAGTCATTTATCTGCTATAAAAATAACATTTCTCCATCCATAACGCTTGGCTAGATGTTGGCAGCTTTTTTAAATGTTGCCAAATTGACAAAAATGACTCTAAATCAATGAAAATGATGACTACTAATTGACGAAATTTAATATCTTGGAAAGAATATAAGAATAACCTATTTTTTTGTCCATAACATTTGGCAAAATTTTGGTGACAAATTTGTCTGCATATCTCCAACTTGCTGACTTTTTAAATGTTGCTAAATTGACGAAAATGTCATTCAATTGATAAAAATTCGCCAAATAAATGAAACTGACGCTAAATCAATGAAATGACGGCTAATTGATGAAAGTTCAATATCTTTAAAAGAACAGAGTAGACTATAAGAATAACCTATTTCTTCATCTGTAACTTTTGGGGGAAATTTAGCGGGTCGTCGCCAACTTAGCTACTATTTTAAATGTTGCCAAACTGATAAAAATGACGCCAAATGGGAAGTAACGTTTCGCAAATTCTGATTTCCGATCATATGACATGATGGTCATACATACCTTCTGGTATATAAGAAATGCTCGCCTTTCCGTTTGTAACACTTGGTGATGCATTTGAAAAATAATTTAGCGAAGTATCGTCAACTTGGAGACATTTCAACTCAGATTGACGAAAATATCGTCAAAATTGCAAGAATGACTAAATTAATGAAGCACGCCTAATTGGTGAATTAATTATTAAAATATTTTGATAAATGGGCTATATCGCTTATTGAGATGCTATCAATATTGATAATTGTTTATTTAGAGTTGCGCGAAATATAAGTTAATTGGATACTTTGAAATAGTTTTATATGTTGTCTTCCGGAAAATCGCCAATGTTTAAAACAAAGTACCGTGTATCTTATACGTTATTTTTTTTGCTGTTAAAGGCGTAAATTTATTGCATTATATAAGGAAAGTCATGTGGTGCCCACATCAGATTTTTCCTTTAAATTAGGCCATAAATGCCTGTATTTGGTAGGTATGAAAACAAAATTTAACTTCCGCATTCGGTGCATAAATCATTTACGTTACAAAAAATTTAACAGCTAAGTTAAACTGTTCTCAAAATATAGTTGGGTTTTTAGAATTTTGGAAGAATATGTGGCAAGTTGACGTTTTTCAACTATGATCATTGGAATTCATTGAGATTAAAATATTTTCGAAAAATCATATCAGTGGTGTATCGTTATGGTGCGGGGCGGATAGATCGCTAGGATGAGAATGTCTATTGAGCTGAACATGTGTTTGTCTGAAGGACCAAAGACTATGGGAAAGAGCGCCAAAAGTCTAGCTACGCCACTGCAAGTAATACAGATATGTTTTAATGGGGGGGGGGGGGGTGCTAAAGTAATTCCTTCTGACAGAATTTTTGAACTCCTACTTCCCCCCTATTTTATTGACTACTTTTTATAAATTGCTTATGCTACCCGGGCCCCCAAGCCAAGACCCCTATGCAATGCACCCTTTTATTGCAATATCAGCGGCTTTGCTACCCAGAGCTGATAAAACTGAAAATTGCAAGGTGATGGTCCAAGTCCGTTCATGATAGAAAACATTTAAAATGAGTATTAAGTTAAAGTTAAACAATGAGAGAATTATGACGCATTTCTAAGCGGTGGAGTAATTATGGAGGGTTGGGGATCAAAATTCCCATGGGCTGATGAACTACATTAGTTCTCCACTGGGTCCATATCGGAAAATGCAACTCAGAATTGTATCCTCCCAAATTCGATCAACATTCCCCGCTTTCCGAGATTTTGACTAAGTCTATGTTTCCGACCAATAACAAAATTATAATTCATAAACAAATAATGTTGTATGGATATTTATAGTTGAAGCATTATATTTCGCTTCCGCATTCGGAAAATAGTGATCGCTAGGTTTGCCATAATTTTTTAGAAGTCTTGATCCTCGAATACGACCGGCTCAAAAGGAATATTGGAATTGAAAATAAAAAAAAATAACAAATATATCAATCAACGCATTTATTTAAGAGAAGCACACTGTTATTATTATTTGGGTAGATACTGGCTACATTTTCTTTCCTGAAGCTTCGCCACAGTTCCTATTTGTTAGAGATATAAAATTAAAAAATGAAAGACTGCAAATATTAAAAGTTTACCGCAAATTGTGAACTTTAGGTTTCTTTATATTATATATTCCGTACGAAGAATGAGTATACTGCTGATATGGAATAAGAATGTATGAGTAAGTCTGTCTCCAAATATTTCTCTACTATTTTCATATTTTGTTTTTCTTATTTTAGTTATAAACTGCCTGGATTTCCGGACTTTATTTATATATTTTTAACGTTACGATAAAGCCATCTGCCAAACTGGGTCATGGCGGGAAAAGGTTAAAAACCTATTTTGACCTAGATTATTTTCCCCACTCTAATAAAAAAAAAAGGGGGAATACAATTTCATGTAGTGGTGCTGCCATGCAACCAAAACAGCCATGGATGAAAATGTTTCATATATTTATGTAAAGAACTGATTCGTTCAGGGTTAAGATGTATATTCTTGTTGGGTTTTTCCATGCGTTTTGATGCTACAAATTTTCGTTTTTCTCATTTCAGAACACCTTTATTGTCGAAGCTATAGAGCTTAATAGAACTATCTTATCGTTTTTCACAATTACTAATTAAATACACTGTAGGGGAGAGTGGGGCACCTTAGGACACTTTTCAGTTATTGATTATTATAAATATTTTTTTTAATTCAATCTTAACCGAACTCATATACATTAAACATTCCTGTATAAGGTATAAATATAAAAGTATAATCCAATTCAAATGTCGTGCGTACATAATTAATAGGATTTTTTTTTTTCTAGAGAACCCTTTTTGCCCAGTGCCGTCAATAGATTAAACATTATTAATTGTCATAATTTTTAAGATGAAATTTTTGTTCTATTTTGCAGATTAAAATAACTGAAAAAGCAGTCTCTGGATTTAAGCAGAAACAATATTTATTATACAATGCACATTTATTAAACTTAATGTAAAAAATCTGGAAAAAAAAAATCTAATATTTTAACAAATAAAAAATTTAGAGGCTTTTTGAGTAATAAATTATTTTGTACATCTAAAAAGCAAATTAAAATCATACACTGCATAAAACAATGCCACCAGATGCAGTGTTTCAGGAATTTGGGAGGTCGAATGAAATTTTAGTGTGTAGGGGGGGGGGGGGGGGAGAGTTTTTATTTGCCCTATATAAATATATCTAAATGCTGTCACATAAATAGAAATTAAGTTAATATAAAATGCCTCCGCTCCGGTAGGCGCCCGAGTGTATGCCTGAAAGAAACACTGATCAGATGTCCCAAGGTGCCCCGACAAGCTAAATTTCTTTCAAGGTTTCCTTACCATTAAACTTAAGTCTACAATGACATCCATTTTACATCTAATTCCCCTATAAATGTCCTTGTTTCTTTGATATATACGAGGGCCAGTACTTAAGTTTTTAGAATGCGGCAATACCAAAAATAACAGCTTTCACAGAGCAGACTTTTTTTAATTTAATTCACATGAACATTGGCTGTTAAAGAACGAAAAATGCTATAAAATTATTTTAACGATGTCATTTTGAAGTTGATAAGGAATGACAAAACATGGATTTAATTCGAAGGGATTTTCGAACTAAAATGTATTACGACTTTCGAAAAGAGTTGGACGGCGTCCGATGGACCGCTTTGGTTCGAGAGTATTCCAACCAAAATAAAGAATATTCCAATGAACATATAATAATCCACTCACATCAGAGACTGGAAGCATCCATAGATTTTTGACTGGTGCAATCCATGGACTGAATAAGAGCCGGCACCTTATCGTACAGTAACGGGAATGTCCAGGCCGACGAACATTTAAAAAAATTTCAGCTGGCACGTTGAGGACTTGTGCTGACCATCAACACTAGAAGTTTTCAATAGCCGTGTAGGTAAATTTTCCAGTTGGACTGATCTGACTTTCAGATCGAACCATCGAGGTAGTTAGTATATATGGAGAGAGCAATGGAGGTTGCAATTGTCGTCAACAACGAGTTAGTATATATGGAGGGAGCGCGGTCCAATATTCTCCATATTAGAAATATGGTCAAACATAGAGCAGGTGCTGCAAGGTCTATTGAAAGGTACTCCTCTTACTTCCATTTACCTTGGGTCAGAGATCAAAAGACCAGAATGCCGCCGTTGACAGTATTCTAGAAAATGGACGTTATCGCCGTTCGTGACGTCACTGGTTTAGAAGAAGTGCCAGTTTCTCCGAGTAGCATTCATTTCTATGGGAAAACATAGACTGTGTCAGTCGTTGTTTTAATATAATTTGTAATTTTATCGCAAAAGTGAAGTTTAAGTGTAAATTTGTGTATTATAGATGTATATATATTAGTATTTTCACGTATATAAAGTATAATTTTAGTGAGCACAAATATGCCTGGTTGATGCTCGGTTGCTTTGTGTTCAAATTATTATAAGAAGTCAATGGGATCTATCAGTTTTCATAGATTTCCAAAAGATCCTACACTCCAAAAATTATGGATCGTGAAATGCAAAAGAGGGGATAAAATAAACATTGCTAACGCAATTGTCTGTTCGAGTCACTTTTCTGATGAAGATTTTGAAGAAGATTTTCGGGCTAAATTTTGAATTTGAAGCCGGTTAAACGATTAAAACAAGAAGCCAACGGCACAAAAATCTCACATACCATTAATATCGCAGTTAAAAATAATGTTTTTAATATAGCAGTATAAAAAATACTTAGGATTGACATGTTTCATTGATATGTAAAATAGGTGGTCCTCTAAATAATCCAAAAACAGAATTAATAAAATAAAAACGACTTCATATGCAGTATCTAAAATATATAAAAATAATTTATATTTCTGATACTAGCAATTATGGAGTTTTCTTTCTTTTTTTGGAGGAGGGCGGGGGAGATATTAGCATTTTGTAAGCTAATTTACACAGTTTAGTTTATTGCAAAATGTATGTAAAGCATTTTACTTTGTTACTAATATACATAATCATAAAACGCAATTCTTTAGTAATCATAATATTGACATTATATTCACATCTCAAGTTATGGGACATTTCGTTTTGATTTGTAAAAAGCTTAGAATATACAAAACTAAAATCATCAAAGTTGAAATATAATGCATAAAAAATTTAGTTACAATAAAACTAAAAGCCAGCGACACATTTTTCAGAAGAAATAAAAAAGTGGGAGGATACTTTCTTAGAAATGCATGGCGCATATATATCAAAAGAGAAATGCGTTATTAAGAACTTGCAGTCAAAGTTAGCAAACATTTCACCTTCTATATCACTAAAATCCATAACTTTGTTTTCACGACCCAGAACATTCATTCGCATTAAACATTTAAATAATACTTTCATGCAACAATTAGTAGAGAGAAAAAAGCAAAGAAAAGCCTCTAAATGGTGTAAAAGCAGTATCATGGCAATGGTATGTATTGATTTATTGTTTATGATCCACGTGAACATTACTTTAAAATTTTAAAACTGTACATAGGTTATATATTTAAAACGCTATAAAGTTTAATAACATCAATTTTGCATGCTTAAAATGTCTTTGTGAAACTGACAGATCCAGGGCTTAACCAAGAGTCATAATACTCTACTAACTCACAACATGCATCGTCTTTTTGTTGGGTAAATAAAATAAATCTACTGCCATTGACCATCCATCCGACCGTCAACTCCCCCCTTTTCGCAAGATCCGATCTACGCTTCTTAATATAATATATAGTTATGTAACTACTAGATTGATGATATTTTATAGTCATCAATATATGTTATATGTATGTGGGATTTTTTACGCAATTAGATATTTTTGATATACATATTTATATTACATGTAGAAAGTATTATCAATGTTTAAGATGGATACTATATTTTTAAAAATCCGATGATTAGATATTTATTCATATCATCATATCTGTATTAAAACACTTGAAATGTAATTTTTATATTTACTACATTTTTCACGATATATTTCAGCTTTTATTATAAATAATATATGTATTATAATATTTTAATGATAGCCCTATGCATGTATGAGTAGAATCATTTAATTTCATTCTTCTAAAATTTTATTACGAATGATCTTATATCCTTTTCGAATGATAAACGCGAACTTTCTAAACTTTATACACGTATCTCTATGTCCCCTCTTTTTGACTTGTAAGTCAGTGACGTCACGCTTCAAGTTGCTCTAACTAAGGCTCCTATATAGACTAAGGCTCCTAACTAAGGCTCCTATATAGGTATATATAGGAGCCTTAGCTCTAACGGTCGAAAAGCAACCCCCTTTCTCTGACCTACCTTATGTTTAAAGTACCTTGGTTTGATATCACGATCTTTCAGCTAATTCTGGTGTTACAAAGGTTAGTGATCAAATGGCTGGGTTACGGATGTTCCCCTAAGGGAGGGATGAATAATTTTTAAAAAGGCCATTCTTTGAAAGAGGATTGCTTTCATGGAAGACTCTTTAAGGGAGGTTGCGTCACATTTTTGTTACATGTTAGGAAAACCATGAAAACCTAGCACACGCAGCCTGTCAATATATCTTTAGTACTGAGGCTTGAACTCACTGCCAAGGCACTGACACTAGGTTATAGGTAAACCTTAAAGTTTAAAGCTCTTTCTCCATTGCTTATTTTTCTATTCTTCACTGAATGACCCAAAATTATTTCAGCTTTTCTTTTCATCTTTTCATTTATGTGTCTTATTCGAAAGAAGATTCTGGTATATGTTCTTGCAACATCAGGAGCTATTTCATTAAATTGTTCTTTTATTTTAAACTGGAGGTTTTCTAAAATACTTTTGAAAAAGAAATATAATGATAATAAAAAATATCTTCTAATTTGGTGACTGTTTCTACTCGGGTATCATGTAAAAAGACTTTGATAAAATTCCAATCGATTTCTTGTCATTTTCAGATGTTGATTCCACTAGATATAAATAAGTTCCTAACTGTGCTTTCTTGTGACAATATGCCAAACCTAAGAAGAAAACAAAACAAAACGCAAGGCATCATTTTTACATCACGATTGAACTGAATGTCATGTTCATGATCTGCAGTGCTGCTGATTGCGTCGTCTTTTTCTTCTAATTTGAAATATAAAGTCGCATACTTGTATTTATTGGCATAGGAAGCTTAGACCCAAGCAGTAATGTTTTAAGTCGAGATTTGAAATCAGTAGCAAGAGGATGGTTATAAAATCATCCAAGAACGCTAATTTGATTAAATATATTTCCCGTAAATTTCTGCAGTTCTGTTAGTATCTTGCCTTGTTCTTTCATCATTTGCACTACTTGGGTTAAAATTCCTGAAGAACATTTAAAAGTTTTCGTCCATAATTTTAAAATGCTAATGCTTGGTTAAGGAATTTTAATTTGTTCTCTAAGATGGTAGTACGCTACTACTAAGGTAGTACTAAGGCTTTAGCTATATCTTCAATTTTCCACTGTGTTCTTTTGTCGTTATTTAAAACTAGCCGCCTTTGGCGATCAGCCTGTTCGTTACCCTTGAAAATTCCGACCGTGGCAAACTCGTTGGCGCGACCTACCAGAAAGGTGTAAGGTAACTGTTTGAACGGCCAGGAAGTGCTACCTAATTTAGACCGAAACCCAGTGGGGGAGGCATCCACAGGGACCGTACCCTCCTTCCCCTACCACCAACCTCTCGTAAGGACTTATGGTCCCACATGTTTAACGTGATCGTACTCCGCGTGAACACGACAGCAGTTTTGGCAATGGCGGGAATCGAACCCGGGCCTACCGATGGAGATTCCCGGACACTAACTACTGGGCTACCGCGCCCTCCGCGACAATCTTCATAACTTTATTTTTATTCACCCAATTTAGACCGGAACCCAGTGGGGAAGGCATCCACAGGGACCGTACCCTCCTTCCCCTACCACCAACCTCTTGGAAGGACTTACGGACCCATATGTTTAACGTGATCGTACTCCGCGTCAGTGGCAAAAATCGAACCCGGGCCTACCAAGTGCAATTCTCGCGCGCTAATTTAAATTTTATAATGACCATATGCTAAGCTCTTAATTCCATCATCCTCGTTCCATCGTTCCATCATTTAAAATATCCATAAAATTAAAATATCCATTTAAAATATCCATACCATAAAGTAACTGTTTGGACGGCCAGGAAGTGCCACCCAATTTAGACAGGAACCCAGTGGGGGAGGCATCCACAGGGACCGTACCCTCCTTCCCCTAACACCAACCTCTCGGAAGGACTTACGGTCCCACATGTTTAACGTGATCGTACTCCGCGTGAACACGGCAGCAGTTTTGGCAGTGGCGGGAATCGAACCCGGGCCTACCGAGTGAAATTCCCGCACGCTAACCACTGGGCTACCGCGCCCTCCGCGACAATCTCCATAACTTTCTTTTTATTCACCCAATTTGGACCGGAACCCAGTGAGGGAGGCATCCATAGGGACCGTACCCTCCTTCCCCTACCACCAACCTCTCGGAAGGACTTATCGACCCATATGTTTAACGTGATCGTACTCCGCGTCAGTAGCGGGGATCGAACCCAGGCCTACCGAGTGCAATTCTCGCGCGCTAACTTCCCGCGCGCTAATTTAAATTTTATAATGACCATATGCTAAGCTCTTAATTCCACCATCCTCGTTCCATCATTTAAAATATCCATAAAATTAAAATATCCATTTAAAATATCTACAAATTAAAATAACCATTTAAAATATCCATAAATTAAAATATCCATTTAAAATCAAAAAATCATCCATATCGTTCCACCAATCCATAAATATAATAATTTCAAATGCATCACCACAATTCAAACCACCATAATTCAATCATTTAAATTATCCATTTAAAATATCATATAAATATAATTATTCCGCCTGACGTATACTACTGCGGATGGGGGGGGGGGGGGGATGCCTTTGAAGAACTGAGCGGATTGCCGAAAAATTTAAAATCATGACGTCTTTAAAATTGCGATCCTGAGGGCAATTTTCATTATTTCTGGACCAGATTGGACTTGTAAGAATGCCAGATCCTTGACCTTTCTAAAAATGTAAATTATTAGTCGAAATTATGAGTACTTTTCACTATGCGAGAATTTAAAAACCAAAAATCGTTATTTTTTTAGCCAAAAGTGACTTTTGTTTTAAAATCTTTAAAAACTATTAGAAATCGAAATTTGAAATTGATATATTTTTACTCCTAATTGTCTGCTCTTTCCGATGGTGTGATTTGTTTTTTTCTACGACGTCTGCATCGTGGAGAAAAAAGGGCAAAAAACGGTCGAAATCGCATAAAACATTAAATAACTAAAAAAATAATTAAAATTTTAAAAATCTGCTTTCGCGTGTCCCCTTCTCTCTCCCCCCCCCCCTCCCCCGGGTCTCCGATTGCCAAATTTCGTAGCTCTCCGACGCGCAGTCGCTGAACGTATAGAGTATAAGACAGACAGACACACACACACATTTGCTTTTATTATATAGATTCTTAATATCTGACCTGATGCGAAATATTTAGAAAGGACTTTTGCAATTTCCCTTTGAATTTTTTCATCATTTTTCTTCTTTAAATTGCCACTCTGTGCTTCAAAAAATTTTAATTTTGCTTTTATTCTCTCATTGTCTTCTCGCATTTTTCGTAATTTTCAGTTAGGTATTTGATTTTTTCTTCATCATCGAATTCTTATAGAATTTATTTCAAATAATAATTACATTTTTAAAATATAAATTTTGCCTTTCTATTTCATTTATATCACCTAACTGAAAAACCACAAACATATTCTCAAAAATATTTGAAGTCTGTTCTACATCTTGAACATTTAGCATGATTGATTTAATCATTGTCTTCTTCTCATCTCTGTTATGATGTCGAAGTTTACGATCCGCATTTTGAAGAAATCTGTGAAATGATACATATTTGCTTCAATTGCCGTTTCTGCAAATAGCACTATAAACACGAGCGCTTATAGCCTGCAAAGTCACTCCCGGGAAAATGCACCACGTGATAACTACGTCAGGCGCGAATTTCATGACCTTGTGGCGGCAGTTGAATGATGAGAAGCCTTTGTTTTCTGCATGCGGAAATTTACAGTTCAATTAGTCTATGCGCGATTTTGATATTGAAAACACACACAGATATATATATATATATATATATATATATATATAATTTAAATTTTATTTTATTATTAATAATTTTTATTACATTTTTCTATTATATTATTTATTTATTTTCTATTTAAAGTCTTTTCAAGGCTATCAAACTACTATTATTACGAGTTACTTCTGCTTTTATTAGATGCGAGAATGTGAAAAATATAGCACTATCAGGAACATAGTGTGGTAATTGTAGGAGGGAGTCGACCTTGTGGTCAAACTAAAATATGAGACGGAAAAAATTGACATGCTTAATGTTCACATTTGTGACTTTAAACGTCCAGGGGAGGGTAAACGACCCCCTTACACTCCCCTATGGGCGCCCATTTCAGTCCTCTACGGGCTCCCATTGCATGAGCTTCCTGCTTAATGCTATTGCCCTCAGGACAGAACCTAACGGAGCCGAAGTTTCAATTTCCTCGGGGGTAGTAAACAGTCTTTCCAGACCCTCCAAAAGTCTCTGTGATATAAGAGGCTGAAACATTGTACACTTGCCATGGCATTGGGCGCGACAGCCCAGTGGTTAGCGCGCGGGAATTGCTATGGGAGCTCAAGGCAAGAACGCGCATAGAACTAATACTAGGGGTGACAAACTCAAGGATGAGGCGTTCCATATTGACTTGCTTGTAATTTGCATTTATATCTTTAAATGTACACGGTATGATAAGTTCCATCAAGCGTTCTCTTATGGGCGCCCATAGCAAGGACACGTAGAACTAATTTCATCGGCGATAAACTCAAGGATGAGGCGTTCAATATCGACTAGATTGAGACTTACATGTCTAACCTTGAACGTCTATGGGAAGGCAAGTGTCATCCTTTCCCTCCACTATGGGCGCCCATGTAACATTTTCCAGGAGGGAACTCAAGGATGAAGCGTTCAATATCGCTAGCTTGTAACCTACATTTGTAACCTTGAATATGCAGTTCAGCTTAAGTGATCCCTTGCAGTCCTCTATGGGCTCCCAGCGCATGAGATCCCAGCTTATATATTATTGCCCTCAGGGCAGAACCTAACGGAGCCAAAGTTTCGATTTCCTCAGGGGTAGTAAACAGTCTTTCCAGACCCTCCAAAAGATTGTGTGACATAAAAAGCTGAAACATTGCACACTTGCCATGGAGTGAGGCACGACAGCTCAGTGGTTAGCGAGCGGGAATTGATTGCACTCGGTAGATCCGGGTTCGATTCCTGCCACTGCCAAGACTGCCGCCGTGTTCACGTGGAGTACGATCACGTTAAGCATGTGAGTCTTCTTCTTCGACCCAGACCGTCCGACCTACCAGAAAGGTGTAAGGTATCCGTTTGGACGGCCGGGAAGTGCCACCCAATTTAGACCGGAACCCAGTGGGGGAGGCATCCACAGGGACCGTACCCTCCTTCCCCTACCACCAACCTCTCGGAAGGACTTACGGACCCACATGTTTAACGTGATCGTACTCCGCGTGAACACGGCAAGCATGTGAGTCTGTAAATCCTTCCGAGAGGTTGGTGATAGGGGAAGGAGGGTACGGTCCCTGTGGATGCCTCCTCCTGGGTTCTGGATTAAATTGGGTGGCACTGCCCGGTCGTCCAAACAGATACCTTACATCTTTCTGGTAGATCGGACAGTCTGGGTCTCAACAACAACACTTGCCATGGGCGCCCAAAGGAATGTTGAACGTCACGAATATCAAACTAATGAATACTTACTGTACGTCTCGTCCGTGAGATTGTCCCCGCTGGAAAAAGTTCTAGTGACGTCCTTACCATGGGCGCCCATAGGGGAGCATAAGAGAGCACTTGCCTTCCCGTGAACATCAAGGTCCCAAATGTTGGTGTCAAGCTAGTATATATCGTGCGTCTCATCCTTGTTATGCTCTTGGAAGAAACTCTATGGACGTCCTTGCCATGGGAGCCCATACAAATTTTGAAAGCCACAAACGTAGGCATCAAGGTAATCGATATTGTACATTTCGTCCTTGAGTTCACCCCGTTTTAATAAGTTCTATGGTCTCCTTTGCTATGGGCGCTCATAGCAAGAGCACCCATATAACTTTTACAGGCGGAAAACTGAAGGGTGAGACATACATCGACTAGCTTGATATCTACATCTGTAAACTTGAACGTCGACGGGATAGCAAGTTCCCCCTCAAGACCCACTATGGGCGCCCATACCAAGAGCGTTTATAGAACTTATTCCAGCGGGGGCACATTCAAGGGCGACAATATCGACTAGTTTGACACCCTATGGCACCCTAGTATAACACCTTATTATCAGCATCTCGTATGGGCGCCCATGGCAAAGGCGTCAATAGAAATTTTTCAAGGAGGGTATACTGAAAGATAAGCAGTACAATGTCTACTAATTTGGTACATACATTTGTGACCTTGAACGTTCACAGTAGGGCAAGTGACCCCTTGCGCTCCCCTACAGGCGTCCATGGTTAGGGCGCCAATAGAACTTTTACCAGTGGGATAAACACAAGGATGTGAAGTACAGTATAGATTATATTGACATACAGTATTGATATCTATATTCGAGTATTGTTAATATTATTGTATAAATATTGATAAATGTTATTGTCCCCTATGGGCGCCTATAGGAGAGCGTGAGGGGGAACTTACCATCTCGTGGATGTTCAAAGGTAGATATTAAGCTAGTCGATATTGTACGTCTCACTCTTCAGTTTACTCTTTGAAAAGTTCTATAGGTGCTCTTGCCATAGGCACCCATAGGGGAGCGCGAGGAGCACTTGTCCTTCCGTGGACGTTCAAGGTCTCAAATGTAGGTATCAAGATACTAGATATATTTACCTCTCATCCTTGAATTTGGACATTCCAGGAAAAGTTTTATGAACGCCCTTGAATCCCACTCCTTTTGAACAAGGTGGACCCCCTCCTGCAATTACAACACTATATTTTGACATTATTTCTCTCATCCGAGTTCTAATCACGTTAATTACACAAAATGTTCTACCTAATTCCATTTTTTTACAAAATGCATATGCATATAGAATTTCATGGTTGTACGTACTCTCTCTCTCTTAAAATATCTAATTTCGAATTATTCGTGTTTTAATTAGTTTCTAATTTCCTACAGAATGGTGGAATATTTTGAAATCAATGTGATTAAAACACAGATTATTCAAAATTAGAGATTTTACAAAAGAGAGAGAGAGAGAGTACGTATAGCCATGAAATTCTATATGTAGATGCATTCAGAAAAAAAAAAATCAGAATTAGGTATAACATTTTATAATTAACGTGATTAGAGCACGAATGAGAGAGAGGGTGTGTGTGTGTGTCAAAAATATAGTGCGATCAAAATATAGTGTTGTAACTGCAGAAAGGGGTCAACCTTGTTTCGAAAGAGTAGGATTCAAGGGCGAACATAAAACTTTTTCCCGGGATGGCCAAACTCAAGAATGAGACATAATTATGTACTAGCTTGATATCTACATTTGCGACCTTGACCGTCTACGGGAGAACAAGTGCCCCTCCCGCTCCTCTATGGGCGCCAATGGCAAGGGCACACATAGAATTTTTTTAAAGGGGAAAACTCAAACTCAAGGATGAGACTTATAATATCGACTAGCTTGATACTTACTTTGGGACCTTAAACGTCCAATGAAGGGCAAGCGCCCCCTTGCTCTCCCGTATGGGCGCCCATGGCAAATGTGACCATAGAACTTATTAAAGCTGGGGCAAACTTAAGGACAAGACGTACAATATCGATTAGCTTGATACCGACATTGTGGCTTTCAAAATTTTTATGGGCTCCCATGGCGAGGGTGTCCATAGCGCTTTTTCTAAGAAGAGCGTGCTCAAAGATGAGACGTACAATATCTACTAGTTTGAAACCTACATTTGTGACCTTGAATGTTTACAGGAAGACAAGTGCTCCCTTACTTCTATGGACGCCCCCTTACGTATGGATGCTCCCTTACGTCTATGGCAAGGACGTCAATAGAACTTTTTCCAGCGGGGACAATCTCAAGGACGAGACTTACAGTATTCATTAGTTTGATATTCGTGACTTTCAACATCCCCCATGGGCGCCCATGGCAAGTGTGCAATGTTTCAATATGTCAGAGAGACATTTGGAGGGTCTGGAAAGACTGTTAACCGTCCCTGAGGAAATCGAAACTTCGGCTCCATTAGGTTCTGTCCTGAGGGCAATAATATAAGTAGGGAGCCCATAGATCACAGCAAAGGAGCACTTAATCCCAACAGGATATTCAATGTTACAAATGTAGGTTACCAGATAGTCGATATTGAATGCGTCGTCTTTGAGTTCCCTCCTGGAAAATGTTACATGGGCGCCCATAGTGAAAGAAAAGGATGACACTTGCCGTCCCATAGACGTTCGAGGTTAGACATGCAAGTCTCAATTTAGTCGATGTGGAACGCCTCATCCTTGAGTTTGTCGTCGATAGAATTAGTTCTATGGGTGTCCTTGCCATGGGCGCCCATACGGGAACGCAATGTGAAACTTGCCCTACTGTGTACGTTTAAGGTTACAAATGTAGATTACAAGCAAGTCGATATGAACCGCCTCATCCTTGAATTTGTCACCGATGGAATTAAATTCTACGGGTGTCTTTGCCATGGGCGCCCATAAGGAAATGCAAGGCAAAACTTGCCTTACTGTGGACGTTTAAGGTTGCAAATGTAGTCTTCAAGCTAGTAGATATTGAACTCCTCATCCTTGATTTTGCCCTATTGGAAAATGTTACATGGGCGCCCATAGTGGAAGGAAAGGATGACACTTGCCGTCCTATAAACGTTCAAGGTTAGACATGCAAGTCTTAATTTAGTCGATGTGGAACACCTCATCCTTGAGTTTGTCGCCGATGGAATTAGTTCTATGGTTGTCCTTGCCATGGGCGCCCATAACGGAATCCAAGATAAAATTTGCCCTACTGTGTACGTTTAAGGTTACAAATGTAGATTACAAGCAAGTCGATATGGACCGCCTCATCCTTGAATTTGTCGCCGATGGAATTAATTCTACGGGTGTCCTTACCGTGGGCACCCATAAGGAAATGCAAGGGAAAACTTGCCTTACTGTGGACGTTTAAGGTTGCAAATGTAGTCTTCAAGCTAGTAGATATTGTAGGTATAATCATATAGTTTGCACCCCTAGAAAAATTCTATTTGCGCTTTGCTATGGGCGTCCATAGGGGAGCGCAAGGGGGCATTTACCCTCCCTTGGAAGTTTAAAGGTCACAAATGTAAACATCAAGCTAGTCAATTTTTTACGTTTCATACTTTAGTTTGACCACCGCAGGAAAAAGTATTTTTAGCATTCTTTAATCCTACTTCTTTCAATCAAGGTCGACTGCCTCCTGTAATTACCACACTATGTTTTAGATCGTACAATATTTTTGACATATATATTTTATAATATATATATTTTTGACAATGTATATATATATATATATTATAAATATTTTTTACATTATTATTTGACGTTATAAATATTTCTGACATATATATATATATATGGCTATATATATATGTGTGTATGTATTTTCAATATCAAAATCACGCATTAACTAATTGCGCTGTACATTTCCTCATGAAGAAGATAAAGAACTGTATTCATTCACCGCGGCCACATATCTACGGACGTCACACAAAAAGACAAAAAGAAGAAAGAAACAATGAATCGGAAGAGCTGAGTCTGCTAGTTTGCTGAAATTCGCGCCTGACTTATGTATCACGTGATATTATGGCGGGAGTAACTTTGCAATGAATAAGCGCTCGTTTATAAACCATAACAAAATCTAAAACAACTATGTAATCAAACTAATATCCGTGCGCTATATCTATTCCCCACGCTTCGGAAGGGGCCAATGACGTCAGTAATTCCAAGAACTCTGGACAGGAGTAGGTTGCCAGAAACGAATGGCCTACCTCTCTTACTTCCATTTACCTTGGGTTCAATGTCTAGAAGGAATAGTGTACCGACCGAGGGGAAAAACAGGTACCTCAAAAACCGCCTCCGCCAGACGGCGCTGGTCTCGAATAAGCGGTTTAAAGCGGAGGAGTTAATATTGAAATTAATGGGAATTTAATGCAAATGAAATGACCGATATCTTTCGAAATAACTGAAGAATTTGTGTGAAATTGTGTGTGATTATTGTAAGTGGTATACACAAAAAGTCATTTGATTTTCAGAGAGATTTAGCTGGGGATATATTCGTATTTTTAAAATTTTATTTAACTTGATCTGGTGTTCGTTCAAACTTTTGAGGTTCAAAATAATCAGGTTCATTTATCACAGTAACGTGAAATTCGTTATGACGTTTCCTCTTGTGGTACATTTCAGTTCTTTCGATTTTGAAGCTTATCGGGCTAGCCCGTCCTGGGCCCGCCATAGGACTTTACTTCTTTTTGGTATAGCTCTAGAACAGGTGTATCTAAAAATTCGAAGTTTAGCATATCCTTGTCATTTGCTGTATATTTTAACTCTTTAGATTAAAAATATTATCGCGTTAGCCCGTTCTGAGCCCAACAAGAGGAATATATCGTTTTTTTGAGAATAACTCAAAATTTGGAGCATCTAGAATGTCTAAATTTAATATATCATTATCCTTTGTGGTATATTATATTTCATCGCATTTCGAACATTATCGGGCTAGCCCGTCTTGGCCCGCCATAGAAATTTTTTCGCTTTTTGAATAATTCGATCAAACGGAGTAGCTAAAAAATGTAAATTTAGTATATCATTTCCTTTTGGATGGATTTTAATTTAGATTTTGATCCCCAACAGGCTAGCCCGTCCTGAGCCCACCAAAAGGAATGTATCGTTCTCTGAGAATAACTCAAAATTCGTAGCATCTAGAATGTCTAAATTTAATATATCATTGTCATTTGTGGTATATTATATTTCATCGCATTTCGAACCTTATTGGGCTAGCTCGGCTTGGCCCGCCATAGAAATTTACTGTCTTTTCAAGAATAACTCGATCAAACGGGGTAGCTAAAAATGTAAATTTAGTATATCATTTCCTTTTGGATGGATTCGAACTTAGATTTTGAACCCCATCGGGCTAGCCCGTCTTGGGTCCGCTGAAGAATGCATTCATTTTTGAAGAATAACTCGAGAACCGCAATAGCTAAAAATTCCAAGTTTAACATGTCGTTGGCTTTTGTGGTATATTTAAGTTTCTTCTTATTTGAACTTTATCGGAGGTAGCCCGTCCTGGACCCGACATAGGAATTGACCCGTTTTTTGAGAATAAATGAAAAATCAGGACAACTAGAAAATATAAATTTAGTACATTCTTATCTTTTGGGGAATATTTCAATTCCATTGATTCAGAACTTTATCGGGTAGCCCGTCGTGGGCCCGACATAGGAATGGACCCGTTTTTTTAGAATAACTGAAAAATCGGGATAACTAGAAAATATAAATTTAGTACAGCCTTATCTTTTGGGGAATCTTTTAATTCCTTCGATTTTGAACTTTATCGGGGTAGTCCGTCCTGGGCCCGACATAGGAATGGACCCGTTTCATTAGAATAACTGAAAAATCGGGACAACTAGAAAATATAAATTTAGTACATCCTTATCTTTTGGGGAATATTTTAATTCCTTCGATTTTGAACTTTATTGGGGTAGCCCGTCCTGGGCCCGACATAGGAATGGACCCGTTTTTTGGGAATAACTGAAAAATCGAGACAACTGAAAATATAAATTTAGTACATCCTTATCTTTTGGGGAATATTTTAATTCCTTCGATTTTGAACTTTATCGGGGTAGCCCGTCCTGGGCTCGACTTAGGAATGGACCCGTTTTTTTTTAATAACTGAAAAATCGGGATAGCTAGAAAATATAAATTTAGTACATCCTTATCTTTTGGGGAATATTTAAATTCCTTCGATTTTGAACCGTATCGGGCGAACCCGCTTTGGGTCCGCCTTAGAAATTCACTTTTTGGGGTAATAACTCTATAACCGGAGTATCTAAAAGTTCTAAGTTTAGAATGTCGTTGTCATTTGCGGTATATCTTAGCTCATTGGATTAGAAACCTTAACGGGCTAGCCCGATCTGTGCTTGAAAACCGTGCAACAAAAATGTCTAAATTTAGTATATTATTCTCTTTTGGGATATATTTTAATTCTTTGGATTTTGAATTTTATTACCCCATCTTTACCCAGCCTTAGGAATGCATTCGTTTTTGGAAAATAACTCGAAAATTGGAGATAAATTATCATTTACCAAACAATTACATTAGTTCTCCTTAGGGATTATATTTGAAAAAATATTTTGTACTGTTGTGTAAACCCACATTCGATTGTCGACCCCCCTTATCCTAGATCTTGGCTACGCTTATATGCAAGATAATTAAATAATGCAAAACCAGTCATTAGCAAAATGCAACTCACAAACCACAGAGTTTTTGTTTAGAACGTTATCTGCACGAGGAATTGACTTTGTCCATTTAGCTCTTAGTTTATCATTGTCAGGAGCTTTAAACAGAAAATATTTGCCTCTGAAATTTTTGTAACCTGTTTTACATTCAGGTACGAAACAGTGTCTGTCATTCACTTTCTTTTTAGAATTTGAGAACATGCTTCATCGACTATAAAAACTATTAAATATGTTGATAGATCTATTAGAAAACTGATATGGTATGGCTATAAAAACAGCCTTTTTAATCCAAATATAGAAACAAAAATATGGATTTTCAACGTCAGTTACAGAAAATTCAAATATCAAATTCAAACATCAAATGAGTGAAAGCTTGCTGCTTATAGTTTCGAAAAATATTTCCTTCTGAGTGGGTCGATCCTGTCCAATCTTAGAACGAAAAAGAATATTGTACATGTGGCGGTGGCGGTTCTTAGTAAAAGCAGATTCGATCTCAGATGACCAATGTGCTAATGAGATACTTCCTATTGTATCTAGAGGCCACCCTGAAGGCATTACAAAATGTTCTTTCCTGGTATTCTACCCATTTCCAGAGCTCCAGCTGATTTGCGGATCTTTTGAGCATTGCTCGTGTAAGAGATGTGGTAATTTGCGGAAACGTATGTAAAGAAAACTCGCCTGTCGGAATAAAATAGCGGTCAATTACATATTCACTCTCAATTGAAATTCTTATCAGCGCTATCTTTCACCGTACAAAGAGACAGCACTTGTAGGCAGCCCCCACCTTGTTCTAATATTCAAGCGGCAATGGTGTTTCATGTTTTCCTTCCAAATTCACAGGGCCACCCACAGGCATTTTTCACAGTAGCCGAACATATGAGATAAAACAAAATATCTGCTAGACATTCTCATACTTTTTTTTTTTAGGTTTACATGGTAATATGTATCAAAATGCAAAACAAAAGATTGCTTTTAAAGCATTCGTTCAAGTTATTCTTATAATGCTTTTAAAAATTATTGAAAAATTTCAATTTCAAGTAAGCAAAATCAATACGTGCAGTCCAAATTTCTGCTAAAGAAATAAAATTATCTTCGTAAAAAGCAGAATACAACTTAAAATACTAATATCGACCGGTTTCGAAGGCATAAAAGCTTCTTCATCAGATTACACAGAACCGCAGCCTTCACTCGTACTATGTACTGGATGTAACTATGTATCTAGGAAAAAGGGGGTCGACGATCGAATGGAGCTTATAGTACAAAATTCATTTTTTTTTAAATATGGACAATTTTGAGAACTAATGTAATTGTTCGGCAAATGAGGTTTTTTACCACCCATCCTATATCCGGCCGTCCAAATGGCTGCTCATGTCCTCAGGACGAGCCGGACGGTCTGGGTCTTCAACCACCCATCCTATCTCCCATGCCTACGCCACTAATTATAATTATATATATACCGAAAATAATAAATTCTACCAGAAAAGGAATTAATATACTAAATTTGGATTTTCTATTTACTCCAGTTTTCGGGTTATTCTAAAAAAATGAGTATATTCCTACGGCAGGCCCAGCACGAGCTAGCTGAATGAAGTTCAAAGTCGAAAAAATGAAAAATATCACAAAAGACAATAACATGCTAAACTTGGAATTTTTAGCTACTCCGGTTTTCGAGTTATTCATCAAACACGATCGCATTCCTAAGACGGACTCAAGATGGGCTAGCCCGATGAGGTTCAAATTATAAATTATGATAAACCCCAAAAGAAATTGATATACTAAATTTAGATTTTTTAGCTGCTCCGATTTACGAGTTATTATCGAAAAATGAGTGCATTATCACAATGTCGGGCCCAAGACGGACGAGGCTGATAAAGTTCAAAATCCAAAGAAATAAAATATACCCTAAAAACAATGATATACTAAATTTAGATATTCTAGCTGCTACAGTTTTGGAGTTATTCTTGGTTCAAAAACAAAGGAATTAAAATATTCCCCAAAAGATTAAAGATGTATTAAATTTATATTTTCTAGTTTCCCTGATTTTCCAGGTATTCTAAAAAACGGATCGATTCCTATGTCGGGCCCAGAACGGACTACCCCGATAAAGTTCAAATCCGAAGAAACTTAGATATACCCCAAAAGTCAACGACATGTTAAATTTGGAATTTTTAGCTACTTCGGTTCTCGAGTTATTTTTAAAAAACGAATGCATTCTTCAGCGGATCCAAGACGGGCTAGCCCGACGAGGTTCAAAATCTAAATTTAAATCCATCCAAACGGAAATGATATACTAAATTTACACTTTTGAGCTACTCCGATTGATCGAGTTATTTTTTAAAAGTGAGTAAATTTCTATGGCGGGCCCAAGACGGGCTAACCTGATACTGTTCGAAATGAGATGAAATGTAATATATCCCAAAGGACAATGACATATTAAATTTATACATTCTAGATGCTCCGAATTTTTAGTTATTCTCAAAAAACGATATATTCCTTTAGTTGAGCTCAGGACGGGCTAGCCCGATAAGATTTTTTATCCAAAGAGTTAAAATATGCAGCAAATGGCAAGGATATTCTAAACTTCGAATTTTTAGAAACACCTGTTCTTGAGTTATACCGCAAAAACTGGTAAGTTTCTAAGGCGGGCCTAAGACGGGCTAACCCGGTACGGTTCAAAATTGAAAGAATTAAAATACACCCCAAAAGAAAACGATATATTAAATTTAGATTTCCAACGTCCTCTGATTTTCGAGTTGTTCTCTAAAACCAGGTAAAGTCCTATGGCGGGCACAGGACGGGCTAGCCCGATAAGCTTCAAAATCGAAAGAACTGAAATGTACCACAAGAGGAACCGTCATAACGAATTTCACGTTACTGTGATAAATGAACCTGATTATTTTGAACCTCAAAATTTTGAACAAGCACCAGATCAAGTTAAATAAAATTTTTAAAATACGAATATATCTCCAGCTCAATCTCTCTGAAAATCAAATGACTTTTTGTGTATACCACTTACAATAATCACACCCAATTTCCCGCAAATTCTTCAGTTATTTCGAAAGATATCGGTCATTTCATTTGCTATAAATTCCCATTAGTTTCAATGTTAAGGCCTCCGTTTTTAACCGCTTATTCGAGACCAACGCCGTCTGGCGGAGGTGGCTTTTCAGGAACATCTCTCCGTCACCTTCGTGAACTAAAGTTCACGAAGGTGAAGCATCTCTCAGCATTGGGAGGTATAGGCGGTCGGCACACTATTAGTTCCAGACAAGGTAAATGGAAGTAAGAGTACCTTTCAATAGACCTTGAGTTCCAGACACTGTACCTTGAGTCGCGGAGAGGAAGAAAATTCATGATTTGGCATTTTATCGCCTAAACTGTGTAGTGTACCTTCTGTTTTTTTTTTAACTTCTAGAAGATGAGGGGGAACGGAAAGTTGTTATACGTTATTGGATTTTAAAGAATATGAAGAAAAATACGAAATAGGATTAGAATATTCTATTACCAAAAAATTTTATTACTGAAGAATAATTTTGTTAATGAAGTCAATTCCGTAAAACAAGTAGAACTACAAAGCAATTGCAAATAAAATATGATATGAAATAGATTACAAGTATACACATTGAAGAATATGCATAATATATTTAAAAATAACTAAAAAGTATATGGAAAAATTGTATGCATGCTTGTGTAAAATGTAGAATTCTCCACTTTTATCTTTGAAAATTGTGTTAGCAGTATCCATATATGCTTTGAGGCGTAATACGACTGAGTCATTTTTACAACTAATTTATTTTAATATATTGATGCGTACTGTTAAATATAAAACAATGTAATATTTGCAATAATAAAATATTTGACTTTATTTATATATATATATATTTTTTTTGTTCATAAAATGACATTTCAGAATAAAATACAAAATTATGTCTACATTCATAAATAGGGGCCCTATTGAAATAGCCATGATTTTTAAATTGTCAAAACGTGTTCGGAAGGCTTTTGCATGTTTAATCGATATAGAATTTGGAAATTTTTTAAAAATGTTTTTCTATAAAGTATAGGAAATAAATAAGATTATAAAATATTATGGCACAAAATACAAAAATTGCATTTCATTATAATAGTTTCAAAGATTTGGTTGCTAATAATTCGTTTGAAAAATGCTTTAAATACATATTGTGAAATTTGCATCCAGAATTAAATAGACCGTAAGCACAATTACAGTGGGCTAACTCAATGTGGCATAAAAATATTAAATGTTGTACATATTAAATATTAAAAACTTATAGTAAAAATTGCAGATCAATCTATCCCAAATTATTTCTAAAAATTTAAAAAACAACTAAAGCATTAGGACCAAAATTATAATTAAAGCTATGTACAAAATTAAGTTTTAATGACTTTTAAATAGAGTTAATTTTTTATTAAATGCTTCTGCATTTATAATGTAAGTATGTAAGTAAGAATGTATGATATAAGTAAAAATATTTATATTGGTAGAACTGTTTCTAAATCCACCACGAAGCGTATTACTTAAATTATGATGAAGAGAATGTGAGGTTATTAAGATTGCTCATTTAATAGATTGCTAACGCATGATCAAGAAGTCGGTGATTCAAATACTTCTTTGGACAAGGCATATTTCTTTCTCGAGAACTAAACAAGAGTTGTTGTTGTTGAGACCCAGACCGTCCGACCTACCAGAAAGGTGTAAGGCAACTGTTTGGACGGCAGGGAAGAGCCACTCAATTTAGACCGGAACCCAGTGGGGGAGGCATCCACAGTCACCGTACCCTCTTTCCCCTACCACCAACCTCTCGGAAAGACCTACGGATCCACATGTTTAACGTGATCGTATTCCGCGTGAACACGGCGGCAGTTTTAGCAGCGGAGGGAATCGAACCAGGGCCTACCGAGTGCAATTCACGCGTGCTAACCCCTGAACTACCGCGCCAAACTAAACAAGAGTGTTATACCAAAATACTTCTTGAAAACACTGGGAGTTTGATGATACATCCTTTGATTTTTAATTTGTGAACGGGGGGGGAAATATATCTTTTTAATCGAGATGTTTATATGAAATTAATTCTAACCAGCATCGGCACCTATAGAATTTATCTGGAGGGATTCAAGGATAATATTAATAACATCGACTAGTTTGATGTCTGCCTTTGTGATTTTGAAGTGCCCCCTTGTCTTCCCCTATGGGCGTCCATGTTAACTAGTAATACTTATTAAGTACGATTTAATCTGAACTAGAAATGATATTATGCTCATATATCATATATCTTTACATAAAATGCACTGAAAAGTTTTGATGTAAAATCTAGCTGACATTTTCAATGAATGTAAACTATTATTATATTTTATTATGAACGTAAAATTTTATCATTCGACACGTCTTTACTCTCATTATCAAAACTCCCGTTTTTCCTCCCTAGCCACTGTCGGGGGGGGGGGGGGAGAAAGAAACTTTATGATATTCTAAAACACATTCTATATTCTAAGTTCTCAAAGTTCTTAAAACCTAAAAATCACTAAAATACACTGAATTCTTAAATAAACTGAAAGGGGACCTGTTGACCAGTTACCCTAAGTGTACAAATATGTACTAATCCTGTAAAATATTAAAACTGGCACTTTCCTAAAAATAAAAATACATTAAAGTAAAAGAGAGAACACAGAATTTAGGTTTTCAAAAATCTAACGTTTATTAAAATTTAAAACTTCATTTTTATAGAATTTTCAAAACATTTTACAACTTTTAAACATCTCATTAACTAAACAAATTAAACATCTTAAATAAATTAAATAAATCGAATTTATACAAAGGCCGGTCGTTTAGTGGTTAGTACAAACGTTAGAATATTAAATTTTAAAGTTAACAATATTAAAATTATTCAATTATTTGTCAAACTTGAATTTAGAATAAAAAGAACATCAGTTAGCCAGAAGGGGAATTTAGAACATCCTAACAATAATCCAGGATTCGTAACTTAAAATATATAAGTTGAGGGGTCTTAGACACGCTAATTTAATTTTAAATACTGTAAAAGAATAAAATTAATGAAAAGATATCACGCATAAACGGGAAAACGCTGAACGGCCGTAATAAAGTCCCGAGGACGAAATCGATGTCAGTCATCATCAGCTTGGGTGCAGTCCCTTCTTGTTCCAAAACAGGCCAAATGGAGATGTACCTCCCGTAAAGCATCGGTAAAGCAACCGGTAAGCTCCCGTAAAGCAACCAGCAGTCCCAAAGTCAAAAATACGCTGACGAAGGAAATCCAGCGTATCCTCAAAATCCTCTCCTATGATACACTTCGTTGTTATACCTTACCCTATATACGTGGCATAATATATAAGGAAAATATTGGAACGGGGTCGAAAATTCGAATTCGAGTTTGCAACGGAAGAGCCCATTTCAAGCATCCTTGAACTTAATCGAACGTTCTTGTAGTGATGTCTGTGCATGTACGTGTGTGAGTATTTGTGTGTGTATGTGTTGTTGTTGTTGAGACCCAGACCGTCCGACCTACCAGAAAGGTGTAAGGTAACTGTTTGGACGGCCAGGAAGTGCCACCCAATTTAGACCGGAACTCAGTGGGGAAGGCATCCACAGGGACCGTACACTCCTTCCCCTACCACCAACCTCTCGGAAGGACTTACGGTCCCACATGTTTAACGTGATCGTACTCCACTGGGCTACTGCGCCTTCGCGACAATCTCCATAACTTTCTTTTTATTCACCCAATTTAGACAGGGACCCAGTGGGGGAGGCATCCACAGGGACCGTACCATCCTTCCCCTACCAACAACCTCTCGGAACGTCTTACGGACCCACATGTTTAATGTGATCGTACACCGCCTGAACACGGAGGCAGTTTAGGCACTGGCGGGAATCGAACCCGGGCCTACCGAGTGCATTTCCCGCGCGCTAATTTAAATTTTATAATGACTATATGCTAAGCTCTAATTCCATCATCCTCATTCCATCGTTCCATCATTTAAAATATCCATAAATTAAAACGTTCCATCAATCATCAATATCGTTCCACAAATACATAAATATAATAATTTCAAATACATCACCACAATTCAATCCACCATAATGCAATCATTTAAATTATTTAAAATATCCATTTAAAATATCCATAAATTAAAATATCCATTTAAAATATCATATAAATATAATCATTTCACCCGTTGTATACAACACATATCTTAATTCATTTAAAACCGGAAGGGCGGTGGTCTCCATGGAGACGGGGAGAAAATTCAACGGGTGAAAACGCGGTTCGCCGAGAAATTGGAAATCCTTAGGTCATTAAAATCGCGATCCTGTGAATATTTATAATTATTTCTTGACCAGAGTGGACTTGTAAGAATGCCAGATATTTGACCTTTCTAAAAATGTAAATTATTAGTCGAAATTCTGAGTACTTTTTACTATGCGAGAATTTAAAAACCAAAAATCGTTTTTTTGAGTCAAAAGTGACTTTTGCTTTAAAATCATAAAAAAATATTAGAATTTATCTCTGAGATTTGAAATTGATATATTTTTACTCGAAATTCTCTGCTCTTTCCGATGGTGTGATTTGTTTTTTTCTACAATGCCTGGATCGAGGAGAAAAAGGGGCAAAAAGGTCAAAAAACGGTCGAAATCGCATAAAACATTAAATAACAAAAAAAATAATTAAAATTTTAAAAATCGGTTTTCACGTGTCCCCTTCCCACCCTCCCGGGTCTCCGATTGCCAAATTTCGTAGCTCTCCGACGCGCGGTCGCTGAACGTATAGTGTATAAGACAGACAGACAGACAGACGCACAGACAGACATTGCCTTTTATTATATAGACTAGCCGCCTTTGGCGACCAGCCTGTTCGCAACCCTTGAAAATGCTGATCGTGGCAAATTCCAATCGTGGCAAACTCGTTGGCGCGACCTACCAGAAAGGTGTAAGGTAACTGGTTGGACGGCCAGAATGTGCCACCCAATTTAGACCGGAACCCAGTGGGGGAGGCATCCACAGGGAACGTACCCTCCTTCCCCTACCACCAACCTCTCGGAAAAACATACGGACCCATATGTTTAACGTGATCGTACTCCGTGTCAGTGGCGGAAATCGAACCCGGACCTACCGCGTGCAATTCCCGCGCGCTAACCACTGGGCTACTTCGCCCTCCGCGACAATCTCCATAACTTTCTTTTTATTCACCCAATTTAGACCGTACCCTCCTTCCCCTACCACCAACCTCTCGGAAGGACTCACGAACCCACATGTTTAACGTGATCGTACTCTGCGTGAACGTGGCGTAAGTTTTGGCAGTGGCGGGAATCGAACCCGGGCCTACTGAGTGCAATTCCCGCGCGCTAACCACTGGGCTGCCGCGCCCTCCGCGACAATCTCCATAACTTTCTATATATTCACCCAATTTAGACGGGAACCCAGGGGGGGAGGCATCCACAGGGGCCGTATCCTCCTTCCCCTACCACCAACCTCTCGGAAGGACTTACAGACCCACATATTTAACGTGATCGTATTCCACGTAAACACGGCGGCAGTTTTGGCAGTGGCGGGAATCGAACCCGGGCCTACCGCTAACTTCCCGCGCGCAAATTGCAATTTAAAATGACCATATGCCTTATTCCATCATCCTCATTCCATTGTTTCATTGTTCCATCATTTAAAATATCTGTGGCGGTTAACTATTGCCAGTTATGCCACCTGCACCAAAACGAACTAGAAGCGGCTTTTCTCAGTGTATCTGATAACTGAGGAAACCGCATACCATTTCCTGTTTTGGGACGTCTGACTTTCAAAGATTCCCGATGGGGATGTACACATAACTTTAACGCCGGGGACAGTATGTTGGCATGTGAAAGCCATAATTTTCGTCACTGGCATGTGTGAAAAACAAGACGATGGTGCACACCGAAAACACGTGGCGTGCATGGGGAGCACCCCCATTAATGAGCCCCAGACCGACGACGACCAATAAGATGGTCGGTCACTCCTTCTGGGGCGTTTACAAAATTCAGTTTGGAAAAGAACTTTCATCTTTTCGGACAGAGACTCGCTCCTAAAATCTCGACCTAATCGGTCGACTCTCGGTCTACTTGCTTTCGAACTTTGGAACTACGCAGTCGAAGCCTCCTTCCGACTGTTTCGAACTTAACGTTCCAACAATCAGGATTTATCCGCTTGTCGCAGAATCTCTCTGCAAAGTATTAGTATGCTGTATATATATTTGTAAAATTTAATGTAAATAAATGTTATTTTATGCAAGTTAACGTTCTGCCTAGAGAACAAAACAACAACAACAAATGTCGGGGAATTGTGCTGGGCATTAATACCGCATGTCAGGTTCAGCCCACACAAACAAACTTCAAACCAACAATAAACCCCGCAATGGTGACCCTATGGACTTGAACGCCCGAGCATATATACAATTCTCTACGGATGCCAACAATGGAGCAATACTCTACTTGTCAACAGCAATAAATTACTGCTCATATAAGACTGCTCTCTCAAAGACAAGCATGCTCGCAGACGCAAACAGTGCTACCCAACAGCTGATGATGACTTCGCAAAGCAACTGAGTTGAGTTCCTTCCTGACACAATGAATGACCGCTTCCGATTACAAGCAATGAACGGAAAGTCAACCCAGGAGAACCCCCGTGGAGCAACTTCGCCTTCCTCGGACCCCGGCTATTCATCTCCGGACTTTTAAAAGATATCCTTTCCGGCGGCTAAGAGCTCTCCCCTTCCATGCCAACACAGACGTCGCTGAAAGGCAGGATCCTCCGAAACAACTGCAGTTCATTAAGGTCAGCACAGGTCAGTTCCTTTTTTCCCTTCCCACAAAATTATTTTTATTTCGGGACAGTGTGTATTCGCGTTATTACCGCTAATTCGCAAACTTACGCGTGCTAGGGAACCCTGTGTAAAAATTGTTTATATTTTATTAATTTGTATTTTAATTATATATATTTCTATATCTTAAGCATGGATGGAAACGACGAGCAACCCCAAATTAACAGGGTTACATGCAAAATCCCTCCTTTTTGGAAAAAGAATGTAACCCTATGGTTAGCTCAGGTTGAGAATGCGTTCCAAATTTCGCATATCACGAAGGATGAGACGAAATATGCATATCTCGTAGCGGCGATAGACTCGGAAGCATTATCCCATGTAAGTGATGTAATCTTGAATCCACCGCAGGAAAACAAATTCAGGACCTTAAAAGATAGGCTAATTACAGAATTTGCAGATTCGGAATTAACGCAAACGAGAAAACTTCTATCAGAATTACAACTAGGGGACCTCAAACCATCCGCATTATTGAGGCAGATGAGAGAATTAGCTCTCGATAAAGTGAACGAGGATTTTTTAAAATCTCTATGGCTAGATCGCTTACCGCCAAACGTCCGCGCAATTTTATCGGCAAGGTCGGAAAATTTAAGCCAACTGGCAAATTTGGCAGATAAAATATACGAAGTTACAGCAAGCTCGGAAAATATTTGCGCAGTAGCATCGCGTAATGAAAATCCTGCATTAACGGATCTATCGAACATGCAGAAGCAGATAGCTGACTTAGCCACCCAGATCGAGCGCCTATCTAGATCAAGATCATACTCAAGAAATCAAATTCGAGATAATAGACCACGCTCAAAATCGCGTAACAACGCCCGATCTTTCAGAAATCATGACAAAGGAAACGACGTAGGAAGGAATAGCGATTTTTGCTTCTACCATAAACGTTTCGGTAAAGAAGCATATAAATGCCATACCCCTTGCAAATTTGCCGACCAAAAAAACTTGTAAAGCCTGTCATTCCAAACATAGGAATGACAGCGGAAATTAAAATAGATCCTGCTAGTAGACTCCATGTATATGACCGCAAAACAAATTGCAAATTTTTAATTGACACTGGTAGCGACATTTCAATTATACCAAACCCTCTAAATAATAAACTTCAACCATCTTCGTTGGAACTTTTCGCGGCAAATAACTCGAAAATCCAAACTTTCGGAACAAAATTAGTAGATATAGATTTAGGTCTAAGACGCGCATTTCGCTGGGAATTTGTCATCGCATCTGTATCCCAAGCCATTATCGGGGCAGATTTTTTGAAAGAATTTGGACTTCTTGTGGATCTAAAGCAAAAGAAACTAATAGATTCCAATACAAAGTTGCACATACCAGGCAAATTAACGAAAGGTAGCGTTACTGAAATCAAATTGATTTCAGGCGACACGCGTTTCCACCAAATTCTCCGACAATACCCAGATATTGCTAACCCAACTCCTAAATTCAAAAATGTAAAACATAAGACGGTCCATTATATCGAAACTTCAGGACCACCAGTTTATGCACGACCCAGACGATTACATCCGAAGCTGTACGAATCTACAAAGAAGGAATTTGAATTCATGCTAGAGCGCGGGATCTGCCGGCAGTCTAAATCAAATTGGTCGTCACCCCTCCACGTAGTGCCTAAAGGTTCCGGCGAAATTCGCTGCGTGGGAGATTATCGTCGTTTAAATCAGGTGTCTTTACCTGACCGTTATCCGATAAGGAACATTTTAGATTTTTCGAACGCTCTAAATGGCAAGCGAGTATTTTCTAAACTAGATATTTTTCGCGCATATCACGCCATTCCAGTTTACGAACCTGACATTCCTAAAACGGCAATAACGACGCCATTTGGCCTATACGAGTTTCCCTATCTTAATTTTGGATTATGTAACGCAGCTCAAACTTTCCAACGTTTCATAGATGAAATTCTAGGGGATCTAAATTTCTGTTTTGCTTATTTAGATGACATTTTGGTTTTTTCTGAGAGTGAAGAAGAGCACGAGCTCCATCTAAAACAGATATTCCAACGTCTAGATAACTACGGAATTAACCTTAACATCTCTAAATGCGTTCTGGGAGTATCCGAGGTATCATTTTTAGGCCATCTCATAAATTCTAAAGGCACTAAACCCTTGCCCGATAAAGTACAAGCGATATTGAATGTCAAGTAACCTGAAACAATTAAGGATTTACGCGCATTTCTCGGCATGATGAATTTTTATCGGAGACACCTACCACATGCAGCGCATACGCAAAAGCCCCTCAATGAGTATCTAAAGGGGGCACGAAAGAACGATAAGAGAAAAGTTAATTGGACTAATGAGGCTACGGACGCATTTTTAGCATGTAAAAATCAATTAGCTGAGGCAACGCTACTCGCGCACCCTGCTAAAGATGCGAATTTAATTTTATTCGTCGATGCATCAAATTTTGCGATAGGTGGTTCTTTGAATCACGTTCTTGATACGGGTATCGAACCCCTGGCCTTCTTCTCGCGGAAATTATCCCCGGCAGAGACAAGATACAGTACTTACGACAGAGAACTTTTAGCTGCGTATTCGGCTATCAAGTACTTTAGGCATATGCTGGAAGCGCGAAATTTTACCCTGTTTACCGACCACAAGCCGCTAACGTTCGCATTTCAACAAAAATTGGACAAATGCTCGCCTCGCCAAAATCGGCAACTCGCATTTATTTCGGAATTCACTACGGATATACGTCATATCGAAGGTACTAATAACATCCCTGCCGACGTAATGTCTCGCATAAATATGATTACGGTACCTGGTCCAATTGATTATGAAGAACTCGCAGATTTACAAAGCAATGATTCGGAGCTTCAAGATATTTTAAAAGGAACATCCTCGATCGACTTAAAGCAAATCGCTATTCCAAATGCTTCAGCCAAATTATTTTGCGACGTATCCACGGGTACGGCGCGTCCTTATGTACCGCAGCTTATGAGATTCAACGTTTTTTCAAATTTACATAATTTATCTCATCCAAGTATAAGAAAAACTTCGAAGTTAGTCCGCGATCGTTTTGTCTGGCCAAATATGAATAAAGATATTAATGATTGGGCGAGAAAATGCATCCCTTGTCAAAAGAGTAAAATTCAACGACACACTGTCCCACCCATTGGTTTTTTCCCCAAAACTTCTCAGAGGTTCGAAAACATACATATCGACCTCGTGGGCCCCTTGCCCCCATCTGAAGGAATGACCTATGTACTGTCTATGATTGACCGGTTCACAAGATGGCCGGAGGCAATCCCAATTCCAGACATCACGGCTTCTACAGTGGCACAAGCTCTGATCGACCATTGGATTTCTCGTTTCGGTGTTCCTTCCAGAATCACCAGTGATCAAGGGCGGAAATTTGAATCTAGACTTTTTCAGTCTTTAGCACAGTGCTTGGGAGTCCAGCGAATACGCACAACTGCTTACCATCCTTCTAGCAATGGAATTATAGAAAATTTCCACCGGCCGCTGAAAGCAGCCTTAAAAGCACACGGTAATAAACAGTGGACTAAGACACTGACAATAGTTTTGCTGGGGCTTCGATCTACAATCAAACCGGACATAGGTGCAACGCCAGCTGAGCTTCTCTATGGAGAAACACTGCGCCTGCCAGGCGATTTTTTTCCCAATAGCTCACAAGTCACTGACCCCTCAGACTTCATAGTGCAGCTAAGAGAGTCAATGCGGGACCTTCGTCCCCCCAACACCTCTCACCATCGGAAACCGAGAATTTTTCTCCCACCCGCTCTTCACACAGCGTCGCATGTATTTGTGCGTAATGATGCGGTTAAAGCTCCACTACAAGCTCCATACGATGGACCATATCAGGTTTTAAAGAGAAACGATAAATTTTTTAAAATCGATATCAAAGGTAGGAAAGTGAACATTGCACTTGATCGTATTAAACCAGCATTTTATGTGAATAATGATGAAGTACATGCACCGGCAACAACCGGCCAACCGGTTTCGACCACTCAAGCTTCATCAGTGCCAAATATGCCTCCGAAAATTACGACACGATCAGGCCGTCGTGTTCGTTTCACGGATCGTTATGGTTTCACTGGAAACCTTTAAGGAGGGGAGTGTGTGGCGGTTAACTATTGCCAGTTATGCCACCTGCACCAAAACGAACTAGAAGCGGCTTTTCTCAGTGTATCTGATAACTGAGGAAACCGCATACCATTTCCTGTTTTGGGACGTCTGACTTTCAAAGATTCCCGATAGGGATGTACACATAACTTTAACGCCGGTGACAGTATGTTGGCATGTGAAAGCCATAATTTTCGTCACCGGCATGTGTGAAAAACAAGACGATGGTGCACACCGAAAACACGTGGCGTGCATGGGGAGCACCCCCATTAATGAGCCCCAGACCGACGACGACCAATAAGATGGTCGGTCACTCCTTCTGGGGCGTTTACAAAATTCAGTTTGGAAAAGAACTTTCATCTTTTCGGACAGAGACTCGCTCCTAAAATCTCGACCTAATCGGTCGACTCTCGGTCTACTTGCTTTCGAACTTTGGAACTACGCAGTCGAAGCCTCCTTCCGACTGTTTCGAACTTAACGTTCCAACAATCAGGATTTATCCGCTTGTCGCAGAATCTCTCTGCAAAGTATTAGTATGCTGTATATATATTTGTAAAATTTAATGTAAATAAATGTTATTTTATGCAAGTTAACGTTCTGCCTAGAGAACAAAACAACAACAACAAATGTCGGGGAATTGTGCTGGGCATTAATACCGCATGTCAGGTTCAGCCCACACAAACAAACTTCAAACCAACAATAAACCCCGCATATCCATAAAATAAAAATATCCATTGAAAATATCCAAGAGTTAAAATATACATTTAAAAAATCCATATCGTTCCATCATTTAAAATATAAATATAATAATTTATATGGAGTAAAGGAGCTCTATTCAGAACCGTGACGTCACCTCCACCTTGACGTCCCCACCCACCACCTTCCCTCCTTCTGCGGGGGAGAAACTCCGGTTAAGAAGCGGCACGCCGAGCGGAACGCCGAGAAATTGAAATTCGGAAACTTTTAAAATCCCGATCCTGTGGGCAATACGGAATATTTCCTGACCAGATTGGACTTGTAAGAATGCCAGATGTTTGACCTTTCTAAAAATGTAAATTATTAGTCGAAATTATGAGTACTTTTTACTATGCGAGAATTTAAAAACCAAAAATACTTTTCTTGAGCAAAAAGTGACTTTTGTTTTAAAATCTTTAAAAAATATTAGAAATCGAAATTCAGATTTGAAATTGATATATTTTTACTCGCAATTGTCAGCTCTTTCCGATGGTGTGATTTGTTTTTTCCTACGATGTCCGGATCGTGGGAAGAAAAGGGCAAAATTGGCAAAAAACGGTCGAAATCGCATAAAACATTAAATAACAAAAAAAATAATTAAAATTTTAAAAATCGGTTTTCACGTGTCCCCTCCCCTCCCCCCCGGGTCTCCGATTGCCAAATTTCGTAGCTCTCCGACGCGCGGTCGCGAAACGTATAGTGTATAAGACACACGGACACACAGACATTGCCTTTTATTATTTAAGATTCAAAAGTATAACCCAACACACCTTCTTTCTTTCCTTATGTTGAATAAATGATTTCTAGAGTGCTCTTTCTTCGAGGAAAGCTGTAGTGCTGCCATCTAGTGACATTTTTCAATTCCAATTACTTATTTTCAATAATTCTCGATTTAATTGAACCAAAAATTCAGATTTTTTCAATAGAAATTGTAATAAACCTGTGTAACTAAAAAAAAAATAACCTGGGATGTTTACTCACTGGTACCGCGCGTCCCCGCGACTTCCCTCAATAACCGCGCCTGGTAGCTTGTGATTTTTCTTTATCAATTTCACAAGTAAAATTTTGAAAATTCGGCATCGTGGGTACAAGTGATTACAATTATAGCTTGCAACTCTTCACTTTAAAGGGCTTCAAAAAATCTTTTGATTGATACGAACATGGCAATGTATCTCCGGGAATAACTTAACATGAGGAGCATAGGCACCTGATGCTTGCTTTTGTGAATATAATGTACAGGTGGGGGGCACTTGCCCCTTCCCTTTCTCTCTCTTATGGGCGCCCATGCCGAGGAGGCTGAGGGCGTCAAGAACACAGGTATCGCGGCAATTTTTCGCAACAATAATTGAAACTATTAAGTGTTCTGATCATTGAGCTATAAATAACCTCTTTTATGCATGTTTATGTCAAATTTTGTCCTATGCTGCCATGTTGAATAAATGTAAAATATTAAAGTTTTCACTCGAATTTTAAAAAAATTATATCCATCTCTAGATTTTTCGTTAGCAAGGCCGAATACAAAGTTTCTTGAAAGTCCATCAATATATTTGTGGCATCTATCATGTACCCAAGAAATCGACCACAGACATGCCATGCAGAACATCACCCCAGAAATAGTCAAAACGTGTTCAGGGGGTCTTAAAACATATATTAGCATCCAATCTCGAATTCGAAAATTTTCGTGAAAGCAATAATTTCTCTATGCTATATTTCACAGTATGAGAAAGTAAAAACGAACTGGAGTGTGGCTCAACTCAACTTTCTACTGGAATCCTCTTTCATTTTAAAAGGCTTGAAAAACTATTTCGATTGATACCAAGCTTGACAATGCACCCCATCGGAGAGCGGGGGTAACTTGCCCCCCCCCCCCCTGGGAGCAGCGTAACAACGTCACAAAAACAAAAATTGTATCGTGGCTATTTTTTCACTACAATTATTAAAACAATTAAGTTTCGTGATCATTGACCCATAAATAACCTCGTTTACGCATGATTAGATTAAATTTTGTTCTGGGTGCCATGTTAAAAAAAATATAAAATTTCGAATAAATTTAGTTTTCTGTCGAATTTACATAATTCCATATAAAGCTTGAATATGAAGTTTCGTGGATACGCATTAATATTTGTGGCAGCTATCGTGTACACAAGAAATCGACCACAAACCGACAGGCATATCTCCAAAAATAGTCAAAACGTGTTCAGAAGATCCTAAAACGTTGGCATCAAAACTTTAAAATCGAAAAAATTTCGTTAAAACATTTTTTTCTCAATATTACGTATGAGTAATATCACGAGAAACATTCTATAAAAGTGCCATTCTCATTTTAAAAAAAATTGTATATGAAATAACTATTTTTGTAGCAATTTCAAGATAATTAATTTCATTTCATATTTTACAATTTGTGAATAGCATGTCTGAAAAATTGAGGACTCTTCTCGGTACAATCTTCCTAAAAATAGACCTTTTACGTTTACACATTGAAATAATCGTACAAAATTTCATTTAAATGGTTCAATTTGTTCAAAAGATATCCTGCTGAACAGGAAGACGCATAGATATAATTTTAAAAAAAAGTTTATTCGCATTCTGGGATGCTCAAAATTTGTAAATCCATGTATTCCAACAAGAGTTTTGAACCTGTTACAATATTTTCTGTTTACACATACATTGCATTATTTAATAAGTAAATTAAACACATACATACCCCCCTTTCTTTTTAGTTTTACTGGACTACAGAAGCAGTTGCTTAGAGTCTGGGGCACTGATTAAAGAGCCCAAATTCCTTAATTTGTTAAAAATATAGAATGGCGTCTCTAAAACTCATCGCTAAGACAGCAAATCTGTTACTACTCGTATATGTAAATTCTCTAAAGAGTTCCTTTTAGTTTCGAAACATTTATTTTAATTTTTTTGCAATCAAATCATTATATGTGGTTTTCAACTTATCTAGCCAAATCACATGCTTTATTATTTTTTGCGGACATAATCGTATTCAAGAAGAAACTGATTAAGTTTGTTATAACTATCGCAGAGAATTATAGCCACTGGCGTCGGTGGAAACTGTAGTCTAAAAAAATATTTATGAGCGAAATCATACATTTTTCTTCAGAGTCATGAAAGAAAATGCCTTTTTAAAATAATATGGACATTTAAAACCTAGTAATCTAAATTATGATTTAAAAAAGAAAAAAAAATGGAGTGCAAATTTATAAAAGAAAAATATATTTAGTTAAATCATAACCTGGATTTCTGGGGAGGGGGCGGGGGATCGCCTTTTTGTTTTGGGGCTTAAAGCTTTAGTTTTATTAGCTTCCTAATAAATTAAATCCACCACGTCCATGAGTCACAACTGTTAGGTGAAAGAGTTCATTGATAAAAATTCTTCCTCTCCAATAAATCATTTTACCCAAATTACACTAAATCCCAAAATCACCACCTGTTAGAAATTCTGCATCCAGCAACTTCATTACAACTACGAAACGTCGTAAACGACTGTTTCACAAAGAAACCACTGGCAATCTTTGTTCAGAAATCGTAATATGTATTCAAAACTTTACAAGTAATCTGATCTCAGAAGCATAGCAAGGAATTGCTAAAATAACCTAACGATGCCTAAAGAAATAAGTTATAAGCAGAGCTAAAAAATTAGTGCTGGAATCTCGAACAAAAAGGAAACCCCATAGTAGTTTTTCTCTTTCAAGGACTATTGAAGCTCTTTCAAAGATTTCAAAAATTAGTACTTACTCAAAAGCTTAATTTCAGTTCTCAATAAAATATAGTTCATAAATATTTGTTGCATGAAAACTGTCATTTTGTGGCCCTTTCTCTGACAGGGCACAGTCTTTGAGAAAGCAAAATTTTCAGTGTCAGACACATTTTTATTATTCTGTAAACTAGTTGTATTCAGCGCTGTATACTAGCTAGCAATGTTTATACCCAGTCAAGTAGATTTTTAATAAAGTTGATAGAAAATTCTAAATGCATTGAAAAATTTCCACACCTATAACACCTCATAAGATTCCCGTAAACATAAACTGGCGCAATTTAGTTATTAATGTTTTATTTCTTTAGGCATTAATAGCATCACTGACAGAATATATGGGTCCCAATGCAGGAAATGTGCGAGCTCCTACTACTCCCTATGTTACAAGTTATTGGCTTTATTTCATGAACTGCTTATGCAGGCCTGGCCCATAATTCTTCAAGGCTCCTATGCAATGTACCTTTTTGCCCCCCCCCCCCCCTGTCGGCGGCTTTGAGCATATCAGTCATGCATGACCTACAAGCAGGGCCCCCACAAAGGGGGGGTCAGTTGGGGTTGTTGTACCGGGGCCCGGCGAACGATAGGGGCCCGTGAAAAAATATTTTTTCAACATTATTTGTGCATATGAATTTGTAATAAAAAATATTTTATGATATAATATCGCATATTTTACGCAAGTTCTTTAAAACAATAAAAAAAATCCAAAGAATTGTACAAATTAAGCACATGATACGTTAAGCAACATGTGACACGTTTTATTTCTTTGATTCCATGTGTTTCAAAAAAAGGGGAAAAAAGACATCGTCCGTAACGTACAAAGAATACGCTATCCCATCAACAAAGGATCAGCAAATCCGGTAAGAAAATGATAGATAATAGTACTCCACATAAATTGCCCAGCTTTGAAGGGTTGGCTACAAAGCATTTCCCAGGGTAATAAAAGTAACTTTTTTCTATTTAGCTTCGAAAATTTGCAAGCATTGAACTGATAAAATAAATGCCTTTACAACAAGAAAAGAAAAGCCTTCCACATCTCCTTGTGCAGAGGGAGTCTTTTTCACTCCCATACAGATGAGATAAGATCATGTGAATGGCCAGTTGACCTAAAGCAATTAACACATCAGGGGGTCCAGGTCCAGTCTACAGTCTACCGACAATATCCGCGCTCTTTTGTAGCAGAAAATTCTGGGTATTTAGCAATGGATCGGATGACCCTATTTCCATCTCTCAAGTTCTGTAGTAGATGCCTGAAGGAAGAGTGTTGTATTTCATCCTGGGGAAACCAAGTGGTTAGCATTGAAGACCTTTTGTCTAGCAAAATGTCCCTAAGCAATGTAGCAATGTTCATCTGAGTGGATCCTCTAGAAACGAATAGATACCTCGGCCTAATCCGATGAAACTGTGTTTTCATTTGAAGATTTTGTAACTCGTATAAATTTTATTTATAATATTTGTAATTAATGGAAAAAAATTTTGCACAGGGGTCTGATATTAAGGTTTGTTTGAATTCTTATATTTTTTTCAATATTAGTTTTAATTGCCTTAAAAATATTGATCTTAGAATTAATGTTATTTATTTTATCAGAATACTATATAGTTCTGTAAAATTAATCTATACATTTAAAATTTGTATAAAACTTTTAGATGAATTTACTCATTGAGAATATCCCTGAAAGCGTACAAACCAGTAATTTATTAATATATATGAGTACAACACGGATTGAAATAATGAAACAGAATGTCGTAGGATTATTTCAATCGTGTAAATAATCAGAATCCTATTAATTTTCAGTGAGGTCGGACCGGGAGAAGGCTTTTTCAATTATTTATTCTTAAAATTGAAAAGACATGCAAAATATTCATGTTACCAATATATGTACAGAAAGGGCCGTTTAATATGGAATTTATTTTTTATATAAAAATGCAAATGACATCATTTATAGGATGTTCCATCATCCAGATATTGCATGTTTTCTTTATCTAAGTTTAAAAAATTATAAAAATGTTAAATATGGTATTTATTACCAATTGGGTGGTTAATTTAAGCACTTTTAACCAGAAATGAATTGAAAATATATTTAGGATTTATCCTAAACCACTTTTGAGGTATTAGAAATATTACTTTTTCTACAACGAGCGTGATATCTCTCAAAATAATTAAATAATTCCCACGCGATTAGGTATACTTATTTTAATCAGTGTCAGCATAAGACCTATTTATTTTCAAGAGTTTGCGTCATAAAGAAGTGCTGTTTTTTTATTGTTTATGGATATCATAATATTTTCATTTGCTGAGAAGTTTTTTGTTATATACATCAGATGTTTTAGTTACTGGGGCTGTGCATAATTTTTTTGTTCTCTGAGTAGTAAATAATACAATTAAAATTTACAGATAATTTGTAGATTCTTTCAAATTATCAAATAACTCAAGAAATTTTTTGCAACTGATGTATTGTTGAACCTATCATACTACTGTAGAGGGCAGGAATAATGAAAATTAATCATACCAGAAGGCCGTAAGATGCTGATAGGTCACTTTTCTTTGCCCATGCACATTTATATAGTACTACAAATAATTACTCAGAGTTGCCCGGGTCCTAGATAAGCTTCCGCTAGTTAAATAATACATGCAGATAAAAACCACTCAATTTGCAAATCGCTTCCTTCTTTTGTTCCGCAACCGTGGAAAGCAAAAAAAATAAATAAATAAAAGAAACAAAATGAAATCATTTCTCTAGGCGAGAAGACTTAAACATCGTGAGTTCCAAGGCTTTGAGGGGCATGCTCACCAATGTCCACCGGGGAGAAAAATAGTATACACATTTCATTAACGATATCTACAATTTTAAATTTTATGCGTTTGTAAAAACTCACAGCAAATAAAATAATGTAGTAATTAAAAATATTTCCGTTAGAATACGAGGATATACACACATATTTAAGTATCAAATATTCTAAAATATACAAATTTCGATGTATTTATAAAAAATCCAATGTGGGCAGCACATGAATTTCCTTATATAATGCAATGAATTTACTACTTTTACAGTAAAAAAAAATAGATTATTATTATAGTAGATATTTATATTCTTTCCAAGATATTGAATTTTCGTCAATGAGTCATCATTTTCATTGATTTAGTGTCATTTTTATCCATTTGGCAAGTTTTTCGTTAATTTAGCAACATTGAAGAAAGTCGCCAAGTTAGCGACATCTCACCAAATTCGTCGCCAAGGTCTTTCCAAGCGTTATGGACAGATAAATAAGTTATTCTTACAACAGATAAATGACGATTGGCGTTCAAATACAAAAGTATTACTCAAAGTATCTTTTTTCATGAATGAAACGAGCTAGATCCACGAGAATGATGTCACAAATTTATCGCATGGTATTACATATGAAAAGTGAGCATGTTTCTCAATAAGAAATATTTTGTTTTTATTTTATATGATTTTTTGATATTTTTTTTGAAAAATCTGCAATATCTCGAGAACGGTTCATGTTAGCGTTCTAAAATTTATGTCAATCGTTTTCTAATGAAAAATTACATACGAAATGTTTCTTTGCGTAACTTTATTAGAGGATTTGAGTTTTTCACGATTTTTTTAATATTTCACTCGAAAATTTAGGGGGTTCTGAATATTCAATTGCGTATAAAAACTATAGATTTCCAGTGTTTACGGATTGTAATTTTTGTACCAAATTTCATTCGAATCGGTCCATTCGTTCGTCAGTTATCATCTCCACAGACTCACTGACACACACACACACATCACTTCAAAAATGTTCGATTCGTGATAAGGGATGCTTGAAACGTGCTCTTCCGTTGAAAACTCGAATTCGAATTTTCGACCCCGTCACAATACTTTCCTTATATAGTATTGTATATAAGGAAAGTAATAAAATAAATTTAAAGGCATTGTCCTACGGATTCGGTTCAAACATTGTTAGAAAAAACGTTTTGCGATCTTTCCGATGACAAAATAGAAACTCTGCAATAACATTTTCGATCGCTAAGGAACTGATTTTTGTGAAAATCGCTCAAAATCGTGATTCAATATAAAATAACTAAAAACTAATATAAATTAAAAACAATTCATTGAGTAGAATTCGTCGAAACGTCCTGAAGCGCCTCTGTACCATATTCCATCGCTGTGCGCAGCTTAAATTTCTCGCTACAAACTACACACATGCTTTCTTATATTAAGTAAACTTAATTTTTTTCTTACCCTATGGAGTGCTGATTTGAAGAAAATTAGAGATCAACTGATTTAGAAGATCCAAGCTACTATTACACATTATTAAAAAATCATTTATTGCAACAAGTATATTTGCATATATGAGATTTTGACATGAAAAATCGATTGATACAGAAGATCAAGAGTGTTTTATCTGCATATCCTGCTTTGTTAAGAGTGTGGCAATAGGAATAGAAGTTGATCAAATAACGATTATGGAAGTTATTTTGGATAGATCTTTTTTTACTTTATTGATGAATATATATTTACATTTCCACTTCACTACATGATTGTATTTATTACTTTCCTTATATACATAATGTATAAGGAAAGTATTGTGATGAGATCGAAAATTCGAATTCGAGTTTTCGACGGGAGAGTACGTTTCAAGCATCCCTGATCACGAATCGAACATTTTTGAACTGATGTCTGTGTGTGTGTGTGTCAGTGAGTCTGTGGAGACGATAACTGACGAACGAATGGACCAATTCGAACAAAATTTGGTACAAAACTCACAATCCGTAAACACTGGAAGCCAATTGTTTTTATACGCAATCGAATGTTCAGAACCCCCTAAATTTTCGAATGAAATTTTGAAAAAATCGTCAAAAAATCAAAATCGCTAATAAAGTTACGCAAATAGACATTTCTTATGTAATTTTTCATTAGAAAACGATTGACATAAATTTTAGAATGCTAACATGAACCGTTCTCGAGATATTGTACATTTTTAAAAAAAAATTATCAAAAAGTCATATAAAATAAAAAAAATACTTCTTATTGAAAAACATGTTCACTTTTCATATGTAATACCATGCGATAAATTGGGTAATATCATTCTCGTGGGTCTAGCTCGTTCCATTCATGAAAAAAGATACTTTGAGTAATACTTTTGTATTTGAACGCCAATAGTCATTTATCTGCTGTAAGAATAACTTATTTCTTCGTCCATAACGCTTGGCGAGATTTTGGCGACGAATTCGCCGGAATGTCGCCAACTTGGCGACTTTTTAAATGTTGCCAAATTAACAAAAATCTCACCAAATGGATAAAAATGACGCTAAATCAATGAAAATGACGACTAATTGTTGAAAATTCAATATCTTGGAAAGAATTTTGGTATCAACTATAAGAAAAACCTATTTTTTTTTACTGTAAAAGTAGTAAATTCATTACATTATATAAGGGAAGTCATGTGTTGCCTACATCAGATTTTTTCTACTGTGTTTTACTATTTTGTAACTAAAGAATTGAACTTTAAATTATTTACAAAGACTGAGCAAAAATTACTTTAAAGTTAACTTTGGCGAAAATATGTTGGATACATGGAAGGGGGGGGGGGGGGTTGTTGTTGTTGTTGTTGTTGAGACCCAGACCGTCCGACCTACCAGAAAGGTGTAAGGTAACCGGGGGGGGGGGGGTGGAATCACTCCCCCTTCATATACATGGGGCCCGCGTCACTACTTGGTACCCTGTCTCACAATTTGATGTGGGGGGCCTGCCTACAAGTATGACTGGCAAACATTATACGATGACTTACAGAAATCTGAGTCTTGGGAAGTCTAATTTGATTGCCCTGTTCCCAGCAGATGAGCACGACATATACAAAGCCCACCTTATAACTCAGATGTCTTGTGAACGTTTAGGAAATCTAGCAATAAATTAGATCTATTAATTTACGTCATTTTGTTATTTTTGTTGACCCATAGTCAAACGTTTTCTTTTCTATAGGGCCCCTTTCAATGGTAGCATAAATATACATTTATGCAGTTACATATTGCGAATAAAACAAATACTTTGGAGTCCTAAAGCTTAAGACTCTTTGAAAAATTGTCCATGTCCAGACTCTTATCTCTATATACGGGAGCCTGGCAAATGATAAATGGATGAATTGAATGGCAAATGTCGTACAGTGGCCTCACATCGAAAAGGAAAATATCGAGCATGGAGCCGACTAAAGATGTTGCTTCTGCACCATAAAATTCTAATTACGCCATTGTTCGACAATGGTAATAGCCATAATTTTGCTAATTGATCTTATATTACTAGAAGGTCTATAGTTGTAGTTTAGGCAAAGCGAAGAAGGAATAAAGATTAGGCAAAAGATTTTAGACCGAGGTCTAGTAGGTTCTAGGGGGAGGGGGGGGGCACACAAAATACACAAAACCTGCAGCCACAAAATACACAAAACCAAATAGACTGAAACTAACAAAAGATGCCTTTAAAGCCTCAAACGCTACTCAGATCGTTACTACTGAAATCTAAATGACTGAAAGTAAATTTCAGAATAACACAAAATAATAAAGGAAAACGTAAGCGGTGCTAATTAGTGACAAGATGCTACTTTGAAAAAAATCTGATGTGGGCAACACATGACTTTCCTTATATAATGTAATGAATTTACTACTTTTACAGTAAAAAAATAGGTTTTTCTTATAGTAGATACGAATATTCTTTCCAAGACATTGAATTTTCGACAATTAGTCGTCATTTTCATTGATTTAGCGTCATTTTTATCCATTTGGCGAGATTTTCGTTAATTTGGCAACATTTCAAAAAGTCGCCAATTTGGCGACATTCCGCCAAATTCGTCACCAAAATCTCGCCAAGCGTTATGCACTAAGAAATAAGTTATTCTTATAGCCGATAAATGACTATTGGCGTCCAAATACAAAAGTGTTACTCAGAGTATCTTTTTTCATGAATGGAACGAGCTAGATCCACGAGAATGATGTCACCCAATTTATCGCATGGTATTACATATGAAAAGTGAACATGTTTATCAATAGGAAATTTTTTTTTTATTTTATATGACTTTTTGATATATTTTTTTTAAATGTTCAATATCTCAAAAACGGCTCATGTTAGCGTTCTAAAATTTATGTCAATCGTTTTCTAATGAAAAATTACATAAGAAATGTCTATTTGCGTAACTTTATTAGTGGTTTTAATTTCTTGACGATTTTTTCAAAATTTCATTTGAAAATTTAGGGGGGGGTTCTGAACATTCGATTGCGTATAAAAACAATAGGCTTCCAGTGTTTACGGATTGTGATTTTTGTACCAAATTTGGTTCAAATCGGTCCATTCGTTCGTCAGTTATCGTCTCCACAGACCCACTGACACACACACTCACATACTTTCACACACACAGACACAGACATCACTTCAAAAACGTTTGATTCGTGATCAGGGATGCTTGAAACGTGCTCTCCCGTCGAAAACTCGAATTCGAATTTTCGACCCCGTCACAATACTTTCCTTATACATTATGTATATAAGGAAAGTAATAATTAGCTTCAAACAAAAGTTAAGATATGCTGAGGATAAAAAAAAAATTATCCTTTCCGAACATTAGGCCCCAAGAAGTCGCATGGGTTGCTTGGCCTTCGAGACGCCTCTGGTCCTTCTCATACCTTAAATTTTGCACTCCACTCGAAATTTCAGAAATTTGTTTGATTCTAATCCTTATACACAGGACCGACCGTAGCCAGAGACTAAATTTGAGAGAGGCTGGAGTGAAATTCAAGGAGAACACAAAAGTCTTGAAGGAAGGACTCACCAAAAACACAATTAATCATTAGTTACCATTATACAGGGTGTCCCAAAAACATTGACCTCGGCTTTTTCCTTAAATATTGATCTTAGACATATATAATAAATTATAAAGTTGCGTAAAGGAAGGTACAGAATTTTATGAAATCGATTAAAATTTTCAAGGGAATTAAATTTTAAGAAATACAAAATTTAAATTTTTAAACGGCCCTCCTATATAAACATTTCCAATGAGTAAAATGTGATGTGCCCCCTACACTAATAATGTGATGTACAGAATTTCAGCATTTTATCATAAAAAGTCCCAGAAATATGTTTAAGTTGGTGAGGGATTAATCACAAATTAAAATGTAAATGTTTACAGCAAGGGTGCAAATGACGCAACGCAGAAATGCATCATAGGCAGTGTAAGAAATTAGAAAAAAAAATTAGGGGCCGAATGGCCCCCAGCATCAATTTCTTATGGGCCATTTGAAAATTTTTAAGGGCCAAAATAAAATATTTTAATGAAATAAAAAATATACACGATAAAGCCACATAGGCCTAATCTAAATATTTTATTTGCTTGCCAAATATATATACTTCCTGATAGTTTCAACCTTCAATCTGTTTCGAACATCCGTTTTTATAAGATTCATTATGCTGAACCCTCGTTCACAAATAGCAGTACTGAATGATATTATAAGCTGAAATGAAATAATGTTTAGCAAATTACTGTATTCATCTGAAGATTCTGATTTATTAAATAACCTATCCCATAAAACATTTGATTCTTGTGATTTTTTATCTGCAGCTCAAAATTTCCATTTCAAATATTCTTCTTTAACTTCATTTTTATCAATTTGCACACATGAAGGTAAATTTTTAAGAATAATATCAAGTTCTTTACTTCCATAATTTGTAAATAAATCTTTATCTTCAGAATTTGGCAAATTAATTGCGTCAAAAATATGAATGTTGCTTAATAGTGAATGTGGGCTGATTCTTTCAGGTTACTTTAAACAAGATGAAAATAAAAAATTTTAAATTGACTTATTGTTTTATACAAGAAAAAAATAGTTTTCTTTTTCCCCTCGGTTACTTTTGGTAAATTATAGTGATTTAATTCTACTCGCGATTTGGCCCCCGATTCCGAAATCATGGTCGCGAACGTTAAAAATTTGGTCGCATTTCACGCATGGCCCCCGCTAATTTCTTACCCTGATCATAGGCAAATAATATCTGCCTGCCTCTTATATATAAGATCCAAAAATCCTCTTATAGATAAGATCTCCTCTTATACATAATATTTATTGAAGATTTTTAATGGATCTTTGGTATGGATGGAAAGCATTTTGAACAAGCTTTGTAATCTTTGAGTAAAGTTATTATTTTTACACAGTGTAGATATTTTTGTACCAATAAATAGCAAAATTATTATTTATTTATGTAATCATTTTTTTCTTTCCTTATATACATAATGTATAAGGAAAGTATTGTGACGGGGTCGAAAATTCGAATTCGAGTTTTCGACGGGAGAGCACGTTTCAAGCATCCCCGATCACGAATCAAACGTTTTTGAAGTGATGTCTGTGTGTGTGTGTCAGTGAGTCTGTGGAGACGATAACTGACGAACGAATGGACCGATTCGAACGAAATTTGGTACAAAAATCACAATCTGTAAACACTGGAAGCCTATTGTTTTTATGCGCAGTCGAATGTTCAGAACCCCCTAAATTTTCGAGTGAAATTTTGAAAAAATCGTCAAAAAATCAAAACCACTAATAAAGTTACGCAAATAGACATTCTTATGTAATTTTTCATTAGAAAACGAGTGACATAAATTTTAAAACGCTAACATGATCCGTTCTCGAGATATTGCACATTTTTCAAAAAAATTATCAAAAAGTCATATAAATTAAAAAAATATATATTTCCTATTAAGAAACATGTTCACTTTTCATATGTAATACCATGCGATAAACTTGGTGACGTCATTCTCGTGGAACTAGTTCGTTCCATTCATGAAAAAAGATACTTTTAGTAATACTTTTGTATTTGAACGCCAATAGTCATTTATCTGCTATAAGAATAACTTATTTCTCCGTCCATAACGCTTGGCGATATTTGGGCGACGAATTTGGCGGAATGTCGCCAGCTTGGCGACATTTTTAATTGTTGCCAAATTAGCAAAAATCTCGCCAAATGGATAAAAATGACGCTAAATCAATGAAAATTATGACTAATTGAAGAAAATTCAATATCTTGGAAAAAATATATCTACTTTAAGAATAACATTTTTTTAAACTGTAAAATCAGTAAATTCATTGCATTATATAAGGAAAGTCATGTGTTGTCCACATCAGATTTTTACTTTCCTTATATACATAATGTATAAGGAAAGTATTGTGACGGGGTCGAAAATTCGAATTCGAGTTTTCGACGGGAGAGCACGTTTCAAGCATCCCTGATCACGAATCAAACATTTTTGAAGTGAAGTCTGTCTGTGTGTGTGTGTGTGTGTGAAAGTATGTGTGTGTGTGTGTGAAAGTATGTGTGTGTTTGTGTGTGTGTGTCAGTGAGTCTGTGGAGACGATAACTGACGAACGAATGGATTGATTCGAACCAAATTTGGTACAAAAATCACAATCCGCAAACGCTGGAAGCCTATTGTTTTTATACGCAATCGAATGTTCAGAACCCCCCTAAATTTTCGAATGAAATTTTGAAAAAATCGTCAAAAAATCAAAACCACTAATAAAGTTACGCAAATAGATATTTCTTATGTAATTTTTCATTAGAAAACGATTGACATAAAATTTAGAACGCTAACATGAACCGTTCTCTAGATATTGTACATTTTTCAAAAAAAATTTCAAAAAGTCATAAAAAATAAAAATAAAATTATTTCCTATTGAGAAATATGTTCACTTTTCATATGTAATACCATGCGATAATTTGGGTGACATCATTCTCGTGGATCTAGCTCGTTCCATTCATGAAAAAATATACTTTGAGTAATACTTTTGTATTTGAACGTCAATAGTCATTTATCTGCTGTAAGAATAACTTATGTCTTAGTGCATAACGCTTGGCGAGATTTTGGCGGAATGTCGCCAACTTGGCGACTTTTTGAAATGTTGCCAAATTAACGAAAATCTCGCCAAATGGATAAAAATGACGCTAAATCAATGAAAATGACAACTAATTGTCGCCGGCCATTCAACTTGCTGCTCTAAGTCCTTGGACGAGCCGAATGGTCTGGGCTTTCGACAACTAATTGTCGAAAATTCAATATCTTGGAAGGAATATTAGTATCTACTATAAGAAAAACGTATTACTTTCCTTATATACATAATGTATAAGGAAAGTATTGTGACGGGGTCGAAAATTCGAATTCGAGTTTTCGACGGGAGAGCACGTTTCAAGCATCCCTGATCACGAATCAAGCATTTTTGAAGTGATGTCTCTCTCTGTGTGTGTGTGTCAGTGAGTCTGTGGAGACGATAACTGACGAACGAATGGACCGATTCGAACGAAATTTGGTACAAAAATCTCAATCCGTAAACACTGGAAGCCTATTGTTTTTATCGCAATCGAATGTTCAGAACCCCCCCCTAAATTTTCGAGTGAAATTTTGAAAAAATCGTCAAAAAATCAAAACCGCTAATAAAGTTACGCAAATAGACATTTCTTATGTAATTTTTCATTAGAAAACGATTGACATAAATTTTAGAGCGCTAACATGAACCGTTCTTGAGATATTGCACATTTTTCAAAAAAATATCAAAAAGTTATATAAAATAAATAAAATATATTTCCTATTGAGAAACATGCTCACTTTTCATAAGCAATACCATGTGATAAATTTGGTCACATTATTCTCGTGGATCTAGCTCGTTCCATTCATGGAAAAAGATACTTTGAGTAAAACTTTTGTATTTCAACGCCAATAGTCATTTATCTGCTATAAGAATAACTTTCTCCATCCATAAAGCTTGGCGAGATTTTGGCGACGAATTTGGCGGAATGTCGCCAACTTGGCGACATTTTTAATAGTTGCCAACTTAACAAAAATCTCGCCAGATTGATAAAAATGACGCCAAATCAATGAAAATGACGACTAATTGAAGAAAATTCAATATCTTGGAAAGAATATAAGTATCTACTATAAGAATAACATTTTTTTTAACTGTAAAAGTAGTAAATTCATTGCATTATATAAGGAAAGTCATGTGTTGCCCACATCAGATTTTTTTTAAAGGTAACGTAGCGAAAATGCGAAAAAACTAAAATGTCGCTAGAACGGATAATCCTAGAGTTGGATCCTAGAGTAATGGATCCTAGAGTAATAGTTTTACTTTCCTTATATACATAATGTATAAGGAAAGTATTGTGACGGGGTCGAAAATTCGAATTCGAGTTTTCAACGGGAGAGCACGTTTCAAGCATCCCTGATCACGAATCGAACATTTTTGAGGTGATATCTGTGTGTGTGTGTGTGTGAAAGTATGTGTGTGGGTGTGTGTCAGTGAGTCTGTGGAGACGATATCTCACGAACGAATAGAGCTATTCAAATGAAATTTGGTTCAAAAATCACAATCCTTGAATACTGGAAGAATATTATTTTTAAACACAATCGAATGTTCAGAACCCCCCTAAATTTTCGAGTGAAATTTGAAGAAATCATCAAAAAATCAAAACCTTTAATAAAATTACGCAAATAGACATTTCTTATGTAATTTTTCCCTTAGAAAACGATTGACACAAACTGAAGAACGCTAGCATGAACCGTTCTCGAGATATTGCACATTTTTCAAATAAATTTATCAAAAAATCAAGTAAAATAAAAGAAAATATTAACTGTTAAGAAACATGTTCACATTTCATATGTAATAGCTTGCAATAAATTTGGTGACATCATTCTCATGGATCTAACTCATTCCATTCACGAGAAAAGATACTTTGAGTAATACTTTTGTATATGAACGCCAATAGCCATTTATCTGCTGTAAGAATAACTTATTTTCCCGTCCATAACGCTTGGTGATATTTTGGCGACAAATTTGACGGAATGTCGCCAACTTGGCTACTTTTTTAAACATTGCCAAATTAAAGAAAATTTCGCCCAATGGATAAAAATGACGCTAAATCAATGAAAATAACGACTCATTGAAGAAAATTCAATACCTTGGAAAGAAAATAAATATCTACTATAAAAATATTATTCTTGAACTGTAAAAGTAGTAAATTCATGGCATTATATAAGGAAAGTCATGTGCTGCCCACATCGGATTTTTTCTTTTGTAATTTGTGTATGACCCCTGAAACGCGAACTTCCGACATGATTTTTCCCTCTGAGAACCCATGTCGATGCATCGAGAATTGGTTTAAGTCAGCATTTTTGTCTTTTCATATCTCTGGGTCTTTTTATAATAAAATGCTGAAATTTTGTACATCACCTTATTAGTGTATGGGGCACATTTTACTCGTTGTACATTTTTTTTGTAGGGGTGGGTGGGGGGCGTATAAAAATTTAAATTATATATTTCTTAAAATTTAATTCCCTTGAAAATTTTAATCGATTTCATAAAATTCAGTACCTTTTTTTACTCAACTTTGTAATTTATTATATATGTCTAAGATCAATATTTAAGGAATAAAAGCCGAGGTCAATGACTTTGGGACACCTTGTATATTTCAATCCATATAAATTATTTACAAATAATTGCATATTTATATTTGTAAGCTAAGAGTTGATTTGGAATATCCATATAGCTACTATACATCAATATTAATATACATATAATTATTACAATTGATTTTAATATAAACATTAACTAGTGGTAAAGCTAATCGAAGAAAATTTCTGAAAATTAATACAAATTATTGCCTAATATTAACTTTTAACTACGAGTACTTATCAGTTGATTTTGAGTCTATAATGCATAAAAGTGAACCCCGAAGTATCCTAAATGCTATTGTCAAAATGTTTAATATTTTTAAATTAAATATGCAAACAAATTGATCATAAGTATAACCACAATTTCAGCTAAATTAAAAGACCTTTAAAACGAAGTAATTTATAAAAAAGAATCACATACAAAAAATTTTTTGTGCAAAATTTAGATGACATGTTGGATGAAATTTGATATCACTGCTTTTTCGACCCAGACCGTCTGAACTACCCGAAGTGGTAAGGTGTCTGTTTGGAAGACCAGAAAGTGCCACCTAATTTAGACAGGAACCCAGTGGGGGGGGGGGGGCATCCACAGGGCAAAAGCAAAAGTTGGAGACAGAGGCTCTCCTTCCTCTACCACCAACTATCGGAAGGGCTTACGGCCCCACCATATTTAACGTGCCCATACTCCATGTGAACACGGGACAGTTTAAGCAGATCCCGGTCGTCCGAGTGTAATCCCCTCGCGATAACCACTGGCCTGTCGCACCCATTCATATAACTACTAAATATTTAATATTTTTTATCAGGGGGCTGAGTATACCTTTTTTGGGGGAAGGGGGGCTTAGCCCTCTCTGGCCCCTGCCTGGCTACACCTGCGATTTTTTTTTTTGCACCCTTCCTTTTTAAATGAAATTGTAGAAGTTGGGTAATTTTCCTGTATATCACGTGGCTTAATGTATCTCTGAAACTTTTATTTTTTTATTAACACTTTACAACATAGTTGAAAAGTGTTTATGACTTTGCTGATTCTGTCTGTCTGTCTGTCCGTTAGCACGATAACTGCTGTAAAAATGACTTTATCAAAATGAAATTTTTTAGTATGTTATTCAGACGGTCTGTGGGACCTATGGGAATATAAATGAATAATATCACCCAATTAGTTTTGGATTGAACCCGGATTGAAGACATGAAATACATTGAAGCCTATGAGACCAAATTTTTCAAACATTTTTTAAGCGAATTTAAAATTCACAAATTGCTTCGAAAGTTTTACGAAATATTCAAATTATCCCATAAAATATATAAAAATTTTTTTAGCAAAATATATTCAGTAGCTTTTTAAATAAAAATTAAAATAATAATTACACCCTTTATATGAAGAGATAGATCACTTGACCATTATTTGAAGAGATCGCGTGACCATTGTATGAAGAGATCACGTGACCCACTTCTAAATGAAATATGGCATCCATTTTGTGTCAAAATTGTGATTTTTAAAGTTCGTTTTAATCCATATTTAGTGTTAGATCCGTCCTAAAACCGCTTTATTTTTGCTTAAATTTTGTGCATCTACATACTGAAACAGCGCAATTACAATATGTTTGAGTTTAAATGAACATCAAACTTTGATTATTTCTACAACGAAGCCTAATTTTCACTTATTGCGAATGTAAACACACAAGTTGTAGAATTAGTTGTATAAGAGTTGGTGCATTTCTTTAATGCAAAATTATTTAGCTCATGGAGTCTGCAATACAGCTGATACGAATGAAACATTCATCGATATTACACAAAGAACCAGACAATTTTTTTGATGAAATTTTAAGCATAGAATTAAATTATTTGTACCTCCATGATTTTAAGTTTTTAAATAAAATAAATTATTATAGTATTGTGATGACTGAAAGAAATGGAAAAAAGTTTATGAATGAAATGCTGCTTTTATAGAGAGAGCCAGGCGATTTATATTTCGATAACGTCATTTGAATAAAGTTCATTTGTTTTCGATGAAGTTTTCCAATATAATAAATTATTGTAGTATTATGATAATTTTAAAAATATTACCGAGGAATGTATCGCATTTTAGTGTTGTTTAAACTAGGCAATTTAAATTTCAATGCAGTCATTTGCATGAAGTTCATTTTTTTCGATGAAGTTTAAAGTTTTCAAATATAATACATCAATGTAGTATTGGGATAATTTTATATTTCAATGCAGTCATTTGAATGAAGTTCATTTTTTTCGATAAAAGTTCTCAAATATAATAAATTAATATAGTATTGTGATAATTTTAAAAATATTACCGAGGAATGTATCGCATTTTAGAGTTGTTTAAAAAAAATTCCATTGAAGTTGGAAAGTGTTTCATAATCAATGCTTTATGCATGATTGATCTTTCTTGTTACTTTTTCAAACTGAACAAGAAAAAAGAAACGAAGTTTTTACCACCTTTACCTTAGTGAATTTGTAAAGGTATAGTGGAATGAAGACGCAGACATCATTGGATAAAAACACAAGTTTATTCTTAAAACTGTAGAAAATCATAAAATAAACATCGATTAACGTAATTTACAAATAATAAATCAGAATGTACATGGTCAACCCTTTCTCCAACCTTTTATACCGTCAGCTGCAGCCACACATTCATACTGCGTACCATCTCGTGTTTCGCACTTCGCATTTTAAAAACCTGGTTGCCAGCACAGATATAGTATTCTGTGGTTGTCAGCACATATATAGTATTCTGTGGTTGCCAGCACAGATATAGTATTGTGTGGTTGTCAGCACATATATAGTATTCTGTGGTTGCCAGCACAGATATAGTATTCTGTGGTTGTCAGCACATATATAGTATTCTGTGGTTGCCAGCACAGATATAATATTCTGTGGTTGCCAGCACAGATATAGTATTCTGTGGTTGCCAGCACAGATATAGTATTCTGTGGTTGCCAGCACAGATATAGTATTCTGTGGTTGCCAGCACATATATAGTATTCTGTGGTTGCCAGCACAGATATAGTATTCTGTGGTTGCCAGCACAGATATAGTATTCTGTGGTTGCCAGCACAGATATAGTATTCTGTGGTTGCCAGCACAGATATAGTATTCTGTGGTTGCCAGCACAGATATAGTATTCTGTGGTTGCCAGCACATATATAGTATTCTGTGGTTGCCAGCACAGATATAGTATTCTGTGGTTGTCAGCACATATATAGTATTCTGTGGTTGCCAGCACAGATATAGTATTCTGTGGTTGCTAGCACAGATATAGTATTCTGTGGTTGCCAGCACAGATATAGTATTCTGTGGTTGCCAGCACATATATAGTATTCTGTGGTTGCCAGCACATATATAGTATTCTGTGGTTGTCAGCACATATATAGTATTCTGTGGTTGCCAGCACAGATATAGTATTCTGTGGTTGTCAGCACAGATATAGTATTCTGTGGTTGCCAGCACAGATATAGTATTCTGTGGTTGCCAGCTCCACCTGTCATTAGCAATCTGCGCGGTTGCTATTTAAATTTAGACCCGGGGAAGACACTGCTTGAAAAAAATCTGATATGGGCAGCACATGACTTTCCTTATATAATGCAATGAAATTACTTCTTTCACAATGAAAAAATGATGTATAAGATTATAAAGAACTTAGCCCCAACTGGGACCTGGATTTACGAACTGGCCAGGCGACGCTCTAAGTTGCTACCGATAGACAAAGTCACCCAGCTAGTTTGTGACGTCACTGTGATATCATGCTTTGCCAAACAACGAAACATAACTCAACTAAACATAACATAACTAAACATAACATAACTTAACTGACCGTAAAGATTTAGCAAACGCGAAATGGCAATGTAAGTGGCAGTGTTGACACGGAGGTTACGTTTGTATGCTGAGATTGTTTGGCGGGTCGTAATAAAATGATTCCGGTTACATCCTGTACAGCTAAAAGATCTTTTTCTACTCTCTGACGACTCAAGACTTACGTGGGATCTACAATGAAGCAGCAGAGACTAAATAGTGTGGCTATATTCTGCATGTTCACAAGGAGATAGCTGCCAAATTGAATATGGATTTAATCGCGGACGACGAGTTCATAAAGAGAGCACAAGTCCGATTAAATACTTGTTGTATAAGTAATAACAGAAATTACTAGCAAATGAGAGTGCAAATACTTTTCTCATTTATGTTATTATGTTTTTAGGCCATTTGCCCCCCCCCCCCCCCCCATCCTGGAGACGCCTCTGATGGGGATATAAGTTCGTTCTGCATGGGTTTATGTTTCATCTTGACCAATTTTGAAAACCTTGTAGGACTTCATTAAATTCATGATAAGCTACCATTTTCCCGAACGTTAATCGTAAAAGTTAAAGGCATTTTAATTTTTGAGCACCCCTCGAAATTTTTGAAAGTCGGCGCCTATGGTGAGATCTACAGACACAGACACACATCCACAGATACACACGCACAGAAACATCACCTCAAAAACGTTCGATTCGAATTCAGAGATGTTTGAAACGTGCTCTTCTATCGAAAACTTTAATTCTTGACCCCTTCACAGTACTTTCCCTATGCATTATACTATGTATATACAGAAAGTAACAAATATGAACATTGTCTGATCTGAATGTATTTATAGATTTGTATGAATAAAGATTTCATTGATACACTTCAGATTTTTGGCAAAGGCTTTAGCATTTTTACCTCCAAAAACTGATCACAACTCGAATATTAATAATTGTTTTTGCCAAAATTTGGGGATGGAGATTGTGTTATTCTGTGACATTAAAAAAAAAAAAAAAAAAACCCGCTGAAATGCCTTCAAAATGGGAAAAAATAACATTTTTAAACTTGACAAAAATGTGTCAAATGCCAAACTAAAAAAGAATATACCAAAAAGTTTGATGAAACGCCAGATTTGTAGAATTTGGCATAAAAAATGAAAATGATTGTTAACCCAACTGCTTTTTGGTAGTCAAGTCTATTAAATTGGTGGACAAATATATTAAATTATACATATATCATGTAAAAATTGTGTGCATTTTTTCCGGTTTCATTTTCAATGGAATTTCTCCAGCCGTGGGTAGACAGAGAGATTCATTTTCCCTGAAAATCCGTAGTGACACCTAGTGGAAACAAAAAAGACGCTGCCACTGGCTCTGCGTCAAACGGAGCAAAAGTACTTTGTTTATTTATAGAGAAAATATTTTTTTTTGCATTTATTTCGGATAATATGTATATATATATATATATATATAATTAAAATAAAAGTTAATAGATCGCAAATTATTATATAATTCCCCTGACCCTTTTGCCACTGGAAAATATACCATTCTATTTCTTTTATTTATATATTTATTTATTCATCTTTGCTTTCCAGAATTGCGGAGCAAGCACATGTGACAGATTTGAATCAAGACGAAAGGAGATTTGGAAATTCAGTGGTGTTTTCTATAAATGTATATATATTATTCTATAATGTTTTCTATAAATATATTTTCTATTCAAGTAGCGGGCTCTTGTTTTGGACCTGGGAAACGTCGGGTAATTTGTTTTAGTCCAATTAGCGACTGCATAGGGCTCTAAACGGCTGATAAAACTTAAATAAGCTGGAATCGGAATTGAACTTACGCGAGCATTATAGATAAATGCTAAGAGTGGCGACACGTCACAGTATTAAATACAGATGAACAACAAATGACAAATCACACGGATTCAAATAGTCATTTTATTTTTAAAAAAACATCCTATGGATGTACAAATAATAGCCAAAGCGCTTTCGGACATTTTGCATGTCCATTCTCAGTGGCAGTACAATTAGAAATGATGCCAACGAGCTTAAATACACAATAGTACTTTCAAGAAAAAATTTGCATATCATGAATTGTCAAAAATAAAAATAAAAATAAAAATGTAGACCATGGATCAGAATACAATTTACACAAAGCTCAAAGAGCAAAAATCTGCTAAACTGTTTAAAAAATTTAGGAATTTTCAAAAACACACAATAATTATAAATCAATGTAGCTAGTAGCTATGCAAAGGCTTAACATGCAGGGAATCGAGAACAAGTCGCCAAGAATAACTCAGAACCTGAACAGGGTCAAAATTACAAATAGAAGAACGGTATAAATAAATAAAAAGGGTATAAATAAATAAAAAGGGATTTATAAAGCAAGATCGAACGGGGGTTATTACAACTAACTAAAAGAAAGGTTTTTTTCAAAAAGAGGGCGAAAATTATCTTTATTTACCAACTGGGCAAGCAGTGGCGGATTTTGGCCTCTTGCTTGGGGACGGGGGGGGGGGGGGGGGGGGGCGATCTGTAGATCGAAATGTTCTCGGAGGTTTGTTCACTTAGGATTTTCTTAACGGCTTCCTATATACGGATATTTGACATTTTTGAAATAACTAAAACAAATTCGGAAGTTTATAGTAAGTTCTTTGCAGCTTATAAAATACGGCCTATCATTTTTTTAAGACCAAAGAAAAACAATGAAGATTGGAAGAAAAGAAAATTACGTGACTATATAAGGAAACAAACTTATTGTTGAAGTCGAAACAGGAAACTAAATTATATTCTGTATTAAGTATACACAAAAGTATACACAAGTAAGAGATTTCCATGTGAGAAGATTAATACTGAATATTAACTACATAAACACACATGTATATTCTATTCACTAAATCTGGTTATCATACAATACAATACAAATAAATTTTATTTTTCTTAGACTGTGGTAGAAAAGGAGAATGAACATGAGTAAATACAGTTAATATAGGTATTAATAAGCACTGAACATTGATTTACATTTTCCCATTTTTAGCTACATAGGAATCAATAAATTTTTACGAGAAAAACATCACGTATAAACATCACGCAAAAACATCAAAAGAAAAGACCAATGGTTTGATCGAGTTTACTACCCCTGGCAAAAATTATGGAATCACTTCCATGTTATTTCAATGGGATACGAAGTTCAATGCTCTACAACTTTTGATGCACGGATATCCTAAAAAACCCTTTTTGAGCGAAATTGAAGAACTTAACAAAATAAAACTTAACAAAATAAAAAATGTTTGAAAAATTTTGCACTTTTCATTATTTAATAACTCACAACCAAAAAATGGGAAAAGAGCTGTAGGTTGAAAGAAAAAACTCGTAAAAACTAATTTAGAATAATAAATTTGATCATATAAACATGAGGAGCTATATCTTAATGATTTTCCATGATCAAATTTATTATTCCAAATAAGTTTTTACGAGTTTTTTCTTTCAACCTCTAGCTTTTCCCCCATTTTTTGATCGTGAATTATTAAATAATGAAAAGTGCAAAATTGTTCAAATATTTTTTGTTTTGTTAAGCTTTTAAAGTTCTTCAATTTCGCTCAAAAGTGTTTTTCAGGGTATTCGTGCATCAAAAGTTGTAGGGTATTGAACTTCGTATCCTTTTTATTTTTTGTTATAAAGAGGTGCAGCCAAGGTTATTATATCTATAATATATATAGCATAAGCAGCAAGTTTTGGGAACGATTAATGCTTATACGACGCTACCGACTCTGTACCACGTGTGCAGTAGCCAACCAGAGGCTCTTATTGGCTACTGTTCACGTGGTACATAGTCGGTAGTCTCGTACAAGCATTGCTCGCCAAATATGATGTCACAGTCTTCCATAGGCGCAGACTTTTGACTTTTATTATGGGGGCCAGATTTCGTGGATAAACTGAGGGAGGGAAAGCAAGGCCAAAGTATCTCCCTGATGATATATATATATCTATAATTTTATAATTTATTTGATAAAACGTCGACGTTTGTCAGGCGTTTGGGGGGGGGGGGCGATCGCCCCTCCTAAAATCCGCCACTGTGGGCAAGGGCAGTAGTTAATTTACCATTTTTTAGGTCTCTAGCATGTTCGGACAAACGGATACCAACCTTACGTTTAGTACTACCGATATAAAATTTATAGATATTACCAGGAGAAAGGATACAACATATACCTCAGCAAGATTTTTAAAGTTAATATTATCCTTAAACTTATCAGTTCGAATGCGATTGAATAAAGTGGTAACAGCTGAATAAGCGGGTTTAAATTTAAATTCAGTACAAAAATGGCGAAAAATTCTAGGATGGTAAGGACAACGATCGTTAATAGGAATAAGACTAGAAAAAGGTTGTAAAAACTTTTACGGACCTTAATGTAAATATCATGGAAAAACTTATAAGAGTAGCCTGCATCTTGACAGAGTTTAAAAATTAAATCAATTTCATTACCTAAAGAAACAATGAACAGACATTAAAAGCGCGATTGAAATATGCCATAAAAGAAGCCTTTTTAGAAGAAATAGGGTGAAAATAATTTGCCGGAATGCACGTGTTGGTAAACGTAGATTTACGAAGTACAGAAGACTGAAAATTTGAAAAATTAGGGGAAACAATAACGTCTAAAAAAGGTAAAGAACAATTAGATTCATGTTCAACAGTAAAAGTAGTGGGATAGAAATCATTGACAGAAACAAGTAAATTGAGTAAATCGTCTAAGCTATGGTTCTAAATTATAAACACATCATCAACATAACGTTGCCAAAGAATAGGTTTAGAGGATAAAAAAGGCAAAATCTCGTTCTCAAGTTCCTGCAAAACTGCCTCCGCAAAGATACCAGAAAGTGGGCTACTCATAGGTGCACCCGAATTTTGTAAGTAAATATCACCACGAAAACAAAAATTGTTGGTCCCCGCGACGATATTCAATGCAGAGGTTATTGCAGTGATGGAAGAGGGTTTACGATTATGCAAAGAAAGTTTTTGGCAATAATGTCAATGGCAATTATCAACGGGAACATTAGGGAAAAGAGACACCACGTCAAAACTATGAAAAGTACAGTTAAGAACAAAATTTACTTTAAAAAGAGTATTGATAAAATGTTCAGTAGAAGGGATAATCATCGAAAAGGGATGATCATCAAAAAACGGCCTTTGCATAGCTACAATAATATAATATGTATACAATAATATAATAATTTATAATTATTGTGTGTTTTTTGAAAATTTCTAAATTTTTTAAACAGCTTAGCAGTTTTTTGCTCTTTGAGCTTTGTTCAAATTGTATTCTGATCCATGATCTACATTTTTATTTTTATTTCTGACAATTCATGATTTGCAAATTTTTTCTTGAAAGTACTATGGTGCTGCTCGCTGGCATCATTTCTAATTGTACTGCCACTGAGGATGGACATGTAAAATGTCCGAAAGCACTTTGGCTATTATTTGTATGTCCGTAGGATTTTTTTTTTTTTTAAATAAAATGATTATTTGCATCCGTGTGATTTGTCGTTCATCTGTATTAGAGATAAAATTAATAATTTTCGAAACATTGTGACTTTCAGTTCATCAAATGAGTTGTTACAGCTCAACTTTTTATTGATATTCGGAAATAAAATAAATAAATTGCAGTGAAGCTTCTGTTGACGTCTACCCGTTTTCAATAACCCCTTAAATCATTTGACAAAATTTTGGAGTCACTTGATTTCATTTTATGACCAACTTAAAATTTTGCTTCCTCAATGAAAATGTTGAAATTCCGTCTACGGTACATAAAACATACAAATTACAAAATATGTTTTTGTTATATTTTATTAACATTTCATATAATATTTTATATGCTTAACATATATTTTGTCTTCATTTGAGGAACATTTTCCTCCATTTTTACTGTACAAATGGTGTTTCTTTCAGGCATACATCCGGGGGGGGGGGACGAAGCCCCTCGGATCTGACCATTCGATCCCCCGGAGACATTTTATGTTAACTTAGTTTCAATTTATGTAACAGTATTTAGATATATTTACATAGGGCAAATAGAGAGCGAACGCCCCCATCATCGTCGCTAGTTTTATAGTTCCCTATTTTATATGATTGGAGCAAACAATTTATGACACCTAAAGTTTCATTCGCCCTCCCCAACCAAAAAGTCCTGAAAGGAATACTACAAATGAGAACGACTTGTCATTTTGTCCTCATTTCCACTTACAAATATCTGGTTACATATTCCTTCTATATCTGATCACCTGGTTCCGATCAAGGCTAACTAAAAAGAGTTTTTTTGCTTTCTAGTTAGCCTTGGCTCCTATATAATAGGGACTCTAGTCCAGATGAAATCGGGGCGAAAACCAAAAGTTCTAGCTGGAGTCCATTTCGGGCTAGAGTCCATATGTAGATATATAGGGACTCTAATACTAGTTAGGTAGAGAGTAATTCGTAGCGTTTTGAAAGCCTGTAAACGAAACATATGTGTCTGAAAAAAAAATCGAATAAATATATAGAACTTTATTGGAGTTTTATTTTACAAAATGTTATCCATGCGAAATCATTTTGTCCCCGTAAGGCTGGAGGCACCGCTCATATGTTTTATAAATTTTTGCTAGAAATATATATAACTCGCTAGAGCCAGCTAGTAATTTGTGGAAAGATCCCTAGATTAGAAAATTCTGAATAATATTCCTATTTTTATTTGCTTTCAAGAATCATATATCTGGCAACTCGTGCAGCGAAATTCAAAATTTCAAACGTCAGCGCCATCATATATCCGCTTGCTCTTTCCGCCAACTGCTGCTTTTCTGTTTCAAGCGCGGGATATTGCTGATAGGTCTTTCTCTGTGAAGGTGAGCACTGCGACGATTTGCCATTTTCTTTTACATCTGTAATAATTGACTGATTCTTACAAGTAAATTTGCTATTTCCACATGGAATAATAATTTTTAATAATTTTTATTGTGTATTATTGTTGCGTTGTTTAATTTTTGTTTCTTTTTGATATGGCGAGTACTTGTAACTTGATTTTTGCCGGTCTTCCCGCCGGGTTTCTCCGGTGTCTTCTAGGATTATTTATAACGCTTTGTTAATAATTTGATAATAGAAACTGTGTTTGGAACGCTGCAGTATTTTATTTTGATTTTAATGATTTTAGTTTATTTCAGTAAATAATTTTTAATTTAGATTGCATATTGACTTATTAATTCGCAACGGTATCTTTTGTTTAGCTAGGTAAAATTTATTTCTAAAATCTGTTAAGTTATCAGTCTTAAGCTAGTTAGTTAATTGAGCATGTATTTGAGTTGATAAAATTCTTTATTTTTTGAAATTATGCTGTACTGATTTTATTATGTAAAGATGGAAGTAATTTGCGCTTGAATAATTTTTCCATTGAACGCGATTGAAGCAAATTTAGGTTTCTGTAGTTTTCTCATACATTTTTTATTTCAAAGAATCTTATAAATTTCTTAACAATGCGTGTAAATTTCATTTGCGGTGCACATTTACAGAATATTTAGCTGTAGAAAAAAATAAGTCAGTTTGTCCAAGAAAAAATATCTTGTCGCTTAGAGCTATGTGAAGTTATTTTCCGTTGTATTTAATTTTTTTTCACTTTGTTTTCTTTTAATTTCTATTGCTGATGATCGATTGTGTATTTTGTGTAGAAACTTTACTGTGATTGGTTCGGCAAAAATTCTTGTTGATCTGACCTCTAAGCCCCAAAATTCAGAGGAATTGCGTAAAAGTCGTACAAACAATCATTTTTCATAAAGTGAGCTATAAAGATTTGTTTCAAAGACATAAACCTCTTCAATAATTGATCCACAGTAAAACTGCTTCCCCTCTTTTTCTTCTTGCTACTATGATTCTCTTATTTAGCACTATTCATCTTAGTTTGAGACTCCAGTCTTACCAGAAACATCTTTTATAAGAATATTATTAATTTCATTGCCATTTAGGATCTTCCACTGTTCTAGCTTTTATTGGCCGGCACATATTTTCTGAATCTGTTCCGAGTAATATTTGGATGCATAATTTGAGCTATATAAGATGTTTTCTCATTTTGGAGTTCACCATTAAATTAAATTTCAAAAGTGTTCTGTGACTAAAAAGTTTTAAAAACACTTTAAAGCACCTGACTTAATAAAGGGATTCATATGTCTGATTTCCTGTTGCTATGAGCTGATTAAGTGTGTTTGCAGTTATTGTAAATAATGCAATTATTGTAAATAATAAATTTAATTATTCACATAGCAACATAGAAAGTAATAAGTTTTCTAATCTATTTTCATCAAAGTAGTTTTGCACAACCCCAATGGTCAACAAAATTATTTTCTTAAGGCTCGACTGTTGCTTCCTGTTAATGAGGTACTTCCTTTCCCTAAGGGATATAGTGTTTACACAAGTGTAATGTCAGAAGGAAAATGCTGTTTTATTTAAAAGACTAATTAGTAAGTATTGTTAATAAAGTATTGTTTTTATGACCTAACTTAAATTGTTTTTAGTATAAACATTGTTTGGAGTACACTCCCATTGCAGTGACAAACTCTTTGTTTTCTTGTTATTGCAAAAATTGTAATAAATCTACCACTGCAAATAGAACCCAATTGATTACACTGAAATTTATTTCCGCCATAGAACCCCCAAACATAGATGTTATTCTCAACAAAGAACTTTGTTTTCCTTTTTTTTATGGTATGAGAAAGTAAAAATAATATTGTTATACAGAATAAAAAAAACAATCTTTCACGCAGTATAATAAAAGCAATTCTTTCACGCCAATATAATAAAGATTGAAGTGTAGCTCGCATAGCATTCTTGTAGGTTGCCATAAGGTAAGGACTTACAAATGATGTAGGTCATCCTAAAAAGTAAATATTGTTCAGAAATGCAATTATCTCATAAAACTTTGTCTCAAAGGTGTAAAGCTGAACTATGCAACTTGTATGAAACTCCATGATATATTGCTATTGGTAGGAAATAATTATCTGAACCAAGAAAGTTTCCAGACAGCAAACAGGTCAAAATATAAAAAAAAAATGTGCACTAAAAAGAAGCAGATATTTTTAATGTGAAATTAAATCTGGTTATAAATCACTACATGCAAAATTATTTTAAATTTTTTTACCCTAAATGTATATTAAAATTGTGATTATAATCTCAACATTTAATTAACTCAAGGTGCAAGTAGTAATGATGCCATTTGGCACTTTATAATTGATTTTAAAATTATATTTTATTTTCAGTTTTATCATAAGTATTAAACATGTCAGACTCTGAAGGTGAATCTCCAAAGAAGGGTCGTGGCCGTCCCAAGAGGGCATCTGAGCCAAGGAGCGAGAGCAAAGTAAATTTTTATTAAGTTGTCACTTTTTGTTTAAATATTTTGTTTGTAAGGGATAACCTAACTTGATTGTATGTGCTTATAATGCAAGGTTGATCTTTCCGTCATAAAATATAGTTCCCGATATGTTATAAATTATGTCAGAAAGAAGGAATGATGGGTAAATCCGGATAATAGCCCACCCCCACTTATTTTTCCTAAGTACAAGTTGGTGCATTCTCCTATGTTTTGAAATTGGCCCCACCCATCCTAAGTGACATTCTTCCCTGTTTAGAAATAGGCTCCTCCCACCAAAATAGTTTGCTACTGTGTTCTGAAAAAGAATTTTTAATGTAAATGATAGCGTAACTTAATTTGAATAACTGAATAATACTTATAAAAATGTTACAAAACAAGATTTTTGTGAATTTTAAGAAAATTGCGTAACTTTGTAAAATTGTAGAATAAAAAAACATAAAAGAAATAGTACTCAAAAACTTTAAGATCAAGAATTTTTACAGGAGGAAACAATTTTCTAAACGAAAAATACAAACCAAATTTGAAAACACTGGATAAATTAAACAAATGCTAACCTTCAGGACTCATCTTCTGACTCGTAAGTTGTAGTCTGAACAATGTTGATACCTCTCTTCAGTCTTCTGTTTAATAAATCATCATAATTTATGAGGAGGGATGATGGTAATGATTCCGGTAAATCTGTAGAATATCCCACACCCCATTTAAGTACAAAATTTGCGTCAAGTTGGCTCATTTCCCAGTGTTTTGAAATGACTCCTCCTAACTCAAGTGACATAGTTTCCTGTGTTTTAAAAATAGGCTCCGCCTAGCCTACCAATCTGATGTATTCTAGTTTTATGAACTGGAATTTTGAATGTAAATGAAAGTGCAATTTAATGTTAATAAAAGGGAATAATACTTATAAAAAGCTTACAAAATAAGATTTTTGTGCATTATAAAAATATTGCGTAATGGCAGAATAAAAATTTTTTTAAAATTTTCGAAACCATATTGAAACACGCAATACTTAAAATATTGATTTTAAATAAATATCAAAAAGTTATAACTGGAAACATTGAAAATTTAATTTAACAATACTAAAAAAAATACGAAATTTTAAAAAAACGTTTGTACTTTAACAAAATTTAAGGAAAAACGATACTTAGAAAAATGTTTGTACTTGAACTAAATTTAAGAAAAAACAGAACTTAGAAAAAAGATTGTACTTTAACGAAATTTAAGAAAAATCAATACTTAGGAGAACCATTTTAAAAACACTGGAAAATACAAGACAATTTCAAAATACTGGACGAATAAATAAAAGAATTAACCTTTATGTAATGGAATACGTTTCACACTGCAATCCAAAAATATTGACTGGTATATCCATATATTTTAATTACATCTACACTGGAACATGTTTTCTTGAGCATACACGTACATTCAACACTGGAACACGTTTCACACTCCAATCCAATTAAATCTATAAAAATCTGCATATCTACTGAAAATTTGCGTAAAATGTTAATGTATATGAATTATGAGGAATGTTTTAAATATTTATTCCAAAAAGTTTGTAGAAACAAAATCTTTGCAAGAAAGATATGATGAAATACACAGAAGACTATTGAAATGCAGATTTCCAAAACGTCGCGTGCTGATTGGATGTCCGGAAAGGCTACCAGCTTGGCGAAATAAACTGAATGAAATTAACCCTGTGCCGGTGCATGGCGCCAAATTGACGCGCTTTTGTACTTTGAAATTTGGGGTGTGGGCTATTCTACCGATCAACCATGATTCCTTTCATAGGTTCATTCCATGCTCTCCCCTATTGGGTACCTTGGCAAAAAATATTTATTTGTCCCTCTTTCAATTCCTCCAAACACCTATTGTTTGTCTACTGGCTTTCCTCTTCCATACTTATTTTTACCAAATTAACTATTTCAACAATCGCACCATTACCCCCCAATCTTATTTTTTTCTTAAAAGAAATAAACTCACAAATGTCCCGGCAAAACTGTTTTCAGTCAGTTACAGTTTTGTCGGAAACATTTAACTGATTCATAATAAACTTGCACTATTAAACCACAATAACATTAAAATTTCAATCAAACTCAACTTACTCTTCCATGTACCCCTCCTTGCATCCATGTACAACCCAATCCATGTACCCCTCCTTATGCTCCTACAGACATCATGCTAAGTCACTCCAGACCTCTTTTGACGCCTCCATTCAAACCCATCAATTGTTTCCCACAACTTTATTTCATCTCCACACTTGGGCCAAACACACTTATCAATCATAATCCCTTTCATAACATACCAATTAATCACTTCTTTCATACCTTTATTTTCCAAATTATAGAATTTTATACCAGGGTTGTTTGATTTAAATCGGCTTGATTTAAATCACTTGATTTAAATAAAAAAAATTATTGATTAAAATCATTTTTTTTGTCATTTCTTGTATTTTTTTTTGTATTTTTATGCTAAAATAACCTGGAACAGAATAAATGTTTAAAATAATAAAATTCCACATCAAGACATCTTTAGAGTATATATAAAAAAACTGAAATCCTTTCATTAACTCTCGGTCAGTGGAGATAACACTATTCATTGCTTGGAGTATAAAATCAAGTAACAATGACAACTGACTAGTGTTGCTAACCTATTTTCTAATTTTATAGCTAAAAATCACTCAATATATCTAGAATTATCTAGATTTTCTGTCTGTTATCTAAAAACATAGCTAGACCAGGATTCCCACTAAGTCAGGAAAAGAGGGAGCAAATTTCTCTCCTTCCAGAAAATTTTGGGAGAGATTTTCTGTCATAAGGAGAGAAACTTAAAATTTCATTTTTTTTTTTACCATGCTGATTTAGAAAGCAATAAAAAAGAAAGCATTAACTATAACTCATATTCTTCGACATTTAAATTTTTTAATTCTTAAAACTAACATTCTTACCAAGATTCTTTTTAAAAATTAATTGGGAGTCGTTTAAGTATTTTATACCCCCCCCCCCCCCCCAACTTGTTAGCAAAAATACTCCCTGACTTCCCCCATGTTTACGTTGTGATTTTATTTGCTGACATAAAAACATCTACATGGGTTATTTTAAGTAAAATGACTCGCATGTCAATTTACGATTGTTTTTGTTTGTAAAATTTTCAGATGTAAAAAAGGAATGTCTCTGATATTCGTAGCTTTGTTTAAATTTTGCGACATTTTTGGGGCATATATGGCCAATTTCACAACATTTTCGGGATTTTTATAACCTGTAGACATACTGTGTACAGTGGAAAGGATTTTCTTTATCAGAAAGAAGAATTTCTCAAGCAAAACACAAAATGCAGGAAGTACTTGGAAAGAACATAGTTCAAATCTGTGAAAGAATCCTATAACAAAAAAAAAAAAAAAAAAAGCAAAATTTTATTTGATCGAATTTGCGACCCGCGCAAGCTGGGGAGACGCTATAAAGTATCTCGCTAATTAGAAACACGTAGTACTTTTTAGTGTGCCCAAATCGCGATTGACTGCAATTCACACGTAGCTACGAAATCGCGGTCCGCGACTGTGCGGCAACCGGCCTGCGATTTGCAACGAGACGAATGATCGCGATTTGTGGTCGCGAAGCAATCGGCCCGATGTACTGGCCTTGGGCACTGTGAGACTGAAAGGATTCTGGAGAAATTTCGGTCGCCAGAAATGGCGATTAACTGTAATAATTTTAGTCGCCAATGGCGATCTGGCCACCGCGAATCTGCATTTCTGCATCGGATTTCTCGGTATCCAATTTGAAGGAAAAAATAATTTTAGGATGGAACTGGAGAAATTCTCGCACAGTCTAAATTTTTACGCGAGATTTCATATGGATTTTGTGAGAATCTCACTGGTTCGCGTTGAAATGGACCCCTGAGCTAGACAATATTTAACATTTTAATTGTTCTTGTGATGATTTATTGGGATCAGTGGTTTCGATACAGTTTTTACATGCATATTTCAAGCTACAAAAATTTAAAATACCTTTTGAAATGTTATTTATATGTGCTGTAATAATTTTTACCATAGAAATAAGAAAATTTGGTTCCTTCCTTTTTTTGTGATTTTTGCTGGCGCATACCAATATAGCAAACAATGTTGGGAATAGGATTGACTCGCCCTTAAGCAGTTTAGCAGATTGGGCTCCCCCACCAATCCCTACCCTCACCTATTTTTTAAGGACTTAAAAAATCACTTTGAGGTCTCTTAAGATCATAGGGCCCCTGGGCATTAACCCCTTTGTCCCTCCCTCTCTTCAATTCGATAGTCCCCAACCTATACAGTACAAAAACTAAGACTTTTTGCTCTTGATCACAGTAGAAAAAAAGCACTTTGAGGAAATTTGTAGCTCCACCTCTGATAAGAATATAAAACACTTTATTTTCACATTAACGAATCATAATTCTCATCTGTAAAGTTTGAAGTGCCTGACTGAGAAACGATAAAACTTGATTTGCTGTACATTTTCAATATGTAACCATAGCTTCTATGTCCTTCAAAATGGGGGTGTGTGTGTTATAATCATAACATTTCCCATATTCATGTGTCTTAATAGTTCTAATTTAAATGTTAAAATGGCATTCAGTAGCTTTATTTTCATTCTATACCGGAGCTTTGTTTTTACGTAATTCAAGCTAGTAAAAAACTGTTATGCTCCTTTTGAGACAATTACCAACACCATCTCAATTTTACACAAAATATTTGATTTTGGTGAAATTTCATAAAATCTAGATTTTTTGGCATTATCTAGATGCCCATTTTCATTAGATAGATTATGTCAAAATTATCTAGATTTGTAGTCGTGATGTAGATGCCCATTTTCATTAGCTGGATGAAGTCAAATTATGTGGATAATGTGTTAAATGGTAAGTTTTTATTATATAAACTAGCCGCCTTTGGCGACCAGCCTGTTCGCTACCCTTGAAAATTCTGACCGTGGCAAACTCGTTGGCGCGACCTACCAGAAAGGTGTAAGGTAACTGCTTGGAAGGCCAGGAAGTGCCACCCAATTTAGACCGGAACCCAATGGGGGAGGCTTCCAAAGAGACCGTACCCTCCTTCCCCTACCACAAACCTCTCGGAAGGACTTGCAGTCCCACATGTTTAACGTGATCGTACTCCGTGTGAACACGGCTGCAGTTTTGGCAATGGCGGGAATCGAACCCGGGCCTACCGAGTGAAATTCCCGTGCGCTAACCACTGGGCTACCGTGCCATCCGCGACAATCTCCATAACTTTATTTTTATTCGGCCAATTTAGACTGAAACCCAGTGGGGGAGGCATCCACATGGACCGAACCCCCCTTCCCCTACCACCAACCTCTCGGAAGGACTTACCGACCCACATGTTTAACGTCATCGTACTCTGCGTGAACATGGCGGCAATTTTGGGAATCGAACCCGGGCCTACCAAGTGCAAATCCCGCGCACTAACCACTGGGGTACTTCACCCTCCGCGATATTCTTCATAACTTTCTTTTTATTCACCCAATTTAGACCGGAACCAAGTGGAAGAAGCATCCACAGGGACCGTACCCTTCTTCCCCTACCACCAACCTCTCGGAAGGCTTACAGACCCACATGTTTAACGTGATCGTACTCCGCGTAAACACGGCGGCAATTTTGGGAATCGAACCCGGACCTACCGAGTGCAATTTCCGCGTGCTAACCATTGGGCTACTTTGCCCTACGCGACAATCTCCATAACTTTCTTTTTATTCATCCACAGGGACCGTACCCTCCTTCCCCTACCACCAACTTCTCGGAAGGACTTCCGGACCCACATGTTTATCGTGATCGTACTCCGCGTGAACACGGCGGCAGTTTTGGAAGTGGCTGGAATCGAACCCGGGCCTACCGAGTGCAATTCCTGAGCGCTAACCACTGGGCTGCCTCGCCCTCCGCAACTTTCTTTATATTCACCCAATTTAGACGGGAACTCTGTGAGGGAGGCATTCACAGGGACCGTACCCTCCTTCCCCTACCACCAACCTCTCGGAAGGACTTCCGGGCCCACATGTTTAACGTGATCGTATTCCGCGTGAACACTTTGGCAGTGGCGGGAATCGTACCCGGGCCTACTGCTAACTTCCCGTGCGCTAATTTACAATTTAAAATGACCATATGCTCTCTAGGCTCTTAATTCCATCATCCTCATTCCATTGTTCCATCATTTAAAATATCCATAAAATTAAAATATCCATCATTCCATCATTTAAAATATCCATAAAATTAAAATATCCATCGTTCCATCATTTAAAATATCCATAAAATTAAAATATCCATTTAAAAAATCCATATCGTTCCATCATTTAAAATATAAATATAATAATTTCTACAATGCATATGTTAAGCTCTTATTTCATTTAAAATCGGAAGCGCGGGGAAACGGAAAGTAAAAACCAATTCGGTTTCTTATTGTCCCACCCATCGCTATGCATATACAGAACCGTGACGTCACCTCCACCTTGACGTCCCCACCCACCACCTTCCCTGCTTCTGTGGGGGAGAAACGTCGGTTAAGAAATGCTTTAGCGGATCGCCGAGAAATTGAAATTCGGAAAATCTTAAAATCCCGATCCTGTGGCCAATACGGAATATTTCTTGACCAGATTGGACTTGTAAGAATGCCAGATATTTGACCTTTCTAAAAATGTAAATTATTAGTCGAAATTCTGAGTACTTTTTACTATGCGAGAATTTAAAAACCAAAAATCGTTTTTTTTTTAGTCAGTGACTTTTGTTTTAAAATCATAAAAAAATATTAGAATTTGTCCCTGAGATTTGAAATTGATATATTTTTACTCGAAATTCTCTGCTCTTTTCGATGGTGTGATTTGTTTTTTTCTACAATGTCTGGATCGTGGAGAAAAAAGGTCAAAAAACTGTCGAAATTGCATAAAACATTAAATAACAAAAAAAATAATTAAAATTTTAAAAATCGGTTTTCACGTGTCCCCTTCCCACCCCCCAGGGTCTCCGATTGCCAAATTTCATAGCTCTCCGACGCGCGGTCGTGAAAGTATAGTGTATAAGACAGACAGACACACACACAGACATTGCCTTTTATTATTTACTAGCCGCCTTTGGCGACCAGCCTTTTCGCTACCCTTGAAAATTCTGACTGTGGCAAATTGTAACCGTGGCACACTCGCTGGCGCGACCTTACCAGAAGGTGTAAGGTAACTGTTTGGACGGCCAGGAAGTGCCACCCAATTTAGACCGGAACTCAGTGGGGGAGACATCCACAGGGAGCGTACCCTCCTTCCCCTACCACCAACCTTTCGGAAGGACTTACGATCCCACATGTTTAACGTGTTCGTACTCCGCGTGAACGCGGCTGCAGTTTTGGCAGTGGCGGGAATCGAACCCGGGCCTACCCAGTGAAATTCCCGCGCGCTAACCACTGGTGTACTTCGCCCTCCGCGACATTTTCCATAACTTTCTTTTTATTCACCGAATTTAGACCGGAACCCAGTGGGAGAGGCACCCATGGGGACCGTACCTCCTTCCCCAACCACCAACCTCTCGAAAGGACTTACAGACACACATGTTTATTCCGCGTGATCGTACTCCGCGTGAACACGGCGGCAATTTTGGAAATCGAACCCGGGCCTACCGCGTGCAATTCCTGCGCGCTAACCACTGGGCTACTGTCGGCTGCTATTTGCTGTGTTAGCTGAGCGACTAGACTAGAAAATTTGAAAGTCATTTGCAGATTTAGCAGTGTTTTGGCCATATCCATATCTGAAGTGCTGGTAGAAAAATTTTGTAGCAGATGATATGCAGTAGTGATGTGTTTTCTCAAGAAAGCAAGCTCGTTAAACACAAACACAATTTATTTGTTGTGAGATCCATTGCATCAGACAAAGTTACAAAATAAATCACTGTAACATTCGTTGCAAAGCAAAACTATATACAATGAGCTAGCAAGCTCATGAAAAAGGTTTTAAACAGTCTATGACTAGGCACACACTCTCAGTTACTATAACATCGGTAAGTAGAAAAAACAGCTACTGTACCACACATGTCGTGCACGTTAATGAAGCCACCATCATCAGGTCACACGTCATGGCTTTAGAAGTTAGACTACTCTCTACCGATCAAGGTCTGCCTTCCATACAAGGTCTTTCACCGTCGATCACCGTCTGATCGATCTGACTATACGTCGAGTCTTAAGTCTGCATAACTACAAGATCTTAAACTCTGAAAAGTCTCCCACGTCTACTACATGGTCAGTCAAGGTCTGTAAAGTCTCTGAATAACTGAGAATGTGTCCTATCATATATACACCGTGATGGGTACGCTCCGGAACACAACCGTTGACGGCAGCGCCCTCACTATATGCAAAACAGATGCGCGCGCGGCGAGAAGGCGATTTGCATGAATGGCATGTTCTGTTCCCGTCACGAGTCGTTCACGAGAACGGTAGAACCATTCTAAAAATGTAAACACGTTCTCGCGATAACGAGAATCGCGACGAAAACAGAACCAAGTTTCCAACAGCTACTTCGCCCTCCGCGACAATCTCCATAACTTTCTTTTTATTCACCCAATTTAGGCCGTACCCTCCTTCCCCTACCACCAACCTCTCAGAAGGACTCACGAACCCACATGTTTAACGTGATCGTACTCTGCGTAAACGTGGCGTAAGTTTTGGCAGTGGCGGGAATCTGTCGGCTGCTATTTGCTGTGTTAGCTAAGTGACTAGACTAGAAAATTTGAAAGTCATTTGCAGATTTAGCAGTGTTTTGGCCATATCCATATCTGAAGTGCTGGTAGAAAAATTTTGTAGCAGATGATATGCAGTAGTGATGTGTTTTCTCAAGAAAGCAAGCTCGTTAAACACAAACACAATTTATTTGTTGTGAGATCCATTGCATCAGATGAAGTTACAAAATAAAACACTGTAACATTCGTTGCAAAGCAAAACTATATACAATGAGCTAGCAAGCTCATGAAAAAGGTTTTAAACAGTTTTTATGACTAGGCACACACTCTCAGTTACTATAACATCGGTAAGTAGAAAAAACAGCTACTGTACCACACATGCCGTGCACGTTAATGAAGCCACCATCATCAGGTCACACGTCATGGCTTTAGAAGTTAGACTACTCTCTACCGATCAAGGTCTGCCTTCCATACAAGGTCTTTCACCGTCGATCACCGTCTGATCGATCTGACTATACGTCGAGTCTTAAGTCTGCATAACTACAAGATCTTAAACTCTGAAAAGTCTCCCACGTCTACTACATGGTCAGTCAAGGTCTGTAAAGTCTCTGAATAACTGAGAATGTGTCCTATCATATATACACTGTGATGGGTACGCTCCGGAACACAACCGTTGACGGCAGCGCCCTCACTATATGCAAATCAGGATGCGCGCGCGGCGAGATGGCGATTTGCATGAATGGCATGTTCTGTTCCCGTCACGAGTCGTTCACGAGAACGGTAGAACCATTCTAAAAATGTAAACACGTTCTCGCGATAACGAGAATCGCGACGAAAACAGAACCAAGTTTCCAACAATCGGCCCCCTCATGCAAAACCCCAAATCTCGGCGCACGTGCTATCAATCAATGAAATTACTCTAAAAAAACATAACAGCAAAAATGTCAAGTTCTTTAGTATCCAGCAAAAACATAAAGTATATATATTACTTTTCATGTTAAGCAAAAAAAAATTTATCATTGAAAGAAAATTTTAGATATCATTGAAACACTAAGTTCCAAAAATTTAATTTAAGTCAAAATTTAAGTTTTCAAGAAATTTAAGTATAATAATTTAAATTTAACATTTAAGATTAAAAATTTTACCATAAATATCAAATTCAATTTGTGTAGAAAATTTTATGTATAATTATTAAATTTAACATTTAAGATTAAAAATTTCACTATAAATATCAAATTCAATTATGTAGAAAATTTTATGTATAATTATTAAATTTAACATTTAAGATTAAAAATTTCACTATAAATATCAAATTCAATTATGTAGAAAATTTTATGTATAATTATTAAATTTAACATTTAAGATTAAAAAATTTCACTATAAATATTAAATTCAATTGTGTAGAAAATTTGATGTATAATTATTAAATTTAATATTTAAGATTAAAAATTTTACTATAAATATCAAATTCAATTTGTGTAGAAAATTTCATGTATAATTATTAAATTTAACATTTAAGATTAAAAATTTTACTATAAATATCAAATTCAATTATGTAGAAAATTTTATGTATAATTATTAAATTTAACATTTAAGATTAAAAATTTACTATAAATATTAAATTCAATTATGGCTGTTCATTATCTCTGTCCAAGACCAGTATACATAATTAATACTAATAGCAATGACACAGATAATGAAAGATTTTTTTTTTCCTTTCTGTGTTGTATTCAAATTTAAATAAGTGGTTTGTCATCAATGAATCATAGCCAAGTGTATGATAACAAGGAGTAAACACACAAAATAATACACATAAGCATAACTGTCTTATGCGGGAATTGAAAACATGGATATATATATACATTCAGTGTAATGTGAAAAATTTTAGAAAGTTCATTGTAAACAATACACATATATATACTCTAGATACAATTATCTGCATCACAGAGGGAGGAGTAAAATATACGATATCCTAACCATATTTTGTAAAAGAAAGAAAAAAAATTTAAAAGTTACAAATTTAATCATTTTTGTTTTTGGAAATTTGATTACAAAAATTTAATGCTAAAAATTCCTCAAACATTTGGCAAATCTTATTAATGTACTGCCTATGATGTATAAAAATTTTGTTATTGATTTCAGCAAATTCCACACCTAACAGTTTTTGGACCTTCCCTAGAGATTTGATATCAAATTCTCCCTTTAGCAAAGAAACTACATGATCAATATCACCTATTATTTCTATGTTGCTTGCCTCTGGCCTGGATTTGATATCCCTCTTTTCTCTGAAGTTAAACAAATTTTGGTCATAATGTATGTTAGCCTTAGCACAGAATTTTTTAACATCATTATGACTTCTCAGCCTATGTTTATCACCCCTCACTGAGTAGTAAACATCAGTTCGAGTTCCATCAGGCCTGGGTACAGCTTTCCTTTCCCAATCTATGTTTGAACAGGGGGTCAGATCGGAATCAGCAGGAGAGTCCTCTTCCTCACTAGTATGACTAGTGTCATGGCTCTCACCTGCTTCTTCCTCTGACTCACTATCCAAACATCCCGATCCTGAATCTGATGTTCGAGTAAAACCCGATTTCTTTTGGGTGAAGTTTCTAGGTCGAATGGGGTCCAGGACGCCTTCCGCTGCTTCCATCTCCTCAAAACGGACATTGCTTATTTCTAATATTTTTCCTTCTTTCACAAGAAGAATTCTATAGCCCCTGGTATTTTCCGCATATCCTACCATAACTCCCAGTTGAGCTCTTAGGTCTAGCTTCTTCCTAAGCTGTTTTGCTATACCAGCATAAGCCTTACATCCAAAAACTCTGAGATGGGATACAGCAGGCTTCTTCCCATAGTACAATTCGTGTGGAGTTTTAACTTTAAATTTATGGCAAATCCTGTTCTTTGTATAAGTAAAACATAGGATTGCCTCTGCCCACATTTTGTCACCAACTTTGCTTTGATTAAGCATTGCCTTGACACAATCTAACGCTGTCAGGTTGAATCTTTCAGATACCCCGTTTTGTTCGGGTGTATAAGTGTTAGATCGTTCATGCTTAATCCCTAACTTTTTCAAAAAAGCTTTAAATTGACCGTGACAAAATTCCATGCCGTTATCAGTACGGATGCACAAAATCTTTTTGCCTAATTGTCTCTCCTGACAAGCTTGAAAATCCTGAAAAACTTTGAACACATCTAATTTTTGTTTTAAAATAAAAACAAACACCTTGCGGCTAAAATCGTCTGTAATAGTCAAGAAGTATTTGTTTCCCCCCAATGAAGCTACAGGCATTGGACCACAAACGTCCATGTGCAGTAATTGCAAAGGTTCTGTAGATCTAATCCTGCCTATTGGTTTGTACGAAACTCTTTTAGATTTTGCAAGTTTGCAATGAATGCAATTTACTTTTGCATATTTTAATTTTGGGAGTCCGTTTGCCGCGGAAACTTTACTTGTTTGGTGCAAGTAGTCTGAGTTAATATGGCCATATCTTCTATGCCATAATTCAGTTTTGTTCAGAATTTCAACTGTTGAACCACTAATTTTATTTGACTTTGATTTTAAATCAGATTTGTTTTTCCTTTTATTCAAGTTAGGCCTAATTTTGTTTTGACTTTGACTATTTGTTGCAGGGGTTTTTCTAACCTGTTTAGAATTTTTGTCCCTATCCTGATCTCCTTTACGGCCCTTAACACAACTATTTAAACTTTTAGTTGAGTACTGTGGTTTTAAGAAATACAATCCTTCTTTACGTTTAGCGTAAAAGAAATTTTCTCCCTCAGGAGTCTTAAACCATAGAATACCTTTGGCTGCACTAAAAGAATAGCCCTGCTCTTCTAATACAGATGCGGCCAACAAGTTACGCCGTAATTTAGGTGAATACATAACATTTTGTAGCACAATATTATTTGTATGATCTTTAAATTTAACATACATGTTCACCGTTCCAATAGCCTCAACTGGGCTTTCCATATCACCCACTGCTAGCGACATAGATGTATCCTTACATTTATCAAATTTTGAAAACATTTTAACATCATTACAAAAGTGTCGCGTAGCAGCGGTGTCAATCACCCAGCTGAGCCTATTGTCAGGATTATCAACAATATTAGCTTCTACATTTATATTTGAAAATACTTCAATAATACTAGAGCTAGTCATCTTTTTCAATTTTGGGCATTGTGCCTTTACATGACCATTTTTATTACACATAAAACATGGTCCTATGACCTTAATAGACTTTTTAACTTTGGTAACATTTTTACATTTAGCGTTAACATTTGAAAAATATACAGATGAATTGGAACTTACATTATTATTGTCATGATCCTTCCTCAACTGTCTAATCCTGCCCTCCTCCAAGGAGAGTTCTTTCTGAATTTTATCCAATTTAAAATCAGTATCGCTCCAGCGATAAATGATTTGGATGATACTCTGGTACTGGGCTGGGAGATACCGGATGGCTTGGAATGCCACGTACACATCCTCCACGGGGTGATTCACGTTCTTGAGCTTGGTGACAGCTTTCCTTATCCTCGTACAGAATATGTCGATGGGCTCCTCGATTTCCGGGCGTAGACTGAAAAACTCGTCCAACAGATGAACTAAATTAGCGCGCGTTGGGGCCTCAAAATGCGCCTCCAACTTCTCCCACGCATCCGCCGGGCTGTCGTCGATGTCGAGCAGTTCTCTGTACTCCGCCGAGATATTTCGAAACAGGATGGAAAGTGCGCGGTCGCTACTGCGCATGTACTCCTCTCGCTCGCGGCGTGACGTAGATTCGTCGACTGGTAATGCAGTACGGTTGATGTGGCCGTAACATCCTTCTCCTTTCAGGATAAATGAAATTTCATTACGCCAGGTGACGTAATTGTCCCTGTTTAACGCTTCTATGCCGTTGTTCACCTCCATAGTCTTTAACTGTGACTAGAGTGCGTTGTTTACCTTTCTGCTTGATGCAAATGGCGCCGGTCGCGGCCCCCGTCGATGGAATTCACAACTCTTCACTGCTGCTTTATCACGGATAAAAGTTATGGCCTTGACATACTACGGCCCATAACCAAATGTCGGCTGCTATTTGCTGTGTTAGCTAAGTGACTAGACTAGAAAATTTGAAAGTCATTTGCAGATTTAGCAGTGTTTTGGCCATATCCATATCTGAAGTGCTGGTAGAAAAATTTTGTAGCAGATGATATGCAGTAGTGATGTGTTTTCTCAAGAAAGCAAGCTCGTTAAACACAAACACAATTTATTTGTTGTGAGATCCATTGCATCAGATGAAGTTACAAAATAAAACACTGTAACATTCGTTGCAAAGCAAAACTATATACAATGAGCTAGCAAGCTCATGAAAAAGGTTTTAAACAGTTTTTATGACTAGGCACACACTCTCAGTTACTATAACATCGGTAAGTAGAAAAAACAGCTACTGTACCACACATGCCGTGCACGTTAATGAAGCCACCATCATCAGGTCACACGTCATGGCTTTAGAAGTTAGACTACTCTCTACCGATCAAGGTCTGCCTTCCATACAAGGTCTTTCACCGTCGATCACCGTCTGATCGATCTGACTATACGTCGAGTCTTAAGTCTGCATAACTACAAGATCTTAAACTCTGAAAAGTCTCCCACGTCTACTACATGGTCAGTCTGTTGGAAACTTGGTTCTGTTTTCGTCGCGATTCTCGTTATCGCGAGAACGTGTTTACATTTTTAGAATGGTTCTACCGTTCTCGTGAACGACTCGTGACGGGAACAGAACATGCCATTCATGCAAATCGCCATCTCGCCGCGCGCGCATTCTGATTTGCATATAGTGAGGGCGCTGCCGTCAACGGTTGTGTTCCGGAGCGTACCCATCACAGTGTATATATGATAGGACACATTCTCAGTTATTCAGAGACTTTACAGACCTTGACTGACCATGTAGTAGACGTGGGAGACTTTTCAGAGTTTAAGATCTTGTAGTTATGCAGACTTAAGACTCGACGTATAGTCAGATCGATCAGACGGTGATCGACGGTGAAAGACCTTGTATGGAAGGCAGACCTTGATCGGTAGAGAGTAGTCTAACTTCTAAAGCCATGACGTGTGACCTGATGATGGTGGCTTCATTAACGTGCACGGCATGTGTGGTACAGTAGCTGTTTTTTCTACTTACCGATGTTATAGTAACTGAGAGTGTGTGCCTAGTCATAAAAACTGTTTAAAACCTTTTTCATGAGCTTGCTAGCTCATTGTATATAGTTTTGCTTTGCAACGAATGTTACAGTGTTTTATTTTGTAACTTCATCTGATGCAATGGATCTCACAACAAATAAATTGTGTTTGTGTTTAACGAGCTTGCTTTCTTGAGAAAACACATCACTACTGCATATCATCTGCTACAAATTTTTCTTTACCAGCACTTCAGATATGGATATGGCCAAAACACTGCTAAATCTGCAAATGACTTTCAAATTTTCTAGTCTAGTCGCTCAGCTAACACAGCAATAGCAGCCGACATTTGGTTATGGGCCGTAGTATGTCAAGGCCATAACTTTTATCCGTGATAAAGCAGCAGTGAAGAGTTGTGAATTCCATCGACGGGGGCCGCGACCGGCGCCATTTGCATCGAGCAGAAAGGTAAACAACGCACTCTAGTCACAGTTAAAGACTATGGAGGTGAGCAACGGCATAGAAGCGTTAAACAGGGACAATTACGTCACCTGGCGTAATGAAATTTCATTTATCCTGAAAGGAGAAGGATGTTACGGCCACATCAACCGTACTGCATTACCAGTCGACGAATCTACGTCACGCCGCGAGCGAGAGGAGTACATGCGCAGCAGCGACCGCGCACTTTCCATCCTGTTTCGAAATATCTCGGCGGAGTACAGAGAACTGCTCGACATCGACGACAGCCCGGCGGATGCGTGGGAGAAGTTGGAGGCGCATTTTGAGGCCCCAACGCGCGCCAATCTAGTTCATCTGTTGGACGAGTTTTTCAGTCTACGCCCGGAAATCGAGGAGCCCATCGACATATTCTGTACGAGGATAAGGAAAGCTGTCACCAAGCTCAAGAACGTGAATCACCCCGTGGAGGATATGTACGTGGCATTCCAAGCCATCCGGTATCTCCCAGCCCAGTACCAGAGTATCATCCAAATCATTTATCGCTGGAGCGATAAGGATTTTAAACTGGATAAGATTCAGAAAGAACTGTCTCTAGAAGAGGGCAGGATTAGACAGTTGAGGAAGGATCATGACAATAATAATGTAAGTTCCAATTCATCTGTATATTTTTCAAATGTTAACGCTAAATGTAAAAATGTCACCAAAGTTAAAAAGTCTATTAAGGTCATAGGACCATGTTTTATGTGTAATAAAAATGGTCATGTAAAGGCACAATGCCCAAAATTGAAAAAGATGACTAGCTCTAGTATTATTGAAGTATTTTCAAATATAAATGCAGAAGCTAATATTGTTGATAATCCTGACAATAGGCTCAGCTGGGTGATTGACACCGCTGCTACGCGACACTTTTGTAATGATGTTAAAATGTTTTCAAAATTTGATAAATGTAAGGATACATCTATGTCGCTAGCAGTGGGTGATATGGAAAGCCCAGTTGAGGCTATTGGAACGGTGAACATGTATGTTAAATTTAAAGATCATACAAATAATATTGTGCTACAAAATGTTATGTATTCACCAAAATTACGGCGTAACTTGTTGGCCGCATCTGTATTAGAAGAGCAGGGCTATTCTTTTAGTGCAGCCAAAGGTGTTCTATGGTTTAAGACTCCTGAGGGAGAAAATTTCTTTTACGCTAAACGTAAAGAAGGATTGTATTTCTTAAAACCACAGTACTCAACTAAAAGTTTAAATAGTAGTGTTGAGGGCCGTAAAGGAGATCAGGATAGGGACAAAAATTCTAAACAGGTTAGAAAAACCCCTGCAACAAATAGTCAAAGTCAAAACAAAATTAAGCCTAACTTGAATAAAAGGAAAAACAAATCTGATTTAAAATCAAAGTCAAATAAAATTAGTGGTTCAACAGTTGAAATTCTGAACAAAACTGAATTATGGCATAGAAGATATGGCCATATTAACTCAGACTACTTGCACCAAACAAGTAAAGTTTCCGCGGCAAACGGACTCCCAAAATTAAAATATGCAAAAGTAAATTGCATTCATTGCAAACTTGCAAAATCTAAAAGAGTTTCGTACAAACCAATAGGCAGGATTAGATCTACAGAACCTTTGCAATTACTGCACATGGACGTTTGTGGTCCAATGCCTGTAGCTTCATTGGGGGGAAACAAATACTTCTTGACTATTACAGACGATTTTAGCCGCAAGGTGTTTGTTTTTATTTTAAAACAAAAATCAGATGTGTTCAAAGTTTTTCAGGATTTTCAAGCTTGTCAGGAGAGACAATTAGGCAAAAAGATTTTGTGCATCCGTACGGATAACGGCATGGAATTTTGTCACGGTCAATTTAAAGCTTTTTTGAAAAAGTTAGGGATTAAGCATGAACGATCTAACACTTATACACCCGAACAAAACGGGGTATCTGAAAGATTCAACCTGACAGCGTTAGATTGTGTCAAGGCAATGCTTAATCAAAGCAAAGTTGGTGACAAAATGTGGGCAGAGGCAATCCTATGTTTTACTTATACAAAGAACAGGATTTGCCATAAATTTAAAGTTAAAACTCCACACGAATTGTACTATGGGAAGAAGCCTGCTGTATCCCATCTCAGAGTTTTTGGATGTAAGGCTTATGCTGGTATTGCAAAACAGCTTAGGAAGAAGCTAGACCTAAGAGCTCAACTGGGAGTTATGGTAGGATATGCAGAAAATACCAGGGGCTATAGAATTCTTCTTGTGAAAGAAGGAAAAATATTAGAAATAAGCAATGTCCGTTTTGAGGAGATGGAAGCAGCGGAAGGCGTCCTGGACCCCATTCGACCTAGAAACTTCACCCAAAAGAAATCGGGTTTTACTCGAACATCAGATTCAGGATCGGGATGTTTGGATAGTGAGTCAGAGGAAGAAGCAGGTGAGAGCCATGACACTAGTCATACTAGTGAGGAAGAGGACTCTCCTGCTGATTCCGATCTGACCCCCTGTTCAAACATAGATTGGGAAAGGAAAGCTGTACCCAGGCCTGATGGAACTCGAACTGATGTTTACTACTCAGTGAGGGGTGATAAACATAGGCTGAGAAGTCATAATGATGTTAAAAAATTCTGTGCTAAGGCTAACATACATTATGACCAAAATTTGTTTAACTTCAGAGAAAAGAGGGATATCAAATCCAGGCCAGAGGCAAGCAACATAGAAATAATAGGTGATATTGATCATGTAGTTTCTTTGCTAAAGGGAGAATTTGATATCAAATCTCTAGGGAAGGTCCAAAAACTGTTAGGTGTGGAATTTGCTGAAATCAATAACAAAATTTTTATACATCATAGGCAGTACATTAATAAGATTTGCCAAATGTTTGAGGAATTTTTAGCATTAAATTTTTGTAATCAAATTTCCAAAAACAAAAATGATTAAATTTGTAACTTCTAAATTTTTTTTTTCTTTCTTTTACAAAATATGGTTAGGATATCGTATATTTTACTCCTCCCTCTGGGATGCAAATAATTGTATCTAGAGTATATATATGTGTATTGTTTACAATGAACTTTCTAAAATTTTTCACATTACACTGAATGTATATATATATCCATGTTTTCAATTCCCGCATAAGACAGTTATGCTTATGTGTATTATTTTGTGTGTTTACTCCTTGTTATCATACACTTGGCTATGATTCATTGATGACAAACCACTTATTTAAATTTGAATACAACACAGAAAGGAAAAAAAAAAATCTTTCATTATCTGTGTCATTGCTATTAGTATTAATTATGTATACTGGTCTTGGACAGAGATAATGAACAGCCATAATTGAATTTAATATTTATAGTAAATTTTTAATCTTAAATGTTAAATTTAATAGTTATACATGAAATTTTCTACACAAATTGAATTTGATATTTATAGTGAAATTTTTTTAATCTTAAATGTTAAATTTAATAATTATACATAAAGTTTTCTACATAATTGAATTTGATATTTATAGTGAAATTTTTAATCTTAAATGTTAAATTTAATAATTATACATAAAATTTTCTACATAATTGAATTTGATATTTATAGTGAAATTTTTTAATCTTAAATGTTAAATTTAATAGTTATACATGAAATTTTCTACAAATTGAATTTAATATTTATAGTAAATTTTTTTTTATCTTAAATGTTAAATTTAATAATTATACATAAAATTTTCTACATAATTGAATTTGATATTTATAGTAAAATTTTTTAATCTTAAATGTTAAATTTAATAATTATACATAAAATTTTCTACATAATTGAATTTGATATTTATAGTGAAATTTTTTAATCTTAAATGTTAAATTTAATAATTATACATAAAATTTTCTACACAAATTAAATTTGATATTTATAGTGAAATTTTTAATCTTAAATGTTAAATTTAAATTATTATACTTAAATTTCTTGAAAACTTAAATTTTGACTTAAATTAAATTTTTGGAACTTAGTGTTTCAACGATATCTAAAATTTTCTTTCAATGATAAATTTTTTTTTTGCTTAACATGAAAAGTAATATATATACTTTATGTTTTTGCTGGATACTAAAGAACTTGACATTTTTGCTGTTATGTTTTTTAGAATAATTTCATTGATTGATAGCACGTGCGCCGAGATTTGGGGTTTTGCATGAGGGGGCCGATTGTTGGAAACTTGGTTCTGTTTTCGTCGCGATTCTCGTTATCGCGAGAACGTGTTTACATTTTTAGAATGGTTCTACCGTTCTCGTGAACGACTCGTGACGGGAACAGAACATGCCATTCATGCAAATCGCCATCTCGCCGCGCGCGCATTCTGATTTGCATATAGTGAGGGCGCTGCCGTCAACGGTTGTGTTCCGGAGCGTACCCATCACAGTGTATATATGATAGGACACATTCTCAGTTATTCAGAGACTTTACAGACCTTGACTGACCATGTAGTAGACGTGGGAGACTTTTCAGAGTTTAAGATCTTGTAGTTATGCAGACTTAAGACTCGACGTATAGTCAGATCGATCAGACGGTGATCGACGGTGAAAGACCTTGTATGGAAGGCAGACCTTGATCGGTAGAGAGTAGTCTAACTTCTAAAGCCATGACGTGTGACCTGATGATGGTGGCTTCATTAACGTGCACGGCATGTGTGGTACAGTAGCTGTTTTTTTCTACTTACCGATGTTATAGTAACTGAGAGTGTGTGCCTAGTCATAAAAACTGTTTAAAACCTTTTTCATGAGCTTGCTAGCTCATTGTATATAGTTTTGCTTTGCAACGAATGTTACAGTGTTTTATTTTGTAACTTCATCTGATGCAATGGATCTCACAACAAATAAATTGTGTTTGTGTTTAACGAGCTTGCTTTCTTGAGAAAACACATCACTACTGCATATCATCTGCTACAAATTTTTCTTTACCAGCACTTCAGATATGGATATGGCCAAAACACTGCTAAATCTGCAAATGACTTTCAAATTTTCTAGTCTAGTCGCTCAGCTAACACAGCAATAGCAGCCGACACAGTCAAGGTCTGTAAAGTCTCTGAATAACTGAGAATGTGTCCTATCATATATACACTGTGATGGGTACGCTCCGGAACACAACCGTTGACGGCAGCGCCCTCACTATATGCAAATCAGGATGCGCGCGCGGCGAGATGGCGATTTGCATGAATGGCATGTTCTGTTCCCGTCACGAGTCGTTCACGAGAACGGTAGAACCATTCTAAAAATGTAAACACGTTCTCGCGATAACGAGAATCGCGACGAAAACAGAACCAAGTTTCCAACAGAATCGAACCCGGACCTACTGAGTGCAATTCCCGCGCGCTAACCACTGGGCTGCCGCGCCCTCCGCGACAATCTCCATAACTTTCTATATATTTATCCAATTTAGATGGGAACCCAGTGGGGAGGGATCCACAGGGGCCGTATCCTCCTTCCCTTACCACCAACCTCTCGGAAGAACTTATGGACCCACATATTTAACGTGATCGTATTCCACTTAAACACGGCGGCAGTTTTCGCAGTGGCGGGTATCGAACCCGGGCCTACCGCTAACTTCCCGCGCGCTAATTTGCAATTTAAAATGACCATATGCTTAATTCCATCATCCTCATTCCATTGTTTCATTGTTCCATCATTTAAAATATCCATAAAATTAAAATATCCAAAAGTTAAAATATACATTTAAAAAATCCATATCGTCCCATCATTTAAAATATAAATATAATAATTTATATAGAACAAAGGAGCTCTATTCAGAACCGTGACGTCACCTCCACCTTGACGTCCCCACCCACCACCTTCCCTCCTTCAGCGGGGGAGAAACGAAGCGGCACGCGGAGCGGAAAGCCGAGAAATTGAAATTCGGAAACTTTTAAAATCCCGATCCTGTGGGCAATACGGAATATTTCCTGACTAGATTGGACTTGTAAGAATGCCAGATGTTTGACCTTTCTAAAAATGTAAATTATTAGTCGAAATTATGAGTTTTTACTATGCGAGAATTTAAAAACCAAAAATCGTTTTTTTGAGCCAAGTGACTTTTGTTTTAAAATCTTTAAAAAATATTAGAAATCGAAATTCAGATTTCAAATTGATATATTTTTACTCGCAATTGTGTGCTCTTTCCGATGGTGTGATTTGTTTTTTTCTACAACGTCTGAATCGTGGAGAAAAAAGGGCAAAAAACTGTCGAAATCGCATAAAACATTAAATAAAAAAATAATTAAAATTTTAAAAATCGGTTTTCACGTGTCCCCTTCCCTCCCCCCCTGGTCTCCGATTGCCAAATTTCGTAGCTCTCCGACGCGCGGTCGCGAAACGTATAGTGTATAAGACAGACAGACAGACAGACACACAGACATTGCCTTTTATTATTTAAGACTAGCCGCCTTTGGCGACCAGCCTGTTCGCTACCCTTGAAAATTCTGACCGTGGCAAACTCGTTGGCGCGACCTACCAGAAAGGTGTAAGGTAACTGCTTGGAAGGCCAGGAAGTGCCACACAATTTAGACCGGAACCCAATGGGGGAGGCATCCAAAGAGACCGTACCCTCCTTCCCCTACCACAAACCTCTCGGAAGGACTTGCAGTCCCACACGTTTAACGTGATCGTACTCCGCGTGAACACGGCTGCAGTTTTGGCAATGGCTGGAATCGAAACCGGGCCTACCGAGTGAAATTCCCGCGCGCTAACCACTGGGCTACCGTGCCATCCGCGACAATCTCCATAACTTTATTTTTATTCGGCAATTTTGGGAATCGAACCCGGGCCTACCAAGTGCAAATCCCGCGCACTAACCACTGGGGTACTTCACCCTCCGCGATATTCTTCATAACTTTCTTTTTATTCACCCAATTTAGACCGGAACCAAGTGGGAGAAGCATCCACAGGGACCGTACCCTTCTTCCCCTACCACCAACCTCTCGGAAGGACTTACAGACCCACACGTTTAACGTGATCGTACTCCGCGTGAACACGGCTGCAGTTTTGGCAATGGCTGGAATCGAAACCGGGCCTACCGAGTGAAATTCCCGCGCGCTAACCACTGGGCTACCGTGCCATCCGCGACAATCTCCATAACTTTATTTTTATTCGGCAATTTTGGGAATCGAACCCGGGCCTACCAAGTGCAAATCCCGCGCACTAACCACTGGGGTACTTCACCCTCCGCGATATTCTTCATAACTTTCTTTTTATTCACCCAATTTAGACCGGAACCAAGTGGGAGAAGCATCCACAGGGACCGTACCCTTCTTCCCCTACCACCAACCTCTCGGAAGGACTTACAGACCCACATGTTTAACGTGATCGTACTCCGCGTAAACACGGCGGCAATTTTGGGAATCGAACCCGGGCCTACCGAGTGCAATTTCCGCGCGCTAACCATTGGGCTACTTTGCCCTACGCGACAATCTCCATAACTTTCTTTTTATTCATCCAATTTAGACCGTACCCTCCTTCCCCTACCACCAACTTCTCGGAAGGACTCACGGACCCACATGTTTAACGTGATCGTACTCCGCGTAAACACGGCGGCAATTTTGGGAATCGAACCCGGGCCTACTGAGTGCAATTCCCGCGCGCTAACCACTGGGCTTCTTCGCCCCCAGCGACTATCTCCATAACATTCTTTTTATTTACCCAATTTAGAACGGAACCCAGTGGGAGAGGCATCCACAGGGACCGTACCCTCCTTCCCCTACCACCAACCTCTCGGAAGGACTTCCGGACCTACATGTTTATCGTGATCGTACTCCGCGTGAACACGGCGGCAGTTTTGGAAGTGGCGGGAATTGAACCCGGGCCTACCGAGTGCAATTCCTGAGCGCTAACCACTGGGCTGCCTCGCCCTCCGCAACTTTCTTTATATTCACCCAATTTAGACGGGAACCCTGTGAAGGAGGCATCCACAGGGACCGTACCCTCCTTCCCCTACCACCAACCTCTCGGAAGGACTTACAAGCCCACATGTTTAACGTGATCGTATTCCGCGTGAACACTTCGGCAGTTTTGGCAGTGGCGGGAATCGTACCCGGGCCTACCGCTAACTTCCCGCGCGCTAATTTACAATTTAAAATGACCATATGCTCTCTAAGCTCTTAATTCCATCATCCTCATTCCATTGTTCCATCATTTAAAATATCCATAAAATTAAAATATCCATCGTTCCATCATTTAAAATATCCATAAAATTAAAATATCCATAAAATTAAAATATCCATTTAAAAAATCCATATCGTTCCATCATTTAAAATATAAATATAATAATTTCTACAGTGCATATGTTAAGCTCTTATTTCATTTAAAATCGGAAGCGCGGGAAACGGAAAGTAAAAACTAATTCGGTTTCTTATTGTCCCACCCATCGCTATACATATACAGAACCGTGACGTCACCTCCACCTTGACGTCCCCACCCACCACCTTCCCTGCTTCAGCGGGGGAGATTACGAAGCGTCACGCCGAACGGAACGGCGAGAAATTTAAAATCATGACGTCTTTAAAATTGCGATCCTGAAGGCAATTTTCATTATTTCTGGACCAGATTAGACTTGTAAGAATGCCAGATGTTTGACCTTTCTGAAAATGTAAATTATTAGTCGAAATTGAGTACTTTTCACGATGCGAGAATTTAAAAACCAAAAATCGTTTTCTTGAGCAAAAAGTGACTTTTGTTTTAAAATCTTTAAAAAATATTAGAAATCGAAATTCAGATTTGAAATTGATATATTTTTACTCAAAATTGTCTGCTCTTTCCGATGGTGTGAGTTGTTTTTTCTACGACGTCTGGATCGTGGAGAAAAAAGGGCAAAAAAAGGTCGAAATCGCATAAAACATTAAATAAATAAAAAAATAATTAGAATTTTGAAAATCTGTTTTCACGTGTCCCCTTCCCTCCCCCCCGGGTGTCCGATTGCCAAATTTCGTAGCTCTCCGACGCGCGGTCGCGAAACGTATAGTGTATAAGACAGACAGACAGACGCACACACACACACACACACACAGACATTGCCTTTTATTATTTAAGAAGATGAAAAAGGTATTAAATATTAATACTTAAAAACATCTTTCTCTAAAATCTTGACTTTTTAATACGCTTGTCATAAACCCTTCCCCTTTTTTTCCAAGTCCTTCATAATATCAAACCTAATAGATTTTGAGATATCATAGCTCTTTATTAATATAAATTCAAATAAAGAACTTAAAACCGCATAATAGTTCCATATAATTAATATAGCCTAGATTTATAAATTGAATAAAATAACCCAATTAAAAAACCTATTTATTTAAAAAGTCTTTGGTTTTTTAACCCCTGCATATATTTTTTAATCTTATATTAATATATATTCAATTAAATTTTTTAAAATTATACAGTACATTAATATAGTCTAACCTACCTTCTGACCTGAAAAATATAAAAAATTGATTTTGAAAAAGGCTAATATAAATTAAAAAAATCAGATTTAAAAGAAATCAAATTTTTTTTTTTTTTTAATCATGATTTTTATCTACCCTGTTTTATACTAGATTCATTCAAACCAACATCCACGCTACCACATTTCGCAACGCTACATTCACTGTCCATTTGTTTGCACTTACCAGAAGACTTAAGGATTGACAACAAAAGCAAATCTGCAAAACTAAGTTTAAAAAAAATATTAAATTAAAAATAATTTGCAATTTACGAAAAAACAAATTAAAAGTACATGCGACTAGATATAATATGTGAATAGATGAAAGTAAGTTTGGTAAAAATAAGTATGGAAGAGGAAAGCCTGTAGACGGACAGTGGGTGTTTGGAGGAATCGAAAGAGGAATGAATAAATGCTTTTTACTAAGGTGCCTAATAGGTCAAGTGAATGCTTGTTGAAAGTGATTGAAAGGTATATTGAGAAGGGGACCATAATCATTTCGGACTGTTGGAAAGCGTATGATTGTCTTAAATATAAAGGCTTCGTGCCCCTTCAAGTGAATCACAGTTAAGAATTTAAGGCCCCCCAAAACAGGTACACATACCAATTCGATTGATGGAATGTGGTCGTCGATTAAAAAAAAATACTGCAAAGTAAAAACTGAATTCAATGGACAATTTAGATTATATTTAAAAGCTCTTATAACCAATTGATATTTGTAGAGAATTTTTTTCAGATTTCAAATATCCAAGTGAAAATCTCTTAAAATAATTATTTAAATATCAAGAAATGAAAAACTAAAAAATCTACTCATACACAAAATTGGCTGTGATGTCACATGGCCTGTTCGACCCGTAATGTAACATTCTATCTCCTTTTACCTTGAGATATTTGCAGGGTAGTAGGGGTTTAATTTTGTGAACAATTGAAATTTTACTTTTGTACTTGGTCTGTTTGAATATAGATCATTTGCTGATTATTTTATTGAAAACATCGATCCTGGTTTTGATCCTAGTTTTTGAAGGGGAATCTGACAATTTGCCTAAGATCGATATTACTGTAATGATGCTCTATTTCAGAAACAATAAACATTTTGTGACATCTGAAACTCGAGGTGTAAACTTGATGCCCTTTTCTTGAACGTTTATTATTATGTGAATTATATCTATGTTTAAAGTATCTAAGGTGGAAATCTGAGCATTATGAAAAATGCAAACACTTGACACTAATTTCTCCGAACCTGATAGATAAAAATGTACATATTTTTTCTTGTTCTGTTGGTCCGGATTATGAATATATATATAATAATTTTAATACTTTGGAACTTTTTAGAAAACACTTAAAACATGTATCTGAGCAAGTGACTTTTTAATTTTTCTTACTTTCACCCAAGCTTCAAAAGATAGATATAAATAGTAAGTGACAAAGATATGTATTAGCAAATAGTTTCTGAATCTAATTATTGAAAAAAAGCTAATTTATTGAACCTTACTGACTTAGTTTTCAAATAAGTCTTGTCCAGTTGAAGATTAAAATTTTTTCGTTTTACAAGTTTGTAATGCAACTAAAAGTGTTAGCTACAAATTATTGCTTATTGTTCATAGCTATTTAAAGGTTTGCAGGTGTATATCAGGGATCGAAATTAACAGTGGTCCATTGGCCCGAAACAACAAAAACACCCAACGGACCAGCAAAATATAAATTATATTGAAACTTTTATTCTCATTTCCCTCTCGTAAATTAAATTTTCCCTTCTTCCCCTCAGCACTTATGTAAAGAAAGGCGATATTCAGTCTGGGGAAAGTAAACAATACTGCTTCTGTGTTTGTAATTTTGTCACCCCCCCTTTCTTCCCTCCATCCTAAGCCCACAAGACATCTGGCTTATCTCCTGCTGTAAAAATGGGGAAGGGAACTGGAATGCATCTTTCTGGGAATTGCTTCTTCCCCTTCCTTCTCCCATTGCTTTCTTTCTTCCACATTTTGAGGTTGCCAGGTATTTAGAATATTTGTCTTCATCTTTATGGCAACAAAAGGGAAGAAATGGAACAACATAGGGTGTTGGCCACTTTTTTTTATTTTTTTTATTTATGGGATTTTACCAATGAGTTTCTGCGATTTTTAAATAATCTATATTCTTGTTTCTACCTTTCGATAACTTAGTCTGTAACCTTTAAATGATCGTGATCCTGATAATATAAGTATTGTATGTTTTCAAAAATTATCTGTTTTAAATTCACAAAATGTTTAAAGTCTCGTATGTTTTCTAAAATTTTCAAAGTTTTTTAAAAATTTACAAAAATCTTATTTTGTAACGTTTTTGAGTACTATTCATTTTATAAGTTTTTTATTCTGCAATTTTACAAAGTTTTACTCAATTTTCTTAAAATTCACAATCTTGTTTTGTAACGTTTTTGAGTATTCACTGTTATTCAAATTAAATTACACTCATTTACATTAAAACTCTTGTTCAGAGCACAGTAGCATATGCCATTTTCGTGGGAGGAGCATATAAACAAGGAAGAATGCATCACTTAGGATGGGTGGGGCCAATTTCAAAACGGGAGAATGTGCGAACTTCGCGCAATTTGTACTTATAAAAAAAAAAATGCGTGAGGTGGTCTATTATCCAGATTTACCCCTTTATTTTCGAATTGTAATACACTCAAACCTGTTTTTGTGTGATCTTTTTTTGTGATTTTTTTTGTGCGGTATATGAAGATTTCAATCAAATTGGAACATAATTGACGAAGTTATAAAAAAAAAATTAGTAGGTTTGATCGGCCATTTAGTTTTTCGATGCAATTCTGAAAGAACTTCAAAATTCCAAAAGGAGCTTCAATCTTGTATATCTGGCTACCGAGACATATACAAGCGTCTAGTGAAACAGTCGTCGCAAAAACTGATCAGACTACATGGTAACTGAAAAAAAGTCTAAACGAGTGCAAGATAGTATCTTCAAGTGATGGAAGCAATTTTGAACCAGTTTACCACAAAAGTTCGCGTATTGTCAGACTCGAAGGATAATGGTTATGTTTTGAAAAGTTTTGTATGTGTAAAATAAGTACATATGTAAATAAAATATTTAAAAATGTTCGCATGTGTATTTTCTAAATCAGATTCCAAAAGGTTTGGCGAGATTCAAAGTAGCTGCCAAGCCTCGTGTCTTGATTTCGATTAAAAAAGCAATTCCTAGTTATTTCGTAAGATTTTGAGTTATTTTCTACGTGAGACTTTTTTATGCGGTCCCTATTCACCGTATAAAAAAAAAACTTTTTAATTGTGTTGTGAAAACTATTTTTTATAGCTACTCGTGAAGTTTTGTGCTTTTTCTTTTTTTTAAATGCTAGATTCAATCAAATCAACATCCATTCGATCACGTTTCACAACACTATATTCACTGTATTTGCTCGCACCCCAGATGACATAAGGAAAATGTAATCAACAAAAGCAAATCCGCAAAAATAAAACTAAATTTAAAAAAATTATCAAATGTAAATCAATTGCAACTAAAAAGAAAAATAAAATAAAATATGTGCTACTATAGGAATAACATGGAAAGAAATGCACTGTTGGTTTAGTTTGGGATGAAAACTGAAATTTTTTTTGTCTAAGAAGGAATTTTGGGTCTAAAACCAATATTTGCGAATAGACTAGATTCTGGGTTTTTCCCTTTCAAATTAACAGATAACAATTTTTTGTAAATATGGCTGTTTTATTATTTACTCGTATAAAACATTTTAATACCAGATTTAATTTTTTTATTTATAAAAATTTGTGAAAAATCTGATAATTTTTAATGATTCTTGACATATTCAAATGTATATTTTAGCCTAATCAATGAATTGTGTTGAAATAAAGATTATTTGGTAGCTTAAAGTATAGCCTTTCTTGTGATGTCATATGACCATGCAAATGACATTTTTCATTTCAAGGTCACGATTTTTACTTGTGCTGCAAAAAAAGTATATTAAACATTTTTTTTTTTATTTATAGGATAGTTCTGATGAACCTAAGGCAAAGAGAGGTCGTGGAAGGCCAAAGGGAGGAGCTAAAAAACCAGCGAAGAAGGTAAGCTTTTAATTTCCTTCTAAATGGAGAATGGATGTTTAATATAACACTTTTGATGTTATAAGCTATGACATCATTATTAACTAAAACATGGAGAATCTTTTGTGTTTTATTTGAGAAATTTGTCATGGACTATATTTAATAGGTACACTTGGACTATATATAATAGGTAATATTTTGGATATAATTTGCATACCTGTCAACTTTTACGAATTTTTCGTAATTTTTACGAAAATTCTCTTGTTTTAAGATTTTACGCGCATAATAGATTTCTTTATGATTTTTAATATTTCTTACTAATTACGCCTAAAAATGCGCCAATTTGCCGATTTATTGCCAAATTTATATTTTTACACCAAAATGTCACCAAGCATTTGGATTGCTTGTCACACGAGAATGTTCTCGTGTGACAAGCAATCCAAATGAACGCAGACGTTCTCGTGTGACAAGTTCTATTTATTCTGGTACTTCCAGCACGCAGCGTTTAAGAAACGGACGGCAGACAATGCTCGTCTTTCTAACCCGGAAGTGTAGGCATAAAATCCCCCACAGAAAGGAATAAAAAAATAAGTTGTAAATTTTTGTCTCCGTAATCACCGTGATGTATGTCATCATATGTCATTAATACATATGTTGACAGAAGGAAACAGAAGAAAAAACTTTGCACAGCATTTGAAAATATTTGTTTTACTTGTCCAAAATTACCAGTTTGCATCCATTTTCTTCTAATGATTTCATATCAGAACAATAGACCTAATTTATTTTTATAGTGCGAATAAAATTAAAGAATTATTTTACTAAACAAATTATATTTCGCTTAAATTATAAGATGAGCAATTCAGGCTTTGCTGAGAGTACATAATTGCCTTTTTCCATCCATCTCCATCCCCTGATTATTGCACATTAACTTTACTAAACTAGCTTATTTTTTATATTTCAGTTGATCACCTTTTTAATTATTTTCATATAAATAGTAATTTTTTTTTTTTCATCTCTGCAGCGGTTGCCGAGAGCGCTATTCTTTTCCATCGATCTCCATTTCCCTATTGTTGCACATTAACTTAACTAAATTAACTTATTTTCATATTTTGGTTGATTATAAAGGCAAATTTTAATTATTTTCACATAAATAGTACGAACATGAAATTCAGTTTTTTTTCGCGGGCGTTTCCAAGATTACGCAATTATCTTTTTTCATCGATCTCCTTCTCCTTATTGTTGCACATTAACTGGACTAAACTAGCTTATTTCCATAGTTTGGTTGATTATAAAAGTTAATTATTTTCATATAAATAGTACGATCATGAAATTCAATCTTTCTATCTAAAGCCTTTTCTGCCACATTTTTATGGAAAGATATTTTTGAACAAAATTAACATTTTCTTTAAAATATACTGCCACCAATTTTTATTTATGTGTAGACACTAGACAATGCATGCACATTTTAATAATGCATGATAATTTTATGAATGTGTTTAAAAATATACTGCAGTTTAAGAACAAAAAATTTGTCTTTCCAATTTGTCCATTTTTTATTAAAAAAATTTTTTTGTGAAATTAAGTTCATAAATTCTGACTATTGTAATGATTTAATTTCAACAAAACTAACAAAATAAAAGCATGAGTTATTATAGATAACAAAATCATAGTTTAGAATTAATATAAAGGAATGTGTTAAAATTAAATTTGCCCATGTATTTAAACAACCCTGTTCTTAAACGCAATTGTCAAACTTTCATTTTCTAAATATAATAGAATTATATCATTTTTCATCATTACATAACGAATTATATCATTACATAACGTAACTTTCTGTCAAAATATTTTGAGATGGATACAATGTAAATAATGTACAAATGAACATGCATACAACCTTTTCCAAAGAGATCTCAAAACAGTTGTTTTTCACATATTTGTGCATTATTTACATTGTGTCCTTTAAAAATCAGATTTATGTCGATTTGTTCTGTAAAACTCATTTTACGCACTATTCTGATTTTTTTTCAAAAAATTTTCTGATTTTTACTCCAAATAAGTTGGCAGCTATGAATTTGAGTACTTTTTCATTTTGTAATTTAGGTGTGATTAGGGTGTTTCAAAAATTTTAAGATTCAGAACGGCTTTGATATAAAAAATTTTGGCACAGTCTGCCAATTTTTAGGCGATCAAAAATGACACAAAGGAAGATATTTGAAAAGTCCTAACGAATTCCATGTTAAGCTTTGTGCATAACAAATTTAAAAATATAGAAGTAAAAATCAATCCAAATGCATAAAAAGCGCAATACATAAATATGTATAAATAGCAAGCAAAAAGATGCTAGAAAAAAGATTGTACTTTTTAACAAAATTTAAAAAGATACATCGCACGTAAAAATCTAAAGTGCTATTTGTGGACCTTATGAAGTAAAAATTTATCAAATACAGCAGTGGCAATTAGTGAAGGAATACAGTGTCTGCAAGTTAAAAATACATGTGTGAAAAAATTAAAGTGTTTTTGAATGCCACAAATAGTACCAGTATAAATTTGTTTTACTCTTGTAATGTTAAAACACAAACTACTACAATGCATTTTGCAACTCCATTCAAATTATTTTCGTTCAAGTAACTTGAATATTGAATTGCCCATTTCAAATCCTGTGCCTGATGGTGTTTTTGGAATAACCAGTTTTTTAACTTAAACCTGATACATAGTTTCCACAGTCCTTAGAAACTCCTTATTTTTAGCTTTCTTTTTAAGGGCCCTTAAAACTTGGTTTTCTTCAACACTTCTATTTCCCCCCGAAATTGGAGCATGATCAGGGTTCTCCCTAGAGCTCGATTCCCGCAATTTGCTGCCAAATCCCACTCAGAAAAAAAATTACTTGTGTTAATTTTTAAAATCCCACTTAATTTCGAAGTTAGTGTAGGATAATCCCACCTAATTTTTTTTCTTAGGGAGAACCCCGATTCCCCCAGTGATGTGATCGCTTTTCCATTTTCTATCTATTTTTGAACTTCACTGCCCGATATCCCAGTGTTGCCAGGTCTTTTCCAAAAATTGACAAAAACTAGCCCAAAGTTTAGTGTTGTGAGATTTCACGCAATGTTGCCAAAAACGACTAAAATGCATAAATTTACTGAAATTCCAAGATAAAATTTACTGGCCTTCTAAAAGTTAGTCAAAATTTGCCTCCAAAATAAATCATCGAACTTTTTTTTTTAAAGTAGCCCAAGCAACAAAAAAATTTGTCATGCTTTACCGCAACTCTTTGAAAAAACTAGCCCAATTAACAGGAAAACTGCGGAACTAGCGGAATTTTTAAAAAGGGTTTAGTTTCTTAACCAAATATAGGACTAGAAGTTGTCCTATATTTCCTATATATTTTTTAAAATAGAAAAAACCCTGGAAGAATTTCTATGTTTTGCGACAAGACTTCTTTGTTCTGCATGCAACACATGGAAAATATTCTGCTTCTGTTTCTTACCAAATATAGGACTAGAAGTTGTCCTATATTTCCTATATATTTTTTAAAATAGAAAAAACCCTGGAAGAATTTCTATGTTTTGCGACAAGACTTCTTTGTTCTGCATGCAACACATGGAAAATATTCTGCTTCTGGGATTTTTCCTATTTTAAAAAATATATAGGACAACTTTTAGCTCTGCAAATATGTATACATACACATCACCCCAGTGCATTTCCGTAGTGCAATGAAGGCCGCAATATGGTTTACGGCCTATCTCAATTAGTCAAGCAAAAGAATTTATCCCAAAATGCAAGGGTATTAAGTAGAGTTCAGAGAAATGACGCTTGAAGGTAAGGAAGACTGGTATATGAACGAAGCTATTCTATCAGCCTACGCTTAGGGTGAAGCAGAATATTGTCACAACGCCCCAGGAGAGCTCGTGGTCGCTTCCTGCATTTAGGAAGCCAAGGGTCATAGAAAAAGATTAAGTAGAATAGCGTTTCCTACCTTCATGAGATCACTATGAAAATAAAGCTAATTTTTGAACATGGGCCAAAAAGGTTTAATTTTGAGATCTCTGTGGATGATGTCATACCTAACATAACAAGGAGCATTAACAATCAAATGAAGGGTTTTTTGTGAAAACATGTGTTTTACCATAAATATTTTTTTTCATTATAAAGTAATTTTCACTAGATAAAACCTTTTTATATATTTTTTGTTTTATAATTTATTGTCCTGAAATTTTATAGAACTGATGTCTTGAATTTTCATATTCTACCTGTACTATTATATGCAGATGATATTTAATGCGGTATTTTTTTGGGGGGGGGCATTAAGATTTAATAAATTAATCAAGAATTAATATTATCAGCTTATTTTTTTTATAATTTGTTACTAACACTATTTTAATTCAAAAGATGGATATAGTTCATGAATTTTTTTTTTTCAGATAAATTTAAAGCATAATGTACTTGAATTGTACCATATTTTAATGTTTTAAGTAAATATTAAGTGTCTAAGTAAACAATATATTTGAGACAAAATGGTCTCCTGCTTTTTCTGTTTGGAAAGTTGACATGTCTGGATACTATATGCAATGGAGCTGATGAATATTTAATTTCACTTTGCAGTTAAAAAGTAAACAGGATATAAACAAAAATAAGGGAACATTGTGCAAAGTCTAGTTTAGGCACATATTATGAAAATCTTGAATTTGATCATTCTTGCGCAAATGTTAGTGATCTGTCGTGAAAATTACTAATTTAAAAGATTTTCTAAATTACAAATTTTAGCTCATTTCTAAAAACTGCAATTTTAGTGTCATATCATAAAAATCGCAAATTTTAGCACTCTGAAAGTTCACGAAATTCAGTTGTTTTTCTTAAATTGGAAATTACATAAAAACGGCGAATTACTTTTATATAAAGAAAATGTTTTTGCTTCTCTCAAATATTGTATCCTTATTAACAAAGAATTTTGGCACTTTTGAATTGAAGTTTAGAGGTTTATATAAATAAACCAAATCTAAATTTTTGTATGAAAATCTCAAATTTCAATGACTTATCTTATAAATTGTAAATTTTGGCATTTAAAATTCTTTAATCGCTTTCTCTCAAAATCCTTAATTTTAAAACGGTTTCATAAAATTGTCAATATTAGAACTTTTACATAAAATCATGGATCACTTTTATAAAACTCCAAACGTAATTAAGCATACATTAATAAAACAAGTGGCAAACATCCACTTTAAGGATATGTGTGATCTCCTGTCAGTGCAAAATAGATCAGCAAACCTGAAGTCAAAGTTTTATCTTATCTCTGGTTTGTTGGTCGGTCCGTTAGAGATGAAGGAAATGCAATATAGATCCTTGAAACAGTTGTGTTGTATAATTTGTGCACTTAATATTGCCTTAACTTATTGCAGTATCCCTGCACCAAAGCTCAAAATGTAAAGAATATCCCATATTTCACAGATGTTTGAGTTTGTAAATCATATGCAAAAACGGGAGTTAAAGAATTAATAGAAGACTAGCTGAGAAAGCAGCAGTGCAAAACATAGTTTTATTTATCAAATCTAACTCATTGCAAGAAAAAGTAATAAAATATGTTAAAGATTAAAATTTTTGCAGAAGAGTTGTAACATGAAATATTATTGTTGGCTTGCATTTTTATTAGATGGTGTTTTTAACTTAATGGTATATAAGTTTTTTGTACTTTAATTTGAATAGTGATTTATTTACATGTTTAAATTTGTTTATAGCTTGCAATTGCATGTTTCAGAAGGTCTTTAATTTTTCTTCAGAAATCTATAATTTTAGTACAGACTACAGAGTACAAACTCTTTATTTTCTTACAGGCCGCACCTGCTGGTGGATCAAAGCGTGGACGAGGTCGTCCTCCTGCAAAGAAAAGTGTAAGTATTTTCTATTGTTTTACCTATTTAGTTGGTAAGACAACTGTTTGAATAGATTATTTTTATTTTATAAATTTTTATACCGGCACAAGCTAAATTCACAATACAATTTTATTAGTTTTATCGTTTCTGCAAAAACTAGAATTTTTATAATTTTAATATTTATAGTATTTATGAAAAATAATGTAATTGGTATTTAAAAAATTTGAATATGCAAATATATTGGATTATTCACCAAAAAATTATCTTTCCCTGTGAACATGAATGTGCTCATCCACTCCCCCCTTTTTTATTGGATTTGCAGCTCAACATTTTATATATAAAAGTGTTTGTGTTGGGATCTTTTTAAATTATAATACTTTGACTACCAGCAAAGCTGTAAAGATAAATTTTAAAATGCATTCATTGAGAGCTAAATATTTCAGCATTATATACTTAAATTTGTATTTATAAAAAATTTTTACCCTTCCAATCTGTAGGAGAAAGAATCTAAGGATTCCTCAGACCAAGGCGGCTCTGGAGGAAGTGATAAGGATGATGACTAAATTAGCCAAACAATGGTATGTATTAAATTCAGTTTCGTCCCGTCTAATTTAAATCTATTTAGAACATTTTAGGTCGGTATAGTGGTATCAGGAGCTCCCATTTTAAGGTGTGGTGATCATATTTCAGCACATTTACCAGGATACATTTACATAATTTTATACACCAGAATCCTTCAATATTCTGCAATTTTGTATAAAACTTAACTTTTTACTAAAATGTTAAGGACAAACTTTTAATTTTGGATTTGTCTGCAATTGCAAAATTATACTCTGCATCCACAGAACTCGTTCTTTTGGCTAACATTTTGTCACTGAACGCACATGGACATCTTCCATTATTATGCAAGAAGATTGTTTGATTGAACAACTTAAGTCTGTATTCTGGTGTAGTTGTCATGAAGTTGTAGTACTTAGTCTTTTCAGGCAGTTAAGACCCAGACCATCCGACCTACCAGAAAGGTGTAAGGTAACCGTTTGGACGGCCGGGAAGTGCCACCCAATTTAGACCGGAACCCAGTGGGGGAGGCATCCACAGGGACCGTACCCTCCTTCCCCTACCACCAACCTCTCTGAAGGTCAGACAGTTGTAAAATATCTAAAGGTAATTCGTTGAAAATTCCATTTAAGAGAAATTAAGGTATTTTTATTTTGAAAGTGAATTATTTAACAAATTTTCCTTAATTTAAACTGCAAAATATAGGATTACACTTCAATTTAATTTAAAATATAACTTCATAATGTGAATTTCTATCTTTATACTGATATATAATTGAATTTTATGAAATATATAACTCTAAATAAATGGTTTTTTTCATAAGACTTTTGAATAATCTAAATCTGGTACATTTCCATTTTTCTATCTAGTTTTTTTTGTAAATACTTTTGCTACTGTCTCAGTATGTTATTTCTCAATTTAACCAATGATCCATCCCATCTAAATTATTTTATTCTATGCATCATATTTTCATTCTTTATGCTTTTGAAGACTTAAATACCTTAACAGATGTTTAATATGCAAATACCTGTATTTAGTTCGGTTTTAAGTCTGTTAATTATAATCATGGGACTTCATATTCACAGGGTGGCGACAGAACAGGGAAATCGGGGAATTCTCAGGGGAAAATGATTTTCTGGAAATATCAGGGAAAACTGGGAATTTTGCATCAAATCAGGGAAAATTTTGGAATTTTGTTTTGCAAGTCGCCGATTTTCAAATCTCTGAAAATATCTGAACGGGAATTTTCCTTTCTCTTTGTCCCTCTGCGAAACTGCTCTCGTTATGTGGAAGTGTTAAACTTTATTCTGATTGGCTGTTAATCAGATAACATCATAAGGCTTAAAATTCCCACTCACCACGTGGCGAATAAACTTAAAAAACTGGCGATTAACGAAATCCTGATTACCGGCCAAACTGTGTGATAGCATAGGATGGCTATTCTTCCCAAACAAATCCACCTGTGGAATAAGAAAAATCTGTCAACAACCTCTACAATACTCCTACGGCCTCCCATAGTTTTTCCCCTACAAGGCGATCACAATTTATTGCATTTGCTGCTGAGAGTTTGCAATGCTACAAAGTGCAATCCACATTCCTGTCCTACCCCCACCCCCGTAATCACGGATGTGATTTACGACATTCAGGGGTGTAGCGTCTTTGCTGTGCTCTCTACAATGAGCATGGCAAATAATAATTATAGTTTAAATGGGTTTCCCCATTTTTACATCTGACTCGAATTTAAAAGGGTTCCCAAAAGCAGATGCATGAACTAAATTAAAACCACTCTCTAAAAATGGTGCGTGAAACTCGTTCCCGCTATTTTTTGTTTGTGAATTTATTTATTGGTTTTTATATTTATTTATTCATTATATATATATATATATATATTTATTATATTCATTATTTATATTTATTATATATTTATTCATTATAGCATATTTTTCACAATGAAAAATTAATCTACATGAACGAGTTTCGGGAATACGCTGCCACTCAGGGTCAGCACAAGCGAATTAAATCTGGGCGCCCCGCACAAATAAATAATATAAAGCTTGGGGATGGGGGAATGCTTTTCCGAACTGAATTGCTGATATTACAATGTTATGTATTATTGTTCTACTTTAACCTACATATGAGCGGTCCATAAATGACTATACGGAAATTATAAATGTGTGTACAGGGTGGCCACTCAACCTGAAAACCGGGAAAAGTCAGGGAATTTTATGAAAATTCTGGATTTTTTTTTTTAACTAGTTGTCCATATAAAAACAGAACTACCCAGTTTGTATGGCATTTTTGAGAAATTTCTCAAAGTATTGCACTGTACTCAAAACCCCTAAATAAATGTTGCCAGGTGGAGTTTGTGTGCCATTTTGTACAAATGTCGCCAAGTACAGAGATGCCAACTTTTACGGATTTTCCGTAGTTTGTACAGATTTTTACTTCATCTTGCGGTTTTACGGACATTACTCCCAAAACTACGGAACATCCCGTGAAATCCATGCATCATACCATTCAGTTCATATTCCCTGCTTTGCCGAGACCAAAATTATCAGTTTGCATCCATTTTCTTCTAATGATTTTATATCGGAACAATAGACCTAATTAACTTTTATAGTGTGCGTAATATTTTACTAAACAAATGTTATTTCGCTTAAATATATGATTGCGCAATTCGGTCCTTCTTTTCGGACTTTGCTGAGTACACAATTTTTTTTCCCATCAATCTCCATCCCCCTTATTGCACATTAACTTGACTAAACTAGCTTATTTTCATATTTTGGTTGATTATAAAGGTTAATTTTAAAATTATTTTCACATAAATACTACGATCGTAAAATTCATTTTTTTTCACGAGTGTTGCCGAGAGTACGCAATTATCCTTTTCCATCGATCTTCGTCTCCCTATTGTAGCACATTAACTTGACTAAACTAGCTTATTTTGAATATTTTGGTTAATTATAAGGGTTAATTTCATAGTTATTTTCACATAAATAGTGCCATTCAGCTTTAATTAACTCTTTAAGTTAGCAAAACTACATTTTGAATTTAATCTAAGATTTTAAAATATATATATTTTCAATATACTTAAAATCTTAATGGATTAAATCTGGATGGGATTGATGGCATCATTCCCATCCTTCTTTAGGCAGGAATTAAGGTGCTTGCTCCCATTCTCTGCAGAATCTACAGAGCTTGTATTATTACCCTTGGTCATGTACCTTCTGCCTGGAGACATACAAGGGTAATCTTTATTCCAAAGATTAGTAAGGATAATTATTATGAGGCCAAATCCTTCAGGCCTATTAGCCTTGCGTCTTTGATTTTAAAGATCATTGAAAAGCTCATTGACAGGTATATCAGGGAAGTGACTCTGGCTTCTATGCCTCTAACTCTCAGCATTCTTGTCAACTGGGTAAATCTACAGATACTGCTCTCTACAGTCTCTCCTTTATTCTGAAGAGAAACTTTAATGCCAAGGAAATTGCTCTAGCCACTTTTCTTAACATTGAGGGCGCTTTTGATTAAGTTCCTATTGACACCTGACACCATCCTACATGCTCTTGATAGGAAGGGTGTTGACATGACGATCTCTTGTTGAATCAAGAGCCTATTATCTAATAGGTATATCTGCATCTTTGCTTGGTGACAACAAGACAGTGCATGTTCTGGCAGGCTGTCTGCAGGGAGGCGTACTTTCACCAATTCTCTGGTGTTTAAATGTACTCTCTTCTGGACAACTTAACTAGTTCCGGTGTATCTTGTGTTGGATATGCTGACGATGTTGTCATCATTTTGCCAGAGGTAAATTTGGTAACACTGTCTTTGATATGATGTTCACCGCCCTTAGGGGTGTTGAGACAGGTGCAAAAAAGCTGGACTTTCTGTAAATCTGCAAAAAACAACCATGGTTGCGTTCACAAAAAAACACATTCTTAACCGCATTCGCTTCTTTGGTCAGAAGCTCATGTGCTCCAAGGAGGTAAAATTCATAGGAATCTTCTTTGACATGGGTCTCAACTGGAAGAGACACCTGGAATACTGCATAACTAAAGCTAAAAGAATCTTCTAGTCTTGTAGAAATGCTATTAGGAGAACCTGGGGTCTGAATCCCAAGGCTGTCCATTGGATTTACTCTATAGTAATTTGTCCCATCATCTCCTATGGCTCCATTATTTGGTGGTCTAGAGTCGGATGTGGAACTGCTAAATTAGATTTAATTAAGCTTCAAAGGATGGTGTGTACTGCGATCTCTGGTTGCATGTGAAAACAGGGCAAAACAGCACTCAACCTGAGAACCGGGAATGGTCAGGAAAAAGTCAAGGAATTTTATGAAAATTTTGGATTTTTTTTTACTAGTTGTCCATATAAAAACAAAACTGCCTAGTTTGTATGCCATTTTTGAAAAATTTTGCCCAAGTATTACGCTGTACTCGTAACCGTTAAATAAAGGTTGCCATGTGTCCATTTGATTCCGTATAAAAGCAAAAATACGGAGTTTGTGCGCCATTTTGGACAAATGTCGCAAAGTACAGAGATGCCAACTTTTACGGATTTTCAGTAGTTTGTATGGATTTTTACTCCGGTCCGGTTTTACGGACATTATGCCCAAAACTACGGAAAATCCAATGGAATCCATGCATCCTACCATTCAATTCATGCTTTGCCGAGAGTCCAAAATTATCAGTTTGCATCCATTTTCTTCTTCTAATGGTTTCATATCAGAACAATAGACCTAATTTATTTTTAGTGCGCATAAAAATAAAGAAATATTTTACTAAACAAATTATATTTTGCTTAAATATGATTGTGCAATTCAGTCCTTCTTTTCGGGGTTTGCTGAGAGTACACAATTGTCTTTTTCCATCCATCTACATCCCCTTATTTATTGCACATAAACTTGACTAAACTAGCTTATTTTCATATTTTGGTTGATTATAAAGGCTAATTTTTTAATTATTTTCACATAAATAGAACAATCGTGAAATTCAGTTTTTATTTCACGAGCGTTTAGAGTACGCAATTATCCTTTTCAATTGATCTCCATCTCCCAATTTTTGCACATTAACTTGACTAAACTAACATATTTTCATATTTTGGTTGATTATAAAGTCTAATCTTCTAATTATCTTGATATAAATAGTACGATCATGAAATTCAGTTTTTTCCGCCCTCGGGCGCTGCCGAGAGTATGCAATTATCCTTTTTCATCGATCTCCATCTCCCTATTGTTGCACATTAACTTGACTAAACTAACTTATTTTCTTATTTTGATTAATTATAAAGGTTAATTTCCTAATTTTCATATAAATAGTGCCATTCAGTTGTAATTAACTCGGTTAAGTGAGTAAAACTACATTTTGAACTTGTTCGAAGGTTTTAAAATATATATTGTCAATATACGTCAAATCGTACTGATGGTCGATGCAGTTTTACTGAAAACTCCTGATTTTTTTACTGATGACCCCTTTCAGAGTTTGGCATCTTTGTATATTATATACATTTTACTATATTGTTTTCTATTTTAATGACATTCTTTTGATATTGCTAAATTGACATTAATTATTCAATGGCTGTGGCTTGTTATAGTGTAGTTATTGCATATCTTTAATGATCTCTGTGATCGTGAGCAATTTGCAATGCCCATGTTTAAGGACATCAGTTTAGACCATTTCTTTTTGTCTGCAATGAAAACCATTAAATTTTTAAATATTTCAGTAGTCCAATTTTACTGCATTTATACGTATTTTTTATTAAAAATGTCAAAATTTATTTGTAAAAACAAGTGTATTTTTTTTTTCTGACTTAATATAACTTTTTTTGGATAGTGGAGTTAAATTGTTAAGATTCTTTAATAAAATTTGTAACTAAATAGGGACGTACATGTTTTATGTTAAAATTACTGGTCTGGAATTTCTTTTCAATTCACCTGGAAAAGTCGGGGAATTTCAGTATGTCCGCACTGGTGTGGCCACCCTGGTGTAGCATTGGCTAAAATAGCGCGTTTGAAGGCTACTATCCCGGATATATTTCGTACTAATTTTAAAGCTTGATTGTGAGAACATAATTTTTAAAATCTTGATGTACGACAGTTTCGCTAGGAGAAATTTCAGATTTCCTTTTACACATTATACCCTGTTTTAAGTTATTCATATCTCATCGACGAAGTATGAAACAACAATGTATGGATTCCTAAAATGTTTGCTTAGTTGAATTTATATAATTATTAACAGTTAGCACTTCTGAAAATACAAAGTTAAATCGGTTCCATTTTCAACTTACCCGTGGGGCCAGGAGTAGTTCATGGCCCTTTTCCCATTGATCAGAAAATTCGGGTATTGCAATAAAACGGCATGTTTCTAGCGATATAAAAACACTATTTTTTAAATTTAAAACGTCGAAATATTAAAATCAAATTTCTTCAAAAGGATAAAGAATTTGTTATGAAATAAACATATTGGGGAAATTTTAAAATAAAGTATAAAAAGTTCATAACGTCCAATAATATAACTGGGAAAAAAGGCAGAGATATAGCAATCGCGATAATTGAAAAATTAGAGTAAATGATCAAAATATAAAACAAGAATATTAATTTTTTTAAATTTGCAGAAAATTATTAGTAAAACTCTCGAAATTAAAGAAAAATTAGTGGATGGGCTTCTTAAAATTAAAATAGGAATAAATAATGCTTCATAAGCTTGGAAAAGTAAAAAATAAAAAGCTCAAGATGAGAAACTTAAATGAATTTAAAATTGCCTCAAAATGTATTTGAATGCTTCATGATAAATGAATTTTTTTTATGATGTATTAGAAAACAAATATTATAAAACACCTAAAAAGGTCTATAATGAAAATCATTGGCAGGCCCAGAAGCAGAATGTTTCTAGCTGATCTGCAACAAAGATTGAGGTCTTGGAATTTATCTGCGGCTTGCACATTGTCTTAGCTATCATGTTCATTAGTTACTTCCTAAACGTTATGCTTTTGTATATTTTTTATATATTTCAAGTTTTACATACTTTTGTTATTTTAATGACTATTTAAATTATATTTATTAACGTAAAAAATAAATTATATTTAATTAATTATGGACATGTAAGTATAGATGTGCATATATCAAATTTTAGTTTATGCTCCCGAAATGGCTACATTTATAAGTGCTTATTGTTTTAATTATGTTAAAATAACCCTTTATTTCATTAATTATATGTTTGAGAAATAGATTGAAATATCAAGGGAGATTCAAAAGATTCACAATAAAATATAAAACATTACTTTTATCTGAAAGTAATGCAAATAAAAATTCATAGAAATATTTATATTAAGCAATATTAATTATTAACATACATTAATAATTATCTTCTTATTTTTCATATTTATTAAATTTTAAAAACTTATTTCTGGTCTTGTAAACTTTTTCTAATTTAAAATTTTATCTTTAAGCTATTGTCTGTTTTATTCATTTTAAGATTTCCTAAATTTAGATATATATTTTTCTATACATTTTAAGAACTTGCCACTAATTATTTTACTACCATGTCCAAAATTGTAGTAATGTTTTTTCATAAGACATTTATGTGTTTCACACACAACAATTAATCATTCAGGATTTTAGATTTTATTTTTTAACAATATTACCGATTATTTCTGATATAGCTTCCTTCCCCCTTGTTTTTTCCTTTTCAGAAGTTTTTTTCATATTGATCTTTTTATTCTTTACTTTCCCAATTGAAGTACCATTTGAAATAATTTATTGCTTTTCTTTTTATAGTTAAAGCTGGTTTTGTTTAAATTAATATTTAATGCTAATAATTTTTTCAATCATTGTGATCACTATATTCCGATCATTTTTCTCTCATCTCATTTTGTCAGACATTATGAATATAGTTTTGTAAGTTATTGTTTTTCAAGGTCGAAGTGGAATACCAATTCATAATGTAATGATGTTGGCCTTTTAGCTCAAAAATGTTTGGTTTTCGAATCGCCGATCCCCTCTTCACAGCAAACACGGTACGTGGCACTTCTCGAATAAGTTGCGGGCTTGCTCGCGTCATATCCACAATGTATTCCAGAAATTCTTCCTTGTATACGATTTATTCTTATTTTTTAATTTATTACGAAGAAAAATGTGTTATGAATATCTAAAATAAAACCAATTTGGCAAACTGAAAATTTTCGTACGTGATATGCATTCCACTTGTGTGAAATGCACACGCAATCTGAAATCGCCTCGATAATTTCTGATTCGCCGTTTTTCCTTTTCGATAAGTTGGATTCCTCTTCTGAATCCTCTCTAGAACTTGTCGCATTATCTCTTTTTTTAAATAAATCTGCGACATTTTTATTTGAAAGAGATTTATATTGAACTTTTACTGCTGGATGAGCACGAAAATGATTTTTTAAATCTTTTAACAATACTTGTTCATTACAATTAAAACATGACACTTTTTCAGACTGTGCACTTCGCACTGTGGTAGTTATTCACACAAGGACACGTGCCATTTCAGAACTGCCCATACACGTCCATTTTCTGGTAACCATTCTCAATGACATTCACACAATATAAACACTTGCAGGGGAGAAGTCTGGTTTCGCGAAAAAAAATGCAAGGTTGCATTTTGTCTTGCAGAAAATGCAAGACGAGGTACAATAATCTGTAAAACCAAATAATTTAAAAAATATATATATACATTTAAAACTACAATTTTAAACTGTCTGAAATTGATCTGCAAGAACAAAAGTAATCTGCTGCGCCCGCCGCTGTGCCGCCTTGTTTTTGCTACTGGGTTGGCAAGATTAAAAAAAATTTAGATGTTTAAAATATTTAAACAATGGATAAATGAAAAATTTAAATTATAGAAAAGAATTAGTTTTAGAAGAAAAAAAAAACACTTAAAATAAGTTTTGAAAATTTATTAAATGTTAAAAATGAGAAGATAGCAATAATAAATGCATGTTAACAATATTACTCATTAATAAATTAAAATATTTCTGTGAATTTGTTTGTTACTGTCAAATAATAATAAAATTTGTATTTTGCCAATATCTTAAATATTCCTCAATTTTTAAAATCCTCCTCAACTTCGAAATAATAGATCTGCTAAGGAGTTTCCTTGCCAACAGACATATAGTGATACCTTGATAAAGTACTCATCAGTTCAAGACATGGGGAGAAGGATTGGTTGTTTGACTTATGTCTACTGTACAATAAATCTATTATAAATAAGTACTAAGAGTAAATTTCTGAATTATTTTAAAACATACTTACAATTAAATTTTGCATAACTTGAAAAAACCATCGCATGATCTAATGTATAAACACTTTGAAATTACTAAATTATTTTTACTCGCTTTGTCTCTTTACTTGAAAAACTCATCCAATGTTTTCTGCTTCAAAGTTGATACTCGTTTTTTTTATGCTGCTTTTACAATATATATAAATGTTTATATATATCTTTTATATTCACTTATCAGTCTATTAGTTTTTAGTTAGTCGAATTTATTTTTGAGTATGGTGGTTGGGAAATTCTTATGCGAACAGATGATTGAAGAAAATCAGGGAATTTCAGGAAAAATACTCTGGGAAAACTCAGGAAATTTTGTTTAAGTTTCTGTAGCAACCCTGATTTCAGTTTTATTTGTTGGAAAAGTTGTGCTTACTATATTTAGATTGGGTATAGCTGTTAGGAATATACTTAGTCGTTGAGGGAAAATCATTTCATATTTGGAGGTTGTCGGCTATGATATGCTTTGTGTGAATATTTACATTTTATTTTTTTTAATTGTACAATATGGGCATTGGTTATTTAAAATGTTTTATTTTTCAGGTTTGTGAGGCCCAATTCTTAATTGGATGTTTTACAGTGTTCACAAATCAATGCATTTAGAAAATCATCTTGTTGGAAACTCACAAATCATTTTAATTGTAATTGTACATGTTTTTATTTGTAAACATCATTTAATCTGTATCAGTGAATTTCATTTATTTCATCATTCATGGCCCTCATCTAAAAATCAAATCGTACCCATGCAGTTTTTATTCAGTTTTCAATTTTAGTGCTTCCCGAATCATATGTATTCTTTTTCATGCTTCCACTTCAGTGTATTAGCAATATCTTGCTATATTTTAAAAGAAATTAATTTTTGTAATTTAAATATGTACGTGCATGGTTCCCAGAATTTGTTTGGATACAAGAGATGTGTAACTGATAGTTCTTAATGTAATTTTGAGTTTGAATACCTCTTGTAATGTAAAAAAAAACATTTCTCAATAAATACTTTCTTTTAAATTTACTGTTCTGTTATTTAATTCTACATTCATTTACTGCTATATTTGTTCTTGTGCAATTCTTTAAACCTAAAATTTTATTTCATAAACAAATTAATTTTATCTTAAATTTATGTAAAAGTTACACTTGTATTTGTGTGGATTTACAAGGGATTGTTTCATGAAATTGATTTTCTCCCCCATAAATCCGTATATTGAATTTCGCATGCCTTTTGATTTTAACAATTTCTGTACAGTCTTGCACACTTTTTTTGTCTTCAGATCCAGAGCAAACATTTTATTTTTATCAAAATCTTGCAATGATTAGAGCTGGTCAAAATACACTGAAAATATATTTTTGGTACAAAATACATGGGTTTTGCAGTATAAATTACATTCTAAAAAATTAAACATTACTGTGTTACTGGACGGTTGAATTTTCAATGCAAAACATCAATATGCAGATCTATTATCTACTAGATTGTTAGACTCTGCGAATTCCTTCTTTACTTTTGTGTGGAATAATTTTTAGTGCACGATAAGCATTTGGTTAGAGTGCACTGCCGTGACTGCATTTTCTTTTATATTTTGTTGATGTGCGTTTCTATCTGAGCTTATGACTAAATATCTTTCCAGTTACATTTTTTCTTGCATTTTGGTACAAAATGCCCGGAGTTAAAACTAAATTTAATATTGGCTTACTAAAGAATTTGATTTAGTTTAAAAAAAGTGTTCCGGTTTTTTCTGCTCAATGTTTATTATGCACAGAAATGTTTGGCATTTCAAATGGTGGTTTTGCATGAATCAAATCTTGTCATAATGGTAAAAAATATAATTGGAAATTTAAAGATTGATCTTGTGAAATCAAAGGAATTGGCGAACAATGTCAATTTCTCATCACAAAAGCATAAGCTCTTTGGGCTATGAAGATTGCATAAAGCAATATATAATTTAAGTTTTGCTTTGAAACTGTTGACCTTTTTAAGGAAATGTTTTTTGATTCACTTGCATCCCTGCTGCAATAGACGAAAGAGAAAAAAACTGTTATATTTCAGACTTGCACTGTATTTTGATTTGAAAAAAGAAAAATTATCTTGGTGAAGGAAAAGTAACGGGCATTTGAGACAACAAATTCTCAAGTGCAGCACCAATTAGATATTTACATAAGATATTGGTCTTGTGAAATTAATTCCGTTTCTTGTGGGTATTTGACAAGTGTTTTTTTTTGGGAGGGGGGGACATGCAACTGCTGAGATTTGTTAGATGTAATTTCTTAATTTAATATTTCATTAGAGAATTTTGTGCATATCAATGGACAGTCCAAATGTTAACTCTAGGACGCAAAATTGTGTGGAAGAGAAACTTTCAATTTGCATGTTATCAGTAATTCATTTAAGCAATTGAAGTTGGAAAGTGTTTCATAATCAATGCTTTATGCATGATTGGTCTTTCTTGTTCTATTTTAATGACATTCTTTTGACATTGCTGAATTGACATTAATTATTCAATGGCTCTGGCTTGTTATTGCGTATCTTTAATGATCTCCGTCATTCCGAACAATTTGCAATGCCATATTTAAGGACATCAGTTTAGACTATTTCTTTCTATCATCTTCAATGAAAACCATTAAGTTCTTTTGAAGATTTCAGTAGTCCAATTTTACTGCATGTATATGTATTTTTATTAAAAATGTCAAAATTTATTTGTAAACAAAAAATGTGTATTTTTTTTCTCCTGATTTAATATAACTTTTTTTGGATAGTGGAGTTGGAATTGTTAAGATTCATTAATCAAATGTGTAATTAAATAGGGGCGTGCGTGCGTTTTATGTTAAAATTACTGTTCTGGAATTTCTTTTCAATTCACCTGGAAAAGTCAGGGAATTTCAATATGTCCAAAGAGTGGCCACCCTGTATCTGATCAGTTAAAAGAATTGGAAGAAAAAATTGCTTGAAGAAGAAACAAAAACTTATACAAAAAAGATTTACATGTCCCTAGAATATACTTTTCAAAAATTTTTTAACTCTAATACTACTCGGTCAAAATATTAGAATAAGGCATTTCATTTGTAATTTGACTTGCATTAAGCTTCATTTGTGTAGTAAATTTGAAAAAAAAACTATTGTTTTCATAAATTTACATGTTATTAAACTAAATTAAAACGTTAAGATTTAATTTCGAACAAATATTGTAGTTTTTAGCTAGGATTTTCATTATTCAAAATATTAGAATACAAAAATAGGTAGTTCAAAAAATCAGAATACTTATGAATTTTTCTGAATGGTTCAGAAAGTTGCATATATTAAGCATAGAATTAGCTTCTGTAGAAAAATTAACTTCTTTTGTTGAAAGTTTTTTTACAATCACCATATACAGGGTGCCCACTTATATCCGTTACACCCCCCCGTAACTTCTAAACACCCGGTGACAGCTTAGGCCATAAAGTTGGTGTCTTGGTATAATAAAAAGGCTATGCGCTACTTGATGAGACAACTTACAATGCCATCTATCGACAAATTTTGGAATTGGCTGTCCTATCTCACAAACTGAAAGATATGTGAAAAAAGTCAATTAGAAAGTTGTAGAACACTTTCGATTTAGTACGAAAAGATACCTTTGCTCACATTAATACTCGAAACAGAATGTAAAAAATGAACATTTGATTGTGAAGCAAAGCGAGAAAAGACCACCTTACGGACTAAATATGAGTCTTGTGGCGCAGGGGAAACTCACGTGATTTGCATAAATGAGGATCATGGTTCTGTCCCCACTGGTTGAGTGTTTTACTGAATGTTTCTACAAACCATGAAAATTTTCTGCTGATCTTTCAAAATCGTCTCTCCAAACACACAGCTCAACTCAACCATGTCTGGTATAAAAATTACATGGATCTCATGTATTATGCAAATGAGGATGGAATGTCATACCTGTTCACCAGAGACTACTACTACAAAAAGGATGTTTCTGCTGGGTTGTACGTTAAAGCGGAGAGTTATGGCAAAATTTGGCAGTAACGAGTATTGCGAGATGTTGTAAATTTATGGTGAATGTGGGCGTAAGGCAAAATCAACTGCAAGGCTGTATCTTGAACGTTTTCCTCAAGGCCTGGATACTGATTTATTACACCCTCAAAAGTACAGGTTGGTGAGAAAGTAGATAGTGGATACATCGACCGGCTTTGAGCGCCAAACAGGTTTCCTGCTATCCAGTATCTTCGTTTCAAGATGGCACTTACGATAAGAAAAACATTTAAAATGATTGAAACTTGTTTGAAATGTAATTATTAATATCAATCTACACATTAACTTACCTTTCAGTGCTAGATGAATTTGATGCAGATATTGCTGTAATTATAAAAGCATTATCTGTATGAGATTTTTCTAGTTTGGCATTCCCTACAGACTAGTCAGCAAATCTTGTACCTGCATGTTTCTTTTTAGTTTAAATGATTTTGAGCTAAATTCTCTATTTCCTTTTTATACGAGTATGTATCATTTCGTTGAATGATGCATGTACTTAATAATATTTCGCATGCTGTCATTATACTTCTGTCTATATCCACTATTATGATATGCATATTTTTAACAATTGTCATTAGGGCAAATAAAACTGCAGAATCTTTCAAATCAAAATTAACAGGAATCGACTATCAAATGTAAAGGGTTGAAAAACTTTCAATTGATACCAAGTTTGATAATGTGACCCCAATTGGCTAACTTACACCCTCCCAAGGGGGCCATTATCAAATTTCAATTGAAGAGTTTTTCGAGCCTTTAATTTTGATAGTTAATTTTGATTTGAAAGATTCTGCAGTTTTATTTGTCCTAATGACAATTGTTAAAAATATGTATCTCATGGTGGATATAGACAGAAGTATAATGATATTATGTGAAATATTATTAAGTACATGCATCATTCAACGAAATGATACATACTCGTATAAAAAGGTAATATAGAGAATTTAGCTCAAAATCATTTAAACTAAATTATAATGTAAACTAAAGAAACACATGCAGGTACAGGAAGTGCTGACTAGTTTGTAGGGAATGCCAATCCAGAAATATCTCGCAGATAATGCGTTTATAATTACAGCAATATCTGCATCAGAGTTCATCTAGCGCTAAAAGGTAACTTAATGTGCAGATTAACATTAATAATTACATTTCAAACAGGTTTCAATCATTTGAAATGTTTCTCCTATCTTAAAATTTGAATGTATCATCATATGCACGCACGACAATGTAAACAAACACCAGGTTGCAGGAAAACTGTTTGGCGCCACAGCCCCAATCGATGTAGGGACATAAACCAATCTGTACTTTTAAGGGGTGTAATAGATTGGTACCCTCAAGGCCCGCATCCTACATGGCAGACCATCTTAAAAGTTGTAACACGTTTAAGGGAGACGGGCTGATTGACCAACCGATCTTGAATTCGTACACCTCGTAATGTAAGACGCAAAGTGCAACCTGAAGATGTGCTAGCATACGCTCTCGTCCATCCTCAGAGCAGCAGAGGAATGATCAGTGAAAATTCTGGCCTCTCAAAAAAAATCCTGAATGAATCAGGTGCTCATCCATACCAATCCACACCCGTGCAGGGATTGTTGCTGAGAGATGTTACACGTGGTGCAACTTTGTGATGAATAACTTAGAGGTCCAACCCAACATTCCTGGCAGACATAATATGGACGGATGAGGCATGTTTTACGAGGAACGGAATGTTTAATAGACAGAATGTTCATACCTGGTCGCTGGAAAATCCGAGATATGCCAACGATGTTCGACATCAACAACGCTGGTCGTTTAATGTTTGGTGCGGAATTTTTAATGACATGCTCATTGGACCAGTATTTTACGAGGGCACGTTAACGGGACAACGGTACTTGCAGCTTCTGCAGGATGTAATAACCAACTGTTGAGAATCTACCGTTGCACCAACTCCTAAATGTATGGTTCCAACATGACTGCCCACCTCCACATAAGATTTCAAACGTTCAGGAGTACCTAATAGAGACATTCCAGAATCAAGTCATCGGGTTTGGTGGTTCCACCGAGTGGTCCCTGCGCTCACCTGACTTGACCCCTCACCTCCAAAAGCAGAGGCCGGAGCACTAACTTTTGACATCTTGGCTTGTAGGCCCACTGCGAGTAGGTCTTCCAGATTGCGATCGGAGCTTTTGCTATTTGCTTCCCTTTTAATTCTCTGTTCGATGTAAAGAAATCATAATTTATCAGTAAATCAAATAATATTCATGAAATTTGGAAGTGTTTTCAATAATGTTCATTAAAATGGGTGATTTAAAATATTAATATTGCTGTACATTTCCTTAAATAAAATAGTTATAATGACTCAAATTCACTGTGGGAGCAAAGATGAAACGATTCCATTCAGTTAGTGTTTTAATAAAAGTTTGAAAAAGAACCCTGTATATTTATTGCTTAATCAGGCATTTTATTTGAATAATTCTTCAGTACATTCAGCTAAAGTATGCGTACTTACAGATAAAGTATGCAGAAACTAAAATGATTACTGAATACTATATCTTTAAATATCATAAGACAATCATTAAAAAGAAACTCAGAATTTAACTTTTAATATGCTTACGTGTTTATTTATTTTTATTCATTTTTTGTTGTTATAAATTGTAAAATTATTTAGAATTAAGATAAAATACTAGTTGAATGCCATTCATTAACCTATGCACTATAATTTGTAGAAGTTCAGGTTTTCTAATATAGCACATCTTATATTCCTTTTTTTACTACCACACATTAACAAATTGTAAACAATTTTGCTTAATTATAGAGTTTGAAATACCTCAGGGGCTTTGAAAATTTAATAAAGCTGTATAATAGAACTTTTTGGTATTAATATTTCATTTACAATTCCATTGAAGTGAAAATGTAAGAAAGATTAAATTAGCTTTGTATTATTAAAATAACATTAACTATAATATAATGAAATATACAATGGTAACTTGAAATTGTAAGTTAGTTACTTTGCTTTTTTCCAAGTTATTTTAACAATTTTCAATAACATAAGACCTCGCTACATAAAAAAAAAGTGTGCACAACCTAAACACAAATGACTTCTTAACCTATTCTTTTAAAATTTCAGCATGCCATAACAAATAATAAAAAATATACATGCAATATATTAAGATACTAAATCTTTTATATGCAATTACTTATCAAACGTTTAAAAATATGTTATTTGATGTGTGAAATATTACATTTTACTTTCATAACTTTAGTGTAACATTTTTATTGCTACAATTTCTTACTATTGACAATATCTTAAAAAGAGAATGACATTTTTTTATCTATATAAATAAAATTGAAAATACATCTATCTGTCTGTGTGTTTATCTATCTCATCATCACGGTAGAACTGCTGCATCGATTTTTATGAAAATTCTGTGGGTATCCTTAAAATAGCCCTACTTAAAATTTAGTCCATGTTTCGAGTTTCTAGGACCAGGAATTGTCGAGATATGAATAAAAATCCCACAATTAAACCTTCCATAAAAATAGAATTATGCAGATGATATATTTTCCGCAAATTTACTAAGAAAATTATATCATGATGCTTAGCAACGCAATTAAATCAAATGTGTTTATTAGGCAGACGATTATTAAATTTTTTAAGATTTAAATAATAAAGAAATCGATATAAAAGAAAATTTTTATACCCCATCTTAGTGCTTTTATTTTAGTTTATATTGATCCAATTTCATATATATTTTCTAATTTGTTTTCAAACGAGGATGTGATTCTTCAGATTTGCTTGAAGATAATTTTGTATAGAAAACACAGAAAGGAGAATTAAATTTAGAAGAATTAAGTGAAGGGAGAATTAAATGAAATATTTTAATAGAATGTTTTGAGTAAGAATGTCATTTAGAATACTGCAGGAATTTGCACATATTTTAAATCATGGGCAATGTCCGGTATATCTGCTATTAACAGTATACATAAAATTGTATGTTGTACATCTATCTGTCTGTTTATTATCTCAGCACGGTAGAGCTCACCTATTTTCTTTTCATTAGAATTATTATAAAATTTCAAAAATAGACTCCAAATATTAAAACTTCACATCAAATTCTGAATTTTAAGTTTCTTGTATTATATAATCAGTACGAAGAACGGACATACTGCTAGTCTATTATAAAATATCACACAACTAACAACATTATTAAAGTAATTTTAAAATATTTGCAGGAAACTGAATAATTTATGACAACATATTAAGTACACTAGGTAAATGCAATGAATGACACAAGCTAACTTGATAAAACATACATTTTAAACATTGAATGATTTTAAATACTTCACAATTACTTAACAAAGCTTAATTTTACAAGTGCTTAGGCAGTTTTCTTAATTAATATGAGATCAATAAAATTTTAAAACAAACTAAGAAAACTCTAAAAGGTTTGTTGACGTTATAATTAGCAACAAAACAATTTAGAATCCAGTTAGCTTTAATTGAATAGCAATAATTTGATTGCCATATATTTAAAATTCTAAGTAATTTTAAATGACATGATAATAAGCAAAAAATGGTAAGCACTTACTTCTAAATAGCATTTTCAGTATCTAGCATTAGGGTAATAAGGTAATTAGTAATCCAATGTTATAAGGTATGTAGTCGAAGGTATGCAGGTCAAAATGCTTATTAAATCATGAACTAGCATATACATTCAAAAATACGATAAAAAACCCGTTATGTATCCACGAGTGCGAGCCCACGTACTGCACTGCACATACAATACTTTTTTGTGTGGGCTACTCTACTAGGGGAGAACTTTCCAGAAAAGCTGATACGGGGGAATTCGAAGGCCAGACTTGGGCCTACAGCTCATACGTTTCGAGGTACAGAGGGGAGCAGTAGTTTGGCCTCTTCTATCGGGGGTGACGCTTGAGCCCATTGGACTTCTTATGGGGACACATAAAAGGGCAGGTATATGCGACCCCCTCCGCCAACATTGCAGGATCTTTGACGACGCATTACTGATGCTTGTGCGTCCCTGACACCTGCCATGTTGCACAATGTGCAGCGAGAAATCCAGTCCAGAGTACAAATGTGTATAGTGGCTAACAGAGAGCATTTTGAGCACTTGTAAATAAATGATCCTGAAGACAGGGAAGTGTCTCAGTTTCTTTCTTCCACTCTTTATGACATGACAATTTTCGAAATCGTGATCAAACAAATGTTCATTCTTTGCATTCTGTTTTGAGTATTAATGTGCACAATGTATCTTTTCGTACTAAATCGAGAGTGCTCTACAACTTTCTAATTGACTTTTTCATGTATCTTTCACCGTTTTCGAGATAGGACCGCTAATTCCAAAATTTGCCGATAGATGGCATTGTAAATTGTCTCATCGAGTAGTGTGCATAGCCTTTTTACTATAACTAGACACCAACTTTATGGCCTAAGCTGTCACCGTTTAGAAGTTAAGGGGGTGTGTAACAGATATAAGTGGGCACCCTGTATACACAGTCCAGTCACATTATTGAGACCACTAGCTAATATTTGGAGTAACTGCCATGTGCAGACAGTAACTAGACTGGCTGAGAGTGACTCTATAAGGTATTGGAGGGTGTGTGATAGAGAATCCATAGAGTGAACAACGTGATCGAGGTGGTCCCACAGGTGGATGCTCAATTGAGTTCAAGTCTGGGGAATTAGGGGACCGGAAAAGTACTTTTAAAGTCTTCATTGTACTCCTCCGCTCTCGGACAGTTTTCACTGTGTGACACATCGCATTGTCATATTGGTAGATCTCATCGGCCTCAGGGAAGACAATTAGCATGTGTGGGTGTATGTGGCCTGCAAGGATAGATTCATAACGAATTCGGTTCATAATGCGTTTGGTATGACTGGACCCAGAGAATGCCATGAAAACATTCCCTAGACCATAATGCTGTCCCCATTGCCTTGTGCTGTTGTTGTTGAGACCCAGACCGTCCGACCTACCAGAATGGTGTAAGGTAACTGTATGGACGGCCGGGAAGTGCCACCCAATTTAGACCGGAACCCAGTGGGGGAGGCATCCACAGGGACCGTACCCTCCTTCCCCTACCACCAACCTCTCGGAAGGACTTACGGACCCACATGTTTAACGTGATCGTACTCCGCATGAACACGGCGGCATTTGTGGCAGCGTGCAAATCTAGCGCGCAAACCACGGGGATACCGCACCCGAGATGGCCAACAGCACGCGGCGTTCCGAGGTGGTCACCCACCAAGTACTAACCGCGCCCGATGCTGCTTCACTTCGGTGATCTAACGAGAACCGGTGTTTTCAGCACGGTACGGCCGTTGGCCCCCCATTGCCTTGTGCGTCAAAAGTGGCATGATTGTCTGCTACAATTTTTCATCATTGTTTTTTCCCCATTTATAGTTTGAAAACAGAGTCGAAAATGTTTGTATCTATGGTTATATATTATCGTTTCATATTTTATCTTTATTATTCTGTAATGAAGTGAGTGAAAACAGCGGATTTGATATTATAGAACTAGAAAGATTGTAAAACTGTTGTAAACTGGTAAATTCTAAATAAAAAGCTGTTTTCTTTAGCAAAATGATGTCAATTATTAATATATATGAGTCGGAATAAAATAAAGGAGAACGACCGAATAGTTTTCTGGGAGATTCTCGCAACATTTGATGACAAACGTGATAAGGTATGATATTTTGAATTTGAACAGTTTTGTTTTCAATAACTATGAATAAAATTCAGAAGCAGTGGAAAATTGTACGTAGTTCTTTTACACTGTTATACAATCAGATTATAGCAGATATCGAGTCTGAGGAAACAGATAAAGTTTTGGGATTAAAAACAAAGTTTGAAACTTTGCATTTGAAATATGAAGAGCTTCAGAATTTGGATTGCGAATCCATGGATCTCATGTTAGAAGCTGACGATTTAACGGATGAAAGATTAGAGCAAGAAAGTAAGTCAGCCAATGAGTATAACAATTTTTTTAAAGTCTCTTTTCGATGAAGGATTTAAAGAAACTGATGAAATAAATTCAATTATTAGTGATCGGGAAATGCATAATAGAAAGTTCAAACTCTCAAAAATTGAACTTAAGAAATATGATGGTAATATAACAGGCTGGAGATACCCAGGAGATAAATTCCAATATCTCATACAGTGTACAGTTCGAAATTTTCGCACTAGAGAACTTATACAAAAGTGATACAAAGTTTCAACACTAGATTTGGATAATGTTTTAGTGGAACTCTACATAAGGGATCGTCTAGCATTAGTGATAGAGAACACAAAGTCACAATCGACGCTTTCGTCATTGTATGACAAACTTGAATCACAACTTAGAGCATTAGATTCATTAGGTGTTGCTACAAAAAAGTATGATGCAATTCTTTTCCTGCTAGTAGAGTCGTGTATTCCCGAGAAGTTGCTAAGAGTCTGGCAGAGACAATCGAAAATTGGAGAAATTCCAGGATAGACTCAACGATTTGATGGCATTTATTAGAAATGAAGTTGAAAATGAGCAACGGATATCTAAGGCCATTGGTGGTTTTGAAGTCGAAAATAAAGCGATCAATTCAAAATATTGAGGAAGAGTTCATGCTGATTGCAAATGATTTATTCTCCGGTGAAAAGAAGAAAGAAAAATTAAACAGTCATGTTTTTTGCAATGAACCACATTTAAGTAAAGAATGTTTTCAAGCACAAAAACTCGGTTGAGGAAAAACAAAACAAGAAAGATAAAAAAGCTTGTTTTTCTTGTGTGAGGACAGGACAAAGGCTTGTAAAACAAATGTAAAATGTATAGTCTCTGGGTGAAAATGTTGGGTTGTAATGTGCACAGAAATCCCAGCTAATCGAAAGAAAATAGATGCATGTGATATAGAGAAGAAAGAAAAAAAGCAAAATACTTCCTTGTCAAACCATAGCTGTTCAGTAGTGTTCCTACAAACTTTACAAGTAAAACTGAAATCAATAAAAGGAAGTCGCATTGTATGTGCACTAATTGATAGTGGTTCGCAAAGGTCATATTTCCTGAAGAATACGGTGAATGAAATGGTTACGATCCAGTCGGATCTGAAGATTTGGTTCATGTTTTATTTGGAGAAATAACCCTTCAAAAAAGTTTCATCAGTGTTATAACATAAGCTTGAGCAGCAATTTCAACTGTGATATTCAAGTGTTAGACCAAACTGCCATATGTGGGAAATTGTCATGACTCAAGAAAGGACCGTGGGAAAAAGAATTAAAAGAAATGAAAATTTGGATAGCAGACTATGGTGAAGGTTATCCAGACATTGATTTGTTGATAGGAGCAGATTTTTGTGTGGAAAAATGCACACATTGAAGTGTTGACTAATAGCTGTTGAAACAAAACTTGGCTGGATTATTATGGGAAAGGTTCCAGATGAAAAGAGTCATGGGTTATCAGCTCTCAGTTTTTAAAGACAAATATGGACACTTCCGAAAGAAGATGCATTTTTATGGCTGTGAAGCTTAAACAGGAAGAAAAATATAAAGAATATGACGCTTTCTTCGAAGAATGGGGAAAATCTGGAATAATAGAAGTGGTAATTCAAGAAGAACTTGGAAAACCTTCTCACTACTTACCCCATAGAGGTGTATTTAAGGAGAATTCTACAACACGAGCCAGACCAGTATTTGATGCTTCATGTCATGGAAAAGGTTCCCCCTCACTGAAATACTGTTTTGAAAAGGGGCCTAATCTCTTAGAAGAAATACCACGAATATTAATGATGTTTCGCAAGGATAAAATTGGAGTTGTGGCAGACATCAAAAGGGCATTCCTTCAAATATCCATTGCAAAGGAAGACCATGATTTCCTCAGATTTTTGTGGTGGGAAAATTTTGAGAAAATAAAACTGAAGATATTTGTATTGATTGATTGCATCGAAGACTGGCATTTAATCTCACGTGTAGTCCATTTGTGTTAGCAGGCCCGGCTCTAGGTTTTTTGCCGCCCCAAGCAGAAAGCAATTTGGCTGCCCCCTCCCTGCCACTTATTTTACTGTTAACTTTTATAAATGCAGTAGAATAGAGCTTCCAGAAAAATCCCCCCATTCACCCCCGGAGAGATTTTATGTCACCGTACCAAATGCTAATAAATTCAGAAACTTACAAAATACTTTTTGTGGAAAAATTTGCCGCATTTTAACCTAGTTTCCACTTCTTATGTGGGCAGCATTTAGATCATTATTATAATTTTATTTTGTGATTGATTATTTTCAAAATGAAATTTTGTAGCTATAATTCAATTTACATTACTTTAAAAGTTTTTCATCTTTTTGTTTAGCCGGAGCAAGTTTTTTTTGCAATATTTGAATAAGTATTCGCTATATATATATAGTAATTACTTCTATATATGTATATATATAATAATTACTACTATTAGTAGTTAGTTAAAATTATATTACATAATTTGTCCCTTTGAGGTTCCATTTCTCCTTCCACCCCTCACCCCCCCAGACAAAAATTCCTGAAAAAAAAAAAAAAAAACACTGCGCAGATAGACAGACATCATTAAAAAAATGGTTGATTAGTATTCAAGGAGGCTCAACATTGGTAAATTTATCAAAATCCGAGTGTCCGGTTTTTACCCCATCAGAATACTTCTCCTTTCCTATGTGTTGCAGGAAAAGAAATTATATATGTAAATGATATTTTTGTAATTCTTCTTGTCATATTTATTTCACTTCCCTCGCTAAATAGAAGTAAGTATTCGAACATATCTTTTTCAGAGATCTATAAGTTTTTGAAGGGACTGGTTACAAAACACAAAATAAACTCTTTAGTTTTTTGTTGTTAATCGGTCTTTTTTTTTTTTTTCGGTCAGTTTATTGCTAAATCGAGGTACCCTGCTGTTCTCAGAAACTAATGAACAAATGAAGTCAGATTTTGAACATAGTCAGGCTGTTACTCGATCCAGTGAATAACGTCACGATTTTTTTTTTTTTTTTTTTTGTAGTTTTACACTAGTCATTCACAACTTGAGCAAATGTCGTTTTCGCAACATTACAATATGACTACTCAACTGATTGAAATAAAATTTTGTACGAATATGTCTTGTTATATGCTTGAAAAAATATTCTGTGAGAACATTTCTGTGCATCACTCTGCAAGCATTAAAATTATATATAAAAAAAATTATAAGAAAAGTGCATACTTAAAATACAAAATTTAAAAGTTTCAAATAAATAGTAACATAATTTCAATTATACTCAACAGTTGAAATAATTTAGAAAGTTCAAGAAATTTACAGTATTTGTTTTTACTTTTTATTTACCAGAAAGAATGAAAATTCTTTGAGGTTAATCTTTGAGGTAATTCTTCATCATTTTTTTTCGAAGATTTAAAATGGAAAAATAAAAACTTGAAAGATTAGAGCTCTACATGTGAGACAGTTGGTTTAAAAAATAAATTTTGATTCATTTCCAATTAATTTTAAAAACTAAATTATTTCCTATTAACTTTTATTGTAAGTACACAAATACCAAACAATGTTATATTATATAGGATTCTTACTCCAAAACTTAAACGCAAAATTTAATATATGTAATAATGATATTTTTATGATCCGATATAATTCGTTTATAGTTTCGAGTTTATAAGATAACAAGGGTTTTAAAGTGGCAAGATGTGAATCTGTTAAATATGGTCATTGCTTAAAAAATTACCTCATTCAAATCACAATAGTTACTTTTCAAATTAAACGAAGCTTTAGCTGAAATCCTGATAACTAAAAATTGGAATAATTCGAAAAAGTAAAAATTTCCCGTAAATAGCATAATTAATATCAATACATATTTTTATTTTAAGAAAGAATAAATACAGTATTAGGTAGGGAAAACGCACACAGAAAAAGAAATCTAAAAATTGAGCAAAACGAGGAAACAATTTCTAAGAACTTTGAAGGAGCTAAATTTAGTATAACACCCTAAGAGCAAGCAAACAGTATTATACTGATCCGTGTGAAAAATTTAAAATACCTTTTAGCTAAAAGGTGACTCAACTAGATACTGTATATAAATTGTTATAATGAAAACTATTGCGGTCTTTAAATTAAAGACTATACCTATTTACACCTGGAATTTAGAATAATCTGGATCCCCTTGATGAGGATCTACTATGTTATACGTTAATAGAAACAAATTTAAACAATCATAAAATAATTATGTCTTACTTACCTTACATTTTATAATTACACAAAATACTAGCTGAATATTTTCGATAATGTCAAGTTCAACTGTAAGAAAAATGACATTTGACTTTCTCACCGAAACGTAGGACTAAACTGATTCAACCCAGAACAAATCTCACGCAGAACAAAATGATTGATAAACACATGTTTCATAGCCGATGGGATTGCTTGGGGTGTGTATGTACCATAAATTCTACAGTGGTTCACCGATGTTTCAAAGATGTCTTTTGAGACCTGTCCTTGTCCAGATTTCTAATTACTTCCAATGCGGACACCTGTTTTGGCATGGATGTGAAAGAAGTCCTTTATTTATGTGTCTGAGTGATGGGGAAGATGATTTTCGGATTTGGACAGTAGAAAAATAATTAACAAGGATGGGTATCCTGGCACGGCAATTCTGGGATTAACCAAAGAGCTAGTACTACACCTCGAAGGGAGGAACCCCCATCCTTTCAAGCAATGTGCCTGCCCTCTCTCATCGGATTTTTTCATGGAGTAGTTAACAAAAACCAGTTTCACATAAAAGCTTTTTCAGTTCACAGATAATGGTTAATATGCCGCCCTAGACATGCTGTTGATAGCTGTACTGGACTCCCGGTGCTCTAAAGTAATTAGCAGTTACTTGCGTTGCAAGATAAACGATTGGGGTGACATTCTGGAAGCCATCCCATTTTTGCCCTCCGGTCCTCTTTTTCCAAGGGGAGAATGAATGATAGCCGTTTTCACTCTTATCTGGGAACAAATTTTTAACATTTATTCAGTGTTTTGTTTTACTTTTTAGCTCGTACAACTGTATTTGTAAATGCGGTTGCACGCGCCGCAGAATTTTTTTTTATGTAATACCTTGTTGACTAAAATGCCGCCCTTAAAATGTGCCGCCCCAAGCAAGTGCTTGTTTTGCTGGTGCCTTAAGCCGGCCCTGCGTGTTAGCTGCTGTATTAAATTATCATATAGAAGTAAACCTAAGTGATATACACACAAAAAACAGCAGATATGTTTAAAAAGTCCTTTTATGTGGATAATTGTGTGACCTCTGTGTCTAATGAGGTAAAGTTGCAAATTTTCATCCAAGAATCAAGACATTTGTTGGATAAAGCCTGTTTTGATCTATGAGGGTGGAAGCATACCTTATATGAAAATTGTTTTTCAGGAAAACCCATTTATGTTTTAGGATTACTTTGGGATAAAGATGAAGATAGTATCTTCTGTGATCTAAACTCAGTTTTTGAAATTAAATCTAGTATAATAAAAAGCATACTAGCAGACATTAACATACTAGCAGAGCAGACAACTGCGAGTAAAAATATATCAATTTCAAATCTCAGGAAAAAATTCTAATATTTTTTAAAGATTTTAAAACAAAAGTCACTTTCGGCTAAAAAAAATGAACTTTTGTTTTTAAATCCTCACATCCGGAAAAGTAGAGAGATTTTCGACTAATAATTTACATTTTTAGAAAGCTCAAAGATGTGGCTTTCTTACAAGCCCAATCTGGTCAAAAAAAAATTAAAAATGGCCGCAGGATCGGAATTTTAAAGAAGTAATGATTTTAAATTTCTCGGAAGATCCGATTTTTCTCCCGCTGGGGACGTCAGGTGTTTCCACGGAAACGAGTTAGAAAATTATGTGATATTTTAAATCATGGAATTAAGAGCTTAGCATATGGTCAATTTAAATGGATATTTTAAATGATGGAACGATGGAATGAGGATATTTTAAATGATATTACGTTATATTTTAAATGATGGAATTAAGAGCTTAGCATATGGTCAAATTAAAACTTAAATTTTTTATGGTCATTCACGCGGGAATTGCACTCGGTAGGCTCGGGTTCGATTCCCGCCACTGCCAAAACTGTCGTTGTGTTCACATGGAGTACGATCACGTTAAACATGTGGGTCCGTAAGTCCTTCTGAGAGATTGGTGGTAGAGGAAGGAGGGTACGGTCCCTGTGGATGCCTCCCCCACTGGGTTCCGGTCTAAATTGTGTGAATAAAAAGAAAGTTATGGAGATTGTCGCGGAGGGCGCAGTAGCCCAGTGATTAGTGTGCAGGAATTGCACTCAGTAGGCCCGGGTTCGATTCCCACCACAACCAAAACTGCCGCTGTGTTCAGGCAGAGTACGATCATGTTAAACATGTGGGTCTGTAATTCCTTCCGAGAGGTTGGTGGTAGGGGAAGGAGGGTACGGTCCCTGTGGATGCCTCCCCACTGGGTTCCAGTCTAAATTGGGTGAATAAAAAGAAAGTTATGGAGATTGTTGCGGAGGGCATGGTAGCCCAGTGGTTAGCGCGCAGGAACTGCACTCGGTAGGCCCGGGTTCGATTCCCGCCACTGCCAAAACTGCAGCCGTGTTCACACACAGTACGATCGTGTTAAACATGTGGGTCCGTAAGTCCTTCCGAGAGGTTGGTGGTACGGGAAGGAGGGTACGGTCCCTGTGGATGCCTGCCCCACTGGGTTTCGATCTAAATTAGGTGGCACTTCCTGGCTATCCAAATAGTTACCTTACACCTTTCTGGTAGGTCAGATGGTCTGGGTCTTAACAACTCCACGGGGTTATGGTGCCAGCGAGTTTGCCACGGTCAGAATTTTCAAGGGTAGCGAACAGGCTGGTCTCCGAAGGCGGCTAGTCAATAATAATAAAAAAAAACTATAAACACATCAACACAGGTCGATAAAGTGTCTACGCTCATGAAGATGAGAGTAGCTGGCTCTGAAATTGAAATTTTAAGCATCGATGTAAGAATTTAAAATAAAACAGAAAATATTTATAAATCATTATATTGGGATTCACCCTAAAATTAAGTAATCATTTTATTTCAAACATTTCGTGCACATACAACTTTCGGGTCATTCCATGTCAAATTAACACAACATCCAACCCGACAGGGACCAATTTTTTTAAAACTTGGCTATTTTGTTGTCCACTCTTATATAAGACAATGCAACATTTTAGTCCTCAATTTTCATCGTTTTTTTATTTATAAAAATATGAAGTTAGTAAAATTTGGTAATTTTTCATGATTCTTAACATATTCAAACATTTGTATATTTTAGCCTAATCAACAGATTATGCCAAAATAAAGCTTATTTTATAGCTTAAGGTATGACAGTGCAAATATTTTTAATTTCAAGGTCACTTAATTTGACCTTGAACTGCAAAAATTTTGTTGATATACTATTTATCTCTATCTGATATACTATCATTTCAAGTTGGGAAAAACATGGGCTCATAGTGAAAAAGAAATATCTGCTATATGAGCAACTATTTGAAAACTACATAAAAGCAGAATTGATTAAATAATTTTTAAATAAACATTATTATACTTAACTAAAAGTTATAAACATTTACTAATGTGCATATAATTTATTTATTTTTCCTTTGCTTGATTTTAAAATTTGAAAGATAATGTAAATATCATTAAGCTTAATTATTTTTAAGTACACTGACAACTATTTCTATTTTGCGTGTGTATTCCTTATATAAAAAATAATGTATTTCAGTGATTATATTGTAGTTTAGTAGAATAAAGAAAAAAAAAATATTGGAATTTTATTTTTAAAATTTGCACAGTCCCTTAATAGTGTTGAAACCCAGACCGTCCGACCTACCAGAAAGGTGTAAGGTAACTGTTTGGACGGGTCCCTTAATAGTGTGTATGAATCTCACAAATATGATTTTCGGCGTATTCTCATGTTCTGAAGTCATAAATTGTTTAGTCTAGAAAAGGCCTTTTGTTTCCATTGGATAGGGATCCCCATGAAAAGAGAGATTTGGGATGCGTAAAATGCACCAACAATCTTAGAACAACTATATGGTATATGCTGACAAAGGAAAAAAAAAATCAAATGAAGCCAAGTCTATAAAGTGAAAATTATGAAGAATACAAAATTCTTTAAGGAACAAAGTTTAGTTTGTTTTATCATCTAGTGATATATCTGGGGAAAAATCAAAGTCTGAAATACTGTAACAACTAAAACAAAAGTTTTATGAAACTGAAAGCAGGTGCAAAAAAATTTAAATATTAATAGTTTTACCAAAGAGTTGGAGTATTTCAGTTCTATTAGAATGGTCTGCTCTGTTTAGATACCATTAACTAAATGCTTTTCATCTTTCTAGGGTGCCAGCAAGTGACCTACCATCATGCAATGGGATAGAGTGACTACTTCAGGGCATGGAATGAGAAAGAAGTGCTGCATATAATAATAACTTTGATATATTTTCTGCTAGACAAGTTTCAGCTCATACAAAATTATGATTTTTCTCTTTGTATTTTTTATTTATATATTTATAAATATTTGAAATAATGATTTCAAATGGAATGTCATTTGTGTGGATTGAAAAAAAATGTATGAACTGTATAACAAAAGGTTATAAAAATTGGAATTCCCTGGATGCTAGTGCAAACTGTTTTGAAGCTATTAGTATTTTATTAATAATCAATTTAGGGAGATTTTCTTATGCACTATTAAAACTATTTTTAAAATCATCATTGAAAAACATAAATTAAATAAAATAGTCAATGTGAATTAAATTAATTTTATTTTAGAAATTTATTTTATAAAATTGATAAAATAGACAAACATGTAAATTTAATGTAGAATCCCTTTTCCTTAAGAAAGTATATTGAATATGCTTTTGGCTTAGACAAAATAATGTACATTATGTAAAGGAGTGCCATGAAATTTAAAACCAAAATCAAAAATCTAGTTATGTCATTGGTGTCACCATATAGTTTTAAGATTACTGGTACATTTCACCCACACCAAACATATGTCTTTATTACATGCCCACCCACTCATCCAATGAAAATATAAGAGCTTTACTTGACTAAATAATTTATGACCCCAGAACATGAGAACATAGCTGGAGGCCATGTTTGAGGAATTGGGGGCTATGAAAATTCTAAATATAAAATTAAAAATCTTATTCCAGTATTTATTTTTTTAATCTACTAAACTAGGGTTCAATATCACTGAAATAAATTATATATAAAGGACTGTCTGACCACCAACCAACATTGGCATCAAACTCTCTGTGGGCAGGTTTAGTGTGCATTTACCATACCAAGAAATAGTTGGTTAAACCACCAAGTAAATAAATTATATTTTTAAAGTAAAAAAAACATTACAGTCCATTTAAACATCACCAGGGCCGGCTCAAGGATATTTTCGTGTGTGGGCAAAAGAGTTTGGGGCCACCATATATATATACACTCTGTTGCAAAAAAATATATGCACCCATTAAAAAATTGAGCTACATTCACAAAACTCGGCATGCAAATAATCAAACTGTCAACGCCAATGACGTTATAGGGTTTATGCAACACGCATGAGAACGACACATTGTGCAGCATTTAAAACGGCCGATGTTCTCACTTATGAGCAATTGGAACTGGATTTTCTGCTTTGATACTGAAAGTTGTGTACATAGATGCCTTTGAGAAGTACTCGACAGCACTACGAACAGTTGTCAGATTTAGGGAGAAGTCGCAGCATAGGCTCAAGGGAAACTGTTTGGTCCAACAGACTATCAATCGCCATTCAGGTCGGAGTGATATGGTAGTTCCTTGGTGATGGAAAGAGTGGATCAGAGAAGACCTATGTCACCATCGCAGAGGCTCAGAACCCCCCGAGACAGCCAACTGCTCGAGAAGATAGTGCAGTTAGGAGAGGAGCCACGTCTACACCAATGGCGGAGCTATTAGCACCCCCGTGCATCCTGTATCAATGTATATTATTCGGAGACGACTGGCAGAAGGTGGGATTAGTTGTCGACGTCCATTAATGTGCCTACCACTGACCCATCAACATAGGTAGAGCCGTCTGGATTGGTGTTGTTCTCGGTCAACATGGCCAGTGTCCGAGTGGAGGCATGTTGTATTTAGCAATGAATACCTTTTCTCTCTTATTGCTGATGAATGCCACATAGGCATGTTGAAAAGGATTGGACTTTTTTTTTCATTATTACACACGGGAAAGATACTTATATAGCAAAGTGTCTTAGATAGGTAAGAGCAGGAGGGGACTAATCCCCTTAAAACAGGATCACCATCACCTTATGAAAATTATTTTATTTCAATGATCTATCACATTTTATTCTCATCTAAATTTAGAGTTCTAATTAGCGTAAAATGTAATGCTTTACATTTTTTTCTATATACATACATAATGCAGAATTAATTTATAATATATAACTGAATTATTTTGAACTTTATTTGTAATATCCCTGCATACAAATAATGTATAGGGAAAATATTAAGATGGGTTCGAAAACTCTTAATTCGAATTTTCGACGGATTAATATACGTTTTGGATATCCTTTAACTTGAATCAATTACTCTTAAAGGAATGTCTGTACGTATGTGAGTGTAATGTATGTATGGATGTGTATAGGAGTCTAGAGAGACATTTCTAGAACGAATGGAGTGAAGTGAATGAAATTTATAATTTGAAAGGAAAATGAACATTTGGAAGGTCACACATTTTCAAACTTCTTTTAAATTATAAATAAAAAAGAAAACAGCATCCAAAAATGTTAAATAAACAAACATGTTTTCATTAGAAATGAAATGGAACTTACTTTAGAATGATAGCATGAACCGTTCTCGTGCTATAGCACTTTTTTCGAATAAATGGATCAAAAACTATGCATAATAAAGTTAATAAAAGAGTATTTATACGGTAAATTTATTAACGACATTCTCGTATATATAACGTGTTCTATTCACGAGAAAAGACATGTTGATTTTGTTTTGTTCAATAATGCTATAAATTTCTGTTTACGTCAGTTAATGCACTGCTAATATTATTGTTAAATAAATTCTAGAACATGGATACAAGGTTTTTATTTTACGTTTTTACTATGTTTGGGGTTTCTGTAGAGGGAAAATGGAGCTTTACGAAAAATGTAAACCCTTTGGGCACTTATAAAAATAATTTCAATATTTAGAACTTTTTTTCTAGAAAACATAAAAAGTATTTGTCCGAGCGAGTGTTTTTCATTCTTATTTTTATTTTAAACTATAAACTATAGATATAAATAGTAAACGACAAAAATAAATACTAGGAAATTTGATATTGAAACAAATTTTTATTATTAAAAAAAAAAGCTTTTATATTTCTCAAGTAATCATATTGCCAAATTGAAGAAGATTGAAAATTTTCCAATTTTCAAGTTTGTGATGATTCATCTCAAAAACCAAAAGATCTAGCTTTGAACAATAAGCATGAATTTGTAGCTCTTTAAAAGCCCTACAAGTGTATATAATTAAATTTTGGATAGAACTCTATAAAAAAAAGTTTTTTTTTTCATGTTTCATACTTTCACTCGAAATATCCCCGAAAGTATAAAAGATAGATATAATTAGTAAGTAACAGAAATATGTATAAGAAAATTTAGTTTCTAAATCTATATGTATATTTAACCAAGTTCTTATAATTTTCAAGTAATCATCTTGTCAAGTTTAAGAAGGAAAAGTGGAAGAAGTTTTTCATGCTTGCAATGCTTATATCTTAAAAGCTAAAAGTGATAGCTATAAACAATAAGCAAAAAGTTATTGTTCTTTAAAAATCCTACAAGTATATATAATTGGACTTTGGGTCACTTTCTTGGTTTAATATGTGGTCTTAGTATAGTGGTTATAATTTCGATATTTTAGCATTTTTGCCTGGGTTTTCCAATGGGTGGGAAAGCTGTAATATTTGAAATGCCACGATTGTTGCAGCTCTGTCTAGTTACTTACTCTTTTGTGAAATATTGGTGCACATAAGCACAAGATATTTTGTTTTGTTTAAAAAAAAAAAAAAAAAAAAAGGAATTTAAATGAACTTGGAAATTCTAAAGATATTTAATGATTGGTGAGGTTTGAACAGAATAGATGGAAATATACGTATACAAGTACATATTTATGTGCCGTTAGGCAAGTTTATAGATTAACTAGAATGTAAAATCTCGTCAGTGAGTTTAATTTTTATACTGCAAATCATATTGGTAAAATAATTGAATATATTAAAATGGAGTCTATGGTTGGAGTTTCCAGATGAAATCAGGGCAAAAACTAAAAGCACAAGCTAGCTATAAATAGTTTTCGAGTAATTTGCGTGCTTTGAAAGCCTGTAAATGAAACAAATGAGTCTGAAAAAATCGAATAAACTCATTGAACATTATTGGATTTTTATCTTACAAAATATCAATCATGCATAAACAATTTCGGTTCCATCGGACTGGAGCCACAGCCGATTATATTTTTCTGAATTTATCAGGAGTCAGAAGTAACTTACTGCAGTATGTAGTGTCTTGAAAGTTGCCCTCATCATTATTTTTAATAAAATTTGAATTTGTAATTGGATAAATTTTATGAATTATTTGTACATCTAAGCAGTAAAAGACATTATAAACAAATCAAACAAATGATCGCATGAATAAATTAGAAAAGGAGAAAGATGAAGAAAAAGCATTTCAATCCCTAAAAAGCTAAGATATAATATAACAGGTAAAGTCAGAATTTTGCTGGTTATTATCAGCAATTTATTTAAATAGCTAATCTTTAAATATTAAATTAAAAATGCAAAAATATTTAAATTTATTGTGTTTTTGATTTCGCAGATAAAAACCTGGAATCCTATTTCGAAGCTGTTTGTGACTGTCCATTGTAGCCTCTCTGAAATCTGATTCAAATATTGCAGGGACATAGATGCAAAATAATGGAATACTAGCCAAATTACAAGAAAATTTTACACCTTGACAAATTTAAAATTTGTTTTCTTGTATCACTGGAACGAATTACCCAATGTTGACTGGGACGTAAATAAACCCCCACTACATAAATAATACATTTACAGATAACACTACTCATTTTTCTTCAAATACTAAACCGGCGTCAAATTACCACATACGCTATCTGCAAAGCAAACAGAAAATACACCTTTTCCGTAATGCAAAAAATAAATGAATAAAAGATTAATAACCTCTAAGAGATGAACTTGGCATTAGATCATTACAGTAGCTATTAAATCGTATGAGTAGTTGTTAAGTCATATAGATGGCTGGAGGTTCTGTAACTGTTAAATTGCGAATAAAGCTGCTAGGTTATATCGGCAGCTGGAGATTATCTGATATTGGAATTTAAAAATTCGTTAAAAAATCAAATTAAAATTTTGAAAAAAGACCATTGAGATGCATTAGTTCAAGTATAGATGCGACTGTGTTGTTGTTGTTGAAACCCAGACCGTCCGACCTACCAGAAAGGTGTAAGGTAACTGTTTGGACGGTCGGGAAGTGCCACCCAATTTAGACCGGAACCCAGTGGGGGAGGCATCCACAGGGACCGTACCCTCCTTCCCCTACCACCAACCTCTTGGAAGGACTTTCGGACCCACATGTTTAACGTGATGGTACTCTGCATGAACACGGTGGCAGTTTTGGCAGTGGCTGGAATCGAACCCGGGCCTACCGAGTGCAATTCCAGCGCGCTAACCAATGGGCTACCGCGCCCAGATGCGATTGTGTGAAAAAGTTTAGTGCGGTGGATATCGTGAGACATTGTGGATAAATAGACAGATTCTTCTTTTTATTATTAGAGATTCACTGGGGGTGAAGACAATAGAAATGTAATGTTTAAAATGTCCCTGAGTTTGTGACAAGTGAATGAAAATGTATAAAATATGTTAGAAGATATAAAACCTAATCCAAATGCAGGAAAAATATGGGACAACAATTAGGAAGAAAATGGGGGGAGGGGGGGGGGGGAGGTTGTTAAAAGATAAAAATATTCTTATTTTGTGTCAAAAGATAAAGCGCATCACAAAATTAAGAAAGGAAAACAGTCATATTTGCAATCATTGGAGGGCAAGGCAGTAAAAAATGCAATATTTTTTTAATTTTGGAAAAATTAATAAACAGAATCATCTGAAAAGAATTTAGAGATACATGGGCCCAACAGAAACACAACGAATGCTTCCATATTCATTAAAAAAAAAAAAAGGGGGGGTGGGTGTAGAAATTAAAAATATGACTTTCGAGTGGGATAATAAAAATAGGGCATATTAAAAATTAAAGAAATTCCATTTGTTGGAGAAAAAAAAAACATCAATCTTTCAGATAGCTTCTTATAGACGGCAAAAGCTGGATGATTTGAGCTTTTAAAACATTAAAATATGCGTTTTAATGGGAAAAATACTTTGAAACGTTTCAAAAATTTTCTTAGTATATATATATTTGAATGTTATTTAAAAAATTATAATAAATAGAAGTATGTTTAAATAATTCTTTAAACTAGATTTTAAGCAGGGGAAGCTCAGCTTTTTAGCTTCCATGGACACTACGCCACTGGGTGGAAGTGAGAGGAATTGATTTTTCCAATAGGGCCCCTATACAGGGCTGCTACAGGAAGCACACATTGAAAATAGTTGCTTTAGTAGCCTCATAAGCTGAAAATAATTGCCAAAATAGTCTCCTAATAAGGTGAAAATAGTTGCCAAAATAGTCTCCCAATGTCGCCATTTTAGTTGCAATTTAGCAGCAAAATTTGATAAATGTTCCAATGTAAAAAAATATCATAATTCTAATATTCTTAAGTAGAGAAATTGAGCAATCAATGGTACTTACATGTTATCACAATATAAAATGACACCAAGTACCTAATAATAACACTGTGGTACTCCTGACACTGAATTTAAACTACAATATTTAATAAATTTAGTATATAAATCAGACAAAAGCAGAGATGATAACTACCATATAAGGATTTGAAACATCTTCGAGAGTACATAAATGCTATTTGGGAGCAGGTCTACAAGGTTTAGGAGGAACATTTTAACAAACTACTTTCTATTTTCTACCTCGTACTCATTAGTTTTTCACCAACATAAAATAAAATACATTTTGCAATATATGGATGGATTATTATGGGGCAGCTCTAAGTAGACTATGTTGCATAATTTCATAGAAGCTTTACGAATGAGGTGTGTTTTAATTTATTTAAATTTACAAACCCAAAAATAAATAAATTATTCCTTTAAAAAATTAATTTTAAAATAAATTTGAAAAACAAATTCCCATATCTTGAGTGATATAGTTATGGTTTGTATACTACTTTTGAACAATTGCAATGGATTAATATTTTAGAATGCACACAATAATTAAAATACCGATCATGAAAGGTGTCATGCTGGAAAAATGTTTTTTGAAGCAGCGTGAAAAGACATTCATCACTGATGACAAATATTTCTAAATTTTACATTTCGGAGTAAGATGGGAGTAAATTTCACACAGTAAGAAGCCTGTTTTGGAGCAGATATGTTGTATTGGAGCAATGGAAACAGAAATAACTTCACTGTAAAAAATCAATAATTTTAAATTAAAGGTTTTTTTTTTATAATGATATTGTACAGAATGAAAATAGTGACTGAAATTCACTAAATATTGAAATTAGTTTCAAATCCAATATTTTATAATATATATGTTAATTTGTGCAATATTAGGATTTAGGCTTCTTAGTAAAGAACGAGTCAATAAGGCTAGACTTTCGCTTATTCATTATTCTGTTCAATTTTTCTTCCTTGTTTTCATGTTCTCGCTCTTGTTTTCTTAATTTCAATGTCCCTTCTATCATTCCTTGTGCAACTCGAATTCCATTAAAATCCTTATTTTTAATTGCCAGCTTCAATTTGTCATTGGCAACATTGAATAAGGTATCGGCAGATTCTCGAACCTCTATTTTTTCTTGTAGTACAAGCTTAGCTTTTTTTTCTAATATTTCTACTGATCCTTTTAAACTTAAAGCCTTTTCCTCTTTCAATTTCTGGAGTTTAGGTATTTCTTCCTTCTCTCTTTCTTCTCTTAATTTTTGTTCTTTTAATTTTCTTTCTTCTTCTAAATATAGTTCATATGAGTGTCGGGCATTGTATGCCAGATTTAAAAGTTCCTTTGAAATTTGAACTTCACTAACATCTGTATAGTTTTTTAGTTCATCCCTAATCGTTAATCTGTCATTTAATACTCTCTCTGACATTGATGCTTTATCCTCAGCAAGGATCCTACGGGACAAAGAAAATCCTCTTTCAACATCACTGTTTCCATGAGATATTGCGAGAGATGCCTTAATTATTTTAGTCAATGTTGGATATTGATAATACCCAGACTGAGTTTTCTAAGCAAAAATATTGCGCCAAAAATGATCAATCCTGTTTTCTTTTTCAAAACATTTCACTTCATTTTGAAGTAGCCTCTATTCATCCTTAACTTCCAGCTCGTTAATACCCTTCAATTGTAAGAGCTTCGCTACCTGAGAAATATACTGAACACTTTTTGATTAACATATTTTTCCATAATTCAGACACTGCAAATAAAACATGACATTGTCAGTTTGCACTATATTCTTTTTTACTATGTAATTGTAAGATGCAAGATAATGTTGCTGAATTTTGTGGTATATAGGCATTCTGTCTCTTTCATTCAATAACTCCAGTTGAATTCTTGATTTTTGCCCAATATCTATATCAGTCACTCTTAAAAGGTGTTTGCTTTCAATAAGACCTTCAACATTAATTGCATCAGGCTTGCAAATTCTTCCTGCAAGTTTTTTTAAAATAACTAACAGTTTATTACTTAGAACATGAATCAAAGGTTCCGATTTTTGGAAGAGTCCCATGAACCGTGAATATATTTCACAATTATCTAAGATAAAAGTAAGTTCAATTTTTATATCAATATACTTGATGGTTTTCACAATATGTTTGTACTTTGTTGTCTGCATCAACTTTTTGTCATTTGCAGGTAGAAATACCAAAAAGTAATGCTCAATTGCAGCCCATTGTTCTAAAACACGATCTGCTGCAGGCCCTACAGTGAGCCAATGGCTTGACACATGCTTTTAAAAAGTGATGGTGAACAACATTCTTTTTCGCCTGACAATTTTCAAAGTCTTTCCACCTAGAGGGATATTTTTAAAAATAGAAATAAAGATCTGTTATGAGTTTGCATACTGAATCCCCATATTCAACAAGTCCTTTCAAAAAAGAATTGTGAATAATATGTAAATTACATGAACCAATGTCCAATAAACCATGACCTCTTTCTTCTATCAACAAAGTATTTAACAATCTCTATACTTTTTTATTTACTTTAGGCCCATCTGATCCCAACATTAGCAATTATTAGTCGATAAACAGGTTTATTTAGCACTTGTTGAATTTGCAATAAAATATCTTCTGCAGTAGAATGTCCAAGAAATACAGTTTGTAAATGTCTACAAACAATTTCATTGGTTTTTGGAGACCAATATCTGATTTTAAATTGGAGCTCCTTTTTGTCAGCATTATTGGTTGTTTCATCAAACAACAAAGAATAGTATGCATTCTGGGCATCATCAATAAACTGTTTTCTAAAATAAGGTCCTAATGCTTCAGTGATGAAATAGGTTATTTTCATTCGGCCTAAATGAAAGTTTTCTGTGATATTAGAGCCTGGAAACATTATTTTAAAAATATTTTTTAAGTCATCACTTGCAGCAGCTGTCATGTTGCATTGTACAGATTTTAGAGCCCACATAATCTCATCCCTGGTAACAGCTTCTTTACAAGTATATAACTGGAATTGCTTAGCTGGAATAGGAATAGATGCACTTGTGGAAGCCTCGTTGCTTGCTTGATCTTGAGGATTTATAACCAAAGACAATTGACTGTGGTGCAATTTCAATGTAGCATTTTCCTTATGCACATTTGTCAAGACATGTTGGGATAAGGCAGCAAATCCTTTTGTTCCACAATAAATATTTTTATTGCAGATGCTGCAGAATACATCTTTTTCATCAATTTTCTTACACCACATTGAAAATTTATAACCTAAATTGTCAGTCCTTCTAAACCATTCAGATAGAACTTTATATGTCTTCCCCATATCTAAATATCAGCATCTGAAAAAATAAGATATTATTAATACTTGAAAATAATGCAAATGCTTTACCAAAAGCAGTTATTTTAATAATAATTTATTAAAAAATTAAATTACTAATATATTCTGATTTTCCCCTCCCCAATAAGTATTTAAATATTAGTTAAACAATTGGCCCAGTGGCTATGACCACTGCCACAAAAATATACTCATGCCCTATTGATAAGCTGCCTTTAATTTTCAGAAGTAATGTGAAATTTCATACAAAATGCCATCCAAATTTTGCATAAAAAATTGCTTTCTAAGATTTTTTTAATCTAAATTATATTGTTTTGCATCGTACATAATTTTATCTCCTGAGGAAATGAAGATAATTTTGACCCTTAAAACCACTTGATACTGTTACTAATTTGTTTTATTCTGTGTTTAAATAAAGATTTGTAATGTCAGCTGATTTGCGGCGATTTGAGCAATTCATGAGCATTTTACAATTGCTTTACTGAAATTTTACACATGCTGTGTTTGGCATGGGGGGGGGGGGGGGCAGAAAGTATCAAAAGGTGCTTAAAATTGCAACACTGCAATTTCTCTATGTTAAAAAATCACCTTTTTCCCTTATAATTTATTTGTATACATAATATATGTATTCCTCCGTAACAGATTAATTTTTTTATGAAGTACAAATTGCTACTTTTATTTTAGACACAAACATTTATCCATTTTTATTACAAAAACTATTACCACCTCAAATGAAAATTATGAACGTTTATTGCATGACTAAAATTCATGTATTTTCGCACTAAATCCACAGCCCAATTCTACCCCTCCCCCCTGGTTGTACCTAATTTTCCCTTCTGCTTTACCAGCCCGAGTCCCCTCAGCAAGCCAGACACCTGGCTCACCGATTCGTTGGCCATATCTGGTTTGACTTTTTTTTTAATTTAACACTGTTTCAGGACGGCCGTGTTAATTTAAAAAAAAAAAATGGATACAGCCGAACAGAACGAATTTGGAAATATTTTAAGTGAATATTAATTTAGTTACATAAAATTATTATGTTTATTTCAATTATGTAAAGATAAATGTTAGGCTAAATTTAAACGTTTGATCCGATATTGGGTTATAAACTTTGTTAAATGCGATGCAGGCAGACCTCTAATTGTGCTATGTAACACGTGTACAGCCATGCCAACTTTCCAAACAGAAAAAGCAGGAGACTATTTTGTCACAAATATATTGTTTACTTATTACACTTAATATTTGCTAACATTAAAATATTGTACCATTTAAGTACATTATGCTTTAAACTCATCTGAAAAAAAAAATCATGAACTATCTTTTGAATTAAAATACTGTTAGTAACAAATTATAAAAAAAATAACTTTATAATATTAATTCTTGATTAATTTATTAAATCTTAATCCCCCCCCCCCTGAAAAAAAATACTGCATTAAATATCAGGCATAGTTCTGGTAGAATATTAAAATTCAGTATATATATATATATATATATATATACACTAAATTATATTCCTGCCAAAATGGTTTTCTTTTTATTTGCCTAAATCATTGCTTTAAGACCACTTTTTGGAAAATATCCCTTCACAGAGTTCATGCCTATTTTTCAAAATAGAAAAATTTGTCTTATGCAAATATAATTAAAAAATTAACCATAATATGAAAATATAGTTTTAATATACCTATAAATGGTCTGATCAATTGGAATTCCAATCTTCACTTGAATATATTTAGGAATGTATTCTTGGGGGGATTGGCTAGAATTCAGAGAATTATCTACAATGAAGACATCCATATTGATTTTGATCGGACATTTCTACAGCAAGCATATCTACAGCAATACCCCATTCCTTTTATGCTACATTATATTGATAATTTATACAGTAACAATAATGCTTATTGTTCAAAGTTAAAATCTATTTTATATCATTTAGCAGATGAAGGTTCGCATACTATGAATAACAGGACCGCAGAACGATAACACGAAGTTATATAAAGGACATTGTGGTCTAAAGGACTAGTTGCTCATCCAGTGATGGTCTTCATATTACCATTGGACTTTTCTTTTTAACGGTCTTGTGATAATTGTTATTGTCACTCCGGGGGTTGGCTTCAGGCAGGGCTGGCGTCCAGGAGTGCAATGTCGCGGCATTTATGACAAGCTTGTTGACAACTGGGGGTGTAAGGTCACAACCCCTTACCGCCATTAAGTAAGCTTCTCGCTAAGCCTTCCTTCTTTTTTTCAAATTTTAAAACTCTTTTTATACTTTTTATATTTATATATATATATATATATATATATATATATATATACACTGAATTATATTCCTGCCAAAATGGTTTTCTTTTATTTGCCTAAATCATTGCTTTAATACCACTTTTTGGAAAATATTCCTTCACAGAGTTCATGCCTATTTTTCAAAATAGAAAAATTTGTCTCATGCAAATATAATTAAAAAATTAACCATAATATGAAAATAAGCTAGTTTAGTCGATCTAATATGCAACATTTAAACGATGGAGATGGATGGAAAAAGATACTAACATACTCTCGGCAATTCACGCGAAGTAACTGAATTACGCAATCCACACACTATTTATGCAAAAATAATTAAGAAATTAACCATAATAATTAATTAGAATATGAAAATAACCTAGTTTAGTCGATCTCATATGCTACATTTAAATGATGGAGATGGATGGGAAAAGATACTAAAGTTCTCTCAGCAATTCATGCGAAGTAACTGAATTGCGCAATCGCACTGTTTATGCGAAAATAATTAAGAAATTAACCATAATAATTAATCAAAATATGAAAATAAGCTAGTTTAGTCAATCAAGAATGCAATATTTAGAAAATTGAGATGGATGGGAAAAGATACTATTGTACTCGAGGCAATTCATGAGAACAAACTGAATTGCGCAGTCGCAGTGTTTATGCGAAATTAATGAACAAAATAACATTTTAGCGATTTATGCTGAATTAGACAACCTTCGAAGAAGTATATTTATTACTTTCATAAAATAAGCGATCGAGATCTTAATTTACATTATACGCAGTCGTAAATCTCCGTTAATTTGATTGGCTTGATCCTGCATTTTATTATGGATTTGCTACGATACCGGAAATGGTAGAAATCAGTGCTAAAAAAGCGAAAAATCGGTGTTTCCGAGGAATTATACCATGTCTGGTTAATTGATAAATTTCAAATAAAAAAAAGCCAGAAAATTTCGTTAGTAATCCGGAGGTCGGAGAAGTAATGAAAAGTCCAGAATCTCCGGCCAAAATCCTGAGTGTTGGCACGTCTGCGTGTATTTATGTAGTGAAATCCTACCCTTGTAAATGATATTAGCATAAAAAATAGATAAATTGTACTTACACATATTAGTTGTAGAATAAATATCTTCTTTCTTTACAAATTCTCCAAATGGAAGATCTCTGAGAGAGGCTTGAATAGAAAGACTAAAATAAAAAAGTACCTAGTAAACCAATTCGAATGAATGGATTGCGAACTTCTTTCCTTGCGGTCAAGGTCACTTAACCATGTTTTCCATCTACCACTCCCATAATAATCAAGGAAGGAATAACATTCAGAAGTGTTTTGACTCTATGGTTATTGTAACAAGAACTTCTAGTTTAAATTTATCCCCTGCATGGGCATGGTTGATGGGAGATACAGGTCTTTATAGTTCGCTGTGCTGCATGGGTTAGTCACGTAACATACGGAATGCTATGTGCAGAAGATCCCCCCTGTATGAGTGTCACCAGGTGCTTACAGCTGAATTCTAGATTTCAGGCGCCGTCTGACATTGGGCATGATGTCATGACGCAAGCATTGATTTTCGTGTTTGAAAGGGAAAAAACAAAACCTGAACTTTTCTTTAAAATAGTCGCCATAATCGAAAAAAAGTAGCTACTTGCGTGAAATAGTCGCTTTTTGACCCTTTTTAGCTAAAAATCGTCACCACAGTCGCCTCGGGTGAAAAATAGTCGCTAATAGTCGCCTGTGACAGCCCTGCCTATATGAAAAATGTAATTGATTAGTCAATGGGGGAGGGGGCGTACTGAATGTACTACAAAGGCAGTTATATGACTACGAATAATTTGCCTCAGATTATTCAACTAAAAATGCTATCATAAACGATTTATCACAAAATTGTCGTGTACACAAGGTCATAGACTTACACTTTCTGTATTACATATTCTATATACATATCTCCCCCATTGGCTAAAATATTACATTACTTTTCTATAGAAGATATATTGGAAAACGAAAGCCCGCTCTATTAGCTCCATCCATTCGATCGTCGAGTTATTGGCTATGCCTAAAGGTGTACAGAGGGATAAGGATAATAAATTGTGTGGGTAGAAAAAAAAAATCACATTATCAAATGTGCATTTTACAAATTTTGAGACTGTTTACTTAATACTTTACCTAAAAGTGTATTACATTATAATTATAACTAAAATTGCAACTATACAAAAATAAAATAATATATAAACAGATTATTAAATGTATATCTAGGCAGAAATTTATATGCATGAGCAAATAATTTGTCAAATTCGTAGCTATTGTGCCTATAGAATATATTTATTAATTTGCAAAATAGTTCTAATAATTTTAGAACTTTTGCACTTTTAAGCAAATATTCATAAAGAAGTATTTTACTTCCTAAAAACCTTTTGTATCTTTTTTTTACGTAAATCAAACTGGAAAAAAATTATTAAATGAAGATCATTTTACTCCCTCGCACAATAAATTGTCAATTTGTTTAATTTCAAAAAATTTTTTGGATGTGCCCGCAAAAGTATTATATAGGTATTATTTTGGTACTTAAAATGAAAACATGAAAACATTTCTTTGTTTATCAATATTATTCTGTGGTTAATTGCATAATCTAAACTCACCAAAATATTTGATCTAATAATAAATCTATATTCAGCAAAAGACAGTCAACTAAGAAATTTTAAGAAAATACTTTTAAGTAATTGAAAAAAAAAATTACCTAAACAGTTAGAAGATTCTCAACAAAAGAAAAAATAAGACAGGCATATAAACAGAATGGCAGTGATATAACGCAATACTCTGAACACCTCTAGCCACTGTGCTATCTGAATGGAAAATGTACAAAATAATCTGTGGGAAAATGCTTCAGCTGTCCTCCAGCCAAGCTAAATGAGCTTCAGCAAATGACCAAAAGAACAACTATTCTTATGGGAAGCTCCGGGGGGTTGTTGACATATTTTATGACATACAAATACTCTTTCTTTCTGCCTCTTCCAAATTTACAATCTTTTAGAAGTGCGATAGAGACAGCAACCATGTGTTTACAATTTGAATTTGAAACTAAGAGCAAATCGTGAGAACAGTCCTCGAGTTTTTTTGTAGCTGGTATTTGGGGTAAACAAATTCTCCCTTAGGGATTACAGGCTTCACGCAGCTGCAAGCTGTATAAAATCTAATAATTTCCCAAGTGTTTGAGCGCACGTATTTTGCAGGTGAACTATACATTAGTGCAAAAAAGACCTAATTGCAGGAGAGAAAACGATTTTAAAAAGTTACATCAATTTCATTTACATTAAAATGGCCCAGAGTTGGTTTAATTTCAAAAATTTTTTTGAATATGCCTGCAAAAGTCATTCTTACTACACCTAATTTCACTTCCAAATGGCCGCCCCTGATTTGGCAGCCGTGGGCAATTGCCCACGCCTTAAACCGGGCCTGATCATCACTAGACAGGAATATATACACACAATGTTAGTAAATGTACTTAAAAAATATATATACAGGGTCTTTCAAAAGTCCGTATAAACTTTAAAAATTCGTTAAAAATCGAAAAATCATCGCATTGAGATGCAGTTTGTACCATAAGTATTGTCAGGACGGGTTTTTTTTTTTTTTGATGTGAAAAAATTTTGTAGTTTAAAAAATCACCTATAGGTGGTGCTGAAAGACAAAGAAAATAACTTACTGTTCGCTCAGTACCTTTATTATAGTATCATGTGTTCGACATGTTCTCTTCCATAAGGTATAACACAATTCAGGCGAGTGAAACACCAGTAACTGTAGAATGCAGCATGTCTGGGTGGATCAAACTCACTTCACGACGAATGGAATATTTTAGTTCTGACAATGTGGAAGGACCTGATTGATACACTCATGACTTTAAAAACCCCCACAATCAAAAATCAACTGGTGTCAAATCTGGAGACTGAAGAGGCCATGGGATCTTGCAATGCCTACTTATAAGTCTGTCTTCCCTGAAGGTGTCAATTAGAAATTCCTTTACTGAATTTGCGATGTGAGATGGTGCTCCATCCTGCATAAATGTTACAGTAGATATCACATTTCATTCTCGCAAAGACGGCACGACTTGCTCATGTAACAGAGTTAAATAAAGCTGTGCGTTTACTGTGCAAGTTTTCCAACCAGTACTTGAGCTAAACTCCTCGAAGAAAAAGGGTCCCAGAATGTAAGAGCCAGTGAAGCCACACCAAACTGCCACTCGTGGTAAATGAATTGGCTGCTCTATGTACTCACGTGAATTAGAAGTCGCCCATACACGATAGTTGTGTGTGTTCATATTTCCATGCAGTGAAAAGTGGTCTTCGTCTGTCCACAAAACATTAAATAACCACTGTGGCTCCTGTGCGATTTTTGGCATAGCCCATTTGGCAAACGTTTCTCACTGTGCGGTATCTACCGGTAAAAGCTGATGGAGTGATTGCAATTTGTAAAGATACAGATTTAAGATACCATGAAGGATATGCCATACCGAGGATACAGGAATATCCAATGGCCTTGCAGCTTCAGAAGTGCTGCTAGTCCCAGCTGCTGTTTCAGTTGCTAGGTTTTCAATTTCAGATGCCACAGCATTGGCACGGGAGTCCGTTAACGATGGTCTTCCGCTTCGTGGACGATCCTCCAAACATTCAGTAATCCAGAACAGGTGATAAGACCTTTTCCTTTCTTTAGATTTTCCCTAGATCTAAATTTTCGCAAAGCATCTTATGCTGATTCCCCGCTCATGTAATACAGCTTAACTAACAAGGTTTTCTCGATCAAAGTTAACATTCTCGCAAAAACTTCTTTGCACTGTTTACTAATGAATCAAATGAAGAATCTACAGAGCACTACAGCTCTTTTATAACAGCCTCATTTGCATACTTTGGGAAGATGTATTCGGGTAAGCGCCACCTGTAGGTGATTTTTTAAACTACAAAATTTTTTCACGTCATGCCCCCTTCCCTGACAATACTTATGGTACAAACCGCATCTCAATGCGATGATTTTTCGATTTTTAATGAATTTTTAAAGTTTATACGGACTTTTGAAAGACCCTGTATATCCATCCTTTTTAAAATGTTAAAATTCAGCAAAATAAAATGTATAAAAACATATGCACATTAGAAAATGTTTGTAACTTTTAGTTAAGAATGATAATGTTTATTTCTTAGGAATTATTTAATCAGTTATGCTTTTATGTGGGTTTCCAGCATTTATTGAATAACTGAATTACGAGGCGCGTCCACAAAGTAAGTTTCCCACTCGTCCCACAGCTAGCAAACCTTATATTGCGCGAAACGACTGTGCATACGTGATAGAGCAATGACGTAGCATGGCGCATGCACTAACGGTACTTCCCGCGTTCTCATAGTAGCATTGCTGCAGCTGTTGAAGATGAAGGCTCTTATTCCAGCTCCCGCCGACTGTGAAGTGCGGTCGGTGATAAAATTTTTGAATGCACAGAGCATAGCGCCGATCGAAATTCATAGTCAGCTGTGCCGGGTCTATGGGCCTAACGTCATGAGCCAGCAGATGGTGCGTCGCTGGTGCAGAGAATTTTCGGCAGGTCGACAAAGTGTGCATGATGAGAAGCGCAGTGGGAGGCCATCCATCATTACGGACGACCTTGTGGAGCTTGCGCATTATGCCCACATTACCCCAGAAACAAAGCAGCAGTCAATGCATTGGCGTCACAGTGGATCTCCCTGTAGGACGAAATTCAAGCAGACGTTGTCGGCACGGAAAGTGATGTGCATGGTGTTCTGGGACAGATGGGACTTCACGTCGAATTCCTGACCAGAGGTGAAACGGTGATTGCTGAGCGTTACTGCGAAACACTGCAGAAATTGCGACGGGCCATTCAGAACAAGCGGCGCGGGATGTTTAGTGCCGGTAGCCCGGACCTCGCTCTCAGTGATTTCCATCTTTTCCTACACCTCAAGATATCCCTGTCCGGTCAGCGTCAGCATTTTGAGAATGACAGAGAGGCAGAGATGGTTATCACACAGTGGTTCAAATCCCAGGCGGCAGACTTCTATGACACAGGTATTCAAAAGTTGGTCCCACGGTATGACAAATATCTCAATTCCGATGGTGAATATGTTGAAAAATAGCTGAACACTTGCTGTATCTGTTGCAATAAATATTTCCATGAAATTGTGTTTCTTTTCTGTAAACGACCCCAGGGAAACTTACTTTGTGGACGAGCCTCGTACTTACATTAGTTGAATTATTTTTACATTCTCTTTTCAAATTTTAAAATTGAACAACAGCGGAAAAAAAAAAAAAATATGCACATTAGTTTATAACTTTTAGTCAAGTATAATGATATTTATTTAAGAATTATTTAATCAATTATGTTTTTATGTGATTTCCATTTTTCAAATAGCTGCTCCTATAATATATATTTATTTAGAATTTTTTTTCACTATATGCCCATGGGTTTCCCAACTTGAAATTTTTGTATAGTAAAGATAGTGTATCAACAAAATATATTCATTTGAAAAAAATTAAAGATACACTTTTCTTGCAGTTCAAGGTCAAATCAAGTGACCTTAAAATGAAAAATATCATGTACAGAGTCATGTGACACATCACAAAAACAGTCATACCTTAAGCTACAAAATAAGCCTTATTTTAGGACAATTCATACAATAGGTCAAAATATACAAGCGTTTGAATATGTCAAGAATCATGAAAAATTATCAGATTTTCCAAACTTCAAATTTTTATACATAAAAAACTAATAAGAATTGGGGGTTAACATTTTACATAGTGTCTTATAAAAGGTGTCCCAAAAAGATTGAAACATGCTTTAATTCTCTGCCTGTTCGAGATAAGTGTACAATGCAAATTGCAAAAATGTTGAAAGTAAGGTAGGAAATAAAGACTACATTAATGAAATAGTCCTCCCATTAATTTTCAAAAAGTTACACTTCTTAAATTTTTATACGACCCCCTTAGACAAATTTGGTCAATCAGAAAATTTTCATTTTTAATGCAACAAGATCATTAAAAAAACCACCTGCATATTTGTATCTTTAAAATTAACTGAATTATGATAAAGGAAAAAATCCGACTTATGCCACTTTTCCATACCATGTGAAAGGCTGTTTCATCAGTGAAAATAGGAATCATAAACAGATTGAGGATGGATATTGTTTAGATAAAAAAAAAGTACTTAATTATTGAAAAAGTACTTAGTTATTGAAAAGTACTTAAGAATTCATGATTGCATCGTGAGCCTACGCGGAATTCGCAAAAATGTCTCTTATGTATTATCATCCAGTTTTACCTTTTTTGTGATATGTCACAAATTTACATTTCTAATTTGATATATGGTCCCCATTCATAATGTTCAATTAAATATAACTCGCTCAATTTTAAAGATACAGATATGCGGTTTTTTTAATGATCTTGTTGCATTAAAAATAAAAGTTTTCTGATTGACCAAATTTGTCTAAGGGAGTCGTATAAAAATTAAAAAAGTGTAACTTTTTAGTGGGAGGACTATTTCATTACCATAATTCTTATTTCCTACCTTACTTTCAACATTTTTGCAATTTACATTGTCCACTATCTCCAACAGGTAAAGAATTAGAGCGTTTCAATCTTTTGGGGATACCCTGTATATTATGATCTCTACAAGGTGGTGAGGGATGCTGATAAAAGGAGGGTCACTTATCAACATTCCTTTTCGTGTACAGTTTCAACGCTCATCTGTGTCTACAGAGGTACTTCCAAATGTGTGTGTGTATGCACATTTTTATTGTCAAATATAGGATCCATAAGATGAATTTTGTATATAAGTATGATGGCATTTTTTCCCAAGTAGTACTTTGTTTGGGCAAAATTTGCCTATTGGATAGGCAAAAAGTTCTGTTCTTTGAGTGGAGCCTGTAAGATTCTGTTGAGAAAAATATCAATATTACAAGTTCAATGATCCCACACTTCCATGTGTGGTATGAATTCTTAGAATAAAGGTCTCTGAGTATCAGCATTTTCTAGAGACTGCATGGCGTTAATACTAAACATGTCAACAGAGGGGTTTAGCACCCAGACTAAAACAACTAAATTTAGAATTTTTCCTAAGATGTGATCCTGAAAACACAATGTCCTAAACAGCTTGGTGGGTAGGTTCCTTTTCGAGAAAAAGAAAGAACAATGACTGTATAAGGCAGTTGTTTTGGTAATTCTCCGGAATTTCATTGTGTCATACAGTCTATTCTCAGACTTCAGTTCATTTACACGATGAACTGAAGCTTGAGAATAGTCTGTATCACATAATACCCATGTTGGGTTTTGCATCTGTTAAATTGTTTTCGTTATTGAAAGGTCCTTTAAATTTTTAATGCATATATCGATATAAATAAAATTGAAAATCTGTCTGTCTGTTTGTCCAGTCATCACAGGAGAATGGCTGAACCGAATTTGATGAAATTTTGTGGGTAGCCTGGAAATAGTCCCACTTAAAATTTAGTCCATGTTTGGAGTTTCTATGATCAGTGGCTCTCGAGATATTAGTAAAAAACGAAATTTTCGTTTGTCTTATCATCATGGAAGAACTGCTGAACTGAATTTGATGAAATTTTGTGGATAGCCTTGAAATAGTCCCCCCATAAATTTAGCCCAAGTTTCGAGTATCTAAGTTTCTAAGCTAATCTAGCCCAAGTTTCGAGTATTAATGAAAAACAAAACTTTTCCTAGGAGTTCTACTCTCTAACTCCGTGGTTTATCCAAACGAAAAGCTTGAAAATCATTTGAAAGTAAATTAAAATTTTATATCTGAGTTTGATGGAAGATTTTTTGCGCCAATTAGTCACTTTCTGAAAACATGAATTGTTTGAAACATGATTTAAATGGGAAATCTATCTCCATGGTTTATATTTTACAAGCTTTTACTGAACAATGAAAAGTATAAAGAAATCAAAATGGTTATTTAATTTCGCAGTTTATGAGGAAGATTCTATCTTATATCATGTTGCTCAGAAACGCAATTAAATTAAATCTGTCTGTTAATTTTAATTATTATTTTTTCGATTTGAATAATAAATAAATGGATATAAAAATATATTTTAGAAAAAAAAAAAACGATTTGATTTTTCTTATAGCATTTTTGACTGGATAATATCAATTACAGTCTTCAGGTTTAAACGTTATTATTATCAATATTTTCGGGGATTATTGATTCAGGGATTATTGATATTTTCAAGTTATTATGCAATTGTTTTATTACGACAAAAATTGTTTAAACTCATATATTGTACATAGTACGAGTAATCTTCTACAAATACACTATCTTCTAATCTACGAGAATATAAGTAGTACAGGTATATTGGCATATTTTTTTATATATATTGGCATATATTGGAATCCATTACGACCTTCTGGTATAAAGAGTACGGAGATTATTGATATTTTCAATTTCTTACCTCATCTCTTTTATTTTGGCAAATATTTTTCAGACTCATATTGTAATAAGGGTAATCTTCTACTAACACACTGGCATATTTTCTAATCTGTAACAATATAAGTAGTATGGAGTTGCATATATTGATTCAATTTTTTTTTTTTTTTGTAAATTTGCTTACAAAAGGGGCCAGGATGTTTTATTCTTCAGATCTGCCCGTGAAGATAATTTTGCATAGTGAGAACAGATATTCTTAAAACTTCTCTTTGGGAGCAATAAATTTAATATTTTAACAGAATTTCCACATGATTGCGAATTATAAGTTTCTTTATATTATATACTATGTACAAAGAACAGGTATGCTGCTAGTTTTTAATAAAATTGCATTTTTCATTGGACCAAACTCTGATGCCTTTGTCAGTCAATAGTTCTCATCTTTTCGTCACAGATATGAACTTGCAGTATTTTTTTTAACCATGTGCATCTTGGTTCTCCCAGAGCTTGAAAAGGGAGAAGAGACAATAAGTAACGATGCTTCATCTGATTGAAGATTTTATAAGGGGTTTAAAACACTGAGATTTCTACTATATTTTCTATATTTCTATATGGAGCTTAAGACTGAGATTTACATGACAGGTCAAGCTAAGATGAACCTAAATTTGTTGCATACAAATTCTTTTTATATATGCATTGGATATGTTGTTCTCATACACAGAGTGTAGACATTCTTTAAAAATCAAATTATTGTGAAATTTAAAGGATTGATTGAGATCTACACAACATATCCTTAAGGTTATTTACAACATTTTGGATGGCTGAACTCAGATATATGTAAATGCATATCTCTGAATTCATATTCTAGGCATATTGCACAGAAGAAAAATAAAAAATATTTGGCAACATATCTGAACGAAACTAAATGAGATTCAATGCATTGTTTGTGTCTTTTGCAGTAATTAACACTAGAATGATGGAAGCGGTCATTTTGACCGCTGCCGTAGTTCTAGGAAGATTGTTGATTTGTTCTCTTATTATAAAACCTAGAATAATTTTTTTCTGTGTTTTCAGTAACTTTAAGAAAAGTCATAAAATTTTAATGAGCTGGGAGTAGCCATTTTAGAGGAATTGTTTCTCAAAGTAGTTATGCTGTCAAAATGACCGCTTCCATCGTTCTAGTGTTAAAATACACAGTTGGGTTAGGTGCTACATACAGGGTGTCTCAAAAGTGAACAGTGGAAGATTTTTTGAACTGTTGGTTGTAGATACATAGTTCCCAATTGCAAAAATGCTTTAAACAGAAAGTTATGAAAAACTAATTTAAATGATACATTTGTAAAAAAAAAAAATATTTTTGTAAAAAAAAAAATATTAACTTTTTATACATCCTCTCTAGTGAATATTAATTTACAAAAATGTTGTCAATACTTTATTTAGTCAAACTAAAGAAAATTAGGATCTCAGAAGTTTAAATTTAGGAGAAAATAAATTGTCAAACTTCCTGACTAACACCACTTTATTGTGTCTTGTTGATATTCTTTTAATCACCCAAATTCATGAATCCAATTGAATTGATGCACAGAATTGATGAAATTGAATGCATTGATGAATCATTGAATTGATGCACAGAAATCATTTAGTAGGGATTTAAAACAAAATTTTCCATGGTTTATTTTTGAAACTATTAAAGACAGGCATATGATACTAGTAAGTTATTTTTACACTTAAAGGAGGTAAATAAAACAGATTGTTATTTTGCTGATCTGTCAGATATTTTCCTAACAAAATCTATGGGGAAAAAAAATCTGATGTGGGCAGCACATGACTTTCCTTATATAATGCAAATAATTTACTACATTTACAGCAAAAAAATTTATTATTTATTCTTACAGTAGATACTTATATTCTTTTCAAGATATTGAATTTTCATCAATTAGTCATCATTTTCATTGACTTAGCGTCATTTTTAAGCATTTGGCGAGATTTTCTGTAATTTGGCAATATTTAAAAAAGGTGCCAAGTTGGCGACATTCCGACAAATTCATTGCCAAGATCTCGCCAAGCGTTATGGAAGGAGAAATAAGTTATTCTTATAGCAGATAAATGAGTATTGGCGTTCAAATACAAAAGTATTACTCAAAGTATCTTTTCTTATGAATGGAACGATCTAGATCCACGAAAATGTCACCAAATTTATCGCATGATATTACATATGAAAAGTGAACATGTTTCTCAACAGTAAATATATTTTTTTAAATTTATGGGATTTTTTGATAAATTTATTTGAAAAATGTGCAATATCTCGAGAACGATTCATGTTAGCATTCTAAAGTGTATGTCAATCATTTTCTAAGGAAAAATTACATGAGAAATGTCTATTTGCATAACTATATTAAAGGTTTTGATTTTTTGAAGATTTTTTCAAAATTTCACTTGAAAATTTAGGGGGATTCTGAACATTCGATTGCGTTTAAAAACAATAGGCTTCCAGTATTCATGGATTGTGATTTTTGTACCAAATTTCATTAGAATCCCTCCATTCATTCGTGAGATATCGTTTCCACAGACTCACTGACATACACACAGACATCACCTCAAAAATATTTGATTCGCGATCAGGGATGCTTGAAACGTACTCTCCCGTCGAAACCTCGAATTTGAATTTTTGACCCTGTCACAATACTTTCCTTATACATTATGTATATAAGGAAAGTAATAAGCATGTCCTTCAATTTTCAAAATCAACTAGGCTAATTTAAAACCACTGTTTTCAGTTAACCCTATAAGTTTTCAACACATTTTTGTCACTGTACTTTTCCCATCAGAATGAGAGACTTATAGGCAAATTGTAAGGGCTCTTGCATTCAGTACAGCAGGTGGCAGGTGTGAGTAGACTGGTGGCAGATTTGGGTAAACCAAGGAAGATGTTCAGTACTTACGGCCTGAATACTATCACATGGATAGCATAAGAAATAGTCTAAAATATCTATTTCATTAGTACTCGTTGTCTTCCTAAGCCATACTGGCGATGAAACAAACTTGTTGATTGCTCTCAACATACCAGCCACAGAATAAAAACTCTAGAAGGATGCTGGCTGTATGGGAAATGATGACACTATTCCCTTAATATTCTCTTAATGTATCACTAAAAGATCGGTTGCATTCACTGTAAATCAAAATCTCTCACAGAGTTCGGCATTACTGAATAGTACCATAATTCTAGCTCTAGTTAGGTAGCAGAGTTACTTGGATCAATATAACGATGACGGAATAGCTTTACTAAAATAGTTATATACCTGTAAAATAAATTTGAAGACATGTTAAAAGTTTTAGTATAATTATTTATAACCGAAGTTGACTTGTGAATGCTCCTTTATTTCCCAATGAAAATTTTAATCAGTGTCAAATTAGATTGTATTAGAGCTAATTTTGAAGTTTTACTAAATATGGTTTAGGCAGGGTTTGAAATAGGACTTAAAATTTAGGGGGGATATCCCTCTTTAACAAAAATTTTACGGAGATTTTCAAAAACTTGGGGGGAAATTTAAAAATTCTGGATTTTTATTAGTAAAACGTAAAATAAGGATATTTTTATATTACAATACTAGAGACTTACAAAATTGACATTTAGTATTTAAGCTTTGATTTGAAAATGATCAACTTTATTTTTTTAAATAAATTGAAAACCCCCTTTTTTATGATTGAAATGGAAAGTATTACAATGGAAAGTATTTGAAATGGAAAGTATAAGAAATATAGTTACAAACAATGGTTCAAAAAATTTTGGGCTGTTCACTTTTTGTGAAACACTATATATTTCATAATAGATAAAATATAAATTGATTCTTCATTATATATAATACTATGATCAAAACACATTGAATTAAAAATATAATATAGTATGAATTTAGAAATACTATTATAATCATGAGGAATAAAATATATTCAATTATTCAGTAATGTGAAAAATCCATATTTTCCACTAATAGCATTTGGTCTTACATTACAAATAGTATTTAAAATAAACAGGAATCAATGTGCATTAATGAAATCTTATATTCGAGTGATTTATTTTTATGTACATTAAAAAAAATTATTTTGATTTACAGATCAAATAGATACAATCATTATTATTACAAGGAATAAAAAATATTAAACTTTTATAAATATAATGGCAAAACAATTTTATTAAATATATAAAAAATATCTTGAATTTATAGTAATAGTTTCTGGTTAGAAATTACATCTTGACTAACAAAATATTATTTAAGAATAATTTCTTCTAATTTTATGTGTGTTAAGTACATTTATGAACTTTAAATTAAGAAATAGACATACCAAATGTGTTAAAGTAAGGCTATTTTCTGGAGATGAACTACATATGACATATCCCCATAAAAAAAAGAAAAGTGTTTTTTGTTATTTCTTACAGAAATGTTTAAATTTATTTAAAGTATAAGAAATTTTATATAATTTTGCATAAAATATTTTTTTTAAACAATTGTGCTTTACAAAATTACAAACACCATAATTTAAAACATTTTTACCTTTTTAATGTACTATGTATTTAAAACTGTGGAACCTTTCTCCACTTAAGGAAATTTGAACTCTAAATAATTAATTACAATATCTTCTCTACTGTTCATTATTAGTGATCTTAACATCTATTAATTTTTTAATTGATTTGCTGCATAAATAAGTGAAAAAAATAATAATTTTTTATAGGGGAAACCTGGGGCAAACTTTAAGCTTCCACATTTTCTTGCATATTTGTCACTGATGCCAAATATTTTTGGTTGTAGCCAAAAGTAATGTTTTTTGTAATATCCACTTTATTTATTGCAAATAAAAAAAATATATTCAAAATATATTGTTTTTTAGAATGTCATGTAACGACATCATGTAGTGGGAATTCAGTTATAATTTTCTTCTTAAAAGCACACCTCATTTGGCAGTCATTTCCTCTGCAAAAGACAAAACTGAGATGTTTTGGTTATATCGCTTCTCTTTCAGATAAACAGTATTAAAAGTAGAGATACATAGGATTTATCTAGTAAGTGCATACAAAATAATATAATTAAGATAACAAAAATTATAGTGTTGATTTAGTTTTAATGCTATGTATTTTAATTTTATTATAGTTGAGTCTTGTAAGTTGTAATGACTCATTTTGGAACCAACCAGAGGAGGATACTATAATAAATAGCTTTTTTTCAATGCATTCTTTCTTACATTGATTTGTGAGGTGGATACAATCATAAACGGTTTTTGCAATGTATTATTTCTTACATTTGATTTGGAATTTTGAACATTGGTTATTATTAATAGTTATTCAATTCTCCTGAGCCCTTAACAAGAGCGAGATGGACTTACCAATATTGGTTTGTTAAAATGGAAACATGATTCTAAACATTTGTACTTATACAGTAGAGATTGAAAATCTACATCTTCATCATTTGTACAGGTTATGGACAAATGAAACATAGTTTAACTGAAATGATAATATTGGAAAACTAAATATTTTCGTCCCTTCTATCAAACAGTCTACCTTAGCACCAAATTTCAAGTCTCAACCATATCATGAAGTGTTGTGTTGTATAATCAGTTTACATTTCAAATGTTTTTACCAAATTTTAAACATTGATGAGAATCTAACATGTGTCTGATCATGGACTTTCGTTTTCAAAGCAACTGCCACATTCCCTTAATTGCACATATTTTCCAATTGCTACTAACTCTGATGCAGTGCGGCAACTGATAGTATCGCTAGCTTTTTACAGCCTCTAAACTGGATGATGCAATCACCAGTCAGTTTGCACTGAAAATAAAATGTGATGTAATACATGTGCCTAGTTAAAATTTATACTTGTAAAATGCTGTGAAAATTTATTTTATGATGTGGTGCAGTTATTTTAACCATAACTGCAAATCATCATATTGTGATTATTAAAAATACTCAACTGAAGTTATACTTGAACAATTCTATAAAGAAAAGTAGCAATTAATTTACATAAATTTAATTAAAAAAATCTAAATAACCAGTCAGTTACATATCACAGTCACAAGTAAAATATACTCCATCAATAGAATTTCAAAACTTTACACATAAAGAAAGGTGTTCTTCAATTCTTAATACAGACATTAGATTTGGCATTTTAGTAAGTATATCATTAATTACAGCATATTACAATGCACAAGCTCTATAAATAAAAAAATAAATATACATGACATGGAAGTTATTCTAACTTAACCAAATACAAACACACACAAGAAGAGAATAAATATTTGGCATTTTATGGAAAAAAAAATGTTTGACATTTGGGGCAAAAGCAAAGTAAATTTCACTAATGAGTTAAATTACTTTTCATTCAAAAAGTATGGAAACATGTCTAAAAATATTTAAAATATAATTAAAGTGAAGACTACACTTTTAGTAAAAAGTCTTTAATAATCCACTATTTAAGATGTATAAAAAATTTACAAAAGGGCCAGAGCACCTTCAAAAGACATAATGACCTTCATGAGTAGCAATGCAAATAAAATATGAAAGACATGAGATACAGGGGTACCGATCTATTACACCCCTCAAAAGTACAGGTTGGCAAGAAAGTAGATAATGGCTACATCGCACGGCTTTGAGCACCAAACAGGTTTCCTGCCATCTGGTTTCTTCGTTTCAAGATGGCATTTGTTTACATTTGGTGTCGTGCGTGCACTTTTAACTTTTAAGATAAGAAAAACATTTAAAATGATTGAAACTTGTTTGAAATGTAATTATTAATATCAACCTACGCATTAACTTACCTTTCAGCGCTAGATGAATTCTGATACAGATATTGCTGTAATTATAAAAGCATTATCTGTATGAGATATTTTTCTGGATTGGCATTCCCAACAGACTAGTCAGCAATTCTTGTACCTGCATATGTTTCTTTTTAGTTTAAATTATTATAATTTAGTTTAAATGATTTTGAGCTAAATTCTCTATACAGTGACCGCCGGTTATAAGATTCAGTGGTTATAAGAAACAGCCGTTTATAAGACTCAAAACGACAGAAACAAATACAAACTTCGTTTTAACATTAAAATTGTGTCGCTTATAAGAAACACGATTCCGCTTATAAGAAACAGTTTTCTACAGAAAATTTGTTGATTTCCTTGCGACGCTGGTGTAAAAAAAAAAAATCGATTTGTTTAAGGTTAACTGAAGGACGAGTTGTTATCTCTTGTCTCTGGGCGTACGGGGAGGGGGTGGGAGTTTGCTATGTAACAAAGGATGACAGAGGATTTCTCCGCAGAAAGACTTGGGGAGTACAACCCCAAACCAGTAAGAAAAGAGCTTTAATCTTTTGGCAGTTAAGGAAACGTACTGATAAGGAAAGGCATCTTTGCTTATGCACTCAAATAAGATTCGTACAGCTTTAGTTAGTCATTTTATGTTTTACTAGTGAAGCATGTCGCAAACCCTTACTTTGCTTGAAAAGCAAAGTTTACTTAAAAAGTATGATTCTCCACCTCCGTGTAGTCAATAAGCAAGAAAACAACCTTGCTTGATGCTATCCATATGATCGCAGGCGCATGGAAAAAAGTTTCTGACATATGCATTTTTAATTGCTTCCGTAAAGCAGGATTTTTGAAAAATAATGTTGCCATACCAGCAGAAGATGAAGAAGAATTTAAAGCACCTTTCGAAGAATGGATTCACATCGACGAAAATTTACAAACATCTGAAGAAAACAATGATGATGACATAGTGCGGAAATTCAGAATGTTTGCAATGAAGAAGAAAATGAAGACGACGTTCCACAAGAAGAAAATTTTCCTACAGCCAAACAGTCGCGAGAAGCCCTAACTATAATTAGAAAAACTCTTGAACACAGAGGGGCATCAGAAAAAGTTTATGGACTGTCTTATGATTTAGAAATGGATGTACGTAAACTAATCACAGACTCGTTAGCACAAACAATACTGGATAAGTTTTTTGCTATTCTTCAGTAATAGATTATGGTATGTATGAAAATGTACTATGCTCTTATACATAAATGAACGACCTATGAGTTTTACTTTTTATTCTTATTTAACTGCATACTATATGCATATAGATAATAATTTAAGTTGTAAGGCTTAATTTGTAAAATGAGAAATATTTTTGAATGCAAAACTTAATTTACAAATGTATTATGTACGTACTAATATTTTACTTATATACATTTATCTTTTAAATTCTGTAAAACTGTGTTCAATAGTTAGTATTTACAATGGAAGAACGATATTTAAAAAATTTCCGGATTTAAGAAACAACTGCTTATAAGAAACAAAACGAGCGAAACGAACGTGTTTCTTATAAGCGGCGGTCACTGTATTTCCTTTTTATATGAGTATGTATCATTTCGTTGAATAATGCATGTACTTAATAATATTTCGCATGCTGTCATTATATTTCTGTCTATATCCACTATTATGAGATACATATTTTTAACAATTGTCATTAGGACAAATAAAACTGCAGAATCTTTCAAATCAAAATTAACAGGAATTAACTATCAAAATTAAAGGGTTGAAAAACTCTTTCAATTGATACCAAGTTTGATAATGTGACCCCAATGGGCTAACTTATTCCCCCCCCCCTCCCAAGGGGGCTAATAACGCCACGGACCAGAAATTGTATTGCGACTATTATATGCTATAATGATTGAAACTATTAAGTTTCGTGATCATTAAGCCACAGATAACCCTTTTTATGTATGTTTATGTCAAATATTGACCTAAACATGTTAAGAACATGTTAAGCTGCCATGTTAAGAAAATAGAAAATTTTGAATATTTTTTTTTAATTTCTAATTTTCGCTCGCATTTTATGTTTTTTATCTAGTTCTAGATTTTCCGTTATCAAAGTAGAATTTAAAATTTCGTGAAAATCAATTGATATATGTGGCAGCTATCGTGTACACAAAAAATCGACCACAGACAGACGGACGTCACTCCAAAAACAGTCAAATCCTGTTCAGGAGATCCTAAAACATATATTGGCATCAAAATATGAAATTCAAAAATTGAGTAAAAAATGCTTTCTCTATACTATATTACATAGTGTGAGAAAGTAAATGTTCACAATTTGATGGGTGCTGATAACAAAAGAGTAAAGACTTAACATTTCATTCCAAACAAATTATACTTTTAACATTTCTGTTTACTTACTCAACCCAAATTTGATACATGTTTGTAATGTTTTTGAAACTTTACTCATGTTGTATGCGTTAGCAAATTTTGTACTATATTGCAACTGACGTAATTTTCAAATATGAAATGTGCGACGTTGCAATGTAGTACAAAATTTGCTACAAAAGTATTCAATTAAGTTATTAATATAAAATTTTCAATAAACCTGTTACAGCACTTAATTTTCCTATAAAAACAAACAATATATAAGAATTTGGACTCACGGGACAGAATAATAGCGAAAACAAAATCTAGATAAAATTGTTTAATAAAATGAATTTTAAAAATAAATACTATTTATAGAATAGAAACTATTTAATTGCTATGCAGCGGGCAATAACTTTCTTCAAATTAAACAATCTGTTAAATGCTATTTTTATTGAAGGATAATTTTTGTGTATTTTTATTAATATCTCCATAGCAACTATGCTTAAAAATTTAAAACATGGATAGTTACCTGTAATAAAATAAAGAATAATCACAGTATTAAGAAAATATTGTTTCTCCTAAACATGTTTTCACTATTTTTAGAGTGATGTCCGGCTGACTGTTGTCGATTTCTTGTCTGCACGATAGCTGCCGCATATATTAATAGATTTTCACGAAATTTTAAATTCTGCTTTGATAACGGAAAATCTAGAATTAGATAAAAAAAAATTAAATATGAGCAAAAACTAGAAATTAAAAAAGAACATTTAAAATTTTCTATTTTCTTAACATGGCAGCACAGGTCAATATTTGACATAAACATTCATAAAAAGGGTTATCTGTGGTTTAATGATCACGAAACTTCAAGTTTCGTAATCAGTTTCAATCATTGTAGTATATAATAGTCACAATACAATTTCTGTGTTTGTGGCGTTATTAGCCCCCTCGGGGGGGGGGGGGGGGGGGGGGGGAGTTAGCCCATTGGGAGCACATTATCAAACTTGGTATCAATTGAAAGAGTTTTTCAACCCTTTAATTTTGATAGTTAATTCCTGTTAATTTTGATTTGAAAGATTCTGCAGTTTTATTTGTCCTAATGACAATTGTTAAAAATATGTATCTCATAATTGTGGATATAGACAGAAGTATAATGGCATCATGTGAAATATTATTAAGTACCTGCATCATTCAACGAAATGATACATACTCGTATAAAAAGGAAATATGAGAATTTAGCTCAAAATCATTTAAATTAAATTATAATAATTTAAACTAAAAAGAAACACATACAGGTACAGGAAGTGCTGACTAGTTTGTAGGGAATGCCAATCCAGAAAAATATCTCATGCAGATAATGCGTTTATAATTACAGCAATATCTGCATCAGAGTTCATCTAGCGCTAAAAGGTAACTTAATGTGCAGATTAACATTAATAATTACATTTCAAACAGGTTTCAATCATTTGAAATGTTTCTCTTATCTTAAAATTTGAATGTACCATCATATGCACGCACGACAATGTAAATAAATGCCATCTTAAAACAAACACACCAGGTTGCTGGAAAACTGTTTGGCGCTACAGTGCCAATCGAAGTAGGGACTATCAACTTTCTTGCCAATCTGTACTTTTGAGGGGTGTAATAGATTGGTACCCGACATACAGCCTGAACCTGTGAAATAAAATTTGCATAAGAATGGTCAGATTATCCGATACCAATTGAAACTGTTAAATTACAAAATATATAAATACATAACACCTATATAACTGCAATCCAGAAAGACTGAAGTTAACCATTTAAATGTGTTATTAAAAACAAAGAAAGGTGAATTAGACATCCAGAAATTCATATAAGGGTTTAACACACTGAGAGTCGAGAATGAAATGCCAGGAGATATTGAGGATTTGAATGGAATCGAAATTACAAATTAAGTTACAATACATATAAATGGAAAAGGATTCAAAAAGTAAAATATTACAGAGGTTATTGCAATTAATTATCAGAAAAGTTTTATCAAAAATAGGGGTAAATTTATCATTAATAACAAATTGGGAAAGAGCATAAGAAGTTGTTTATTATTTTTAATATTGCGAGCACACACATGTTCAGATAAACAAATGCCTTCAGTACATTCTGTACTACCAATATAAAACTTATAATTATGTTCAGGAGATAAAAGGGAGACAACATACACCCCAGCCTGACTCAGGAAGTTATTTTTATTTTTAAATTTATCAGTAGGAATGTGACTAAACAAAGATGTAACACTAGAATAGGCAGGTTTAAATTTAAATTCACAGCAAAAATGAATTAGGGGACAAAAAAACTGAAGGATAGAACGGAAGATTCGATTTATATGGCAAAATGTCAAAGAAAGGGGCAAGATTAGTTCTAAGATAAATAAAGTTAGAACGAATGGAGGAAACATTTTTAGAAATAAAATCAAACGAGTAAGTGGCTTCATAGCCAAGGTTAAAGCTAAAGCTAATTTCAGTTTGTAAAGCAGTAACCGATGAACAAATGTTAAAAGCACGATTAAAATAAGAAATGAAAGAGGCCTTTTTAAAATTAATGGAAATACAAGAATTAGAAAAGGTAGGTTTATGAAAGACGGAGGTATGACAGCCATTAGTGTCGCAAGAGAAGAGAACATTCAAAAAAGGCAAAGAACCATTAGATTCATGTTCAACAATAAAATTAATAGAAGGGTAAATATCATTCACATTGTCCAGAAGGCCAAGGAGGTTGTTTTACACTGTAGTTTCAAATAATAAAGACATCTACATAACGGCACTAAAGAATCATTTTAAGGGTAAAAAAAGGCAAAATCTCATTCTCATGCTCTTGCAATACAGCTTCAGCCAATATACCAGACAAAAGGCTACCCATAGAAGCACCCGTGGTTTGTAAAAAGATTTCCTCCTTCAAACCAAAATAATTGGTCTCCATAACAATGTTCAATGCAGAAGTGATTGAATCGATTGAGCAAATAGGATATTTATTATATTCTATTAATGTGCTCTTTCTCAACTTGTTATTAATGATAAATTTACCCCTATTTTGATAAAACTTTTCTGTTAATTAATTGCAATAACCCCCATAACATTTTACTTTGTGAATCTCTTTTCATTTATATTTATCGTGTTTCGATTTGTAACCTCAGTTTCACCTTGTGTCTCATTCTCAATTCTCTGCATGTATTAACCCTTGTATGAATTTCTGGGTTAGTAGTTCACTTTTCTTTGCTTTTAATAACACATTTAAATGGTTAGTTTAAGTATTTCTAGATTTCAGTTATATAGGTGTTATGTATTTATTTATTTTGAAATTTAACGATTTTAATTGGTATCGAGTAATTCAACCATTCTTATGCAAATTTTGTTTCGCCATCTCATGCTGTATATAAGAGCTCACGTCCTTCATATTTTATTTGCATTGCCCCTGATAAAAGACGTTATGACATCAGAAAGGGCTCTGGCCTTTTTGTACATCTTAAATGGTGGACTATTAAAGACTTTTTACTGAAGGTGTAGTCTTCACTGTAATTATATTATTTTTCATTATTAATAAATATTTTTAATGCGTAATTCACTAATATTGGATGTAAATATAATTTTTTTTTCTCTTTTGTTTCTTTGGCTTTCTGATTTTTCACTTTTCTTTATAACTAAATGCAGAACTTTGATGAGATTAGTCCTTTTGTGATTCCCACTCTTTAAAAATATTTTAGGCCACTTCCACTTCGATGGGAGGAGAATTTTTCTATTTAAAATAATCTTCCTCTTTTAATTATTCATGTACATTAAAAAAAATATATTTTCAGCATGCTTTTAACAGCTACTTACAACTTAGTTGTAGTTGTCAAGAGAAATTTTTAAAGAGTCACTTTCCCATAACATTCTTTCACATTTTAAAGCTTTAACATGTACTCGATATTTCAATGTAATTTAGATGTACTTACAAGACATGTGATTTCTGTGTACAAGCAAATAAAACTTAGATAGGTAAAAGACAGATGTGAGCCCTTTTTTTCTAAAGTTATTTCAGAATTTTTGGTAAGGGATAAATCTTTTTAAAACCAAATCTGTTAAATATAAATCAAAGTATTTTGTGACTAAAATAAACTTAAAACTATTTTATGCTCGTTCTGGTATTCATATTAAAGAATTTTTTCCCTTATTTTATGTTTTTAAGGAATTATTAAATCATGAAAATTGTGGGTCATTTATTTATTAATTTGAGAATTGATATTAAGCTTAAATATTAATAACAGAGATATTTCTTTTAACTAACAAAGAAAGAACTAAAAAAAAAAATGTTTTATCATCCTGCATACCCTAGAATAAAGATATACGTTTGGCTATCCAATTCTGTACTTCAATTTCAACAGAATGTTAGATATTATTAAATAAAAAATATAGGTGAAATAATTATTTATATTTTTTTTAAAACCATTTAAGTAATAGTAGTAACTCTATAAAAGATACAAAGGAAAATATGATTAAATTTTGTTGATAATTTTAAAATTCTCATACAAAGTCTGCATAAAACGATTAAGTTGTTATATTATATTTTATCTCTAGAATATTAATTTTGTTGGCAACTAAAGAAATAGCTAACTTTTTTGTGGGAAGAGTATATTTCTTTTACTACACTATAATTTTTGTTTAGTTTTTAGATTTTGTAATTTGCTATAAAATCTAAGAAGTAAACATTACTATTAAAAGTTTAGAAATTTTACAGATTAAAGAAATGCTTTTACTGTTAATGTAATTAATTGGAATGATAAGGAAGTGAAATAAGTACAAAAAATAAATAAAATAATAAATAAAATGAAACAAATTCACTAACAAAATGTTCCTTCAATTAGCATTGGTTCTACGCAAAATACACTATTGCATTAACAATAATTTTAATACATAAAAATATAATAATAACTTAAAGTAGATATACTTTGGTATTTAAAGCACATATAAATATTTCAAACAATGCTTTGAGGACATATCTGATAATATGATCATTCAAAAAATTCCACAAATAACAAGAGTAAAAGTAAATGATGTAAAACCAACTGTAAAATAAAATTTTCATAACTTAAAGCATATTTTATTTATACATGTACCTGCCATTATAAAGAGTAAAAATAAATAAACATTACATATAACTAATGAAAACAAGCTCATTTGTAATAGTTTTTAAAATTAATACTACATTTTGTGAAGACACTCCAATAATGCAATTTGCATGAAAATTGAATTATAATTTGTATTTACATTTTAAGACAAGAAGACAGTTTAAACTCCACACTTATAATACCGGAATCAGTAAACATATTTATACTAAACAAATTAAAATTAAACATGTACATTTATCGACTAGACAAGAAAGGGTATGACTAGCTAAACTAAACTTTATCACAAATAATCATACTGAGCAGTAAGCTTGTTTTTTCGCAGTAGATGAAAATCTGTTGTAGTAAGAAAATGCATTATTCTGTGGTCAGATCTTGAACATTTCATGCTACAGATTATTTCGAAAAGAGAGCTGTGGTTGTTCAGATGGTCTTGTACTCTAAAATAAAAATTGTCAATAAGCACCATGCATGTGAAAGATATGTTTGGGCATGTGATGTTAATATACATGGGCAGTCAGTCCGGTGCTTAGTTAAATAAGGTAAGCACCCAGGGGCATCCCCCCTACTTTTTTTCTGTATTATTTAGGGGTAGAGTTGAATATAGTAAAATATAAAGAGTACAAGGTTTAACACAACATAGAAAAATAAGGAATTTATGAAAGATTTTTCATATGATGGCAAGAGGTTTGTACAGTTCATTTTAGACAAAATATTCTTATACTCATGCACACGTATTTCGCATAGTCATTCGAATTTTGAGAAAAATCAGAAGTGACATCTCTAGAACCAAAAGTGTAAATCATTAGTGATCCCTACTTCTTTTAAAATTTGATGCTGAATTCATATCGGTCATTATCTAAGCCATTCCTATAGCCAATCCTGAGAAATAGGTATTGTAAAGCAAATGTAATTTTTTAAATCGGAAGTCACATCTGTAGAACCGAACCATAAATGAAAATCCTCTTAATGAATTTCCTTAACTCCTAAGAAATTCGATACTGAATCCATATCAGTCATTATCTAAGCGAGATCCATAGCTGATTCTGTGAAATAAATATTTGAATGAAAATGAAATTTTTTAATCCAGAATTGGGTAAAGAACTGGAAGTGGAAACTCTTAGTGAATCTCATCTCTCACCCTCCTTGAAATTCGATGCTAAATTCATATTAGTCATCACTTAAGCTCTATGGTCAATAGAAATATAAGTTTCTAGGAAATGTTTTAAACCATAAGATGAAAAACTGCAAGTGGAAATCCTTAGAAAACCAAATTCCAAAGGGATAGGGAGTTTTCCTATTTCCACTGGAATTTGATGCTAAATCTATATTAGTCATCCTCTAAGCTCATATGGTAAAAAAAAAAAAAATATATATATATTTACTTGGAAAATGTAAATTTTTTAAATGAAAGTAACATCTCCACAATCGCAAGTTGAAAATCTTGAGATTTTCTCTATTTCTTTTGAAATTTGATACTGCATCAATCATCATCTAAGCTCCAAGAAATAGATTTTGCAAGAGAAATTTTTTGAACCGGAAGTGGGGAAAAAAAATTCAGAAATAAAATTCTTCCTTCTACTTTCCCTAAAATTTGATGCTGAATCCATATGTTATTATCAAAGCTCTATTTATAGCCAATCTTAAACAAGAAAGATCAATTATGCATAAAACATTGTTATGAAAAACTTTCCAACTGAAATACAATTTTATTTAAACATCTCTTCTCTAAAATGTGATACATTCAGCACTGATATGTTTAAATTATCACAGTACTATAAGAATTTATTATACTTGAAAACTTAAAACTGCATCAAAAAAGACAATTCTAGTTACAAAAGGAATTTTATTCATATGACATCACCGAAATATAAATCGTCTGCATCTCGATGTAAAATCAATAAATGTTTCATATCACTTACATTCCAGATTCCAGAGCTTTTATGTGAAAAAAATTTAGCAATTCTTATACAACTTAGCTTACAATCACCTGATTTGTTTACATTCTGCATACATTAAAATTAGGCTTCGTTGGAGAAATAATCAAAGTTTAATAATCATTTAAAATAAAAAATATTGTAATTGCGTTGGCACAAATATTAGATACACAGATAATACACAAAAAAGCGGTTTTATGATTGCAACACTAAATAAAATTAAATGATCTTTACACAGCGGAAAAAAATGAATGTCATATTTTATTTTGCAAAGAGTTCCGTGATCTTTTCATATATCATGAGTGTAATTATTATTTCAATTTTTATTTAAGAAACTATCCAACATATTTTGCTGAAATTTTTTTACACATTTCATGTGATAATTTGAATATTTCCTAAAATTTTCAAAGCAATTGTGAATTTTTAACTTTGCTTAAAAAATGTTTAAGACATTAGGTCCCATACGGTATTTTATTTTTTCAATCCAGGTTTTAAAGAACAAATTCAAATTTCATCTTTTAAACAGATCATGTGATTTGGCATTAATGAGAAAAATGAGCCTTAACATTTAAACTTCAAATAAATACAACAAAAATCTTTTTCTGTATTTGTTTTTTTATTTTCTATTTTACATATGTAAGTTCTGCAGTAATCTTACGAAATTTTATCAATAAATTCTACATAACAGGAAAATATTTTATTTTTCTCTCCTTCCAAAAAATTTTTTTGTTTTGGATCTGAGTTAGAAGTATACATGGGCCCAAATTTCAGACTTTTACCCAGCCTAGCTTGAATAAATTTTTGCATGCAGAATGCTCTGGCCAAGGACACTTGTGTATTAGTTGATATTTATCCATATGTGTCAAAAACATAAATGTCTGCAATTTTTAGGCTCAAAATTATGGTAAAAGATGATCTTTTAAACATTTATTGATGCATAGTTGAAATCAACAAAATCATTTCAAGTACTCAACTAAATTTCACTTATAAAATTTTCAAACATTGAATGCCTCTGTATGCCTCCAATATTTAAAAACTAAGTCCAATCAAGGATTAAAATATTCTTAGAGAAATCAGGCCTGATCCAGCCAGGATGAGCATAAGCCTATGGGCCAGGATCAGGGGCGGCAAATAGGGGGCGCGGTCGCGCCCCCAAATTTTTCTTATTCTGGACCAAAATATTCTTATTCTGGACCAAAACTGAAAAAGCGTAAAAAAATCCCAAGCGAATTCGGTGAAAAAAATCCCCAAGGTGATAAAAATAACCATGATGATGTTACATCATATCACAGAATCAATATTCAATATGAAATTATAGATTCAGTATCTAATGAAATTGAGACAAAATTTAATGAGAACAATATATCCGTTTTGTTTTCCCTTAGTTCAGTATTATCCGGATCATATATCGGAAAAGAAAAAGTTTCAACCATATGCAAAGTATATAACTTCCAGAAAGAGGAATTTCTATGTGAATTGCGACTGTTTTATTCAATGGTGAAAAATGCAAACATAGACCATCTCAATTTTAAAAGTCGCATGGATTATTTTAAAGAGCGGAATTTAAAAAATGTATTTCCTGTCATAACATTATTATTTAAATTGTTTTTGATTGTGCCAATCAGCTCAGCCAGTTCTGAAAGGTCTTTTCCGTGTCTCAGGAGGCTGAAAAATTATTTTCGCAGTAGAATGGTACAAGAAAGACTTTCATCTTTAGCTATTTTAGCTATAGAACAAGATATACCACTGGATTATGATGATATTGTAACAAAATTTTCTCTTCATCCAGACTTTAAGAACCGGCGTTTAAACCTTCAATAACAAGTAAATAAATATAGATATTTGTAATTAGAAAAAATATGTTAACAACAATTATGTTAACACAATTATGTACAAAAATTATCTTAACAACATTTATTTTTCTCAACATCAATTCAATTTTGTGATCCCTTTCCCCTTTCCCCCCTGCTAACAAACATTTTATTTATTTCATATTGTGGATTTTCATACAAATCTCGCACCCCCAAATGGAATGCTGAAATGCCGCCCCTGGCCAGGACCCATGCAGACTTCTAGCTTGAGGACATTTGCACCCTATCCTAGTGCAGGTACTGAATGGCTCAATAGACAAATTTGGTTTATATACAACTTTATAAAAACGCTGATGTGGTTGTCGAGTGGTCAAGGCAAGCGTTTCCATAGCAATCGCTTGACCGCCACGTTGTGGGTTCGAGCCCCACGTAAGGCATGGATGTTTGTGTTGTGGGCGCAATGTGATCAGCCCCCTCTGGTGCGCCTGGGGCAACGTCAATGGACGGCTAAGTGGTTCACACTCTGGCCACTGTAATAAAGGCGAATGACAAAGATCAAAAGTGCCTGGCCATTTGATTTAAAAAAAAAAAAATTATAAAAAGGTAAAACTTCACAAATCAGGTACACGATTTTACTCGATGTGTGGGTTAAATAATTTTGGAAAATTTTATAGGAAACTTGTACTTAAGATTGTCAAGTCAAGATAGGAAAAATAACACTCTTAAGAAATTAAAGTTTTATTTTGTTTAATAATGCATGGTGCTTAGCATTAAAAATAGTCATCTTATTTAAAAATTAGCTTAGGTTCTCTCCCATATTTAATACTATAAGTGTGCAAAGTTTTAGTCTTCTAGTTCACCGGGAAACAGAAGCTTTTAAAGGATCTGGATAGACAAACACACATAATTATTATACAGATGGTTGGTTCTTAACCTTTCCCCTTGGCTGATGATCAGTGCCTTCTTCTAACAGCTCTGCTTCCCAATCTTCACCCTCTTCAGCAGGATCAAAGCTATATAGAGGCATTAAATGGTGACGTAGTTTGTCTAATCTGGAAAAAATAATAATTTTGTAAATACTGCATTTTTACAAGTACTTTATAATTGTAGTGATTCATAGAATAACCTTTAAAATAACTGCATTATAGTATTTGCACTGAAAATTCTATAATAATGGCCATGGTGACTGTTCAATATTTTCGCAAATAACTTAAATAAGATAATAATTTCTTTACAAATGTTGATCAATAGTCAAGATAGCATTGGATTAAGACTCTTTAGGGCTCTAAGCATAGGAAATTTTAGTGCCCCCAGTTAGAGGGGTCATAATACCCCTATTGGCTGAAAAAAATTACATTAATTCACTATGGGGGGGGGGGAATCCACACAATATATAACCCCCATTTGATCATCAAAGGCTCTCTTTTTAAAGATCTTGGCAATGTCTATGCCATATATGGGCAACGCACGGCCCGCCCCGGCTTTTGATCCGGCCCGCAGAACATTTTAAAATCGCGCTCGAAAAAAAAGTAAATATTCTCGGTTCTTGCCAACAAGAGAGTGAGAGGGGGGGGGGGGGAAGCCTGAACTACGTGGGTGTTTCTATTGTTCGTCCGATTTCACCATCTTTCAAATTGTTTTGAAAATCATCGAAAATTGGATAGCAAACTTTTAGTTTTGATTTGTAGTTACGAGCCACCAGAACCACCACTAGATAGCTCGACGGTAGCACCTCTGCATCTCCCCTCCTATATTTGTGGAATGTCCAATCGCGAGCCCAGTCACATGTCCTACTCCTCTTAGGTTGGTGGTACACTCATCTCTTTACGTTGCGTGGAGATAGTTTTTGCTTTGTTTTTAAGTTTTCTTAGTTCGGAAAGTGTATGAAAATGTCTGTTGTAAAAAAGCGAAAAGTAGACACAGAATGTCGCCAATTTCAAGAAAGATGGACTTATGAATACTTTTTTATCATGCACAATGGTTAGCCTATCTGCCTGTTGTGTAATGAATCCATATCTGTTTTAAAAGAATACAATATGAAGCGGCATTATTCCAGTAAGCATATTACTCAGCATGCACTCACGGGTCAGTTGCGAAAAGCTAAAATTCAAAGGCTAATCAACAATTTGGACAAACAGCAACAATTGTTTAATAAACAAAGGACACAACTGCACAATGTTGTGAAAGCTAGCTTCATAGTCTGTTCAAAAATAGCGAAGTCATCGAAACCATTCGCTGAAGGAGAATTTGTCAAAGAGTGCCTGTTAGAAATTTCAGATGTTTTATGTCCCGAAAAGAAATAAGAATTTGAGAAAATAAGCTTATCAAGACGTACTCTTGTTCGACGTATAGATATGATGGCTGGTGATATCAAGAAAAAATTGGCTGATTGTGTGACTGATTTTAAAGCATTTTCGATTGCTTTGGACGATAGCACCGACTTGTCTGATACAGCGCAACTAGCTATTTTTATACGAGGCGTTGACAAAGAATTTACTGTAACTGAGGAATTGCTGGCTTTACAGCCTCTAAAAGGGACCACTACTTGAGAAGATATTTTTCGTGACTTTAAAAGTGCTATCAAACAGTATGGTTTGCAGTGGTGCAAATTAATTGGGGTTTGCACAGATGGTGCACCTTCTATGGTCGGTTCACGAAAGGGTTTCATCGGAATTTTGAAAGAAAAAGCAATTGACTTAAATGTGCAAAAAGACAATTTAATAATCCTACATTGCATTATTCACCAACAAAACTTGTTTACTAAGTCCATCCGATTGCAGAATGTTATGGATGTGGTAGTAAAGACCATAAATGTTATTCGACCCCGCGTGCTTAACCAGCGCCAGTTCAAAGCATTTTTGGATGACCTCTCTTCAGAACATGGTGATGTGCCATATTATTGCAAAGCAAGGTGGTTAAGCAAAGGCAAAATGCTAAAAAGATTTTACGATTTTACACAGGAAATAGCCGCACGGCCTTCCAAATAGTTGCTCTTAGTCCTCTGGACGAGTCGGACGGTCTGGATCTTCTACAGGAAATAGCCGATTTTATGGAAATCAAAGAAACACCATTGCCTGAAATCAGTGATCAGAAATGGTTATGTGATTTAGCATTTCTAGTTGACATCACGGGTCACTTAAACGAGTTGAATTTGAAGATTCAAAAACAAGGTCAGTTGGTAAACGAATTATAAAACCATCTGAAATCGTTCCAGAACAAAATTCGATTGTGGGAAACACAAATGCGATCTGGAAGCTGTTATCATTTTTCAACACTATCCAATCATGAAAATATTGATTACACTCAATATGCAGAAGAAGTAAAATCACTGTCGGAGCAATTTTTTAATAGATTTTCCGACTTCGAAAACATGGATAGCTGCTTTAACCTTTTTGCTACTATGATGAAAAGTGACATAGAGAAGGCTTCGACACACCTGCAAATGGAGTTGATCGAACTTCAGGAAGACATGCATTTGAAGTCAAAAGTTGAAGACGTGGAGCTAAGTGATTTCTACAGAACATACCTTGCCGAAGAAAAGTACCTACAGCTGAGAGCATTTGCAAGAAAAATGATTTGCGCATTTGGAAGCACTTATAAATGTGAACAGTTCTTTTCCCATGATGAAAACTAATAAATCGAAGTATCAAACCAGGCTTGCAGATGAAAATTTGGAAAACACTCTGCGCCTGTGTATTAGTGGGATTGATGCCAACATTGATTATCTTGTTTCTCAAGTTCAAGCTTCTCATTAATTTCTGCTGATTGTAAGTAAATACTTAATCAATTCGATATTATTCTGATTCATTTAACTTTTGCATTATATTTTATCAATATAAAATAAAATAAACCGTATCATTATTATTTTTTCACAACTACCTATTATCTATGGCCTGCGACTTCATAAATATATCCTAAACTTCAGCCCCCAACTTTCCAAAGGTTGCCCATACCTGGTCTATGCCCATAGGTATAAGTTTATCAAAATGCTTCTATGCCAAGAGTCCAAAAATTGTCCCTGAAAAGAAATTACTTGTTATCACACAAACCTAAATTTTAAATACTTTTGCATTACTGGATTTTCTTTATAACCTATCTTGGGTAGCATAGCTTTCGACAAGCTTTCAAATCTTTTGAAACCATTTCTTAAAATGTTCATATGATACACTAGGAACTCCGAGATTGGTCCAGGAAAAATGGAGCATGTTCGCCCTTTTCAACTTCGGCTCATAATACACAGCATTAATAAGGGAAAAATTAAATGCAGTGGGCCCGGCTTATTGGGAAATCTTCAGAGATCCCACTGGCCATATCCGGCTCTAATGTGGGTAATTAACAATATACTGGAGAGAATAACATGACAGACTCTTGTAGTGCATTGTATCCCCCTCTTCACTTTCAACCCCCAATTGCTTCTCAAAGGGAGACAATACAATGCATAGTCGATGGTATCTGGTACATCAACAAGGGAGTGAGTTCAGGAGTCAAAGAGCTGAAGTTGTATAACTGGTAAATTAGAGTTGCACAGGATATTTTGCATAACTTTTATCGTACAATAAATAAAACTTCTGATTTCTATCTTTCGATCCAGTTTGGATGGCTGGGACAATGCCATCCAATTATGACTGGAACCCAGTGTGGGCGACATCCACAAGGACTGAACCCTCCTTCCCCTGCCACCAACCTCTCGGAAAGACTTTCAAACCGACAGTGCTTGCACTTTGCGTGAACATGAGGACAGTTTAGGCAGAGCCGCAAATTGAACTTGAGTTCAATTCCCGTGCCTTAACAACTGGGCTATCCCACTCGAAAGCTGCTGCTTCTTCATCTTCCTTGACTCAGACTGTCCAACCAACCCAAAGGTGTAAGGTATCTGTTTGGACGACTGGGAAGTGCCACCCAATTTAAACCAGAATTCCGTGGGGGGAGGCATCTACAGAGACAGTACCTTCCTTCCCCTACCATCAACCTCTCAGTAGGATTTACGGACTCACATGTTTAACATGATTGTACTCTACATGAACATGGCAACAGTTTGGACGGAGGAGGGAATCAAATTCGGTCCGTCTAAGTGCAAATCCCCACACACTAATCACTGGGCTGTTTAAAACTGCTGCTTGTAAGACAATAACTTTTGGGTGACTACAGTTGCTTCGGTGTCATTATAAGCCCCTTTCTTCATACCAAAATAACAGTATGCGTCCTTAACAACCACTAAAAATGAAATGCCATTTGTTGCACAGTTCATTCATAGTGGTTGTTAAGGGTGCATATTGTTCTTTTGACCTAAAGTAGGGGGCTTATAACGCCTTCAAAGCAATTGTAGTCACCTAACTGACATATGCTTGTTTTCTTCAAGGAAGTATTGTAAGTTATTATATCTTTATATCGATTCAACTTTATGAATCTTTTGTATAACTTGATCGGATTGTGTCCCATCTGAGATTTTGAAAACTCAGAGCCTATGATACAAAGAGAGACATAATGAGAGACAGTTGATACCTGTCTTATTTCTATGGTATTAAAAACGTGTAGATCCATGGAGAACTATGATTCAAATTTAGACCTCATTAAAATACTTATGTATATGAACCATATAGACGTGAACTTCGATATGTCGAACCTCGTTATCTCGAAATTTTTGATATCTTGAAATATTTTCATCTTCCTTCACGCACGGTATAAAACTAATGTAAAACAAACTCTTTAACTCGAAATTTTTCTAATCAAACTCTCGATATTTCGAAAATTTTCATCTTACCATTTTCATCTTTTCATTTGGAAAAATACGATCCAAAAAAATGTGTTTAATGCAGATGAAACAGGACTAATTTCTAAGTGTATGCCTGATAAAACTATGGCCATTAAAGGTGGAGCATGTCATGGCAAGAAAAGGAGCAAAGAAAGATTAACTGTGCTATTTTGCACTAATATGGATGGTTCAGAAAGGCTCAAACCTCTTATGATAGGTAAATCTGCTAAACCCCGATGTTTTTCAGGTATGAAATCTTTTCCAATGACTTATTTTGAGAACAATAAGGCTTGGATGAGAGCCGAAATTTTCACTAATTGGTCGAAGGAACTAGACAGAAAAATGTCCCGTGAAAATTGCGATATTGTTCTCTTCTTCGACAACTGTACAGCGCATAATAGCGTGCGTATCAAAATTAAAATCCGTAAAAGTTCATTTCATGCCACCAAATACAACTTTTAAGTTACAGACTTTGGATCAAGGTATTATTCAGAGTTTTAAAGTAAACTATCGCCACAAAATTAAGCTCATTTGGATCCGCCTAGCTCATTTGGAAAATATGATAGATATTGAAGGATTCAGTACCTGTAAACAACCTGTTATAGATGACTATTTTGCAAAGTAAAGAAATGCAAGATTAAATTTTAATAATGTATGTACGTACATAGTATTACATTAAATGTGTATCCAATCATTTCAAACTTCGCTTTATTTGTTGTCAGCATTTTCTTGGGTTATACCCAATTCTCTGTCTGCAAGATAAAGAGATTTTTTTTAAAAATGTGTAAAGTATATATATAGGACTAGTATGTATATATTCTTTTATGAATTCCTTAAAATTTTTCAAATTTTCGATATCTCGAATTTTTTTTCTACTCCCTTCAAATTCGACATATCGAGGTTCAACTGTATCAGAAAGGAAGTAAAAATGTGATGAAAATATATCATAGTTCCACTTCTTTCGATGGGTTGGGTGCTCCAATCTCGTCACTTTTACTTTCTCATATTATGTAACATAGTATAGAAAAGTATTGTTTTCACGAAAATATTTGAATTCAAGATTTTAATACCAATATATGTTTTAGGACCTCCGGAACACATTTTTATGATTGAAGTGATGTCCGTCTGTGGTCAATTTCTTGTGTATATGGCAGGGTTGCAAAAAAGCCTGCTAAAATTAATAAAAGTCATGCCGGTGGCTTTTTTTGGCCAAAATTTGCTTTTTTTTTTTTTTTTTTTTTTAAAAGCGCAAAGGATTTTAATTTTAAATTACACATTTTTAAGTGTTCTTTAACTAATTTTAAAGGCATTTTATTGGGTTAGAATTTAATAAATAACTTTATTTCTCAATAATGAAAACATTAATATTGGAATACCTGCTAGTGATTTGTTGGTTGAAAAAAGTCAGCTAAATTTTAAAAAGGTATACCAACTGCTTTACTTGGTTTACACTGACCGTTAACACATTTTTTTAAAAATGTTATTGCTTTAAATAATGAAATATTTTATTTTAGGACAATAGTTGCTTAGTGATATATTTTACTAGTTAACTAATTTTACGGACTTTATTGATATGTAAGAGTCTTATTTTTACTCATAAATATTTAAAATCATGCATAAAGTCATTTAATAAAAAACACTATTTATCACTATTGAAAACAGTAGTGGGAATAACATATGCATGAATAACTCTTTTGAATAGCATCAAGCTTTTCAAAAATTTATTTTTAAAAGTTTTAACTTGAGAACCTTTTTTGATTGCTCACTTTTTTGTTCTGAACTTAGATGCAACAAAATTTCTTCAAATATTATCTCCTTCTAAATTCCTTTTTCAACATTGAACATTCTATGATTTAATCCCAACCCCAAATCTTTACAGTCAATTAAAACTAAAACAAAACATCACACTGAAATGAAATGAAAAAAGAAGCACGCTTACTTATAAACTGAAGTGAAATAAAGTTAAGAACATATGTTTAGTTTTGGTTTAGATCAAAGTGATGTAGTGCTTGAGCTAGCTAGCTAGATAGTTAATTATAAGGAAGTTTAAAAGTGTTGAAAAAATGGCCCCAGGATCAGGGAGAAAGCTTTGTCCTGAGTGGAATGAAATAATTGATTGTGGTGATAAATAAGGTGACCAATCGTCCTCCTTTAGGGAGGACAGTCCTTCTTTTGCAGGTTCTGTCCTTCCTCGAAAAGTGTCCTTCTATCTGTCCTCCTTTTTGATATTTTAAAACTTTTGCCGCGCCGAACTGTTACGTGTCATATGACGGTACAGTTCGGAAAGACGCGATTATGAAACGCATGCGCAGTGCATAGGAGAACTTCACGTGTCTCGCATTTGTCTCGCACCATTGCGCACTTCACTTTGTTTACTTTATATTATACTTCGTGTTTATTTCTAACGGAAATACGAAATTATTTCAATTCTTTTTCAATTGGTAACGATTTTTGGACAAGTGAGAAATCAAGATTGAATGTTGATACTCTAGCTGCAGCACTTACGGTAAAATTCAATATGAAGGATATTTCTTGCTCCGAAATTTCCAATATATTGTTACTGTTAGAAAATGATATATTGACAAAAATATTCATTCAATGGAAAAATACTCGTTTAAGTAAATAATTAAAAGGGATGTAAGCATAATTAGTGTATTTTTGTTTGAATTAATAAAATGTTTCATTTATTTACGTTGTACTTTTTTCTTAAATTTTTTCGTCCTCCTTTTCATTGTAAAAAAATTGGTCACCTTATTATAAAGTAAAATGCAAACATTGCAATCAAATTATCAGTAAAACAGTGTAGAGGATCAGGCAACATTTACAAAAATGTAATAAAAATGTTGCATGTATGAAATCTAGCATAAGTGTTGTCAGTGATTTGGAAGAACAATTTGAATCTTCTTCAAAGATAGTTAAATTAGATTCGAATTTAACCTTTTGACTCCCGAAACGGCCCTACAAGCAAAGTACCGCAGATGGCCGAACGGCCCAGAGATATGCCAACCCCCATTTTCAAGGTGGGAGGTTGGACTTCAAAACGCCGACAAAGGGGAAGAGGCTATCTGTCATTCATTCTACTCCTAAGTACTTTGGCGACAGGTCTTACTTTTGGCTGATTACCTGGCGAAAACACGGGGACCGGAGTCAAGTGTCGTAATATTTATGACTTCAATAGATTTTCTTAAGAACTATGCTTCTACTTCTGCTCCTTTACTTTTAGTCGTTTGTTTTTCGAATTCGATTTGAAATGAGCGGTTTTGTAAAACTTTTAACTCAGGATGAGATATATGCAATCTTATTTAATGATACTGATGAATCGGATTGCACTGAATCGGAAGATGATGACTGGGATGAGAGTAAGGCAGATAAAAACAATTTTGAATTTTTAACACTTTACAATACAGTTGAATACTGTTTATGACTTTGTTCATTTTGTCTGTCTGTCAGTCTGTCAGTTAGCAAGATAACTGCCGTAAAAATGACTTTATCAAAATGAAATTTTAGTATGCCGTTCAGACGGTCTGTGGGACCAATGGGAATATAAATTAATAATATCATCCAATTAGTTTTGGATTGAACCCGGGTTGTAAAAATGAAATACATTGAACCCTATGGGATCTAATTTTCAAACACTTTTTAAGCGAATTTAAAATTCCCAAATTGCTTTGAAAGTTTTAGAAAATATTCAAATTATCACATAAATTATATAAAAACAATTTCAGAAAAATATATTCAGTAGTTTTTAAAATAAAAATTAAAATAATAATTACACCCATTATATGAAGAGATCACGTGGCAATTATATGAAAACATCATGTGACTCACTTCAAAATAAAATAAGGTATCCATCTTGTAGAAAGCCCAGACCACACGACCAACCCATAGGCTAATGAGGTATCCATCTTGTGTCAAAATTGTGATTTTTAAAGTTCTTTATTTATATTTGGTGTTGTATCCGTCCTAAAACCACTTTATTTTTGCTTAATTTCTGTGCATCAGCAGCCTCCGAGTCCACCTCGAAGATCCATCTTACAGAGAGGGGTTCCACAAAGTTTTGCAGAACAAGCCACTCCTCAGACTTCAACTCCGGGTCGAAACGGTTCAGCCGTTTTAGCAAAACTCTTTAGTGTAAATATCTCTGGTCTTGAAGGCCACCTTGACAGGTTTGGGTAGATCATTGGCACTTAAGACTTTGAGTACCTCACCTAAAACCTGTCTGTTATTGTGGAAGGTTTTCTTAATCCATTTCACAGTAGTTGCATCATTGCACTGAAGAACCAACCAAGGCTCCAGCATATAAGCCAGAACCATGGATTTTCGGAAGTTGCTCACCAGTAGGGATCTCATCTATTTTACAGAGAATCTCCATCTGGATGATGTAAACCTCTTCCTTGCTCAACTTACTTGAAGGGAAGAAATCCTTGACGACTGCCATCTTTATAACCTGGACTGCCTGAGAATATGTCAGGTTGGATGTCAGTCCTTGATCTCTTTTTATTGACCAGATCTCTTGGAGAGGGTGTGGCTCCATCTGACCTAAGTCGTTTGGTGCCTCTGACCTTCTCTTTGACAGCACCAGCTTTTACAAACTTCTGGTCTAGCTGCCTAGGAATGCGCCTCCTCCTGCACCTCTGTGAGTACTTCCTGCATCTCAGCTATGGTTTCAGTGTGTCGGTCACCAAGGCTCGCGACTCCACTTCCTTCCACAGCCAGACTGCAGTTTTCCTCCTTTTTCCCCCTTTTACTTCCTTTTTCAAGATTCAACCCCAGAGGGGCTGTCTCAATGGCTGATTGGGAATCACCCGAAGGTGTAACCAATCCTTCAACACTTTTCTCTATGGCGGCATGAAGAGCTAGGAAATGGAACATCTCGAATCTACATGCTGTATCCACTAATGAAAAAAACCACGGATTACTTCCAGTTTGATCGGAGCCCCCGGTAGGCCCTGTCTCCCCACACTTTTCTAACATGAAAAGTGTAACTGCCGGAGTCATTCGCAAAGCTGGATGATGAGGAGCAGGCCATAACGTACACCAGGTGCACAGGGCCCAGAGATCAACAAGGATCCAAGGGGGATTTCTCAATATGAAACACTCCCCACCATCCAACCAATGCAACCAAGGGACTCAGCCTCTGGAACCGTTTACTTCAAACATTTCTTAAAAGCAATACTACAGATGCATGCCGCTTTGCCCTTTTCACAACACAACCACATGGTCTCGTTCCCCAGCCCAAAACGGTATACCTTACGACAAAGGCCGAAGGGTGGTACTAAGGCCCATAAAGCAGAAGTGATGTTTACTAGGGGATCGGCATTGATGCAATCTGCAGCTAGGAGGAAAAGATCGTTTGGGTACCTCGGGATTGCAACACCCGTATCCACAAAAGAAGTGGACCCCTGAGGATTTTACAGGGCGAGGCAGTATGCCTTACTCCCAACCCCCAATCTGGAGGGCCAGGATACCTCGTTTTGTCATGAACCTCACCTTAGACCTGTCAGGCATGGGAGACCCTACCAGTAGCAAAAGATACTGCCGGCATAGCTCTTAGGATCATCGGAACATTTAAGCTCCACTACCACGTCAAGGCGCAGGTATTAGTTGGTGGAGTAATTTTATTTATTAAATACATATAAATTAATTTGCTGTAATATATATTAAAAGTAAATAGCAGTGTAAAAAAAATGTTTTTCCTTTTTGAAGTAAAATTGATTTTTTTCCTTTTTGATGTGTGGTGATTTGTCTGTTTAATTAATTATAGTCTTTAAAATGTGTAGTATATGTAATGTAGAGCTATGCATTATGTAACAGAGCTTTCAAAACACAATCTTGGTGTCTAATTTAATGCATTTTCCTCACTGTATATATATTTTTTCTTTTAGACATCTTACCTTCATAGTATTTTTCTAGTGGTCATAAATTCTTGTATACTTGGTAATATTTAATAGAAGTTTATAAACATTTTAGTAAAAAACATTTAGGAGTGCATCAAAGATAAAAGTAATGCAAATTTAATGTGAATTGGCTGTAAACCACCTTTTTAATAAAAACCAGCTTTTTTTAATAAAAGCCGGCCGGCTTTTTTTGGACTGGCTAAAATCCGGCAACTCTGGTACACGGTAGCTGCTGCAACTATTAATGGATTTTCACGACATTTTATATCCAGTTTTGTTATCGAAAAACCTTTAACTAGATAAGAGTTTTTTTAAATTCGAGTGAAAACTTTTTGAATGAAGGCTATTCAAAATTTTATATTTTTTTAACATGGCAGCATAGGACAAAATTGAACATAATCGTGCATAAAAGGGGTTATTTATGGCTCAATGATTGCAAGACTTAATGGCTTCCATCATTTTTATGAAAGAAAGCTGCGATACAATTTTTGTGTTCGTGATGTCATCAGCCCTCCTCGAGAGGAAGGGGGGAAGATACCTCCAGGATTGTCAAATATGGTATTAATTGAAAGATTTTTCAAGCCTTTTAAAGTGAAAGGTAACATATTACAATTATGATCATAAAAAAAAAAAAAGATCACAAGTCACTTAATAACTCACTTTTCCATATGTCTGTCTATATAACGTTTGGTGGGATATCGCCAACTTGGCGACTATTTTCAAATGTTGCCAAATTGATAAAAATGTCTCTAAATAATTTAAATTAAAATGTATTTTGTTAGGAGATAATACTATAATGATGTTCCAGTAGCATTTGTCTATCAATCCATCCATTCCACTTGGCGACATTTTAAATGTCGCCAAATAAACTAAAATGTCTCCAAATTAATAAAATGACAGTAAATTGATAAAAGTGATGCTTAATTGATGAAAATTCAATATTTTGCAAAATTAAGTTCAATTTCCTTTATAATCTCTGCTGCTTTGTGGAAATTATTAAAATTTATATATCTTAACCTATATTGTACCAAGTAATGAAAAAATTAATATTTTTTTATAAAATTTTAAATGTGTGTTTCGCTAAGCCTATGTATACACATAAAATCAAAAAACTTACCAAACTTTTATTTGTTTGATTGGTACAGGCTGTCCTAAAAATAGGATAATGGTCTATCCTCTAGATATATATCCCATAGGACAATCCTCTAGATAATTTTTTTTGACAATCCTTTTTTACTGGTATAAAAATATGGAATATTACCTTAATAAATTTATATGTATGTTTTTCCTTGGAGCTCAAACTTTAAAAAATGTGAGTGTTGAAAATGTAAAAAAAAAAAAATCTGCAAGAATCGCCATTTTAAAAATTAATAAAAATATCCAACATTAATTTAAACTTGCGACAAAGCCAAATATACAGTTAATGATTCTTAAACAATATATTGTCTTTAAATTGAATTAAAATATGCAAAAGAATTTATATAAAGACTACTTATGTGTGCTGTCTTACTTTTAGGACGATGAGGAAATATGGGTTAATAACCCATTTCTCCATCCATCTGTCCATAAGATTTGGCAAAAAAATTTGGCAGATATCGTCAACATGGCGAAATGAATTTTTTAAAATGTGTGTGTTGCCAGATTGACAAAAATATCACCAAATTGATAAAAATATCACCAAATTTATAAACATGACACTAAATCAATGAAATTAATTGAGCTTTGTTAAGATATAACATTGTAATGATGTATCGGTAGTATTTGTCTGTCAGTCTAACCATATCAGAAAAAATCGTTTTTCCAAATGACCATAACAGGAAAAATAGTTGTTCCAAACAATTATAGCATGTTGCTTGGTATGGTTGTAAAATTTGAAAAAAAAACAAAAATCACAAATTGTTTAAAAATGGATTCTAATATGAGAAAGTCGAATTGAGAACTACAGTTAATTTACAATAGAAAACTGAACTAACAGGATAACCCAGTTCCGGATAAGAATTTACTTTGGTGCCTTTGGGTCATCATATTTTTAGATTATTTTTTTTAATACTTTTTTTGGGGAGGGGGAGAGGTGGGGTCCTTGAAAATAGTAAAATTATAAAAAAAAAGTAACAATTGAAATTTAAAGAGTCAATTATTTAAAAAAATATTTCCTCTCTTCTGTAATAAATCACTCTATTATCTAATCAAAATAAACTTATTTCCATTAGTTCAATTAGATAATAAATTATATAATTACAGTAATAATTAACTACAGTAATAGTAACTATATAGCAATATGTCCTTAGCTCTTTTTTTTTTATTAATTTGAGTTTTGATAATATTATTTCATGGCTTGCAACTGACACCTCTTACTTAAATTTCTGGAAGCCCCAGTCATTTTGGAATCTCTTAGTCAAGGACCACCATGGCCTAAAGGGTAATGCAGCCCTAAAGGTGTTGTCAAAGGCCTCCATGGGCCCAGGCCCCCCGATACTGCTTTATTAACCACATTTAATTTTTTTAAAAAACTATAATAAAAACTGTGATTAAAAAAGGACGCTAGAATGTTAGGGGGAGTGGGGACATACCATTTATTTGGCATTTACCAGGTCCCCAAAATTTGGTGCAGACCTCCCTCTTCCCCTCCTATTAACTAGTATGTTACTGATCTACTATGTTAATATTGAAGGGACTGAAACCCAATGTAGAGCTCCAGACACCAGAAAAACTTGAAAGACTATCTGGGGCGGCCCCAAAAATTCAATGGAGCCAATGCTGGAAACTTCATTGCTCTCAGTGCTAGAATAAACATCTCATTTCATCCCTTGTAACATTCAAGGTTTCTAATTTACTAGATCATGCCACTTTTATCAGTGCAGAAGATGAGACCTCTCTACAATTCACACAAAATTTCTCTATTCGCCATTTATTGCTTTACTAGCTGCTTTCGGCGACCAGCCTGTTCGCTACCCATGAAAATTCTGACCGTGGTAAACTCGCTGGCACCATAACCCCATGGAGTTAACAAAGTTTGTTTTAGTTTAATGACGTTAAAAGTAATAATGAAATTTCAAGATGAAAAATAATGTTCTGGGGGGGGGGGGGGGGGGGGGGTTCTAAAATTGATTTGTAAAGTAAATATTCTAATGTTTGTGAACGGTGAGATTCTGGAGATTTCTGTACCTGTAACCCTAAAAAAGGGATCTTTATGATGTGTACTTACAGCCAGGATCAGCTGCTCCTATGTTTTTTATAGAGGTATGCTCCTCTATTTTTTGTTTTACATTAAATGAAATTGTATTCGTTTGTCTGCATTTTTAATATTGCATCACAAATGACATGAAAGTATTTTTGAGACTGATGATGTTGAATGTGAATTTAGTATTTAAGAAATAACGATGCTACTCAGCGAAAAAAACTTTTTTAAAGATTGTCCTCACCACCACCCGATGCATAAATGCACCGCAACAATCTCCATAATTTTCTTTTTATTTATTTTTTCATTTCTTCAGTGTTTAAGTTTTTTCATTGTGGTCCCAACCACCACCCGATGTAAACAATGCATTCCCACAATTCAATCAGAGGGTTCACTCTAGAGCAGGGCGGCGGGGCGGGGAAAGGCGCCCTGCCCGCTCTCGGAATCGTAAAATTGCGCCCTCATGCCATTGGATCAAAAATTTGCACACTGCCCTGCCCTTTGAATCGGACAACCATGTGCCCAGCCCTGCCCTTTGAATCGACAAACATGCGTCCCACCATTTTTTTCGTGCGACCCCTATTTTTTTCCCCTTTTGTGGAAACGATCCACCCGACCTTCCCGTAACCTTGGATAGAACAACATGTTGCGTGCCCACGTGTACAATGGCAAAAGACCTGTTCCTACAGGGTTGAAGGTTAAATACAGAAGAGGGGGTGAAATACACATTGCGTTTGCCAATCGAATTATTTGTTCATTCACTTTCATTCATTTGTGATTTCGCTTCCTGGTGAAGTGGCCCAAGAAAGAAAAAATGCCAAAAAAAGAAAGATTGAAACGTGAGAAAGAGCGACAACTCCAAAAATAGAGTAATAAATGTCGAAAGTTAACAGCCTTTTTCTCTTCATCACAAGTAAGGTATATATTTAATAATCGGTTTTTTTTAAAATGTGTCTTAGAAAGTTGAAATTCCGTCAATCCGTATGATTAGATAGTCCAGTGTTTTTCAAATGGTGTTGTTCTCCAAGAAGTGGCTAAGTAATATAATTTACCGCCAAGGTGTATTTTTCTTTTTTCATTTATATTCAAGGTTTACCCCCCCTCCACACATAACACTCATTCGCGCGGCCGATCTTCCGCTTATTATTATATTTTTTTTATTATTTCTGATAACTTTCATGCTTGTATGTTTAAAATTATATTTTGTTATTTTCCTTAAATATATTTGTTAATTTCGTACGCGATCCTTATATTGATATGAGTTTGAATACCGATATCAAACTACAAAGAAAATGCTTTTCACATGCATATGAGAATGTGAAATATTTATGCACACTAGAAATTTTCTTAGTATTAAAGAAATTAATTACATTATCAATATCACATACTGACATTACATTATCAATATAGCAATTTTTTTTATCAGGTTGAGGACTCTAGTAATAGCAAGAATGTAGAAACTAGCACCTCCTCTACAAATGAAGCAAGTTTCATGGAATGTTGCCATCAGGATACAACCAGAGGTCTAGAAAGTTTACATGAAGAATCATCTATCCAGAATTTATATTTGCAATCTTCACCTCAAAGTTTAAGTGCAGATAAGCAGAGTTGTTCCCAATTCCAACTACCAGTTGAAGGAAATGAAATCGTTACTCTTGATATTTCTGCATATGAACCAGTACCACATTCAACAGATGACAGTTCTCTGCCATCACATGAACACACTCCTGAAAAGCAGTACATTTCTGAAGTACCTACAGTTAAACCATTTTCAGTTACATCAAATTCCAAGCACAAAACACTAAAATCCAGTGTGGCTTGAAACTTTTTCTTGGCTTCTTAACCCTTTCACGACGATTGGCACGCCCGCGTGTCGGCTGCGAACTTGCATTCAAGGACGGACGGCACGCACTCGTGACGGAGGAAACTTTACCGTAAACGGTGAGTGGAACGCATGCATGCTTTCACATGGAAGGTTTTTAATTTGTCTACTAGATGGCGTTAAATGTCCGTGAAACTAACTTCAATGTATTTTGCAGATACATGACCTTGGCATAAGGAGGATCCAATGAATTATTTCTCCATTTGGAGCGGTGGAACATGATTTTGTAATATAAACAGACAGAGCAATTCTCGCAGCATCAACAATTTTATAATTGAGTTTCGGGTTTTGTTTTGATTTCAGCTTTATGATTTCGTTGGTGAATCATAGGAATCGAGTACTTTTTTTTGTTTGGGTTTTAGAGGCAGTGAAATTATTCGTTTATTTTGGATAAAAGAATGGGAGCAACTAACGAGTATTTTGTATTCAGATTTGTATGAAAAATATACATCAAATAGAAAATAAATATTTCTTTTATTCCTGAAAAAAGTAGATTTCTGTGTTGAATAGGTGATTTTCAGTGAATTTTTTTTAGAGTTAGGCTTAGCGCAAAAAATGTGCCGTCCTTTTCGACCAGTTCGGAAGCGAAGCGCTTCGTCTTTTGAGCCACGACAGCTCCGAAATGCCGCCGTCCCAAAAGGGTTAATGGCCATTTTAAAAGTTTTAATAGTCACATGGCTACTGCTGGTTTTGGTTTTGATTTGTATTAGTTGCTTTAAAATATAATAATAATTTTAAAATATGTATTTCTTCTGAATTAAGAATTTAACTTAGCTATAATCATGTAAAAAAAAAAAAAGACAAATGAGAAGAAAAATTAAATAGGAACAGTAGTGCAAACAGAAATTTTTTCTGGGGAGGGGGAGTATTCGCTCTTTAAAGGGTTACAACCTTGAAATTAGCTCAAAAATTACTATTTCTTCATATAAATTGAGCTTCTGGGGAAGGTCCTGAAAAAAGTAGATTTCTGTGTTGAATAGGTGATTTTTAGTGAATTTTTTTAGAGAGTTAGGCTTAGCGCAAAAAAATTGCCATCTCCTGAGAACAGTTCGGAAGCGAAGCGCTCTGTCCTTTGGGCCGCGGCAGTTCCGGAATGCTGCCATCGCGAAAGAGTTACACATGCCATTACAAATGATAGAGATGTTTTATTTTGCAAACTGTGTATTAAACATCATGGAAACAACAATAGCTTTAAAAATTCTGACTCGCCATGGGTGAAGAATGGATGCTTAAGTATTCGATTAGATAAGGTAAAGTGTCATGAGAAGTCAATGATGCACATGGCTTCAATATCTGCAGAAAAAAATGCCTTCCAAAATGGTAGTGTGCTAAATGATTTAAGTAATGAACATTCAAAAACATTCAAAGCAATCCATACAGCAATGAAATGCCTGAATTTTTTAATTCAGCACAAACTGCCTCATACCACCCTCTTTGAGCCTTTCATCAATTTTTGTATTGATGAATTAGAAAGCCCTGTTTTAAAACCTCTTAGAAAGGGAAAAAATGCAAACTACACAAGTTACACAGTCATGAATGAATTTCTGGATGTAATGACTTCAGTTAGGAAAAGTGAGATACTAACTGACATAAATAAAAGTCCTTTTTCTGTTTTGACAGATGAGACATCTGACATAACTAATAGAAAACATTTGGTAACTGCAATCACTTATCTGAAAGATGGCGAATGCAAAATTTCTTTTGTCAGAGACTGTATATTGTCTGATGGAAGAGCAGAGACAATTTTTTCTCAGCTATCTCCAGTAATTGAGGAGTGTGGTGGTATTGGAAAAATGTCTGGTTTTGTAAGTGATGGGCCAGGGCAATGATAGGAAATAATGATGGCGTTACTGCAAAACTAAGAAGGGAAAATAAAAAAATCATAACAGTTAACTGCATGAATCACCGATTAGCAATGGCAACAAAAGACAGTTTTGAGTTTCTTAAGCGTTTTATTAAAGTTGATGAAATTCTAACTAGCACCTACAAATATTATAAGTACAGTTCCTCAAGAACAAATAGTTTAGCAAATGCACAACATTTGTTTGGCAAGGGAAAGGGAACTACAATAAAAAGATTGGGCTTTACAAGGTGGTTATCCCACAACAAAGCTCTAAATTCAATAAGAATAAATTATGAGGCCATCTTGACAGATTTAAAAATGCAGTTGCTAGTGGAGAGTCCAAGAATTTGAGTGGCCAAACCGCAAATAGTTTAATAGATAAATATCAGTCGTATGAATTTTTCAAAGCCATACATTTCCTTTCTGATGTCTTATCAGTAATAACTACACTGAACCTGAATCTTCAACAGGAGGATATAGATATTGCATCTATTGAGCCAAAGATACAGTACACCTTGGCAGAGCTAACAAAACTTCAAAAAATGCCTTGTGGAATGTATTCTAAAAAAATAGACCAATGTGCTCACAAGCTTAAAATGAATGTCCCTATTGGACATATTGATGGTCCTTTCGAAGCAGATGCATGTGCTTTTATTGATATTTTGCATGAAAATATATCGCAAAGACTAAGCAACGAGAATATCATTACACTACTGAGGATGTTAGACCTCAGAAAAGTACCTATGATGATTTTCTACTACTACTGATGATTTTCTACCGAGCTTTTATGGAAATGCTCAGATAACAGAATTAGCAGAATATTTTGCACTAGATGAAGACAAGCTATTAGAGGAATGGGATGAATTTAAAGGATTATTTTTAAACAGGATTGATATGCCAAGATGTACACTTTCAATTAAAAAAATTTGTTCTTTGCTAGATAACTCAGAAATCATTACTGGAATAAGTTTCCCCTTCTACAAAAGATGCTGCACATAGCATGTGTTTTACCTGTTTCTAATGCAGAGGTGGAAAGAGTATTTTCACAAGTTAAACTTATAATAACTGACAACACAAACAGACTAAAAGTTGAACAAGTAAATAAAATACTGATGCTAAAATTGAATAGCAACAACTTTGTAAAAGCTGTTGAAAAATGGAAATCTTGAAAAACAGACGATTGTTTTCCTGATCATTTGTGCTAATTTAACATGTAATATTTCTATTGTATCATCTATTGTATCATTTACTGAAACATGACAAACATTGCTCCCAGTTTGAGATATTTAGTGTATTTTAATGCTCTTTGGGACAATTTATCTTTAAAATATTGACAGTCATGTAGTCCTAAAAAGAGAAATGCTGGGTTGCTTTATTATAGGGGATTGATTGATATATTATTTATTGTGCTCTTTAAAACAAGTGCTTGAAAAAATATAAAATACTGAAATACTTTTTCATATCGTGTAACAAAAATTCCTTTTCTTAGTCTCATGTTCTTTTTTTCAGCTGCTGCACCGTGCCCCTTTTCAGACCTAAAATCAACCCTCATTGTGCCCTTTTTTTAAAATCTGCACCCTGCCCTTTTTCAGTCCTAGAATGAACCCTGCAATCCAGCATAATGAGCAAATAAAAAGCAAACACTAATTCATTTATTAATTGTCCCTAGGCCAAAAACCATATAAAAATCAATCACTGATGACATTTGCAAATATAATTTAATACCCATGCGCGCGAATATCCTCATCAGGATATTCGCATGGGTATCAAGAGCATGGCCCAAATATATCAGCCAGATACCACCAAACACTAATTCGGTTTTTAATTGTCCCTAGGTCAAAAACCGTATAAAAAGCAAATACTTATTCAGTTTTTAATTGTCCCTAGGCCAAAAACCGTATAAAAAGCAAATAAATATTCGGTTTTTAATTGTCCCTAGGCCAAAAACAGTATAAAAAGCAAACACACGGTTTTTAATTGTCCCTAGGCCAAAAACCATATATAAAAAGCAATCACTGATGACATTTGCAAATATAATAAATATAATAATTTCATATAAATATAATAATTTCACTCTCTGTTACCACCACCCGATGTATACAATATATCACCACAATTCAATCATTTAAATTTATAATGACCATATGCTAAGCTATTAATTCCATCATTTAAAATATAACATAATTTTCTAATAAATATAATAATTTCATTTAAATATAATAATTTCACTCTGTATACTGTTACCACCACCTGATGTATACAATAATACATCACCACAATTCAATCCACCATAATTCAATCATTTAAATTTTATAATGACCATATGCTAAGCTCTTAATTCCATCATTTAAAATATGCGTATGTCAGAACCGTGATGTCATAAACTCGCCCACCTCCTCTCCACCATAGAAACACCATGCATCTGTGCCCGCATGTGGGTGAAAAATCGATCCTTCTTTCGCGGTTTGGTGGAGAAATTGAAAATCATTACTTCCTTAAAATCTGGATTGTGCGGCTACTTTTTCTTATTTCTTGACCAGATCGGGGTTGTAAGAAAGCCTGATCTTTGAGCTTTCTAAAAATGTAAATTATTAGTCAAAATTGTTGGTAGTTTTCCCGACGCGAGGATTTAAAAACAAAAGTTAATTTTTTTGAGTCGAAAGTGACTTTTGTTTTAAAATCTTTAAAAAATATTAGAATTTGTCCCTGAGATTTGAAATTGACATATTTTTACTCACAATTGTCTGCTCTTTCGGGTCGTGTGATTTGTTTTTTTCTAAGACGTCTGGATGGTGGAGAAAAAAGGGGAAAAGATGATTGAAATCGCATAAAACATTAAATAACAACAAAAAAGAAATAATTCAAATTTTAAAAATCGGTTTTCACGTGTTGTCCACCCACCTCCCCGGATCTCCGATTGCCAAATTTTGCAGTTCTGCAATGCGCTGTTGCTGAGCCTATACTGTATAAGACAGACACACAGACAGACATTGCCTTTCATTATATAGACTACCCGCCTTCGGTAACCAGCCTGTTCGCTATCCTTGAAAATTCTGACCATGGCAAACTCGCTGGCACCATAACCCCATGGAGTTAACAAAGTTTGTTTTAGTTTAATGATGTTAAAACTAATAATGAAATTTTAAGATGAAAAATAATGTTCTGGGGGGGGGGGGGGGGGGGGGAGAGTTCTTAAAAATTTATTTGTAAAGTGAATTTATTCTAATGTTTGTGAACTGTGAGATTCTGAGGATTTCTGTACCTGTAACCCTAGGAAAAGGATCCCTTTGGTGTGTACTCACAGCCGGGTTCAGCTAGCTGCTCCTATGTTTTTTATAGAGGTATGCTCCTCTATTTTTTGTTTTACATAAATGAAATTGTATCTGTTTGTCTGAATTTTTAGTATTGCATCGCAAATGACATGAAAGTATTTTTGAGACTGATGACGTTGAATGTGAATTTAGTATTTAAGAAATAACGATGCTGCTCAGCGAAAAAAAGTTTTTTTTCAAAAAAAGATTGTCCCCACAATCACCCGAAGCATAAATGCTCCGTGACAATCCCCATAACTTTCTTTTTATTTATTTTTTTATTTCTTCAGTGTTTAAGTTATTTCATTGTGGTCCCAAACACCACTCGATGTATACAATGCATCGCCACAATTCATGCCACCATAATTCAATCATTTAAATTTTATAATGACCACATGCTAAGCTCTTAATTCCATAATCCTGTTATCATTCTGTTTTATTCCAATAAAATGAATAGTTTATTATAGTTTAATGATGTTAACACTAATAATCAAATTTTAAGATGAAAAATAATGTATTCCAAAAACAAAAACATTCATTATTTAAGTTTGTATATATAAAAAGCTTTTTTGTTTTTAATAAATACACGAAGCAAAATTATAAACATCCATAATACCAATAGTCCACTATTAAAATAAACTCTAAACTGAATAGAATGTTTACAAATTAAACAAAAATCTAAATACAATTCTAGAATAAAAGTCGAAAACCTGTTAAATCAGAACAATATATAGCTCCTGTTTAAATCAGAACAATATATAGCCCCTGTTTAAATCAGAACAATTTTAAAACAATATAAATAAAATACACTATAAACATGTAAATACACTTAATACGTAATGTTATAAAAAAAGAAAGAGAAGTTTATGTTCTTAAAAGAACAATAATGAAGTAAAATAAATTCTTATCTTGATACGGATAAGCCGCTCGAAAGAAACTGCTAACACAACAGTGAAAGGTTTGGGTTGAGTTGTAAGAAAAAAATGATGTTTTTAAAAAATTAATAAATGCATTTCAAGCAAATTGAAATTTAAAATGCAACGTAATTTATTTCAAAAATAATAATTTATTCCATTAAAATGGATGAATAATTTATTTAAATAAAATGGATGGTTTGTTTTAGTTTAATGACGTACATTCATTATTTGACAAGTACAAATATCGAATTTTCCTTTCGATTTTGCAACCTCGTCAGAACTGTGACATCATAACCTAGCCCACCTCCCCTCCACCATAGAAACACCATGCGTCTGCCAACGCATGTGGGTGAATTCGCGGTTTGGCCAAGAAATTGAAAATCATTACTTCCTTAAAATCCATATCGTGCGGCTACTTTTTATTATTTCTTGACTATATTGAACTTGTAAGAAAGCCTGATTTTTGAGCTTTCTAAAAATATAAATTATTAGTCGTAATTGTCGGTACTTTTCCCGATGCGAGAATTTAAAAACAAAAGTTCGTTTATTTGAGCCAAAAGTGACTTGTTTAAAATCTTTAAAAAAATATTAGAATTTGTCCCTGAGATTTGAAATTAATATATTTTTGCTCGCAGTCGTCTGCTCTTTCCGGTCGTGTGATTTATTTTTTTCTACGACATCTGGATGGTGGAGGGAAAAGGGGAAAAAAAAAGGACAAAATTGCATAAAACATTAAATAACAACAACAACAAAAAAAAAAATTCAAATTTTAAAAATTGGTTTTCACGTGTCACTTTCCCTCCGGGTCTCCGATTGCCAAATTTTGTAGATCTGCGATGTACGGTCACTGAGCCTATAGTGTATAACACACACACAGACAGACAAACAAACAGACATTGCCTTTTATTATTATAGATGAGTCAGCAGAAAGGAAAAATAATGTTGAGAGTTGTAAAAAGAGATAAAAGATCCCAAAAATATTATTCTATGAATATAGAATATAGATTTGTTTTCGGATCATGCTCTTCTCAGAAAGACGCGATTGTACTTGTACTTTTAGGTACCTAAACCTTAAGAATAAATTACTTGCAAAAATCATGCTGTAGATTAAAGAAAAATATTGTTTTTTTAGCTCTGTTTTTAATCTTCTGGTGCCCTAAGCACATACTTAATGTGTCTATTAGGTAATCCAGCACTGTTAGGATATGAAACTAGTAAGTAAAGAACATGACTTTGAGCATAATCAATAATGAAACAGATCCCATCATAAAATATGGAGCGAATAAGTTTAGGTGCATTTCAGAAATCTTTGGATTTCTTTCTTCAGTGTGAGCATGCTTGGACTGAATGTCAATGTCCAAATGAAAGCAAGATTATGCTAACTAAAAATAAAATAGTTAAACAACAAAATTCAAAGTACTGCTTGAAAGAACATCACAATTGTGTTAAACTACTGTTGTGTTTGAAAGAGATAAAATAAAACCTGCTGTGTTTAAAAGTGATAAAGGAAGACATAATATTTAGTTTAAAGAAAATTAGTTCATTAAATTGTAACTTCAAATTAATTCAAATTAACAAATACAAAAACACTGCTTACAGGCAGGCAACTCAGGAAGAATTAACATTAGAATCTTAGACATTAGAATTTTAGACAGACATTAGAATTTTATCAACTTGGTTAGAATTAAGGAATTAGCATAAAAACTTTACTCAAAACAATCTATTTTAAATGCTATCAGAAAATCATTAACAAAAATATTAAATTTAAAGAATTTTATCAACTTGGTTAGAATTAAGGAATTAGCATAAAAACTTTACTCAAAACAATCTATTTTAAATGCCATCAGAAAATCATTAACAAAAATATTAAATTTAAAGAATTTTAGAATTTACCCAGGCTCTTATAAATTTATGAAGGTTTAGAAATTTGCTCTCAGAATGAAGTTTTAGAATTTTAAATTTACAGAATAAAATTTGATTAAATACATTTCAAATATTGAGAATTTATATTCAGAATTAAAGAAATTAAGAGTTTAAATAAAACATTTGTATTAACCCGGCTGGGCCATCAGACAGGGGGGAAAAGTTCCAAATATTAGAGGTGCACAAGTTGGAGACAAATTCTGTGGACTGGTTTACTGGAGATTACCAAATTTTAGTCAGGAGAGGATTCAGCATTTTCTTGAAAGACATCAGAACTCAGGAAATCGGACCTAACAGAAACTTCTGGTACACTCGGATCTTTATAGAACAGCCGTCCTCGTCAGAAGCTACGTTCACGTAGCTCGCATAAGGAATTTCCCCACACACTTTTCCGGACAGTTATGTCGCGAATTACGCGATAAAAGCTCGAAAAACCATCATTTACATTAAAACAAGTGTAAAAAAAAAGTAATGCGAGGAACTTAACATTCCATAGAAAATCTTGCGTGGAACATAAGTTCCAATGAAAAAACAAGGACACGCTTTACGCGCGAACACACGACGAGGGATTTCAACAAAAAACTGAGACCGAAAAATTCTGCGCGCGTATTTATACGTGCGGGAAAAAGGGCGGAGTTTAGACAAACGGCAGCAATTAAAATTCGCTTACCGAAATTAGAATTGCCAAAATAATACTCAAAATTCCGAGAACAGACGATCCGTAAAAACGCGAACCAATTAAAATAATTCACGAATTCCAAAGAGGCGTGAAAAACGCTTAGGTGGCGCATCAATTGCGGTAAAAAGCCCGCAAAACAGAATTCCGAAAATGGTCGCAACTGAAATTTTTGAATTGCAGTGAGACATGGAAATAACTTGAAACTGAAGAACAAACGGAATTTCTAACCAAAATGGGAAAATGAGGCATCAAATTAAAGGGAACTTTAAGGGGAATCAAATAAATAAATAATTTTTAAAATTTACAAATCAAAAGTAATATTAATTTAGGGAATGGAACATTTTTAATTAAGAATATTATAAAGAAAATTAATTTAGAAGATTAAAAATATTCTAATTAAAGAATAAACGAAAAAGCCAATAAATATTAATTAAATATTACCAAATTGAGAATATTGAGCCAGGGAAAAAGAAATAAAAGTAAATTTTCAAATCCCCAAATTACCTAAATTCTAAAGCAACCCAACAGACTGAATGTCAATGTCCAAATGAAAGCAAGATTATGCTAACTAAAAATAAAATAGTTAAACAACAAAATTCAAAGCTTGAAAGAACATCACAATTGTGTTAAAAAATTAAAATTGTGTCAATATAAATCTTCCATCACTAATCACAGTTTGATTAGTCATCAGTTTGATTTTCTTTTGTCTGCCTTTATTATTCATACATGCTATTCAATTTTTGATTTGAATTTTTTTGATGCTTTTATTATCAATAAATATTCTAGTAATCTGATTAAGGATTTAGTCAGCATAGTCTTGCTCTCATTTGGACGTTCAGGTCCAGGCTTGTTCACACTGAAGAAAGAAATCCAAATATTTAAAAAATGTATGTCTACTAACTTAAATTTATTTGCACTGTATTTCATGTTGAGATAAGGTTCATTAAGAATACGAAACAGTTGGAAATTTTGGGTGCAACTACACCAATGTGTTTACTGTTGTGAATACGCTCCTTCATGATTGTTTTGAAGGAAACTTACTTTTTGAGGTAAACTTACATGCAAATTTTGAAAATTGATCCATATAAAAATAGTAGATATTTCTCCAGAGCAGTACCATGCTTTTGATGCTGTGGAAGTACTTTTGAAAAAAAGAGAAAGAACCTCATAAAAAAATAATCAAGCTTGAATTATTAAATGGGTCAATTACAAAATTTTTCATTTCTTTTTAATAGACTTTTATTAATATTTTAATTTAATTCTTTACTTTCCAAAGCAGGGGATTACAACCTTTTATCATTAACCAACACTTTCATAAAAAACCTCTAAGAGCACTAGACAAAAGAATTAGAGCAGTAGATATGCATATTTAACACTTAAGGAGGTAATGGTTTTTGCAGGCACCTCTGAGCTGCAGGAATATTAATAATTTGTTAATTTTTAATCTTTTGCTATGCAATTTTGTATAATTGCTAATCAATTTTGATCAGCAGTTTTGTTAATCATTTTCAAACCCTTTCGGAAAGCTCCGAATTCAAGTATAACAGTAGCTTTATTTCCTTTCCAAAATGCATATTAAAGGACCATATTTTGTTTGAACATCAGGTGGTTACTTTGAAGATATTTCACTTATACAATTTGTAAGCACAATGTAATTAATTGAAATACAAAATTATTTTCTAATCTCTCACAAGACAGAAAAATTCAGACAAAATCTATTAAATTTAAGATGCTAGTGATTCTTTATATATATATATATAGCTGAATTAAATACTAAAATAATTACAAATAAATTAAAAACAAATTAAAGATTACCTTCTTTTCCTTATTAAAAATGCTACTAATCCCACAAGTAAGATGAAAATAGCAATAGCAGATAAGGGTAATACCACATAGTCAAGCAAAATTTTGCTCTCTGGTTCATCCTGAAGATGCAATGTACCATTTACAGAGGTAACATTGAATTCATACAGAGAAACAGTGGTAAAATCAGATACATTATAAATATTTGGAGTAGGTGAAACCATGAGCAATTAGATCCTCCTAAAACAGATGAAATTACAATGTGAAAATAATATACAGTAAAATAGATGTTTGCATGAGCGGAAATTGCAAACTTCTACTCAGCCTAGCCTGTCAGTATAAGAGCTTGAATATATTTTCAAATGTAGAACATAGCCTGAAGACCAGGGAGTCTATATGATCTGGCCTAAAACAATGTTTATCTAAAAGTGTAAAAAAAAAGACAATGAATTTGTGCTCACTTAAGTTAAAAGTTATTTTCTTCATAAATATTTATTTTTGCATAGCTGAAATCAACAATAATTTCATATACTCAATTAAATATTCTTTATAAATTTTTAATTTAAGAGAAATTTGGCCGACCCGGTTCACAGGTTAGGCTGAGGGGCGCGGTTGCCTTGCGGTTAGCGTGTGGGAATTGCACTCGGTAGGTCGGGGTTCGATTCCCGCCACTGCCAAAACTGCAGCCGTATTCACATGGAGTACGATCAGGTTAAACATGTGGGTCCGTAAGTCCTTCCAAGAGGTTGGTGGTAGGGGAAGGAGGGTACAGTCCCTGTGGATGCCTCCCCCACTGGGTTCTGGTCTAAATTGGGTGGCACTTTCGGCCATCCAAACAGTTACCTTACACCTTTCTGGTAGGTCGAATGGTCTGGGTCTCAACAACAACAACAGGTTAGGCTGAACGCAAGCTCTAGAATTGAGCCCATGCAAACCTTTATATAAAGGTAAAATAATAAAATCAAGTGTGTTTTATATGGATAAAAATTTTAGGTTATTTTACCTGCATGAAAAATAATAAATTTATAAATATATTAAATAAGTACAGGTGCCAATCTGTAAAATAAAACGATATGAATATAATCTTTATTGGTTGTGATCTCTTCTTTTTTGTATATCATGCATTTCTCACAATCAGATAAATATTTCAACTTCACATTAATGTTACAGATTCCTAATTTTTTGTAGTGACTACTGGCTGCTAAACTGAAAAATGTTGGTAGTTACACTTTAAACAGGGTCCATGCCCATTTTTAAAATGAAATTACCTGAGTCTTCCACGTTTTCCCTGTTGTCTTCATCAAAATTTCAGATACTGTGTACTACTATTTTAACGTCAATTTAAAAAAATAATTTTATATTTAACTGATATTTACCTTGAATAAATGACAGTGAGAAGAAAAAAACATTCAAAATTTTCTATATTTGTATACAATTTTAGCTGCATATACAGTACAACCTCGAATATCTGGACTTTGCCAATTTCGGATTTTAGAATTTTCCAAATTATAATTTGGATAAAATTCAAACTTAATATCAACTAAATATACTATAGAACATTAAAATAATGACAAAAAGTCAAGTTAACCCATTAAAAAAAAAAAAATATTATTTAAAAAAAAAAAAAAAAAAAAGGAACAAAAGAAATAAGAAGAGAAAATATATATATACAAGAAATAAAAATAAAAAGAAAGTTTACATTTTATCATTTTGTTTTTAAACATTTGAACTAATGTTTGTTGTTTCATTAATTTTGATTTGTGGGAAAACAGTTTTTCTTTTATCCTGTAAGTAGGTGGGCATTATTTTCTGTTTGGTTATGAAGTTTCTTTGTTCAAGATCTTTAATTGCATGATCGACTGTTTGTACATGATTATCAATAGACACTTTTTCTTAAGTATAAGCTGATCTGTCTATACTAAAATTTAAACTTTTTTTTTATGACTGCTAGAGAAAAAATAAGAATCTTCTGAAACATACTATTACAAGCTATAATCAAAGTTAAAAACATATAAATAAATCATATCAGACTTAAATCACTTTATTTAAAATTGATAGGTACCCAATTTTATTTAAAATTCTAAAATAAGAGATTTTATTTAAAAATGATAAAATTGGTAATTTTTGTGAAAAAATGTTGAAATTCATGATTTTATTTAAAAGGGCTAAAAAATTTTAAATTATTTGAAAGTACTAAAATTTGAAATTATATTTGAAAGCACTAAAATTTGTGATTTTATCTAAAAATGCTCAAATTTTTGGTTTTATTTAAAATTACTGAAATTCAATATTTTATTTATAAGTGCTAATCTTTTTGATTTTATTTAAGAGTGATAAATTTTATGATTTTATTTTAAATAAAGTCACAAATTTTAAATGCCAAAATTCACAATTTTCGGTAAAAGCACTAAACTTCACATTTTTATTTAGAATGGCAAATTCTCAAACTTAAAAGTGCTAAAATTATAATTTTTTTACGAAGAATGTTAAAATATGTGATTTTTAAGAAAGAACAAATTTGCGATATTTTAAAAAGTGCTAAAATTCACGAATATTTAAAACTAGTGCTAAAACTCACAATTTTATTTAAAATCGCTAAATACATAATTGTATTTGAAAGTGTTAAAATTAATCTTTTTTATGAAAAGGTGCTGAAATTCACTATTTTATTTAAAAGCATCAAAATTTTTAATTACATTTAAAAGTGCAAAAATTTGAAATTTTATTTAAAAGAACTAAAATTCTTAATGTTATTTGAAAATGCTAAAATTTTCAATTTTTCTTAAAAACACTAAAATTTTTAATTTAATTAAAAGCCCTAAAGTTTAATTAAAGTTTAAAGTAATTTTAAATGAAGTTGTAAATTTTAAACATAAAAATTTGCTATTCTATTTAACAATGTTAAATTCTCATTTTTATTTATTTTTTTTAGTGTTAAAATTCTTAATGTTTTGTAAAAGTACTGATGCAGCAATCTTTATTAAAATATATGAGTTGCAACTTCTCTCTATTCTATCATTGGATTTTCAAAGTATTATTATTATATATATATATATATATAGCTATCTAAATGGAAATTGGAATACAATACAAATTGAAGAGTAAGGTACCACAAATTGGCTGGGGAGGGGGGTTGTGATCCCCACTCCCAGGTTAAGCATGCTTTACACCGCAGCAACACTTCCGGGAGCCAGTACATTACCCATTAATGATATAAAATCAAAATACAAGACCTTATAATAAGAAATATAAGACTTACTCACTATAAGAAATATATCCTACAATTAGCCACTATATTAAACTGCTTAAGGACTAGTACTATATAAACACATACCTTTCGGGAACTAAATACGCTGAACGAGGTGTTTTTCACTCAGTTTTATATAACTGTTTTTTGAAATAACTGTATTTACTTTCAGTTATGGTTATGTTAAAAAAACTACTTGCAACTTTACATAAAAATCTTAGAGGATATCCTTGTTTTATTGCTTCTGCAAAATATATCCTGATATTATTATCTCTACCTATATTGAATTTGAATTTAATTTTTAACTTCTTATTAAGTTGTAATTTAAGATGATGTTTCTGAACACATTTTTCTGTAGGTTTGAACTCCATGATGCTATGTAATTAATATCGAAATTAAAATATTTTCTTTTATCGTATAATCTAAAGTTGGTATTGTTATTATTTGTATCAATACACAAATCCAGAAAGTTTAAACTATTATTATAATTGTGTGCAGTTTCTATTAATTGTAATTTATCTGGGTAAAAAAATAAAATCTGGTAGGAAATCTGGACTTTTAAAACCTATTAAAATGTCATTAACATAAAGGAAATATAGTAATTTGTTTAGTATGTGTGTGCCAGTTTCATATTTGTTTAAATAAATATCAGCTAAATTGATGAGCAACTACCGCTCATTGGTATACCATATATTTGTTGATAGTAGGAATGGCCGTTATATAATACTGTTTCGTGCAAGACTAATGGCACCAAAGCTGTATATCTACCTAAAGGGGTATACATTTGTAGATCATATTGACGGTATAAGTCTATAGCTATTTTATATAGTTCGTTAATGTTTATAATTATGTATAGATCACTAAAATCATAACTTTTTAAATAAATTTTGTCTGGTATATGTTGTAAAGTTTTTATAACCTCATAACTATTTAAAATACAATATGCTCACTTTTTTTGGTCTTATTAGAACTATTTTTAATAAATTATGTAATTTTTTGTTTGTTATTGTTAGATAGTAACTGGTCTAAATTTTATAGGATTCTTATGCAATTTAAGTATTAAAGTTATATAAGGAAATTTAATCTTATTTATTGTGTATCCTGCTTTTTTATATAGTGCTGTTATATGATTTTTTTTTTCTTGCGTTGATTGATTTAGTTTACTGTACCTATTTTTATTTTCGTACTATTGATGAATTAATTTAAGATATAAATTTTTACATGTAAATGCATAATTAGTGGTAATTTTGTCCGCGTAAGTTATAATGTAACTATCCTGTAATTTAGTAATTTCTTTTTTATCTATTGAATTGTAACTTATCCTAGTCCTATCAGAATAGTATTTATGTGTAACAGTTTGAATTGAATGAGATTTCCATTCTTTAAAAGCCTCTTCTGGTATACTATATTTCACTGCTAATTTATATACAAATTCATCTATGTCTTGTTTAATAGTATTTTTTACATTTTTAAATTCTTGAAATCTAAACTTGGTTCCTAGTTATAATAAATTTTTTAGTTGTTTCATTTTTATTAAGTCTAATTTTCCGGTAATAATGTGTTTAGGATACCTATGTCAGTATTTGATTGAGTTTGGCAGCTTTACGCCAACATTTCGAATATTTATATTCTTATTTCTTATTACAGTACAGGATCTATTATCCGGAATGCTTGGGACTTCAGGTAATCTGGATAAGGGGTTTTTCCGTAATTCGGAACACTTTTTCTAAAACTTACTGGAATGGTCTCAAATGTCGTTATAGAAAATTATAATTCATTTTAAAAACATAAATGTATTAAAAAAAGCTTTTTTACAATCTATATGGGTTAACTAAAATGCAAATTACATATAATTATTTATAGTATCAAATTTAGTGATTAAGAAAAATTTTGAAAGAAAAAAATGTCTGAAAAAAGTTGATTATTCAGGGTAGTTATTAGAAGTCTTTTTTTTTAACATTTCAATTAAAGTGGGCCCTCACCATATTCATCTAATATTTTGGCAGAAGCACCTTTGTTCATATGTTTCAAAATATTTTAAAATACTTTTAATAAAATTAAGATGAGAAGGATGTTCATTTTTAATTGAAATGAGATATTCAACTATGGATGCAAATATATCAAATTCTAATTTATGCTCTTCAAATGTATTTCTAATAAGCCTTATAATTCTAAATGCCTGAATAAATAAAATTTTAATTTCGTTATCCTAAACATATATCTCATTTTCACCAACAATATGTTTAAAAGATAATATCCCAGCATAAAAAGCACAAAAAATATAAAAATATTAGTGGATGGAAGCAGATTGAAAAAATGGAAAATATTTAAAAATAAAACAAAATGTACCGGCGATCGTGTTTAAATAAAAAAATAAAGATATTGCTAAACTGTCAATGTAACACGTTAAAACCCCATAAATATACTGCAATGGAACTTTTTGCTAGGGTCAATTTTCAGCCCAAAATAGCCATTTTCATCCAAATAGGATTTAATTGAAAATGATTTTGATCTTGGAATTCCATCAACGTTTTTTAAAATATTGAAGATGTGTATATTTCCACGGAGATGAAAAAAAAAAATGGATTTTCCCGAGAAAATATCAAGTTTATTGCTTAGGTTAAGTAGTTAAAGGGATCAATCAGAAGGCCCTGAATGACATTTTATAGCTGCTATACTTTTCTCTGCATTTCGGCAAAAGTTAACTCTCATTAATTTCGGGAATTCCTTACTTAAATGTACTTTCTATCATCTCGTAAATGCGATGATGACTCTCTTTTTTTCATCTTTTCCAATAAATGTTTATTAAATTGTGCAAAATAGTGTGAATTCTGCACGGCACATCGCGTTTGAAGAGCGTAGGATGTCTTTAACGATATCGGGATATTTCTAGTGAAAAAGTTGGAATACTTTTACCGAAAATCAAAGTCCCGGAACAAAACGCTGAAAAGAAAATGTAACGAATTCGGAAAAATCGAAACCTATAGTGCCTAGCGTGCTCTGCCCTATATATCCAGAAAAAAATGAAACGCCATTAAAAAAAGCACCTTGCCGCGACTTGTCCGTAACTAACTCCTGTATTATACTATACAGGAGTTAGTTACGGACAAGTCGCGGCTCCTATCGAAACTAGTGAAGAATGGAATGACGTGTCTCGCCGTCAATGTGACAGTCTGGCCCGTGCCGGATCGTCACCTCCGAGAGCTACTATCGGGGGTGACGGCTGAATGCAGTCGTTTAGGAAATTTTTGGGGAAAACGGTACTACTTCCGATGTTTTCCGGAAAAGAGGAATTGTGGAACTTCTCGGAAAAAACATAATCCACGGAATATTTTCATTCGCTATCGCGAGAATTCCTCGCATTCGTTTTCGAAATTTAAGAAGAATCAGCAGCGGCGAGTGCGAGGGGCATTTTTTTTTCTGCGCAGGAATTTTGAATTTCGTGCACGGTTTACGCGTCTTATTTTAAACCCTCTAAAATAGTAGGTTTCAATGCATTTTTTTTATTGATATTGCTAATTAAAGCAAAAAAGTATTTGGCAGGATTTTAAAAAAAAAATCGCTATTTGGTGCAATATGTAGCAAATAATCGCTTGTTGGCGAAGAATTTGGCATTATTTTGCCGTATTCCGGTTTTGGGAGAGTCCGGATATTGGAACGCCGGATAAGAGGTCGCGTACTGTATTTATTTAGTAGTATACTAAAATGTATTACATTTGTATAATAGCCGACGTAGTGGTCGAGTGGTCAAAGCGAGCGTTTCCACAGCAATCACTCGACCGCTGCGTTGTGGGCGTAGTGCGTTCCGCCCCTCTCTGGTGCACCTGGGGAAACATCTTAGGACGGCTAAATGGTTCACGTTCTGGATGCTGACGAAAGGCGAATGACGAAAGTCAAGTGCCTGGCCACAAAAAAAAAAAAAAAAAAAAAAAAATTGTATAATATATATATATATATAAATACACTGAACTAAAATTGGCAATCAATAAGAGAATGAGTTCTTTCTGTTTTTGTAGGTTGATTATTCTATGTTTCTAGGCAGGGCTGTAGAAGAGGGTATACGGCGGTATACCCTCTGGTTTTTCCAGCAAATTCCGTATACCCTCTGCTTTTTCATAAAAACTACGTACACGCTTTGCAAAACGCTTTGCTTAATGAATAACATAGTAACAGATTTGAGATCATATTTATTGATTTCAAACATCTCCAATCTAATGTTTATTAATGCAAATGGACCACCTATAGAACATTTTTAACCGGAAAAATTTGTAAATTCTTGGTTGGGCAACCATCGCTTTTCAGTTGGCAATAAATCAAAAGTATGCGCTACAAAAGAGACACAAAGACGATTTCTCTTGTCAAGCAGTTTGAAAAATATTTCAATGAAAATGATAGAGGTAGGCCTTAAAATTTGTTAAAATAAACCAAAATTATATCCTACTTTATATGTGTTTAAATATTTTTCTCTTAACATTTCCTGTAATTATTTTATGTCATAGTTAAATATTAATATAGTGTCTGCATATTTTGCTTTGCATAAATATAGTAAACTCCCAATAACTCGAACCTTGTGAACATGAATTTCTGCTTAAGTCGAAGTTTCTTCAAAGTTCCATAATTCTTTCACTGTAATATAAAATTAATAGGCTTTTTTTTTCTCGACAATTTGAACTTCGATTAATTCGAACATTTCCCCTGGTTCTTAGTATACCCCATAGGCATCTGGAGGGGGAGCAAGGGGGAGGTCGCCACCTGGCTTATGGATTTCCTATATATATACATGTATGTGCATGTGTGTGTGTACATGTTTTTTGCCCCCCCCCCCCCCTCTGGAAAGTGTAAGTAGTAAATACATGTTTTGCCTTCCCCTGGAAAAAAATTTGCGGATGTCCACGGTACCCTCTGTTTTTTTTACGACTACAGCACTGTTTCTAAGGGACATCAATTTTGCATGATGAAAATTAACTTTATAAAAAATAATAATAAAAATCCAAAGTAACTTATACATAATATTATAAAATAGACTTTCAGCTTTGTCTTGAAACTAATCAGCAATAAATAAGAACAAAAAATAATTAATCAAAAAAGGCACCAGAGTTTTAACTTCTGGATGACATCGCATGCCAAAAGTGACATTTTTTTGGCAAGATCCCAAGACTAAAGTCTACGGCAGAGCGGTTAAAATGTTCCATAATGACTAAATAAACATGCTCAGTTCTATCTGCGAAATGCATCATCAACCACATTCCTGATTAAAGAGCTCCTAATTGCTCTGGACTCCGGAGCAAGTTCTAAGAACGCATGAGCAACAAGAAAGATCATTCACATGGCTATAGCAAACAAGCTGAATGTCTGAAGAAGGACCAGAAAAGTGCTCTGGAAAACAAAAATTAAGGAGTATTAAGGACCCTTAATTTTTCTTTTTGTAAATTATGGAGTTCTTAAGAATTTTATGGACCACAAGAACCTTGAATTGCTTTGATTTATATTTTTTGAAGATATAATTGAATAATTTGAAACACGTATTTTATACATTTTGGTTATTGAGCATGACTGGCTGGTTTAATATATGAACCGACATTTATTATACATTTTTGTAAGCACATTTTACTTAAGTCATGGCATTACGAATATAAAACTTTTCAAAAGTATCATGTCTACTACTAATTCTGCTTTTCTATGCTTTGTATGACCTTGAGTTCATGGCAATTACTAACAGTTCACCTTGTTGGAAATAATATAAATTTACATCTTAATTACAGCTAAAGAATTCATATTTGATAATATGAATGTCGATACTTTGATGCATTGTGCATTAATAAGCTGGGATTTCTTTAGGTTTAAAGAAATGGTTTTTGCAGGCTTTACACTTTTAAAGTAAAGATTTATTTATCTCCATAGAAAGATCATAAATTTTGGAAGGCAGATATAAATAAAGCAAGTATATCTTAAAAAATGTAAAAAAATGGTATGAAAGAATCGAAAAACTTATAAAAGGGGCGAATATAAGTAATTTAATTTCCTCAGAGTTATGAAAAATCTAGTTCCCCTTTGTCGATAGTAGAACTATTAAGTTAATGTAGATGAGTAGTATACAAAAGTAAATGATCCAATGAATCGCAAAGGGGTGGGTGACTTGATTTCGAAACTCAACATAACAATAGAATGATAGTAAGAAACAACTGCAAAATAAGAGACTACAGTTGAAGATTTTAAATGACAGACACATTTGGAATGATTTTTTACGTATAGAAATACATGAATCACTCGAAAGATTATTAAAATAGGAAGAAAACACAAAAATTTTCTTACGAGAGAATGAATTTAAGTTCTATTTTATAATTTAAATAAACTTTCAACCAGAACCATAACATTCAGATGACATGTTTACAATTGCGAAATATTGGTTAAAACCGGAATGTACTTATGATTGTTTTTTAGCTGACGATAGTACAAAGCTCAATGTTATGTAATTGCCTAGTAAAGAAAAGGAAGGGATACTATAATAAAAGAAATAAATAATTAAAAACTTTATTTTACTTACTTACGATTTCAATATATATATATATTTCAAAATTTTATTTTTTGTTTTCGCTGAATATTTTGGATGATTGTACTTCAACTTAGACAGAAGTTTTGATTAAAAACTTCAACTTTCACTACTTCTGTTTATTTTATATTTCTGAACTTGTAAAGGACAGTGATGGCACTTTTGATGTTTAAGCGAAGTTTTCGACCTGCTTTGCGCTTTCAGAATCAAATTGCTTTCATATCTACTTCCAAGAAAAATAAAGATACATTAGTATATCCTCAGGATTTATTTCCAAAGAAAATGCCCCCTCCACCTAAAACCGTGGAAGATTTTGCTGAAACAAAAAATCCTAAGGTTACAACACCTTTTTATTATAATGCTTATGACATTTACATGTTTTAAATTTCTCCACGGATCTAAATATGTCTCCCGATTGGAAAAAAAAAGTTCTGTTTTAACACTGTATCGTATTTGTCCACATTTTAACTTCACTTTTCAGGAAAATTTAGACTAGATTAATCAAAATTTTCAGCCGTTTGACCTATCTAAATAATGAAAGCCTGTTTATGAAGTTCAAGCACAGAAACCTCGTGACATTAAATTAAGGCGACTACAATAAATTACAATTTGTGAAGAAAATTCGTAATTGAAACTCCTCGAGTAGTTTATCACTGTGATCACCTTCGATGTGAAGTCTTTATTCACCACCATGCCTGTTAAGAGTGCGTTGTCTTGTTTCAGGTAGAGACTGTATGAATGCCATTTCTTTGAATTGGAAATTATCGTCTTTTTATTTGTTTTCCTAACTAGATTGTCTTGTCAGTAGTGGACGTCCTTAAGGATTTTTTAAGTTTAATATATCATGAAAAACCTTTCTCATAATGTAGCTTAAAAAATTGTTTATAACAGTCATTAATTTATTAGTTATCAACTCCTTTATCTTTTCTATTACTTTAAAATTAGGAAATATCGGAAGTAAGTCAATAAATACTGTAGTAGTAGACACTTGTAATGTAATATGAAATTAGCTCTATCTTTTTAGCAAAAGCATTTGGCAGGTTTAGTGTGATATTTACAGAGTTACCACTCACTTTCCACACCATACAATTTAAGAATGTTTTAAGGTATTTAATCAAGTTTTTGAGCATCTTTCATATAGCCACTGCTCACTGTGTATTTGCCCTTAAGAAGACATATTCCCCCCAATCACTTATTTCTTTTTTCCATAATAACCTACAGAAAATAGTCCTTAACCACTAGCACTAGCACATTTAGTTTTTAGCAGGGCTGTGGAGTTGATATCTCAACCCTCCAACTCTGTCCGACTCCTTTTGTTTTCTACTATCTGACTCCGATACTGACTTAAATAGCAATTAATTTTGTATACCAATATTTTTAATTGGCAAATACTTCATATTAAAAAATTAAACATTCCAAAGGGTCAAAATATCAAATCAACACAAAAAGGGGTCATTTTCAACCTGACTGACACTAATTTTTTTTAACTTGGCTATTTTGTCCACTTATATATCAAACATATGCAACATTTTAGTCCCCAATTTTCATCATTTTTTTATTTATAAAAATTTGAAGTGTGGAAAATCTGGTAATTTTTCATGATTCTTGACATATTCAAACATCTGTATATGTTGACCTAATCAATGGATTGATTTCACTGACTTAAGCTTATTTTGTACCTTAAGGTATGATCTTCCTTGTGACATACCAGACGACCAAGCAGATGATATTTTTTATTTCAAAGTCACTTGATTTGACTTTTGATCTTGAACTGCAAAAAAAGTGTGTCTTTAATTTTTTTCAAAAAAATATATTTTGTTGGTACGCTATTTATTTCTACAAAAATTTCAAGTTTGGAAAACCATGGGCTCATAGTGAAGATAAATTCTAAATAAATATATATTATATGAACAAATGCTGGAAACCATATATATATTATTCAAAAAATGCTGGAAACCACATAAAAGCATAATTGATTAAATAATTCTTACTTAACTAAAAGTTGTAAACATTTACTAATGTACATATAATTTTATAATTTTTTTGTTGCTCGATTTTAAGATATGAAAGAGAATGTAAATAATTTAGCTATTCAAATAAATGCTGGAAACCCACACAAAACATAACTGATTAAACAGTTCTTAAATAAACATTATCATTCTTACCATTAGTGTTGACACGTCAAACTTCAAATCACTGAATCAACTAATTAAATGACAAATCTTAAAAACCAGATTTAAATGTTACTTTATTAAAAACCATCCTACAGAAGTACAACAAATAATTTTAAGCCAGAGCGCATTCGAACACCTTCATCAGGGCCCGCGCTAGGAATTTCAAACTGTTAGCCAACAAATTAGCCAAATTGAAAAATCATTAGCCAAATTACATGATTATTAGTCAAAGTTATCGTTGCCATCGGTAAAAAAATTTTTACTTTTAAGCCATAATGCAGCTAATAATATTAATTTCATTCTAAACAAGATATAAAGATAGGTAGATTTCATTTTTTTAATCATTAAACAGGCTATTAGTAAATTAAACTTGTATTTACCAATGAAAGATCACAATGAGTTACAAAAATGACAAATTTATTCTTTAATTCACATAGTTTCATTATCATATAAACCAGGCAAGCGTCGAATTTTTGTACTATACACCAATTTTCAAAAGCTGCCTTAAAGTTAAAATCTTTCATATCTGGCCCTACACTATTTATAAGAATCAAGTCACTGAGATTTTTTACTCTGATGTTACTACTTAGTGAAATTTATGTTCTGGTTACTAAAGCTTCTTTCAACGATGGTTGTTGTCATAGGACATAAACCAATTCTTGGTACATCCATAATATTTTTATATCCATAATATTTTTATATTATCATCATTATATTTCTTTAAAATTAGGCACCAAAACTATCTAAGGGATAAATTTTAATGTCGGTTTTAAAATTCAGGCAGGCGTAAGGATCGTATAAAAACCACAAAGATGATGATGAAGATGAAACGAAAACAAGCCAGGCAGGCTTAAAAATTCGTAACAAAAAGATAAACTACGATTCAACTTATGGCAAAAACAGCAAACCGCAAATTGGCATCTGTGATAATAATCAGTAGTTGCCTTTTTTCTATTTTATTTTTAACTAAAATTAAATGCTTTTTTATTTACCGTAATATACTCGCGTAAGTCGAGAAATTTGTGACAAAAAAAAAAAAAAAACGCTTCAAAGTGGAGGAGGGAGGCGATTTATATGCGGAGTCTGAAAAAAAAAAGAACATCGTAAGTCTAAAAGTTATTTTTTCCCGCAAGACAATCGATCCTAAAACGATGCGGTAGTAATTACGCAATCGCACACTCCTAATTTCTCTGCCCTCCAGATGCTCCGGACTACCATTGTATACGCGTCATAAAAAAATATACAACATTTTCGTTCGATGTTTATCACTTGTTTCTCTGATTACGGCTGATCGTTTTAGACAAAAAATGGCTCTTTTCAGAAATAATTCTGTAACGGATTGCTTAAAACTATAATGCAGGATTTTAAGTTGAAAGTGTTTTTTTGTTTTGTTTATTGGAGAGTATCTAATAACTGTGTTGGGGGTTAACGGTTATGCGATTCGGGGTTAACGAAAAAAATCGGCTCACATAACGGACGGAATCCAGATAATGTTTTGATTGCCGCGGTGAGTCAAGGACGATTGAGAGACAGGAATGCGCGCTGTCTGCCGTCCGTTTTGAGGAACAGCGTGCTGGGAATTAAAGAATACTTGGAGCTTGTCACACGAGAACGAGCGTCCCCAAAACAGACGGGAGACAACGCTCGTATATCATAGGCCTACTTGTCTGGAATCGGACTTTTATTCCAAATTAAATCGGACTTTTATTCCATATTACTTTCCAAAAAAATATTTACGAAATTTTCACAGTTTCCAAAAAATCATTCGCCATTTTTTTCGCCAAAGTATTTCTTTTATCGCCAGTTTTGCGATCTTTTCGCATTTGGCGCGTAGGCGAATGGCTAGCGCGGACCCTGCTTCATGCTCTTCCTCAGTGGCGATAGAATCAGAACAGATGCCAACATGTCTAAATACATTTCAATGCTATCAAACAAAATTTGCATATTATGAAAATTGCCATTCATTCAAGATTGTGAATCCATAAAACAGATTTAAAATTATAAAATTACAAATCACAAAGATAAACATTTAAAAAAACTTTTAACACGTACAGTATCGAGAACAAGTTGCCAGACATAACTTAAGACCTGAACAGGGTCAAAATTACAAATAGAAGTACAATATAGATAAATAAAAAGGGATTCGTAAAGTAAAATAGAGCGGGGTTATTACAGCTGATCAAAAGAAAAGAATTTTCAAAAAGAGGGCAAAAATTGTCTTTAGTCACTAATTGGGCAAGAGCAGTCGTTTGATCAGAGTTTCCCATTGGTTAGGTTTGGACAAAAGAAATGAAGCTATACATATTCAAGTACATATTTATGTGCCGCCAGGCAAGTTTATAGGTCAGATAAGTTTAATTTTTATACTAAAAAAGAAGTTCGTAAATAATTTTATATTTTAAACTGAAGTTTATGGTCTAAGCATCCAGATAAAATCGTTTTGAAAACTAAAGTACTAACTAGCTATAAACAGTTAGCGAGTCATTTGTAGCACTTCGGAATCCTGTAAACAATATAAATGAATCTGAAAAAAATCGAATAGCTTTATTGAACTTTACTGAAGTTTTATTTTACAAAATGTTATTCATTCAAAACCATTTTGGCTTCATCGGACTGGAGCCACCACCACTAAGGTATGAAAATATTTCTTTTGTTGAGAACAAATTTATCATTGAATAAATGCTAATTTTACATCAAATGCAATTATAGTCTTGAGCAATTTGGTTTATTAGCAATTACAATTATTGAATTCATATAAATTTAGAGTTTATTAAATTTAAAAAGGAGAATATTAAATTTTGATTTTTAGTATTTTCTCATTAGTCAATGAAGTTTGATGATTTTAAGGGATAAGATATATTTAAACGTTGAAAATATTTGTTAATTGTTTGTTGCTATATATGGATTACAAAAAAAAAAAAAAAACCCTGATTTAAATAACTAAATAAAATTCCAGAAAGTTCCATAAAATCACCGTATAAAGTTTTGAACTATGAATTAGCAAATGTTTAGCTGCTAAGTTAATCATTATTCCATGGAGCAGAGTTATTAATAGTGCAAGCATCGTACGTTTATGTGTCTGCGCAGCATCTGTATCTTTAGCCGTAAACTCGCATAGCGGGCGAGTACGCGAACGACAACTACTGCATACGTCCCTAAAGCGGGCGTATCATTATTAAATGAATTTGATTATTATTATTATTGCATGCGTCCGCGGAGTGGGTCAAAGATGAGTCCGCGGAGTGAGTCAAAGACGAGTCCGCTAATATGAGGGGGGGGGGGTATTTTGTGTTTCAAATCTGCTATGCGGATGTCGTGCAACGGGCTAATCTGTTAATCCATAAGCCTGTATAGTGCGCGTGTTCATAACGGAATGTCACACGATTTGCACGCGTCTGCACAATGTATATATCGTTATTGCATGCATTGTATACGGATTACATACACTCGTTAAAAGAAGACGCTTAATTTTGTAAATCTGCTACACGAATTAAATATGTCGAATCGTTATTGCATGGAACAGTGTTATCGTTATATTATATATAACCAGGGTCCGCGCTAGCCATTCGCCTACGCGCCAAATGCGAAAAGATCGCAAAACTGGCGATAAAAAAAATACTTTGGCGAAAAAAATGGCGAATGATTTTTTGGAAACTGAAAATTTCGTAAATATTTTTTTGGAAAGTAATATGGAATAAAAGTCCGATTTAATTTGGAATAAAAGTCCAATTTAATTTGGAATAAAAGTCCGATTTCAGACAAGTAGGCCTATGATATACGAGCGTTGTCTCCCGTCTGTTTTGGGGACGCTCGTTCTCGTGCGACAAGCTCCAAGTATTCTTTAATTCCCAGCACACTGCTCCTCAAAACGGACGGCAGACAGCGCGCATTCCTGTCTCTCAAGCGTCCTTGACTCACCGCGGCAATCAAAACATTATCTGGATTCCGTCCGTTATGTGAGCCGATTTTTTTCGTTAACCCCGAATCGCACAACCGTTAACCCCAACACAGTTATTAGATACTCTCCAATAAACAAAACAAAAAAACACTTTCAACTTAAAATCCTGCATTATAGTTTTAAGCAATCCGTTACAGAATTATTTCTGAAAAGAGCCATTTTTTGTCGAAAACGATCAGCCGTAATCAGAGAAACAAGTGATAAACATCGAACGAAAATGTTGTATATTTTTTGATGACGCGTATACAATGGTAGTCCGGAGCATCTGGAGGGCAGAGAAATTAGGAGTGTGCGATTGCGTAATTATTACCGCATCGTTTTAGGATCGATTGTCTTGCGGGAAAAAATAACTTTTAGACTTACGATGTTTTTTTTTTTCAGACTCCGCATATAAATCGCCCCCCTCCTCCACTTTGAAGCGTTTTTTTTTCTTTTTTTTTTTTTGTCACAAATTTCTCGACTTACGCGAGTATATTACGGTAAATAAAAAAGCATTTAATTTTAGTTAAAAATAAAATAGAAAAAAGGCAACTACTGATTATTATCACAGATGCCAATTTGCGGTTTGCTGTTTTTGTCATAAGTTGAATCGTAGTTTATCTTTTTGTTACGAATTTTTAAGCCTGCCTGGCTTGTTTTCGTTTCATCTTCATCATCATCTTTGTGGTTTTTATACGATCCTTACGCCTGCCTGAATTTTAAAACCGACATTAAAATTTATCCCTTAGATAGTTTTGGTGCCTAATTTTAAAGAAATATAATGATGATACTGCATATAAAAATATTATGGATGTAACAGGAATTGGTTTCACATGTCCTATGACAATAACCATCGTTAAAAGAGGCTTTAGTAAACAGAACATAAATTTCATTAAGTAGTAACATCAGAGTAAAAAATCTTAGTGACTTGATTCTTATAAATAGTGAAGGGCCAGATATGAAAGATTTTAACTTTAAGGCAGCTTTTGAAAATTGGTGTATAGTACAAAATTCGATGCTTGCCTGGTTTATATGATAATGAAACTATGTGAATTATAGAATAAATTTGTCATTTTTGTAACTCATTGTGATCTTTCATTGGTAAATACAAGTTTAATTTACTAATAGCCTGTTTAATGATTAAAAAAATGAAATCTACCTATCTTTATCTTGTTTAGAATGAAATTAATATTATTAGCTGCATTATGGCTTAAAAGTAAAAATTTTTTTACCGATGGCGACGATAACTTTGACTAATAATCATGTAATTTGGCTAATGATTTTTCAATTTGGCTAATTTGTTGGCTAACAGTTTGAAATTCCTAGCGCGGGCCCTGATAACGCGTACTGCATCCGTCTGCGTAGTAGTCAGGTCAGGGCCGCTCATACAAATTTCTACGTTACCCTTCATATTTCGTTTTTCTCTTTTGTGCATTCTTCATGTCTTCTCCTCCCTCCAAAAATTATTGGGGGCCCGACCACTTGAGTGGTGTCCAACCCTCCTTATGGGCGGCTGTAGTCAGATACACAGCCAATAGCTATTGCATGACCTGCATTGGGAGTAAATTCGCTACGTGAATTAAATATGTCCGCGTATCATTATTGCATGGAGCGGTGTTTTCATTATATTGTATATAACATACAAATTCCTGGGTTCCTCTTCATATTTTATTTTCCTCTTTTGTGCATTTTTCATGTCTTCTCCTCCCTCAAAAATTGTGGGGTAGTCTGGGTCCCACCACTTGAGTGGTGTCCGATCCTCTCTAAGGATGGCGGTGGACAAATGCACAGTCAATAGCTATTACACAAACTACAAATGGTTATACTCTTAGCTGTGACTTTCGCGCATAATAGAGATGCGCAGTCTACAGCAAGAAAACATATTAAGAGAATTTTCAAAAAGCGACTAGGCTGGTAGCTAAAGACAATTAGTAAACAATATAAAGAAAATAAACTCTCCCATATTTCATTCAAGCCGGCTAAAATCATCGTGCTAATCTAACAATTTTTCTCCCCCACCCTTTCTATCATCCTCCGGTTTTGACTGAATCGGCGGAATCAACGTAAACATCTTCCCGCAAATGGCGCAAAGAACCCAAGGCCGGAAATCTATATTTTTAAATATTTGTTTCAGAGCAAATATGCTTACAGGGTTTACATTTACAGAACTTTATAACTCAAATGCATATCAAACATGAAATAATTTAACAAAAAATTAAGTTGAAAAAGAAAACTGTTTTGAAAGTTTTCATCAGATGGAAGAAGGAATGTACATGCTTAATATTCCCCTTTCCATTTTGTTTCTTTTAGTGGGGGAAAAAAGTGATATGGGGCTGTCAATCCACTTTTTATGGGCACTAGATCACCCTTTTTTTTCCTTTCTTTGAAGGAGGAGGGAGTGGGGGACGGGGAGATAGACACGATCAAAATTTACGGTAATGAACGCAGACAAAGGAATCTGGGACTTATCTGAGGTCATACAAGAACTGGTTGATTTTTGTTTGAGGAGAGACATTGCTCTCTTAACAAAAGGCTAAGCAGGGGATCTGATCTGCTAACAAAAGGGCAGGGAGGGCGCTTTTTCTCGTACAAAGGACAAGGAGGGCGCTTTTTCTCGTACAAAGGGCAAGGAGGACCCTGTTCTGGTAACAAAAAGGCAGACAGGGCACTGCACCCTCCCAAAAGTGCCTGGAGGAAACTCTGCATTTGATTATCATATTTTACTTCTCTAGCATGTTCAACTAAACGAATACCAATCGTATGTTTAGTATTACCGATATAAAATTTATTAATATTATCTGGAGAAAGAAGGGGTACAACATATACCCCAGCAAAACTTTTAAAGTTAACATTATCCCAAAATTTATCAGTACAAATACGATGAGCAGGTTTAAAATTAAATTTTAATTTTTGGCACATTCAGAAAAAATTTCAAGGCACACCTACACATAATGTACATTCTTTGATCTTAGCAAGCCAAAAGTATATTCAGTATGGTACGGATTCAACGTTTAATTTATGCTTGTCATCTACTTTATCGATTTTATAAAATAACTAAAACTAATTTCTAAAATAACAAATTGAATTCAAATTGACTAATTTATTTAATTTATATTTTTCAATGATGAATTTTAAGATATTTTTAATAATGCACAAGAAAATCTCCCTAAATTTATTAATAATAAACTGCTAGCTTCAGAACAGTTTGCATTAGTATCCTGGGAAACCCAATTTTTATAACCTTTTGCCTCTTCAAATTTAAATTTTAAAGACATTATTTTTTGCAATGTGTCATATCAAATTGCTCACCCATACATCAGATTTTATCTCTTATTTCACTTAAAAGGAGACATTTTTCATTTATTCTGTAAATCAAACAGTTTGGTCTGTGTCACTCCTAAAGTAACAAATATTGGAAACATGAAATTGTACACTTTCTTCTATTGAGATGATCTACCCTTGAACTAAATTTCTAGTCTCTATTTCATCGCAAATTATGTTTTCTATCATTTCATATTTTGATGAGGAACCCCCCCCCCCTCCCCTATTGAATATGTTTTAAAAAATTTAATTTTTCTCAGGGGTTTGATTATATGATTGACCTGCATATCATATTTAAAGCCTCTTTCTGACTTAAAATACAGCATTTCTCATTTTATCCACAAATCTAACATTTGTGGGTGGCATCCCTTAAATTAGCTATTACTTCAAAAATGAAATTATACTTCCTTTCAAACAATCTATTCTTACACCAAATTTAAAGCCTCTATCTCATCGCAAACTATATTTCATGTCATTTCATCTTTTGAATGTTTGGGTGTGGAGCCCACCCTCTCCCCTCAACTGAACTATTTTGAAAAACTGATTTTTTTTTTTTTTTTTAATCATACGATTGACACATGTATTCAATTTTAAGTCAATGTCTAATTTAAAAGAAGGTGTTAAATTTATTCCTGAAATCAAACATTTTCGTGTGCAGCATCCCAATGTAGTACATATTCAAAAACTGAAATTGTACACTTTTTTCGTTTTAAACAATCTATTCGTACACAAAATTTAAAGTCTCTATTTCATTGTGAAGTATGTTTTTTTTACCATTTTAGCTTTTGAACGCTTCCTCTACTGAAAATTTTTGAAAAATTCGAACTTTCCCTGGGCATATTATTTACTTGTGTATCAATTTCAAAAGTCTATCTCATCACAAAGTGTATAGTAATTTCACCTTTCAAACATTTTGGTATGGAGCACTCCCTCAAAAGAACATTTTTGAAAAACTCTTTCCTTTTTGGGTTTTTTATTAAATGATTGGCCCATATATCAAATTTCAAGCCTCTATCACATTTTAAAGGAGGCATTTCTCATTTATTTGGTAAATCGAACATTTAGGCACCTGAACACACATCTGAACAGCATCCTCTAAAATAACAAAATTTGTAAAACTGAAATTACAGAGTTTCTTCCTTTCAAACTATATACCCATACATTAAATTTGAAGTCTATCTCATTGCTAAGTATGTTTTTCTATCATTTTACCTTTTGAAGATTTTACTGTAGAGCACACCCCACTCTACTGAATATTAAAAAAATAATTCCTATTTTTCCAGAGGGTAACAAATTGCAAGTTTCTATCTATACGGAAAGTGCCTAAAAAGGTGTGACAGACGATACTTGGCAATTATTATATATAGATATTTTTTACATTGAAAATTATAATTTCTATCTATCAAATTTTGCTACTAAAATAGAGACTATTTTGGCAATCATTTTCAGCATATGAGGCTAATAAAGCAACTATTTTCCATGCTTCTTTTCTGTTGCAGCCCTGAAATTAAAATGTTAAAATATTTTGCTGGAGTGCATCTTTCTGTGTCCTGAAGTACCTGTGTACCAAATTTCACGGCCGTACAATGCTTAGATTTCCCACTGCAAACCACACACACACACGGACATCTTTTTTTATTAGGTAGGATTTGGAATACACTCCCATGAACAGTATCCATGGACTGATTTTACACTTGTACGCATGGAATAGCCAATATCTGTAATGGCAGTAAAAAACTTGCTATATGCCTTAATTTTTTTAACTTTTATGAAAACTGACATTCAATCCTTGGACACAAAAGCTAAAGTTCATAATCATGGAACCTGCCTTATTCTAAGCTTGATCTTTATAGATTCATAAAGCGTGAGCTACATTTTTGAGAAATTGAAAGCCAGCTACATTGTTGGATTCAATTTGTCAGTTCTCGTGGGAGTGTTGAAGACCCAGACCACACGACTGACCCTAAGGCTTACAGCAGCTTAATGTGTGGCCGGCAAAGAGTTCTCATGGGAGTGTCAAAAGCCCAGACCGTCCGGCTCATCCGAAGACATGGAGCAGCAAAATGGGTGGCCGGGAAATCTCATGGGAGTGTGTAAAAATAAAGCATATAGTAAGTTCCTTCCTCCTGTTATTGTAGATATCAGTTATTCCACACACACATGAGTTGAATACCCGGACCACTCAACTCACCCTAGAATTTGCAGTTGTTATTTGAATGGTTGGACACGCACATGAGTGTAAAATCAATTCATGGATGCTGCTATCTGCAATGGGAATGTATTCCAAAGTTTTAGAAATGTCCCCTTCAAGTGGGTCCTATGATTAGTTATGACTGAATTACATTTCCAAAGTAACTTTACCTAACCTTTGTTGTGAGTAGTTTCATGAATATGTACTTTAAATTTATTATTTATTTTTTCCTCTTTTATTTGCAGAGTTGGATATCATATGGTTATGATGTTGAAAATTATGAAGAAGACAGACATAAGCACAAAGCTATTTCTTTCATAATGTTAACTGTTTTAGTTTGTGGTTGCTCTTTTATCTTGGCTTATGCACCTGATTTAGGGTATGATTGTTTTTTAAGAAGCATGCTTTTAACTTTTGATTGTTTGATGCAATGAGCAAATAATTTTTAGTCATAAATTCAAGTATTTCTTTTTGTTAAACATTTGGTAAAATTAAGAGGATGTTCATTTTCTTAATTCTTATGTGTGTCAATCAAGTAAAATAGGTCCTTTCCCTGATCATTAACTCAATTTCTTTGCAGTGAAACCTCGATAAGACAACATGTTATAGGGTTGAAGACCCAGACCACACGACCAACCCTAGGGTTTACGGTAGCAATATGTGTGGCTGGAACATGTTATAGGGTGTATGTGTGTGTGTGTGGGGGGGGGGGGGGGGAACATGCTCCCCAATAGTAGTGGAAATACTATCCCTCCTTCCGAAACTGCCTTATCCTCTAGTCAGTTATGCTACTATCTTTCAGGCTGAGGGTTTTGCCATTCTCATGTGTTGTAGAATTTGCTATGATAGAAAATACAGGAGCAACCAACTACTTATCTGTTCTGATAGTCAAGCTGCTCTTATGGCCCTAGGGAAGTCCACTATGACGTCTTTCCTTGTCTGGGAGTGCTATAATGCATTTTGAAATTGCTAGCAACAACAGAGTCATCCTCTACTGAGTGCCTGGACATTCGGGCATTCCAGGAAATGAGTTGGCTGATGAATTGGCTAGGAAAGGTTCTTGTACTCCCTTTGTTGGTCCTGAGCCTGCTTTGGGTATTCCCAATGAATTTACCAGAAGAATTGTTTATGACATCTTCAGAAAGCTTCAGTGCAAGAACTGGCGTAATACCAAGGGTCAAAGGCAGGCGAAAATACTCAACTGCAATTGCCCTAGCACACGCCAGAAGGAATTATTTAAGCTCAGTAGAACTGGCATCAGAAGGGCTGTTGGCCTCCTTACTAGGCACTGCACCCTTAAAAGACACCTAAATATTATGGGTGTCACGAAGGATTCTCTTTGCAGAGGCTGCAATTATAGCGAAGAAACTGCTATTCACATTCTTTATGAATGTGAGGCCTTCTCCGCCCATAGGTTCGAACACATAGGACGACATGTGATTTAACCATGGGAGCTGAATGACATTCTTGTCAAATGCCTGCTTATCTTTGCTTTGGCTACTGGTCTCTTTTCGTAGAGATCTTCTTGTTTGGGGTAGTACAATAGACCTTTGGTCGATGTGCTGGGCTCTCCTGGAGCCACCCACCTTCATTTCATTTCATTCATTCATTCATTCATTCATCCCTCCTTCCGAGTCATAAAGATTGAGAAAAACATACTGAACAATTATGCTACTTTTCTATAAAATAGTGAAAGTGTGAGAAAAAGCTCCCTTTTGGAATAGGACTGCCACACAATAGTAATTCGCCCTGTCTGATTTGGCGATAGTTTTTGCCTCGATGCCCCATTCCTACTGCACCTCCAACGATAGGTGTTTTTCACAGTTATGCGTCTTCATGCTGATACTGATGCAGTTGGCGAGCTGGCTCTCGGCAAATTGCACCAGTCTCCCCAATATCGCCAAGCTCTCTCTGTCGAGTGGGAGTCTTAGCATCCGTAGTAGCCATTTTATGCAGTGCCTACAAAATGTTGAAACAAAAATCCGTGTTATCTTTTTTCAGAAGAGTTCGTGAATGTGATCATGAAAGTTCATCTTTATTAGAAAGTCCGAATAGTGATGAGGTGCAAGAAGATAATTTTAAAAAATTGAAAAATGCTACAAGTAGTCAGAAGTTATGTGCTATTGGTGCAAATACAGGTGATCTAATGCAAATACAGGTGACTAATGTCAGTGATGGGCCTTATCAGCCCAAGTCTGACTTCAAAGTTAATACTTGTTCCGCTTTTTCTATAATATGTGATGAAACTACAAACACTGTCACCAAAGAACAATTGAGTATTTGTGTAAGATATCCATACAAAGCAGAGAATGATTTTATAATAATGAGAGATTTTTGGGTTTCATCGATGTAATAGATACGACTGGTATAAATCTACACAGCGATATAAAAGCATACCCGGAGCAGATTGGTTTAAACTAATATCAGTGAAAAATTTAATGGAGTTGCTGCAAGATTCAAACAGGAAGAACCCAGAGCTCTATATTCTCACTGTCATACTCACCTTTTAGATTTGATGGTGATGCAATTTTGTGAAAAAATTAAAGTCCAGCGAAATGCACTAAATGTAGTAAACTCTTTATATAATATTATAAATGCATCGGCAAAGAGATTCTTAATCTTTGAAAACATTTGCAGGAAGAGTGAGGATTCAAGTATCGGAAAACTTTGTAGTTTATCAAAAACATGTTGGACTGTTCGCCATCACGTGTTATCAGTGGTAATAGAGAATTTTCCAGAAATCATCGAGACATTAGACATTGTTTCTAACGATTCCTCAAATATGAAAATATTGAGTGAAGCAGATGGTTACGCAAATTAGTTTCAAATTTTGAGTTTGTTTTTAGTTTGAATTTCATACACAATATTCTCAGTCTCACAGATATTCTTTCGAAAGCGCTTCAGAGTGAAACTTTAGATATTTTCTCTTTATTTCCAAAATCAGAGGCAGTAATACATTGTTTGTCTTCTGAGAGAAATGAGGATTTGTTCAAGTGTATTTGGAATGAAACTGAGAAAATCTGCGAAAACATTAATTCGAATGGCTATGATTTAGAAAAACCGAGCCTTCAGCGGAGAAGGAAAGTGCCAAAAACACTTGATTATGGAAATTCAAGCACGTCATATTTTTCCTGAAGAATACAAAACATGCATTTATTACGGAGGACTGGATGTCATCATAACAAATTTAAATCAGCTGTTTTCAGAGAATGATTATAGTAAAATCAAAATAATATCAGAGTTACTTCTAAACTGTAAAGAGCCTCTAAATGAGCCATCCTTAATTAATCACCATCCGTAATGAGCCATCCATTAAATTCAAGTCTCATCCCACAACTCTGATTTTACAGGAAATTTGCACAAATAAACTTCAGTCAGAATGCCACTTTATTAGACTTCACAAATTCATTTATTCAGAATCGATTACCTGACAATGCTCCTTGCATGTTTAAACTTTTTGAAATCGCATTATGACCAATTACTACAACTAGTGCCGAGCTCTCTTTCTCAACTTTGCGGCGTCTGAAGACCTACCTCCATAGCACCATGGGAGAAGAGAGACTAAGCGGCCTAGCACTTATGACTATTGAACAGGAGGTAACAGCGAAATTCATGCAACCTGAAGGACTTGACATGCTTGTTGAAAAGTTTGCATCTTCCAGTACCAGAAGAATTACATTATATTAATATAAATTATGAAGGTGAGCTGAATATCTTATTAAAAATACTTAAAGTTCTGGATTATAATAAGACACTTATAAATCTAACTTAAATACTTCTATATTCTCCTATCATTTATTTTCAGTTGTTAAAATATATATTGTGCTTTTCTACTCACCCAGATGGAAAATTTACTTATAGGTGGTGAGCTTTCACGTTAATTTTTAGGCCCTATATATGATTATGGTTCAAAGAATAAGGTATGATAAAAAGTGTCCATTCACAGTTTAAAAGTTAGTTCAGAATCAGATAGGTTAAAGGTATTTAAAAGATTTTTCTGTACGTGTTAAGACAATTACCTCATTGATAAACAAGATTAAAGATGCCATTGTAGTAAAAGTCTGTTATGTATAAAATTCCAATATAGCTATATGGAACTGATGTCCTTTCAGTGTATTTTTTCCTTCAGCAGACAGTAGAAGTTAAAATCACAAAAGGGGGGAGGGGAATCTAGACTGTAAGGAAGGGACTTCAGGTAAAAAAGCCCCTTCTCCTTTAAGAGTTTACAGTCTGTCCTTTATGGCATGTATGGATGCCCAGACTATGGCAGATTGCATGTTTTCACATAATTTTCAACACCATTCCACAACAGAGATCTTTGATAAGCATGCATGATAAGCATACCCTGCGATCATTCTGTGATGAATTTCTACAGATTTTCTTTCTTCAGCAAACAAATCTGAATAACAGCACATTGATCTGCTTTGGATGTGCTCGATAACAGCGAGGCCATCAATATGTGTATTATATATTCAACAAACAATGCACTGTGCAACTATTCGACTTTTACCCTCATGGATTATTTACTAGTTGCATCTTCGATCAATTGTGTCTTCTAGTTGTGATATTGTTATGAGTTTTGTTTTTAAATATGTAAATTTGCAATCTTTCACTACTAGTTATCCTTCCTTTATTTAAAAAATTTCACTTAGTGAACAGCGTCAGACAACTCCAAACTCAGGTCTTCATACCTGAGATAGATGCGAATCTGGGATTATTTATTCTGAATAATTTATTCTGAAAAATAATTATCTTTTCTTTTTTTGTAAGACTAATCTGTTTTTTTTAATACTTTGTAAATGTACACCAGTTAAAAGTGTAGCCTGCAAAATTGGTTTTTCGTCTTCTATGTTTGTTTTAATAAAGTACGTTAGTAATGGCAAGTTAAATATATGATTAGGTTAGATATTGGATTCTTGTAGATATTGAATTTTTTGTAGATGTTTGATTTTGATAGATATTGATATATGAATGTGATACGAAAACATTAAGCCCTCTGAATTTGAGAACTGACTATCTGAAATTTTGTCATGCAATTTATCTAGTTCTTCTATTTTTTATTACTCATTCAGTTCTTTAAATAAAGTATGTTAGGTTACCTTTGTGTAGTTGTTTGTATTTCTCTCTTCTTTTTTGACCCAGATCGTACAACCTACTCGAAAGTGTAAGGTATCTGTTCGGATGGCCGGGATACTGCCATCCAATGTAGACAGGAACCTAGTGGGGGGCAGCATCCTCAGGGACCGTACCTTTTTTCCTCCTCTCACCAACCTCTTGGAAAGAATTGCGGACCCACATATTTAACATGCCCGTACATGTGAACACATAGACAGTTTGGGCAGAGCTGGGAATCAAACTCAGGTCGTCTGAGTGTAATCCCTGTGCTCTAACCACTGTGTTTCTTTCTTGAAATTTTTGGTACATAAAGGTAGGTGATTTGTAAACTTATGAGTATAATAATTTTGTAGTTAAATAATAAATAATTGACCAACTTGAAAATATTAATAATCTTTATTGAACTTAAACGTAATGATTTAAACAACTTAATAATGAAGATAATAATTGAAAAAAGTAAATTTACTTAAAAATAATATAGAACTGAAATGTCTCATGCAACTTCAATAAACAATAATATAGAAAATTATATAATCCCAATAAAGTTCCAAATACATCATACATGGTCTTGCAGGTCTACTTTGAACACAGTGGCAATTTGTGAATAATACATAGAGCAGGGTATTGATTAAAACATGTTTTAAATACATGCATATCTATATTACTAGCCGAATACCTGTTGGAAATCAACGGTCTCGCAATAAGCAACCCCTGAATATTGTCATTTTTTTTAATAATTTGCGTTTCACATTTATTCGGCAAATTGAATATTTTAGTATGCGGAACCCCCTAAAGAAAAAAATATTGTAAATTTTAAATTGCGCACGTCTTCTTTTCGAACTATCTACCAGTACACCAAATTAAAGTCTCTATCTCATCCCGAAGCATACTATTTTATCATCTTCCCTTTCGAACGTTTTTCTGTGAAACACACCCATAAATGAACATTTTTGAAAAACTCTGTTCACCTTGGGTTTCTTATCAGATGATTGGCCCATATACTAAATATCAAGTCTCTATCACATTTAAAGGAAACGTGTCTCATTTATTCCCAAAATCGAACATATTGGTGTTTGGCACCCCCTAAAGTTGCAAATATTGAAAATCTGAAATTGCACATTTTCTTTCTTTCAAACTATCTATCAGTACACCAAATTTGATGTCTCTATCCTATCGTGAAGCATGTTTTTCTATCACTTCATATTTCTAACTTTTTTCTGTGTTGCACCCCTTAAATGATCATTTTTGAAAACCATAATAATCGTAGGTTTTTTTTTATCAAATGATTACTCCATATACTAAATTTCAAGCCTCTATCATATTGTAAAGGAAGCGTTTTTTATTTGTTCGTCAAATCGAACATTTTAGTGTGTGGCACCCCCTACAATAGCAAATGTTGGAAAACTGAAATTGCACACTTTCTTCCTCTCTAACTATCTACACGTATACCAAATTTGAAGTCTCTATCTCATCGCGAAGCATGCTTTTTCTATCATTTCATCTTTCGAATGTTTTTCTGTGGAGTACCCACCCCCCTTAATATACATTTTTAAAAAACTCCATTCTTCTTGGGTTTTCTATAAAATGATTCTCCCATATACCAAATATCAAGCCTCTATCACGTTCTAAAAAGAGTGTCTCTACTTCATTCTGAAAACCGAACATTTTTGTGTGCGACACCCCCTAAAGTAGAAAATATTGGAAAACTGAAATTGTACACTTCCTTCCTTCCAAATTATCTACCCATACACCAAATTTCAAATCTCTATCTCATCCCGAAGTATGTTTTCTTATCAATTCACCTTTTGAATGTTTTCCTCTGGAGCACCCCCTTAAACAAACGTTTTTGAAAAACTATAATCATCTTGGGTGTTTTTATCAAATGATTATTCCATATACCAAATTTCAAGCCTCTATCAAATATTTTGGTGTGCGGCACCCCCTTAAATAGAAAATATTGGAAATTTGAAATTGCACACTTTCTTCTTTTCAAACGATTTACCCATACACCAAATTTGAAGTCTTTATCTTATGGCAAAGCATGCTTTCCTATCATTTCACTTTTCGAATGTTTTGGTGTGGAGCACCCCCTCTAGAGAACATTTTCGAAAAATTCGATTTTTCCAGGGGTTTTTATCGAATGATCGAGCCGTGTACCAAATTGCAAATCTCTATCTATTCGGGAAGTGCCCAAAAAAAAATGTGACAGACGGACGGACACTTGGCAATTATTATATATAGACTCTCAGTGATTAGCCAAAGAAATTAAGAAGTTATCCATATTTATAACTTAGGGGGCTATAGTTAAAATGTGAAATCAGATTTGAACATGATGATAATCTTAATTGTATGTTAGATTTTATTTCAAATTATAGCAATGTTGTTTCTATGGCAAATGTAGAGGCTTAGCTCATCATTTTTTCTCTGGCATCTCGATAGAGCTTGAAGAGGTGCCAGATTTGTTGTTCAGATGAGTGCAGACTAGGGAGTGATTCTCATCCATACTGGAATTGAGAGTTCTGCAAATTATGCATTCCCTGGAGGAATATATTCCAATTCTCTCCAAGTGTGTAGTTAAGCAATTATACCTCGTTCAAAGTTTGAAAAGTGTCACTGCTTCTTTTCTTGGTTTGTTTCTGTTGTCCTGCCACATTTTATGTATAATGTTCCATTTGTTATTTTTTATTCTTAAATGGCTTCTTTTTTTATTATCTCGGAGGCTTCTCTGGTCAGGAGCCTTTTAATCACATTTGTGGAAAATGGTTTCTCATTGGTATCGATTATAGTACCCATCATAGTCAATCTGTCAGACAACTCATTTCTTTCCAGTGCTACATATGAGGTAATTCACTGGAAAACGATTAGACTTTTTAATATTCTAGCAATGTAATTTTTTTAATACATATACGTCCTTACTGTATAACGATAATAAGCTACTAACTTGAATTCATAATAAAACTTCAAGTGGTAAACATTTTGCTATGAAAGTAATTCTTACTGCATATTTTAAATGTCATTATTGTTTTTTAGTTTTATAGTTAATTTTATAATTTAATAGTTGAATATTGCAATGCGACACAGAAAGAAACGTAAAATCATAATGGATTAAAAGTAATCTATGAAATACTTGATGTTCTTCATAATTTTTTACATTCAAGAATAAAAAATATATGACATGGAGTGTGGACAGCATATAACTTTGCTTCATTCTGTAGTAAATTTACTTTGTAACAATCTAATCATGTGTTTTGAACAATGTTATTCACATTGAATCAATCGCATGTGTATTAAAATTTGGTTCTTTTGCTATTGATGCATTACAAAAATATTATAGACTGTTTAAATAAATTCAATAATCATATCTATTTATATGAACATATATAAAAAAGCTATATTAACTTCATATTACTTTAGTGTTTAGTACTTTTGGCTACATTGATGGTATTAATATTCAAAGTTGCAAAATGTGCAATAATACAAAAATGCTGCATCAGCATGGAATCCGATTTATTTTGTAATTTTTACATGAAAAGTTTATTATACAAGTAAAAGTAGTTTTATGAATTAACTGTCACATCTCAAAATCAGGATATGCCAGGGTTCTCAAATCGATATCATTTGTTTTTTACTAATAAGAAAGTTATTATTTTATAAGTTTTCTGATGATTATAAAATTGTATAGCTTTTATAAAATAATCACATATATCAATTATTAACGAATTATAAGTGATTGATTGCCATTTATTTATTTTATATTTAAAAAAAATTAAATTTGGGTGCTTTCTGTACATTTGTACTTGCTAAAAATAAATAGCATTTCATTCTTCATAGACTCTGTAATTGTACAAAATGTTTTTTGAATTGCTCCATTCATTATTTGGATATTGTGTCCACAAATTCTTATATGCATTCACACATGTAGACCACGTTAAATTTGAGTTAAAAGATGTTCCAAGTATTTAAATCCATTAAAAACACGAATCTGAACTTTCATCCTTGTCACACTTTTCCTTTATATACATAAATGTAGAGAATGTAACAAATAATTAAATGGACTTAAATGAAAACTTCCATTTTTAAAAAATATAAACTGTTTTGTAAAAAATAAAAAGAGAATTGTTTAATAGAACTTGAAAATAAACTAAATTATACTTGCACATAACAGTTATTTAATTCAAGAATTTATTTAAAAGTATCAAAACTGTATTTGGAAACAACAGAAATCATCGAAATATCCTGAAGTGTAGCCAAAATGATATAAGGTCAATTCTAGATGCCTGATCATATGCTGGTTCATTTTGTGGTAATAAGTGTTCAATGGTCCCTGTTCAGACAATGTATTGAGAATAACCAATGTTCACATTCTTTCATTCGAACTTTTAATATATTTGCAGCTATGTGCCTCCGTACTATCTGTTTTGGGTTGTTTTAAATTCACGGCAGTCTCTACAAAATTCCTTACAATAAAACAGTATTTCCCCTCATGCAGTCAGTTCTCTATAGAAGTTCAGTTTGCTGAATGTGTTACAAGATGGCAGCACTACAGTTTTGAAGAACTCATTTAAAATGTATACTTTTTACAAATTTTTTGAAAATAATAGTAAGTGAATGTATTCCGAGCATCCTCTGGAGACAAGCCACTTTTGCTCGAATGGAAACTTTTTTATTGTGCCTTGCATATTATGTTAGTTATGATGACTTTTCCATCAGTAGCTTATTAAGAACAGATCTAGTAACTACAACAATTGAAAGATTTCTCACAGCTGCAAGATTATTAGCAATGCTCACACATCTCAAAATCAACCACAAGCTCAATTCTATTTGCTTAATCTGTATACATTTTTTATGGTCAATAAAATAAATTAAAATGCTATAATATAAAGTCTTCGGTTGTAAGGTTATTACACAGCAACATTTTAATTTTACATTTTTTGTAAATTGCTAATTTTCTTCCCTGATTCTGACTGTAAAAAATAAATGTTGGAAATTTTTTTTTTAATATGTATCAATTGTCATTTATATTTTACTGATGTTTTTTAAATTCTTCTGTCAAACCATTTTATGTTTTTATTTAGCTTCAATTTATTTATTTTTTTACAAATTTTCAGAAATAAAGATTGGACTATGCGAGAAGCATATATTCAGCTGCACAAGAGAGAATCACTTGGATTGCCTTTAGTGGACAAAAATTATATTGATCCATCAAAAATTGAATTGCCATCTGATGAAGAACTTGGAGATACAGAAATTATTATCTAGAACATTACCCTTGTTATCACATAAATTCTTTTCTATAATATGTCAGTGTAGTTTCCATGTTTAGAATTATAAATAAAATATAAAAAGTCAGTGTGTATTTACCACAATTTTTCTTAAATTGTTTATAACCACTTTTGTTATATACAGGGTGGTCATCGCTTGCACACTAAACCTGCCGAACAATTCCTCATGAAAATCCAACCCCCAAACTTGTCCATATTTTAATTAGACATCACATTTTGAAGATACATACACCACTAGTTTAATTAAATAAAATTAAGCATTCAAAATGCCCCAAAATTGTGAAAGTTTTTTTAATAAAAGATGACAACCAGAAATGTAATAATTTTTTATGTAATTTTTCTTTAGCCATCAAATGACACTTATTTTTGAACAATGCATGCTTTGTTCTCAAGATGTTTTTTTTGTCCCCCAAATAAATATATAAAATAAACTTATAAAATTAACGTATTAAATATTACTATGTAAGAAATCTATTAACATCATTCTTGTGAATCTAGAATATTCTATTTAAAAAAAAAAAAAAAATGCATTTTCCATTTTTATGCTAGCAAATTCGCTATCTCCAGAATGTGATGTCCAGTCAGTAAATGGGCAACATGTTTTCAGGTTGGTTTTCCATAAAAAATTGCTTAGTAGGTTTATTATGCAGGTAATTATGACCATCCTGTACACATTTGCAACAATAAGCTTGTTGGATATTACCTAACCTATCAGAAGAAGTCTGTGTTTTAAAACTTCAAATTATACTCCTGCTGCACCCAGTAGTTTTTAAGTCAGCAAAATTCCGGTTAAGCTGTATGCCTGCATAGATGTGTAATTAATGTAATGCATCTTTATTCTATTATAGATTTTTGTGGATATTTTCAACTTTTACTTTTATTACCAAATATAGTATAGTAAAGCACTATTTATGTGCTTCTCAAGGAACCAGCTAAAAGATGTATAAGTGTAAAAACTACTCATAGAGGCAAAAAGCTACAAAAACGACGATATCTTTTCCCAGGCTATTACTATCCAAGAACTTAAGACAGCGATTAAGAATACTGACATAAGGAAATCTCCAGGTAATGATCTTGTTTTTGGAGAGATGGTTAAACATCTGGGAACAATCGCTACTGAATGCTTACTGGAAATTATAAACACAACATGGAAAACTGGAAAACTTCCCAAGGCATGGAAAACTTCGATCATTGTCCCCATACTTAAGCCTGGGAAATTGGCCACAGAGTGTAAACATTACAGACCGATAGCACTCACTAGTATTCTCTGTAAAATTACTGAACGCATCATACACTCGAGAATCATGGGTGAACTTATAAAAACAAAAAAAAACTCAATTTCTACCAAACAGCATACAGGAAACAACATGCCACAGAAGACCAGCTTTTCTATCTATGTCAATTGGTCATAGATGGATTACAAGAAAGACCTACAAAAAAGACTACTGCTGTCTTCCTGGATATGACATCGTCTTTCGACACTGTTTGGAGACAAGAACTAATTGAAATAGCATATAGGCATGGTATAAGGGGTAATGCCCTAATATGGATAACAGATTTTTTGAAAGATAGAAAGTTCAGAGTAAGATATAATGGAACCTACTCCAAAAACAGAAGAACATGGGCAGGAGTCCCTCAGGGCTCGGTCCTCAGCCCCCTGCTGTTCCTGATATACGTCAACAACATCCATCAGCACATAGAGGGAAATACCAGATTTGCATGCTATGCAGATGATATAGCAGTTTGGCACACTTGTGAAGATATCGAAAAGTCAGAAATCTCCATTAATCGATCACTAAAAGGTATTATAGATTGGTCGAGAGAATTGAAACTACAGATAAATCCACATAAAACTAACTATACTGTCTTCACTACAGACAGAAACAGAAGAAAATCCTTTAATCCATCCATAACTATGAGCGGCTTGCCAATTATCAAAATGGATAACCCAAAATATTTGGGTGTGAATCTAGATGCGGAACTGCGCTTTACCAAACATATAGAAAACTGTTCCCATAGAGCACTTAAGAAATTAAGCATTTTAAAAAGCTTATGTGGCACAAACTGAGGTGCAAACCCGAAAACTTTAAGAACAACTTACACTACACTTGTTAGACCCAGTCTAGAATATGCAACGCCAATATGGGCTCATGCTTCCGAGTCCGCACTAAGAAAACTGGATAGAATTCAGGCAAGAGCAGCCAAATTAGTTATCGGTGCTGTCTCGTCCGCCAACACAAAAGCAGTGCGGGCGTGTGGCCTTCAGACACTTGATCAAAGAAGGAGATATCATACGATTAAGTTCACAAACAAGGCTAATAGTCGAGACACTGAACACATCTCCCGCAGGACCTTTTTGAACTGGAATGGGAAGTCAAGACTCAAAAGGTCATCAACTTTGAAATATGACAAGGAAATCAGAGAAAGTCTTGGCCTAGAGCACGAAAAATATGATATAGATCAAGAGCCTATTTTACCATACTGCATCCCCCAAAACACCACTATTAATTTGGATCTCGTAGAACTTTGTTCAAAAAAGGAAAAGGAAACTATTGTCAAGGCTAAAGGAATAGAAACAATTAAAACCTATATGGGGTGTGATTTAGTACAGATGTACACTGATGGATCCTTAGACGAGACTATCCTCAGGGGAGGAGCTGGCATTCACATTACTATGCCAAATGGTACCAAAAGACTCCAGAGCTTTGGAGCAGGTAATATTGCTTCCAACTTTACATGTGAACTAAGAGCAATTCATGAGGCCTTGGGCATTTATATTTCTTTCCAAGATGTAGACAGAACTAGCAGACTTGTAATTTTCTGCGACTCTAGAGCTACCCTTCAGGCAATACAACATGGACGCTCAGGGCTCTGGCAATGCATTCACAACACATGGATACAATTAATAAAATGGGAAAGCGTTGCATTCTACAGTGGATGCCTGCACATGTAGGAATTGACGGCAATGAAGCGGCCGATGAATTGGCCAAGGAGGCAAGGAACTTAAATAAAGACACTTCAGGCACCCTCACTCTTGACGATGCTAATGCTATCGCTAGATACAGACTTAGAGTGAAACCTATAGGATTGGACCACCAGGTCTGTAATAAATGCGAATAGGGAGATCACCAAGACAATTGCCAGACTAAGAACTAGACACCTAGGTGGTATGAAAATTAATGCGGATGGCACCAGAATCTACAAATTCTGTAGAAACTGCCCAGATGAAGAGCTTACACTGGAACACATATTTGACTGTCCAGCAATTCTTGCGGCTTTGCAATGCATTGACGAATTCCCTTTCCAGGGAAATCTTTATAATGAGAAGATTGTGGATCTCGCTAAGGCAGTAATATCTGCACATGGTTCAATTTGACCTCTTATGGACGCGACACCAACCAACCACCAAGTGTAAAAACATATAATTAAAATGCATGCCAAGGTCTTCCGTAAAGAGCCAGCACTTGAAGTTATGGCAGTGGGGCTATATAGTGTGCATTTTTGTAGTATCATTTTATCTTCATTTCTTTTCTTTATTGTTAATATATGTATTAGAAAACAGTAATATATGTTCTAATGAAATACATAACTATTCAGATTTATAATATGTGTTTGGAAAAAATTTAATTGAAGAGCTCGGGAGAACATAACAATATGTGCCAAAATTGATAAATAACCCCACTTTACCACATATACCATTAATGCTTTTCTTTCTAATAAAATATAAATTGTGTCTTAAAGTTAACAACAAATGGCAGTAGCAGTCCCATTGGTAAGCAACAGTGTTTCTGTATTTCATCAACAAAGTGGTAGATTAATAAAACATTGCATTATCTCATGTTTTGGATTACTGTTTAAATGATGAAATCTCGGAACCAGATAATTCTGATCCATTTAATATGAAGAATGACATAGATTTTAACTCATATTATGTTCCTGAATTACTAAATGCTCAAAAGTTTATTCGCCTATTTTGTAATTATTTTACTTGATTAACATTATTTAGCCACATAATAATATTGAGTTGTCTTGGTCAAATGAACAGCATCGCCAATTATATCCCATAATTTAAAATCCCTTCTAAATTGATACATACAGTGTCCCTTGATATTAAAATGCTTTAATAAGTTTTTTCTGTTGATGACTTTAATATCTTGACCCTTATACTCATTGTTTTCTTGTTGGATTTACCATTGTGTTGTTCAAATTGAAAATATTTTTTATGACTAAAAAATAAAATTAAAAATAATGCATTCTGCAGAAATTTAAAATACTAAGTAAGACATTTCCCCTAATAAAATATATAAGTCCTTTAATAAAAAATTAAAAAGATGGTGCATTAAAATGCCTATTTGCTATTTTTAATTTTCCCCATATACATAAGCCTTAGGGTTGGTCGTGTGGTCTGGGTCTTCAACATAATATAATATATAGGGAAAGTATTGTGACAAGGTCAAAAATTTGAATTTAAGTTTTGGGTGGAAAAGCACATTTCAAGCATCCCTGAACTTGAATCGATCATTTTTAAGGTGATGTATGTGTGTATGTTCTTGAGTCTGTGGAGACGATATCTCATGAACAAATGGAGCGTTTCGAGCAAAATATGGTACAAAAATTACAACCAATGAATACTGGAAACCTATTGATTTATAAAAACAATCAATTTTTAGGAAGCCCCCCCCCCCCCAAATTTTTGAATAAAATGAAAAAAAGTTCATCAAAAAATCAGAACCTTCAATACTGTTTTACGTAAATAATCATTTCTTATGTAATTTTTTTATTAGAAAACGATTGTCACAAATTTTAGAATGCTTGTATAAACCATTCTTGAGATATTGTGCTTTTTTCAAATAAATTTATTAAAATATTCACAAAATTAAAAAAGTAATAACCATTGTAAAATATGTTCACTTTTCATATATAATATTATGTGATAAATTTGTTAACATGATCCTCGTGGATGTAGTTCATTTTGTTCATGAGAGAAGATACTTTGGGTAATAGTTTTGTATTTTGATGCTTAACAATTTACCAACAATTATGTATACATAAGAAATGCTCTTTTCTACATCTCCCTGTAACATGTGACAACTCATGAGGCAAAATATTGCTAACTTGGTGATATTTTGCCCCAGATTGAAGAAAATATCATAAAATTACAAAAATGACACCAAGTTAACAAAAATGATGCCAAATTGTTAAATTCATTATTAAAATATTTTAATATATGGACTCTATATTGCTTATTGCGGATGCTATTAATATTGATAATTGTCAATGTAGAGTTGCATTAAATATAAGTCAGTTGAGTACTTCGAAATAGTTTTAAATGTTGTCGTCTGAAAAAGTGCTAAATTTATGATTTTTTGTTCCTTGGATTTTATGCATCACTTTTTCACTGTGAAAGAAGCAAATTTATTGCATTATATAGGGAGAGTCATGTGTTACCCACATCAGATATTTTTTTTATAGGATATCAGTATCTCAATGATCAAAACCCAATTATAATCAAAAGTAGGAAAAAGAATAGTCATCAAAATGCTAAAACAGTTAAATATCACTAAGCAATTCAGGGTAAACTTATATTTCAGAAAAAATTGGCTGATATCATGGCTTTTTTAAACTATATACCATACTTTCTTTCTTGGCTTTAAATCATCAGTTGTTAGAGATGAACAAGGTATCTATTTAACCGATGATATGTCTACTTAAAGGAAATTAAATAAAACAAGTTCTTGATTGTAGTATATTTTTATCTTTGTATTAAAATTAATCTTTGAACCTTTCGTGTTTGCATCCATAATCTCCAGCAATAAAATAGTACGTTTCATACACATTATTACTTAATTATTCTCTCTTTAATAAGAATAATATCATGAAACTTTGCACACTTTTCAGCTAGATCGTTTTGATTAAGCATATAAACTTCTATAAGTGAAAAAAAAAATACTTTAATTTATGGACCTATTTAAAATTTATTTTGCTTTTTACTGAAACCTGTGTCAATGGTGGTTACCATTATATTCTCCCAGGCCCTTCTATTATTATTAAGAGAAATAACTTTTTTTCAGCCAAAAAAGATTGCTATTTGGTGGATCTTTAAAGAATTTTTCCACTTCTAAAGAAGCATATTTTGATTCATTATTTCGTGGTCTGTGGTAGGAAATCTTACAAGTTCACTTGCATAATAAATCACCAAAATTAAAATTACTTATTAAAAAATTAATTAAAAAAAATGTCTTTGTTAGCTAAGATATATGAACTTTTAGCCAAATTATAGAATTGTGCTAATCTTACTTTTTGGATGCTATGATATATATATATATATATATCCTCCTTGAATGGGTACATGGAAAATTGAATAACATCTTCAATTTTTGTAAATTCACTGAATCGTGTTTCGAAGTCATTTGTCTGAATGCTCTATCGTCGATTTTTGTCAATTTTATTTTTCGTAAAACATTAGCAATCAATTAAAAATGATTTGGCAATCGACATATTGGCCGTTCCTGATTTACAGAGTTATTTTACTGTTTACTGTTTCAGGACTTTCGGAACATCCCTGTATATACTGGTTTCTCCATAAATTAAGGAAAATTCATAATGAAAAATTACTTAAAGGATTTTGATAAAATTTGGTACACATGAATTAATAGTCAGTTTTAGAATGGCATAAAAATGATTTACACAAGAAATATTTTTTGTGGAAAATTAGCCTATGCCCAAAAGAAATGCAATTAGTGTTCCTTTCAGGCATACTTCCGGGGAGCGAAGCCCCCCTCCCCCCCGGAGACATTTTATATTGACTTAGTTTCTATTTATGTAACAGTATTTAGATATATTTATATAGGGCAAATAGAAAACTTGCTTCCCCTGCCCAGTCCTGAAAGACTGGGTTTGTTTCAAGTTAAAAGAAGACTGGGTTTTCAAGCCAATGTTTGTCCTGGATGCAATGGACAAAATACTTCAATATGGATTGTAGCGACTCCTTACAGTATTGTAGGCCAACAGCAACATTCTCTGGTATTGTCAATATTGTCAATCAGCTCAGTAATGACCATTGTTATTTTAAAGTAATTATAAGCTGTGTCACGCGTTGGTTTTGGGTGGCAAGTTGAGAGTAGTAACGCATGTCTTTAGGAGAGGAGTTCTGCACCTTTTTTTCTCATGACCCAAAATCAACTTCTGGACTTGACTGTGTGACCCATAAATCTATTATGCAGTGAAACAGCAATAATATAGTAACAAGTGTCAGAAATTTGATGTATATTGTAATATTCTCTATCAAGGTTTATTAGATTTTTTTAAATTTGTATCCCAAAAATGTATTCTTTAATACGTTATTTTATAAGCTTTTGAAATTTATATTAGCTTTTGAAAGGCTGCATCTCAAGTCATGTTCTGGTTGTAGTCAGCTAGTATAGGATCCCTAGTATAGGCTTTTCTTTTTACAATTTTATTTAAAACATTAAGACTCTGTTCGGAAACTATGATGCAAAATTTTATCATTTTAACTTTTTGAAGTTTTTTCTGGAGACTCAGAATGTTGCTATGGTGTAGCAACCCATCCCAAAAGCCATGGCAACCCACTTTTGATTCACAACCCATAGGTTAAGAACCCCCTGCCCTAGAGCAGGGGTCTGCAACCCGTGCGGCCCATGACTTCCCATTTTTACTTTACTTGTGGCCCATGAACCCCAACAGAAATAAAATATTCAATTTGAAAATATAAAAGTTTAAAATAAAGTTGTTATAAAATTTTATAATGATTTTAAAATAAAATAAAACAATAACCACAAATTATTGTATTGTTATATCCAATAAGAATGTTGCACAAGCCAATGTTTCTTTTTCTGGAAAACTATATAATCTTTTCTTTGCATAAAATGAGTGCCAATTTGCTTTCACTGTTCATCTAATTTGTGTTAGCACCTAAAATATTTTGGTATATGTATATCGGATAGTCATTTCTAAATTTTGTAAATTAATTTCTGTATTTAAGTGTATAATTTGAGAATGTCAAGGAATCAGTATGTGAAGATGTCATCCTTTCTACCCAAACTTGCACAAGGCTTGTTGAAGAATTGGGGAGGAAACCTATTTGAGCAACTCAAATGTGTAGCAAAGTTATTTGATTATTATGCTTTGGTATTAGACGAAACTAATGACATTGCACAGCTATTAATATTTATCCAAGGAATTGATAATGAATTTAATATAACTGAAGCATTGACTAATACATGTAGTTTAGAAAGTACAACAATGGGTGAAGATATATTCATGGAAGTTATATTATATTACTGATTTGGGATTAGAGTGGGATAAATTAGCAAATGTAACAATGGATGGTTGCAAGACTATGTGTGATTCTAAGACTGATAAAATGGGGCAAATTGGTTCTGAAATTCAAAAGATGGGAAGTGATAAACTAATGATATTTCATTGCATTATTTTCTTCACTGCAAAAATTTTTCATGAAAAATATTATGGATACAGTTGCATCAACAATTAACTATAATCGACGTAATGCATTGAAGCACTGTCAATTCCAACAATTTCTAAAGTAGTTGGAGTAAAAAGTAAAAGTTGGATTAAAGTAGTTCACCATCGTTTTATATACCTCATATGTGAGATGACTAAGTAGAGGAGCTGTGCTGAGAAGTTATTTTCAATTATAAGAACAAAAAAGCATTTTTATGGGAGATAAAGATAACACTGCCTATGAAAAGTGGATTATGTCTCTTGTAATTATAGTAGATATGATTTCCAACCTAAATAAACTTCAAAGTTCTCGTTTGAGTCAAACTACTACAAGAGATAGCTAAATTTATTGCTGATATATTTTCAGTTATAAAAGCATTTGAAGCAAAACTATGCCTACTTAATAAACATATGAAAAAATGAGTTTTGCATTATTTCATAACATATCATTCTTTAGAAATTAATCATATCAATGGATGTTGCAAAAGGACATATTTGTTGAAACTATTCAAGCCCTTTAAAATGAATTTTCAAAGAAACTTGTAGATTTTCATGAAAACATATGTGACCTGCGATTCATTTTAAATTCTTTAGATTCTGATATTGATAATGTTTCACTTTCCCTCCAAATGAAAGTTTTGGAATTTCAAAATGATGGAATTCTGAAAAGCGCTTTTCAGGTAGAAAATGTCAATTCAACAAATGCTTGCCAACCAATTTTGCTGCAAGCAAAAGTTTTGCCAAAAAGATACATAACTGCATTTTGCAGAACTTACAGATGCAAACAAACCTTTTTTGTGATGAATCGCGGAAAAAATATATTTTGTACTCGTCTAACTGATGAACAGCTTTACAGTAACATACGAATTTTCCCTTCACAAATGAAATCAGATATAGAAAAACAAAATATTTTGTTTTTCATTCCTCCAAATATCATTTCTACAAACTTTAATGTGTTTTGTTGTGTCTCTGCTATCAAATTCAAAGATAGTTTAGTGATTAATAAAATGGTTAAACGTCTGATTGTGTGATTAACTTTAAATGTCAATTGTCACATATATTTTAATTCTCTGTCTTGCCTTTCCAGACCAACATACTAAACAGTATGGAACAAAAATAGAAGGTGTAAAACTGAGTGATTTGTAATAGAATTTTTTTTATTCACAAATTATATAATTCAGAGCTCCTTCACCTGGCAGAATGCACAATGTGAATTAGCAAGAGAATGCAAAAAGTGGAATAATAACTAGTAGAAATTAGAAGTCTTTAGCATTACCCAGATAAAAATAGAAACTGAAGACAGAGATACACTGAAATGTGAAAGTTAGAAAATGAGATGTGAAAAACCCAAAATAAGTATTTCCGTAACTGTGAATGTTCTCAAGGGCCAACCGAGGCTCGAAAATACTAATTGGAGCCTTGTTTCTGTCTGCATACTGTAAATATTATTACAGAAGTTATGCAGATGGCCCAATGCAGAAAAGGATATAAATCTTCACATTAACACACAACTGTTACTGTAATTTAAAAACCTGAAAAAATACCTTACAAAGACAAAACATTTAACACATTTTTATTCACTATTCTTATTTATTGATGGCAATTTACTACCAAATATATTTCAACATTTGCTGGTGTAAAAGAACATCTTCGGCCTGTCAAAATATTCTAATAATTTAAAGAAATTCACTCCATATCGCATAATTTCACAAAAATGTATATAAAAGTTCGCTGGGCTACAAATTAGTGATATCTACTCCATCAAAATGAAGCACACCGAAGATGTCAATGAGTTTACCTCAGTCTGGGTATGTAACCTGAATTTGATCCCTGCTGCACCAAACTATCTCTGTCTACATGGAGTATAAGCACATTAAATTTGTACGGCTGAAAGTCCATCTAAGAGATAATGGGTAAGGGGAAAGATGGTAGGGTACCTGTAGTTGCCACCCCCATTGGGTTCCTGTCTAAATTGAGTGGCACTGCCCCACTATTCAAATAGTATTTTACTTTTTTGCAAGTCTTTCATACAGCCATACAAATTTTCAGAAAAAGCAGAAGTGAGATCTCCAGAATGTAAATTGAAATCCTTTGTACACCCCCAAACAGCTCTTAAATTTAATGCTAAATCCATATCAGTGTTCAACTAAAGCTCTATGTGTAGTCAATCCACATAAATAGATGTTGCAAGGAAAATGTAAATGTTTTAATTGAAAGTGACATCTCTAATCCTTAATAAGCCCCCATTCCCATACAGAATTTTATGCTGAATTTATATCATTTATCATCTAAGCTCTATATATAGCCAATCTCGAGAAATAAATGTCTGAAGTAAAATAAAAAATTTTGAATCAGAAATGAAAATCCTTAGTGAAATCCCTTACCTTCTTAGAAATTTGATGCTGAATCCATATCAGTCATTGTCTAAGCTTTATCAGTAGTATATACTGAGAAACACAGATATTTAAAAAAAAAAAATATTACAATCTTTTGGCCCCAATAAAAGCAAGGAAAATAAATAAAAAGTCAAACCCTTAAAATAGGCATGTATAGGCACTAACCATTAAATAGGCATTTATAGGCACTAACAGTGACGAACCAACATAATTTTCATGGGGGAGGGGTGCATTTGAATATTGCCGACTGCAAATTGAAATTTTCTGACTCATTTTGCTAATAATTGGTATTAAACTAATTATAATAAACTAATATATAAAAAATAGAAAAAATTCATTATATCCTCAAATTTGTTATAAGAAAGAACATGAGCGGATAGACACAGTGTTTGTCCCCCTCCCAAATTTTGGCTCATTTGTTTCTGGCAGTGGCTGCCAACAGATTTTTTAAAAGGAGGAGTCCAACATTCAACTTTGTTCCCCATAGAGCTAATGTTATTTTTCAATACAAAGGGAGGGCACCATGGGACCATCCTAAATCCCCGTGTGATTTCTGGTTACAATTTTATGCTGAACAGAGAAACAATTACCCCTAAAATAGAGGTACTGTTTTGTCACTATAATTTGTCAGTCCGGCCACTAAGCTGCTGTACGCCTCTGGGCCAGTCGAGTGGTCTGAGTCTTCAACTATAACTCGTCAAAATGCCAAATTTCAAAGGCATTTTTCTCGAAAACTACAAGAAATGGAAACGGTTGATGAGAAGATATTTGACCTCGTGTATAAAACACCATACCAAATGCCCTACAAGACTCCAAAGGGGGGGGAGGGGTCAAATCCTTCTGGGAGGGGGGTTCTTAAGTTCATGATCGGGGATTTTAAATGAGTTAATGTTGTAGCCATATCATAACCCTTAATAAGCTTTATTATCGTACCAAGTGTGGAGAAAATCGATTGGCCTTAAGTAGAGAAATTAGCATCTGTATATCTTGCATTATTATATAGTACCAGCTACTAGTTTAACATTTGGAAGGCTCCCTCTAAAAGGTTACAAATGCTAAATGTTCTAAATTTACTTTATTTCAGGTAAATTCTACGACATTTCAGTGTTGCCCACCTCTTTACAATAAAATTGAGTTCAATGCTGTCAACAAAATCTTTTTCACTATTCAGTAACAGCATAGCGTCTAATCTGCCATCAGACATTTTGGAACGCAAATACTTTTTCATTAGTTACGTTTTTGTAGATAGAAAGATTTCATGTTCGGTATTTTTAAAATTGGATCTGGAAACCCTAGATCCGATGCATGCATTTCATTCTGATGAGGGTTCACACTTTATTTTGTCTTCAAATCTCGTCTAATAAATATGAATTTTAGTATAAACTCTTCGTATCTGATTTTACCTGGGTCCAAAGTTTTTACACAATGACCATTTATCACTTTGTAATTCCTAATTACAAAGGTTGAATAGAATAGTGTTTGCACGTTCCCGAAGTAGTGTTCCTGTTTCAATCTGTCATGATTGTAATTTGATATTTGCATAGTTTTAGAATAATTGTTGGCTTTCTTTTTCTTTGCTAAGTGAATTGAAATAAAGAAAAAACGTGTTTTTTTTTTTGTACGTAAAATTGTTCTGCCAATCAAACAAAAGATCAAATATTGTTTTTAATGGGACGATATGCCGGCTCAGAAATTAGTGGAGGGTGACGCGCCTCCCTATATCCCCCCCTCCCCATAAGATCGTTCCTGGGCACTAATTCTCAAAATAGGCATTTTTAGGCACTATAAGAGTTGGATAATGGCCCCTTAGTACCAGAAATGGATATATGTGTTAGAATCTTATGATTCTATCAAGGTACAAAATTTCCACTATCGAATGGTGAGTAAATTTTTTCATCTAGCAAGTAAAAAAATCTGTCTATTACATGGTTTTATTTATTTTTTCTCCTATCTTAGGAAAAGCTACATTTGTGAAAATCAAAATTTTCACTATTATAGAAATATTATAATGGGAGGAACAGCTAATGTGGGACAACCTGTTAATATTCTATTAACCTTGCACTTAACCCACAATTTCCACAGTACTTGAATTACTCAATTTCAGTTTTGTATGGTTGAAGAAATACTATAAATTGTTGTTTTATGTAGTATTAGAAAATGTACCCGGCGTTGCTTGAGAGTTAAAGCAGGGTAAATTTAATTTATTAATTTAATAAAATAACAAAAATATATTCATGTAAAATAAGAGCATACAATCCTTTTACATACATTCACTTTGAATTAAAATCAGGTCAAATGTTTTACATGCCAGTTTTTGAGGGCCCGATAGCCCAGTGGTTAGTGCGCTGGAATTGCACTCAGTAGGCCCGGGTTCGATTCACTGTCAAAACTGCTGCCATGTTCACGCGGCGTACGATCACGTTAAACATGTGGGTTCGTAAATCCTTCTGTGAGGTTGGTGGTAGGGGAAAGAGGGTACGGTCCCTGTGGATGCCTCCCCCACTGGATTCCTGTCTAAATTGGGCGGCTCTTCCCGACCAGGCCAAACAGTTACCTTACACCTTTTTGGTAGGTCGAATGGTCTAGATCTCAACAACAACATGCCAGTTTTCCACAAATATCCAAAGAAAAAAAATGCCTCATCAGAATGTTTTCTTTGGGAGAGAACTCCCCTCTCACCCAATCCCTCCAAAACCACTGCCCTAAAAATGAGTTTGCTCCATTTCTCCATACATTTCAACTTCCAGTGGGGTTCGCAACTTGCTAGATTCATTTAAAAAATTAAAGACATGCCTTGCATAAAAAATTTATAATTAATCAACGGATGGTTTTATGAGATTATTTTTTTTTCTTAGTAGTCTGTGATATTTTAAGAAGTTGCTGAATAAAAATGAATGTTGGATGGCATGTCAATTTTAGTATATCGTAATATAAAAATCGGAGAAGTTTGAAATGCATGAAAAGTGTATATTTCCACCCTGGTCGATCTTGTGCCGCATTCCTTGCTTCTGACCAGCATGCCCATCCCATCAAATTTCTGTCCTGCTCCACCAGTCTCCTCCAAGTCTCATGATACTGACATATTAATAATGCTGCAGCAACTCTATTTGGTGTCTGGTGCATATTTATTTTGGCTGTGCATCTTTTTGCCATATAGATGAAGCCATATAGATGCCATATAGATGAAGATGCTATGGTACCTCCAAATTAATAGGGCACCTAATGCGGGGCCACCACTTATGCTATCTTTTTTTCGGAGCTGTGTATTCACCATTCAATTTTACTCGTATCACTCTAACAACCCAACTGAAATCTGTACGTTGACCAGCTTGTATACCTTCTATGGAAAGTTCTGGGAAAAGGATGCAACTCATGAAGTTATTAACTAATCTACAAAATTAGAAAAATTTCCAGAAATCACCAAATTGGTATAACATTTTGCGAAATTCGTCATCAAACTCAAGCGATTCAGACCTTTAAATAATAACAATGGATGCCCGTAAATGTTATTTTTCTTAGTGACAAACAGTATCCTGTGAAGATATTTTAAGATCTGGGAAAGGGAGGTGTTGACCATTGAATTGAGATGCTTACCATGTTCAGGGACTGACTTATGTATGGATTACCATAGTCTGTGTCCCAAACTTTACTATGAGGTTCTGAAATTTTATGTTTCTAAAACATCAAAAAATATCAGCTATATATAACTAAATCATAAATAAATTATTCTTTTTGATTGAAATATTTTGTGATTTTACGTTACATTTATATTCCTGTGATATCCTTATCTAAAGTGCTGCTTCACAACATTTTTTATTTACCTTAAATATTTACATGTGACATTAATTTACATTTGATAGTACACATAAATTTCAAAAAATTTGGTATGGGCTCTCCAAGGCTAGCAAGGCCTTAGGCCTCATCTTCCATAAGTCAGGCCTTAACCATGCTGCATTTTGTTTTCCAATAGGGACTCTATGGAGAATTACTGTCATTATTCAACTAATGGAGGTGCAAAACCATATGCCTATGATCTAAATGTACTTTTGAAGCATTTAGATTTGATTCCTAACTTAAAGTGGCATTTGAGTGTGTCCTGTTGTATAGGATTAGTCAAGATCCTGGATAAGGGGTCGATAACTAAATGGTGGTGGTGGTGGGGAGTTAACAGTGATAGATATGATTAGACACTGTGCAATTGACGTGGGTTTATTTATAACCTTCTAGGGCCTGCCACTGCTCTCTTTACAATGGTGTCTCTTCTCTAATCACATAGCTATGGTAGTCATAAAGGAAATTAGAAATGAATTTTCTAGGATATGAGTTTTCATATTCAAATCATAAAATCACTAGAATTTTATTTAAAAAAAGAAACATGATTTATCATTATATGAAATCATAAGAGTTTATTTTTATTAGACACGGATGAATATTTAGTATGTCTTTTCTACAATTGATATCTATAAAAATGATTAAATAATTTTCAGTTTGTTGTAGATGAAATCATTATTATTATTATTTATTTTATTTTATTTTATTTATTTATTTTTTTTTTGGGGGGGGGGAGAGGGGGGGATAAATATAAGAAATTATAGTTTCAAAATTTGATAAAATCTTCAACTCTATGGTTGAAAATTTACCCTTCCTCTTAATTTTTAGGAAAGAAATACATATATTTCATTTAAAAGGAAGTAAAATCAATATTTGTTATGAATTTGTTTTACTTAGTTGCAGATTTGTTTTTAAAACATATGCTTATTATACGTTGTAAATTACTTTGAACATTAATTTTGAATAATGCAAATTAAACTAATACAAATGCAATTTTAAAGTATGTAGCATAGCAAAGTTAATATGGGAAATAGTTAATGTACTAATTAGCGCATTATTAAATCCTTAAGTTTAGGAGAAATTAAAAATTTGGAGCGTTTAATTAAAAAAAAATGAATTCTATTCTGTTACAGCTAATCATCTCATTATTTAATATTTTATGCGTTTAATTAAAAAAAAGCAATTCTATTCTGTTACAGCTAATGATCTCATTAAATGGTCGATGACGCTGAACAAAGGTTGATTTCTGATGTCGCATAAACGTAGACCCCCCTCCCCCCTTCTACACTCTTTAAAACTTTAAAAACCATATTCAGAGAATTTTGCAATACAATTATAGAACACTACATTTCGCTTGTTTTAGAAACAAATAATTTTAATTTAGAAGTATTTAAAATCTTCGACTGACAAATCCAATGTGCGTGTTGTTTACGCTTGTCAGATGGTAGGGCGGGGCTTGATCGTCAAGGCAAAAAGAAAAGCACGTAGGTGGAGTCACAATTTTTTTCTTATATATATTTTATTTAAATTTAGATGATTAGCGTAGAATCATTTGTTATTTTTACAATAAAATATTTTCTGATATTAATTAGTGCTTTATATTTCTTTAAGAACCGATTCCATGAATCTTGAAATCAAGGTTAAGATTGTTTCTTGTTAAAAGTGGAACAGTTTTTAAGAAATTGCATCTTATTAATTTAAATCATATACTTTAAAATAATATTTTATACAGATAGTTTACATACTTTGTGGGAGTCATTATAACTTAAAACAAAATATGTGTCACATGATGTATGACGTCAAAGGACAGTTGCCAAGCTGTTTGCATTGAAGGTGAAGGAAGGTTTGTTGTAGCAGTTTCAAAGGGGCTACGTTTTGAACGGGGCTTGTGTATATACAGAATCTGATAGTTAACTCAACTGCAAGTCCCAGGCGTATAAATTATTTGAACAAAGGATGTCGTCTCCTAGCGCTGGAAAACGACGAATGGATACTGATGTTATAAAACTGTATCCTTTAGGGTGTCATTATAACATCATAGAAATCGAGTTTAAATGCCCTGTTTCCATTGCTGGGTGTTTGTTTGGTTTACAGCTCTTTAAAAATAATGATGCTAATGTAAGCCTAAATAGGCCTAAGCTGTATGTTAGGCAGAATTGACAGCAGACAGTAGTTTAATAACGTATTGGTGACTCATTTTATTGCATCGCTGCTATCCTGATACGTTTTATTTTAATAAATAAATAAATAATAATTTATTTTAACTGTTCAAAAGCCCTTAAAGTTGGTTATATTTAAAGTGCTTTTGTTTAATTTTTACTTTTTAATGCTTGTGAAATTCAATATTAAATTTACTTATGTACAGTTTGTTTAAATAAATTTAAAATTGCTGTCAAATAATATTGATTCAATATATCCTACAAATTGTTAATTTAAATGGTGTACACATTTCGCATCACAATATAGGCCGTTGTTTCAAATATTTATGTACAATTTAGTTTTCATTTTAGCTTAATTAGAAAATTTATATTCTCTTTAAAACTAAAACTGTTTCAAGACTAATCTAAACGCGCCTAATTAGAAAATATACTGCTGCGTTGATTAAGGCTTTACTCGTTTAATGTTTTATCTGGCGATATAGAAATCAGCTATATTAGTCAGCTATATTCGTCTTCAAATATATTATAAATAACTTGTGTTTTTTATATCTGTTTTCAAACTTTCATAATGCATTACATAAAAATATATGCGAGTACGTTAGGATATGGTAAACCTGCTTTGAAATATGTATGATATGAATGTTCTTTTCTGTTTACTATTTTTATAAAAATAAAAAAAGTATATATTCGTTGTACAAAATTCAATTTTATATACCTTATATTATTACTTAACATTCTAAACAGCATAGAAAGCAAGCATGAAGTTACTATATTAGGAGGATTAAATGAATTTTGTGTCAAATTTTATGGTCCTAAGGGAAGTAAGTATCAAATTTCCAAATATTGCAAAACTACTAATTGCTCAAAGTCAATCATTTTTCATAAAATAATTTCTTTTGTTTAGTTTATTTTTGTACAGAGCACATATCAAATATATATTTTGTAAAATCAAACTATTTCTTAACATTTATCCTCATCGCCTTTATAGAATTATACCCGAGTATTATACCTATTTACTATGAACGTATATTGTTTTCAATTATATTTAATATTATATGTTACTAGTGAACCAGGAGCAATTTAGAAAACATAGTTTATTAATAGAAATTAGTATTGTTTAACTTATTTGATCATTTTGAGACCATGTTGGTACTTTTAAGGGCTTTGGCATTTTCCATTAAAGTAGGAACTCGTTTTAAAAGTAGTGATTAGCATGATCAGATAATTTTTTTAAAAATAAAGCTGGTGTCGAGCCGTTAGTGGACACCTTTAAGAATTTTTGAAGTATAAAAAAAAAACTTATACAGTCATTGATTAATCATCAATAATTTAGAAGTTCAAAGTTTTTCTTTTTCATTACTCTAAATATATATATATATATATATATATATCACAAGTAAGTTAAGAAAGTCAGTAGTGGATATGCATGATTCAGTAGTGGACACCTGTAGTATTATATGAAAATAGCTGGATAATTTTAGCAAAATCATTTTATTTTGTTTGATACATTTACAAGGTTCCACTTGTTTCTCATTATACTATAAGGATGTTTTAAGGTTTGAATAAAGTTTTTGAGTACCTTTACTAATGCATCTAGTTACTGTTCACTGTGTATAAGTGTTTGCATAACAAGCATGGTTTTAAAACTATTAATGAAGGTTAAGTTAGAAAACTTGCACAAATGATGTAACATTGAGAGCAATTACCTGTAATTCAAGTTTTGGGAAATCATTAAAATATTTTTACATTATTTTCATTAATACGTGTGCAAATACATCCAAAAACAATAAAAAATTATAGCTAAGAATATACCTATGCTTTAGGTGATTATTAAAACCAAAGCTCTCTAAACGGTATCACATCACAATTTGAGATCAATATTGCTGTTTTGAGAATGGATTAGAAAAAAACATAGAAGTGTGATTAAAAAGAATTCCCCTCCAAGAAAAAGAAATCAAAATATTAATTGAAAATCTTGTTATTTATGTTGATTTTGATCTTCCAAGAAAGCAACGGTTGTATTTTCAAATCTTGGTTACCATAAAGCATTTTACTTACAGCATCTGTGCGATACTTCCCAAAGTTCCTTTCATAGCTGCTATTGGTGACTGTCTAGTAGATATCTCACTTTGCTCATAGAATTGTACAGAGATTGTCAGTTTTTGCATGTCGAAAGCCCAGACCACCCGACTCGTCTGTAGACTTAGAGCAGCAGATTGGATGGCCGGTCAGTTTTTGCATGTGTAATACCAAAATAAGTGCTCCTCTAAATAAAATTAAAATAATCAGTTTTTCAATATTGGAAAAATGACATTGTCTGTAGAAATGGCAGATATTACTTTAATACCATGGAAATATTTCTCAAAATCACAAAGAATTGCATAAAAAATAACCAAACTTGAATTAATAAATGGGTCATTTATAAAAATTTGACATTTTTATGTACTTTTGCTAGATTTTAATTAATATTTAAATTTAATTATATACTATCTAGAGCAGGGATTTGCAATCTTTTACCATTAACCAGAACTTTCATATGAAAAAAAAATTCTCCCTCACAAGCCAAAAATATTAAAAGTAGTAGATATGTTATGTATTTTTACACATAATGAAAGTAGTGCTCGTGGGCCCTAGGTTACAGACCTCTGATCTACAGGACTATTAATAACTTTGTCACAGTTTACATTACATAAATCATAGAGCAAGTTTAAGAGAATTTTATGAAAATTAGCTAGTAAGTCATTTTTTAATCCTGTGAATCAGAAAATTGCTATGTAATTGCTAATAAATTTTGATTAACAGTTTTGTTAATCATTTTCAAATCCATACGGAGATTTATTAAAGCAAAATGATTTACCTTAAAGCACTTTTGTTCAATCACTGGTGCAGGGAATACTGCGTATTCCCTTTTACAGTAGGAGATTCTTCCAACAATTCTCTGTTAAATAATATCTTCCAAATACACAAGTGTGGTTTCAGAGTTATGTGCAAGCAATTTTAAATTACCACACTAGTTCACAATCTACCTGATACATGGTAAACTAGCAAATTTAGGACAGCTTTCTAATTACACTATCCAACACAGAAAATACAACACCATGAAAGAGCGAATAGAGTATGATGATAAAGGACACACAGAGATGGCATATATAAATAAACGATAATTCCAGAAGGATAATATACGGTAATGGTATATACAAGGTGATCAGTAGGCAGTAGGACCACCTCTTACTGCGATACAAGCAGCAACCCTTTAAGGAACAGATGCAATGAGCGTACGGACAGTTTCTTGAGGATGACCATATGCCTTCAACCATCCTTCACAGGCCGTCTTCTGTTTAAGGCGAGGGTAGGGCAGTCAAATGATGACCAATTCTGTCCCATACATACTCAGTGGGTGAGAGATTTGGAGACAGTGGAGACCTAGAAAGCAATTGGATACCTTGTAAGGCTTGTCTGCTGATGGTTGCAGTGTGCGGTCACACGTTATCTTTCTGGAAAATAGCATTTTGCAACAGCATTTGCCTCTGATATGAACCAGAGGTGACCGGTTATCAAGCCAATGGCACCCCAAACCATCATGCAATGTTTTCGAGCAGTATGGCATTCAACAGTCACAGCAATATTGGATTTGTTTCCGCATTGCCTCCAGACTCTCACACAGCGACTATCATTTGACAAATAGAACCAAGACTCATTGCTGAACCATTCCATTCAGTCATTTCTGAACCCTGTTCCATTCAGTCATCCAAGAGGCTCGGGCCCGACACCATTGCAATCTCTTGTGTTGGGGTCTTCTCGTCAGTGGCAGGCTTCGTAAAGGATGGGTGCAAGTCGCTTTAGGCCAATCGAGAAACTGGATTCGTTGATATTGGAACATCCAATGTACCCTGCAAATTCTGCAGAATATCGATGGCCATCGTTGTGAAGCTACTATTCATGCCTTCAAATGTGTCGATTAACTTGTGTTGATGTATGTCTGGATGAACCTGTACCACTGCGACAATTCATGTGCCCTACTTCAATCCATCTTCTCCAAATCCTTTGCACAGGCGATATGCTGGTTCGACCACCTAACTGTACGTATGCCTAAAATGAATCCCCTCGCACGATCATCTAAATGATGAAACAGACTTTGGCATCAAGTTCTGGAGAGTTGTTTTGCTTTTTTTTCCTTTTCTATTTTTGATTTGGCTAATGTAAAGCGAATTTTGTGGGAAAAGATGCAAGTGAAATAGGTAAAGAAAATAGGATAACAGGGCTGAATATTTTAACTTTATTTTAACTTTCATACCACAATGGTTATTCATATCTGATGCAATAGAACAATTTAATCAAATATGAATCAGATATTGGAGAATAAAATCACCCCCAACACTCATGGATTAATTTAGGATTTTTGGGAAATTTCTTGCCAGTTACACCACTGGAACCATCCTTACATCAAATAGTAAGTTCCTTCCCCTTCTAGAAGTGGAACATTTTAGGTCATGCATGAAAAATAGCCCTTGTATATAGTTTTATAAGTTGCCTTCTTGCCTAATAAAAGAAGTGTATATGTGCAAAGTCTATAGTGGGAAATCTAAGTGTCATACGACCATGAAATATGGTACACGGGTATTGCAAAACCCTGGAAGGTGCACTTTGGGAATTTTTTTTAATTCAAATTAGATTTTTAGTTAATTTATGTTTCAAAAAGTCACTATAAGAGTTCAGAAGTAGTCCAATTAGTGCAATGTTTCCCAATCTGAAAATTCTGTCTTTAATTGGAACACTAATTTAATATCTGTACTATATTATCTGACTAGGAATCTTTTTGGTTTCGTCCCTTGGCTTGTGACTTACTTGTCGCCAACTTACAGTTTTAAAATTAAATTTCATGTATGCATCACAAGTTAAAAATCTCCATGCTATTTTAAAGATGAAGAAACAACTAAATGACAGAAAGGTGGAACCATTGACTATAAATATTTGAACATAGCACCAAATGACTTTCGACTTGAGTTTTCCTTTCATGCAGATGCATAGGATCCGACACACTTATTCCTGTCCTCCAGTGTCTACCTTTCTGTTTCAGAACAAAAGGCAGTTAAAAAAACCTTATTTCCTCAATGCTGAAGTATAAAAAAAAGGAGAAAAAAAAATTTGGTTTATCAGTTCTCAAATATCGGTTATCATTATTATTGAGAATCTACCAATATATCGCAAAACCGATAATCTGTATCAGATATCGAAACACCCAAGTATTAGCCACATTTTCTAATTCTCTGTGGTTTTTGTAAGAAATAAGGGTACTATAATTGTTTGTGTGTTTTTAAACTTTACCATGTATGATTTTTCTTCTTATATTCTATAATTGTCATATGTAAACTAAGATTTATGCACTGAATTGCTAATATTTCAGGTTAGTTTGCTTTCTTCAAAGATTTCAGGCCGTTGGTATGACCACCCCATGTTTGATGCCCCTTCACCTAATTTTATTATAATTATTAAATTTCTTGTTTCAATAAGCTAGCCAAAATACTGGCATGGATTCCAGAGGTATTAGCATTGATATCAGACACTTGTAACTGGCAGAGTGCTTTAAATTTATTAAATCTAAGTTTTCTAGTACCAAAAATATTGTACTATTAAAAAACTTTTGTAGTTCCTTTATTTTGCATTGGTTTAGCTTCTGAATAGCTATTGTCATATGAACATTCTGAGGGTTCTCTTTTGCTTTTTTTCCTTCAACACATTTGATATAGCACGTGCGTTTATCACGTATTTGTAGAGTTTCCTTGAGTTGAACCACTGACTCCTTTAAATGGAGCATACATGTAGATTTGTAGAAAAAGTTGGAGAGGGACATGGTCAGTGGTGTATTTAGGGTAGGGCGACTATACATACCATTTTGAGCGGAACAGTACAGTTTTTTCAATATTTCCAGGTCATTCCACCATTTTAATAAAAATATTCAATTTGTCCCATTTTTAATAAAAACTATAAATTTATTTTATTTTTATTATTGGTCCATCAAAAATTACAAATAAAAATATAAATAACCAAACGAGACTAAATATCGATATCTACATCGATCTATTCAGAGAAAATCTAAAATATATGTTGGCAACACTTGCGTGTCTGTTTGGCTGTAACATGTAACTCGTGTAACTTTTTTTGTTTTGACTTTATGCAATCAACATGTTTATGTAATAAAACACAAAATTTTCATGATTACTGAAAATTACATAATGTCCCGTTTTTGTCTAAAGAAAATGTGGTCATATCCCGTTTTTACTCTTGTCCCGTTTTTGTCTAAAGAAAATATGGTCAGCTTAATTTAGGGGATTCTACCTATGTTTGTCAACTACATAAAATTTGAAAAATGAACTTTATATGTATTTTTGGTTTTTATAAATAAGCCTATCTAGGTTAAATTGCATATGTTATTCTTGCGCATATTGCAGAGGGTGCACTGCTGATCCCCATTGTCACATTTTGCAAAAGAAAATTCAATTTGGTGATTTAAAAAAAAGATTTGGCACTTATGAATTTTATCAAAATAAAAAATCGTGGTATACTAATCGGATTGTGTACTATTATACTATTTGTTTTATTCCAAAACTATGATATTTGGAATTTGAGAATCTATAAATCAAAACAAATTTTTCCAATGGAAGTTCAAAATAAAATTTAATGAATAAAATCTTCTATTTGGCAAAAGAAAATTTCATTTGACGAATAGGTTGGTGAAAGTAATCAAAAAGTAGTAGCAGAGTAATGAATGCATATTGCATATATGTTAAAATAAATTTTTACTTTCATTATTCACACCTTAGTTCTTTATTACATATGGCATATTATTTGATACTAGAAAATGTACCCAGTGTTGCTCGGAATTTAAAATGAATACTCGTGGCATAGCCATTTGTGCAACTGCACAATTATTTTATTTTTGTTATAAGCAAGCATATTGTTAAAATGTTACTTGGTTTTCAGGAATTTGCTGTGACTTTTGGTGTAGTATTTATCAAAGGTTTGCATCCTAAATCCCAAGTAATGCCAGGTACATTTTCTTGTAACAAAAATAAAATAAACTGTTATGCGAGTACACACATGGCTATGCCATGACTGCTCATTTTAAAATACGGGTAAAGTTGGGTACATTTTCTAGTTTCCAATAAATAAGTAACCGCTACTTAATTAATTCAGATAACAGCACTCAATTTCCAAATAGTCTATTTTGAACTTAAACCATTCTTGCGACATAAATAAAAATACTTGAAATTGCAAAGTTCCTTTAAATCAAAAAATTATTACTATCTCAACAAATTTTCATTCAATTTCAGTCAAACTTTAGCACAATTACTCATAATGATAATATAATACTAAATATTAAAGAATAGAATGACATCTTTTGAATTTACAGATTTTGAAAATAAATGCATGATCAGTTCTATTTTTCCTCCAGACTAAATGTCTGTCCAATTGCTTGATTGTCTGCGAATATCTGCAGCAAAGAAGGAGTAGATTTAATTTGACAAAATAGTGGAAAATCATGAGAAATCGTGAGACTATTCATCATATTTACCTGGTTTTGCTCTGTAAAATTTTATTCAGACTTGTTTAAAAAATCTAATTATGGAATAGTCTCATTGAGTTTCTTGTAAAAAATTACTTATACATTTGTTTATATTTAGAACATTTAAAGCTATAACTAATTCTCTGAAGAGTCAGTTCTTAAAGCATGCAATAACTTTATTTTTCTATCCTATCCAAGAAATGTTGATTGTCATGTCACTTCTGTTACAGACTTATCGTAAAGAATAATTTTGTCATTAATCATGAAACTTAAATATAATAATTAATCATGAAGAATATATAGATTTAATGTTTTGCAATAAGTTATTAATTTCTAAGAATAAACTCACACAATAAATAAAAAATCTGTCCATTAAGCAAGTGGCAGAACCTCTAATAATTAAAAAAAATAATACAGAAGGTAGTTTGCACTTTATGGAAACGATTTTGATAATTAATTTTTATGCATAAAAGGCAGTATTACCAAAAATTTCCATTTATCGTCAGCTAGGTATTTTTCATATAATTTTTTACAATTTGTTTTTCTTTCCGCAATATGCTTTGGCAAAAGCAGATGAACTTTAGATTTAAACATCTTTGTTAACTTCAAATCTTTATGAATGATTTTACTTACAGTGCCAGAAGATATTCCCAGTTTCGATGTAGTAGATCTTTGAGTCAGTGGATTTTCTTTTAGGATCTGAGACTTTACTTTCTTGTTATTTACCTGCGTTTGAACAGTCTTAGGATGCAATTTTATGGCCATTTTTACTTTCAGCTAGACCTTTTTTCCTTTTCAAATTTAATATATTAAAAATACCTTTCTTTGAAATGCAATCACCTCGATATTTACACTACTTTACAATTTGATGATATGAATATTTTTCCACAGAAAGTGCCTTTACGTAACCTTTGAGCCATCTATCAATTTCAGGAACCATTTTTAAAATAAATCTTTTATTCTACATTCCATTCAAAACAAAACGAGTGACGATTATATTGAAAGTATCAAATCTTTATCTCAAAATGCTAACGAGAAACATAAATACAAAATTGTTTCCATAAGGTATGAACGACCTTCTGTAATACTCACTATTTATATCTAAATAAAAAATCCTTTTTAAATGTTAGATCTTACTTAACATACATTTAAAGAAAATAACTTGAAGACAAGTATTTTCTTTTTTGTAGATTCAGGAATTCTTTTCAAATTTACAAGATTTTACAGCGGGTAGGCTCATCGATCCATTTTACCTTTTGTGTGTCTTTATGGACTGATATTCACTAGCTATCCAGAATATTGAAACTAGCAAATTTTGATTTAGGTGTCAACACTGCAGAAATGATAATCTTTAAAATGTTCCACTAAATCTTATTTGCATAATGTCATTAATTTGTGACATGTTATAAGATAATTGTGACATATAGTTTATTGATATTAAAGGGTTATTTAATTCAGGGGAGTTAATTAAATTAACACAGTTTAATTTATTTTTTTATATTTCTGCTTTTTTACTAGTTTCTTTCCAGGGTTAATTTTAAAAAGAGGCTGAGATATATTGAAAAGGGGAACAATTCATTTGATTGAGACTTGTAGAAGAAAATCTATAAATAAAAAATACAAACTTCTATGCTTATGACAAAGCTAACTTAACATTACCAGCATATTCATACAATTTATTGTCATGTGCCTATCATGCATACATTGACTAAGATGGTTTCCATAGTAAGAATCTTTTGAATACATTTTTTTTTTAATATGGAAAAGTGCGTAAAATTTTGAATATTTATTTTAGAAATCAATTGATTTGTATTCAAACCTTAGTTTTATGAATGACAATTTAGTTTTTATTTATTAATCACATCGCTATTAATAGATAAACTAATAGTTTATTGGAGGATTACAGTTTTTCCAAATGGCCTTGATATTGTTAAGTTAGCTATTGTCGCAAGTATATATATGATACATAAAAAACTGGAAAACCTTGGTTTCTGAAGCTCCACTGTTTTAATGAGGCCTGAAGTTTTTTTTTTTAGCTTCATAGTAAATTAACTACTGAAAGCTCCACTCATGATACTTCAAGAAGAAAGATTGGTAGCTTGCTAATTTTCAGAATTTAAGCTGTGTTCCTGCTTTTTGTTTTTATTCTATATAGTATAATGTTCAGCAGGATAAATTTAAATTGGATACTATTAAATTAAATAATGATTTCAAAGACACAGCTGCCTGGACTGGGCTTAAACCAGTAACTTTTGAGTCTGCCTCGAAGCATTTACTTGTCACCACAGTGATGTTTTGATATTACATAATTTTTTATTCATACAGGTTCAGAATAGTGAGAGAGTTGCTGCTTGTATTTTTGGGATATTTTTCTTTGGGTTTTTCTCTAAAGTGAACTGTTACTAATAAGTTGTACTAATATTGTCTGAAATAATTATTCCAAATTGTGTTATTCTGAATTATATTTTGCTGTATTTTATATTATCTTATATGTTTCATCACTAAATAGAAACTTATGTTTAACTAAAAATTAATTTTCACAGCCCCTTATGAAGGTGGTGTGTGGAAAGTTAGAGTAGATTTGCCAGAAAAATATCCCTTCAAGTCTCCTTCCATTGGTAATTAGCAGTTATTTTTTGACATTTATTGTGTATGAATACATTTTTATTTTCTCTGGTTAAATATCTTCAACATTGTTTTACAGGTTTCATGAATAAAATATACCACCCAAATATTGATGAAGTGTAAGTAACATTTATCTAGTATGTAAAAATTGGATATTTAGTAACTAATTCAATATACTTGTTAAATTATATTCCTTTCCCAGTAGTCGGCATTCAATAAATTTTGCAATTGCTATAGGATATGATCTTTTCAAAAAATATTGTGTTTAGTTATTACTCTTTTGTTCCTAGTACAGTCGAACCTGCCTTAAAAAAAATTTCAGGGGACTAAAAGAATTTTTAGTCTTGAAAAGGTTTCCATTTCATACAGGTTTTTTCAGGAAAAGCTAAGTTTAAAGTTTAACTAAAAATGCAGATAGTCCATATGTAATTTATTGCTTACCTATACATAACTTTAAAAATTCTGAAAAGTTTATTTAGATGCACTTAATTAATACTATATTATACTATAATAGCTAATTTAATTATTCTAAATACATACATTTCTGCCTACTGCAATTGTTGGGAGGGGGGACGAGATGAATGATATGATATTCTGAAACATTCTAAATATCTAAAACATTCTAAATGCCTCAAAACTTTCTAAAAGCTGCAAAGCTTCAAAAATACCTCTGAAAGCTGCAAAACTTGTAAAGTTCCTAAAATCTGAAAAGTATCTGAAATAAACCAAAGTGGAACTATTGACCAGTTGCCCTAAATGCATAAAAATATGCTAACCTGTAAAATAGTATTAAAATGGCACTTTCCTAAAAATAGAACACATTAAAAGAGAGAACATAAATTAGTTTTCCAAATCTAACGTTTATTAAAATTTTAACTTCACTTTCAAAGAATTTTAAAGCATTTTACAACTTTTTTTAACATCTCATTAACCTAACAAATCAAATTAAACATCATAAATAAGTAAAATAAATAAATTGGCCAAACGTATAATGGTAGTAAAAACGTTAGAATATTAAAAGTTAAAGAAAACAGCTTTTAATGTTTAAATTAAGTTATTATAAAATTATTTGCCAAACTACAATTTAGAATAAAAAAAGAACATCAGTTAGTCAAAGAGGAAGTTTGGAACATAAGTGTCCCAACTAAAAGTTAAAAACCCAAAGAAAAATCACATAACAATCCAGAATTCGGAGACTTAAACTTTATAAGTCAAAGGGTCTTATTCATACCAATTTAATTTAACTTTAAAATAATGTAAAACTGGCAGAAACAATTAGAATTAACGTTTAAAGATATCACTAAGGGTCCAAGAAGAGCAGCAGAGATCGGCGAGAGGCAGTATCATTAGAGGAATCATCAAACGTGAAGCAGATCCACGGAACACATGAAGAGGAAATCCATGGCATGTCATATTTATGTCCAGTAGAAGTCTGGAAAAACTATCGTTCCACGAAGTCCGACTCCAAGGGGGATTCTCCAAATCAGCCGGACGTCCACTAATGCCAAAATTAAACAATTTATCCAAACCGTAGGAGAGACTTTAGGCATCAGAATGGAATGCAAAGCTTATGTCCGTCTATTGGGCTACGGAAATGACAATTCCAGTCTTCATAAAGAGCTCACAGCTTGTCAGGATAAACAAATTACCGGCGAAACTTCCTCAGTGGTCATTGCATAAATTCCGAAACATCTTGGATCAACATAAATATTAAAAGAAATGGCAGACTAGTGTTTCAAACATCTCCATTCAGTCTGTCAGTTTAGACTCAACAAACGCCTGGCTCTCACAGCTTCTAAACAAAACAACATCAGAGCATGACAGTAGGATTTAAATAAAAAACTGCAAAGGAATGCTGGCCACAAACTACACACAGCTGTCCTCATCTTGGAGAAGACACACAGTCTTAGCCGGGAATAATAGAATGCACCGTTTTGTTCCGAACTCTAAACTTCGTTCAGCTCGTGCCTAAAAACAACTTAACAGGACTACATATTCAACAATCAAAAACAAAAAAGGAGGAGCGTGAAGAAAAAGTGCACATCTGTTTATATACTGCTAGAAATCGCTGCCATCCATCATAAACAAAACTATCGATGAACGATAAATGAATTAATGACAGACAATTTTAATATTACGATCAACCAATCAAAAAGAGAAAAGGAATTTTAAAGCAGTTGAAAATTAAAAAGAAATGAAGTGAAATGATTTGGAATATACGAATTCGTTAATAATTTAAAAATGAATGATTCTGAAAATTTTAAAAAGCTGAAAATGGAATAAAACTGAAAAATCGCAATAAATCAACAAATTTTTAACTGAGAACAACAAATTTAGAATCAAATCAAAGGGAATGAAAAGGGTAATAAATGGAACCACAAATTAGCCAATTTAAATAAATTTAAATTGTCAAAACCTAAAAGAACTAACTTTCACCCTTTTTAACACAACCAATGGAATAGAACCTATTTGGAACAGAAGAATATCAAAAACTTAAATAAATGGGAAAATGTTATAACTAAATTAAAGAAGGTAACTATGTAAATAAGACTCCTGAACCCATTTAGATTAAAAACAAAATTATTAAAATTATTAAATAGCCGAAAGCAACCCAACACAATCACGGAAGTATGTGTTACTATAAAAATAGCCCCATGTTCTTGGCTATTAGCTTATTACCATACCTTAAAAAATAGATAAATTTATTTACTAGCAAAATATTACTACTTACCATAAAACAAATAGCAACCCCCCTCCCCCCCCCCCCCATAAAAAAAAAAGAAATTTTTTTTTTTTTGAGATGAACTTTTAAAATAACCCAACATGATTTTTTGAACATGTCTTACTAATAATGTGACTTTTATTAAAAAACCGTGCATTGATTAATATTTTTAGCATTTCACATCTCAGTCGCCGTGATAAGTGAAAATTCTTGAAATTGGGAAACAACTTTCGCCATAGAAAAAACAAATGATTAACACTTTAGAACTCTTGCATGAACCATTCTTGTGAAAATCGCCATTAAAATCTTCAGACAATTCCCATATGATTTAATATATTCTTTTTTAGTATGATACTGTTTTCATTTGAGTGACACTTCATTTTATTTACAAGTGACACTTGGCTGAAATAGTTGATTGATTTTTTCCTTCTTACTTTGTTACAACAGGTGCTTTATTAACAAATTACTTTAAATTTGCAGTCCTTTTCTACGTTGTGCAAGTTCTGTTTCACACAGGAGAAATAACATAAATTTCCTATGTTTTTGAACAGGGCTAAAAATATTTTCTGGTTATGACAGTGCTCAGTTTCCTGCAAGTTCTGTTTCAAACAGGTTTGACTATTACAATTGAATGTTTTATAAATTTAATTCCTTTTGTTTTTTCTCATTTCAATTATATCTGTACAGTAGGATTTGGTTCTAATGATGAGTTCGAGACCAACAAAAAAAAAGTTTGTTAAATTCTACTGCAAAAGTTCAAGATTATATATGTTTAACTTGCACTTTATGCTATATATGCAGAAACGGTTATTTATAGGAATATACTTCTCAGATAAGCAAGATCATAATATTTTAATTAATTGAAAATAAAATTATTTAGTTATAGTTATTAACATAATTTTGCTATTGAACATTAAAATAGCAGATGAATCTTAAAGCAGAATCATCTTTAAAAAAAATTTAGGGAGGAAATGTTTTAGAAGTACGTTCTGTTTTATATTTCCTTTCAATTAACTCTACTTTAAGCATGTAACCATCAGTATAATATGCTGCCTCAAAAAGTCATAGAGATCATCTACCAACTCTATCACTATGGATTTTAAAGGTGACGGTTCATAGTTATCAATTTTTCTTTTCTACATGCTGCTTAGATCATTTGATGCAACCTCCTACAACCCACATCTTCTTATTTCTACATCCTTCATGAATCAAATCAAAATTTTTTTTTTTTTTTTTTTTTTTCTCTTGTTATTGATGCAACATATGGTTGGGGGTATCTCTGGCTGAAATCCAAGCATTACGAAAAATGTAAACACTTTAGATGCTTATATCTCCAAATCTAATAGATAAAAATGTAAACACTTTGAGACTTATTTTGTCAGAACAAGGCATAACTCAATTCGCTGACAGCAATGCCATTCCTCGAGAACAATAAATTTTTCTTCATTTCTGGTGGCATCCCAAAGAGGTGGCACCTAAATTTGGATATAGAATGTGGGAGATTTTACTTTGAAGTTGCAGATATCTGACTGGGTTTTCTTTTATTTTTATGCAATTTTTTTTTTTCTTTTTTTTTTTCTCTCATGTATAGCTTAACTAATATAGATTAATTTTTGCAATTAATTTTATGGGGAAATTTTAAACCTTAACCCTTTTTCTTTGTGATGAAGCATGTACTTTTGTCTGCTTTCCTTTATATGACATACTATTAACTTACTAGTATATATACATACCAGTATTTTAAAATAGATTTTAATTAGTTCTCTCGTTGAATTGCTAATCACTTTTAAAATATATTTGATTGCTATTTTAAAACTCTAGATATTCTATTCGTTAGTTTATTATATTGCATTCTAATTCCAACACTATTTTTCCCAATATTTTTAACTATTTATTTTACATTTATTTATAGATCCCTTAATATATCTTTCTTTTTAAAATTGCATTGTCTAGACAAATGCTTTCATTGGAAGCTCTTGAGAGCCAGAAGGGAAAAAACATTGGCAGCCATTCCTAAGACGTGAATCTAGGGTTGCCAAATTAGTAGTTCATGGTTGCCAGATTTGGTAATTTATTGCTAATTTGGCAACATTTCGAATGTTTGAAAACCTTCTCGAAGTAATGAATATTCGACATACAAGTCCCTTTTGGAGGTTTCTACTGAGAGTATATAAAAAAAGTCATCGCTCAGTTGGAGCAGTTTACATGATATGAGCTACATTGAATTGTGAAGTACTATGAAGATTGATAAGAAACTATGAAGAAAGACATGTAAGTAATGCAATGTTTTGAGAATAGTGTCATCTTTTTTGTGAAATTAGTGAAGCATTGTTTTACTGTACTTGATAGTTGTTTCATGATCACATGCTGTATATTGTTGCTGTTTACACTGTGCTTGTGAATAAATGTTAGTTATCCAGAATTTAAGCTCATTCTTGTATTCTGATAATACACCCACGAATCCAGAGGATATATCGTAACAAATTGGTTTCAGGCGTGAGGTTTCTGAAAACTTGACAAGCGATTATGACTTTTCCAACTAGTTAAAAACAATGGAGGAACAGTTAAGCAAGATGATGGAATTAATGAGAGCTGGACAAGATACTATGCAATCCAGATGAGCTATGTAAGCCAGATTAGGAACTATGAAGAAAGACATGTAAGTAATGCAAGCCATACAAGAAGTGATGGTCAAAAAAATGGATAAAAATTAAAGTTTGACAGGACGAGATGAAAGAAACGATGAAAGCTGTATAAGACGAGTTGTAAGAAACTGAAAGCTGTATAAGAAAAGATGAAAGAAGTGATGAAAGACTGGTAAAAAGCAATGAAAGTTTGACAAGAAGCTATGAAAGAAATGAAACCAGAGATTTTAAAGCCATAAAAGATAATAATAAAACAGAAATGAAAGTGGGGTAAACCGAATTGAGGTAAGAAATTAAATCCTGATATTAAAGAAAAAATTAAAACTATACAAAGTGAAATGAAAGCCGGACAAGAAATGAAAAAGACATAAGAGCAGTGCAAGTGGACATAAGAGCAATACAAGAGGATGCTCATCAGAAATTCAGCGACTAAATGAAACTGTAAAGAAGCTTGAAAGGAGATTACTGGCTGTGGAGTGAAAATTATCAGTCACCAATATGAAAATCTACATGCCATCACAATGCAATGTAAAATCTTAGATATGGACAAAGTTTTGGTCACAATTCGATATTATTGCAGAAGAGAATGATTAAGACGAAAAGACAAAAGCATGCCAACATGCTGCTTCCCTTTGAAGCCCCTTGATGGATGTATTACTGACGCTCCCAACAGAAAACATTTGAACTTTGGAGCCTTGGTGAATGCCCTGGAATTCCACTATGAGGAGAATAATTTAATAGACAAGCAGGATTCAATTGAAATCTCGCTGTCAAAAGTCCAGACGGAGTATACGGAATCTGGCATCCGAAAATGAAAGCCTCGCAATTATCCGTTGCAGACTGTTCTATGGATGTTCAGGAAAACCTTGCAGCCTACTATTTTATAGATGCCATTCCTGACCCGGAAATTCAGCACGCCCTTCTTATGGCCAAATGCAAGGATCTGAGAGCTGCACTGTCCCTACCCAGCAAGTTTGAAGTATCTCAACAGGCATCTCATGAGCTTCATCGATCTATCATATATGCTGAGATATGATTGATAGCACGTTGGAATCTGAGATGCTGCACATTAAGGAGAAACTAAAAGACATGCTTCAGAAGCAAAACATCGACAAATTCAAGCAGTCATGGCTTGTTTGTGAAAGGACTGGTGTGCTGGACCTGCGGGGAAAGAGGACATATGAGAAGAAACTATCCATTCTTTAAGCAAGAGGATAAAAGGAAAAATACCATTTTAAAATATTCCAGAATTTCATCGTTGCACAGAGTAGATAACTGGCCTTATGTTATAGATCATAAATAGCATTGAATACCAAATAGTTCTAGACATGAGTGTGAATGTGACCATCATTAAAAGTGATGTAGTTTGTCAAATTAATGATAGACTTTTTTATATGGTACCCTCTATTTCCTGCGCATAGTTACTGGTGATACAGTGTATGTGCATGGAAAAATGGAAATTACCATTTCTGCCAGGGTGAACCTTTATCATCATGTTGCTCACCTTGTGGACATTTATGACTCATGCATTCTCGGACTGGGTTTAAGAAAACACATATTTGTCTCAGACTTTAAAAACAACGAATTATGGACAGACACTGAAGAGAGATTCCTTTGTTTGAAACTGAAATGGGAAACATCATGTGTAACATAGTTGCTACATAGTCACATGTGACATAGTTGCTACAGATGTTTCATTGCCTGCATGTAGCGAATGTTTAGTGAAAGGAATCTGGAAAGGCCCAAGATCACGTGGAAATGCAATAGTAGATTTTTAATCTCCGGAGTATAAACAAAATGGAATTCTTGTGGCTGCAGCTCTCGTGGATATTTCAAGAGATTATGTACCTGTCTGAATCGCAAACATTAGTGACAGTATGCATACCATACGTCCGGGATTTCCTTGAATAGTCCGGGTTTTGAAAGTGCATCTGGGTGTCCTGTCCGGGGTTAGTAAAATGTCCAGAGTAAGCAGTCAAGCAAGAAAAAAAAAAAAAAAAAATCAATATTTAAAAAAAGAATCGGCTAAAAATATTTGTCGCCGAACATAAAAAATAATTCTATAGATTTATTAATTTTAAAGAAGATTTTATCTTCTGAAAAATATGAATGGTCAAAATGCACTTTGCCTGCACTTCCAAATTTAGTATGTACTGGTGATAATGAAGTTAATGATCCACAGACAGGACCCAGTTCAAAATGAAATAAATGAATTACAGAACAACTTTGATTTGTGTAGCTTCCTGTTTCAATAAAAAGTGGTATTGTGTTATAGAAAGTTTGTGCGAAGTATTTTAATTTTACCTTGTGACTTGTAGCCTATTCTCTATTCTAAATATTATTTATACATTTTTAGGCGAGGCTAGCAGGGGCGGATGGATGATAGGGGAAATTTTCCCCCAAAAAATCAGTCAATTAACATGACATTGGTAATGGCAGCAACTATCATCATCGCCATTGTTGATTTGGCAATACAAGTTCCCACCTAAAATTCCTCTCCTGATCTGCCCCTGAGATTAGGGTTTCACCATAGGGGAGGGGGGGGGGGTGCTGTATGCATAGTTAGAATAAGGCTCAATTGCTAGCAAAAAGGAATGTTACACTGTAATATCCCTGTAGTGGAGTGCTACCCCCCCCCCCTCTCCATGGTCATGCTTCTGTATATTTTCACTTTTTAAAAAAGTGTCCTGTGATGGGCTTTCAAAATTATGGTAAGCCTGAGTGACAGGCCCAAAATAATCCATAAAAGGGAACAGTTAATTTTATTCTTTGCAGTAACCAGCATAATGTGTGATAAAAACAAACACATAAAAACAGCAGTCCTGAAGATAGCCCAAAAGATAGAAACAGCAGTCCTGAAGATAGCCCAAAAGATAAAAACAGCAGTCCTGAAGATAGCCCAAAAGATAAAAACAGCAGTCCTGAACATCTAAACATTGTTGTTTTAAAGACATCTCAGTAGACTTAATTTGTGCATAACAGAGTGTGGGTAAAAGCCTAATTTTGGAATTTAGTGCAATGTTTTTGACTATGTCAGAAGACATGGGATGCACCAAATTAAACAGAGAATCGACACCAGCAACCAGTTCCTGATTAAACAAGCTGCTCGAAGACTTCTACTCCCTAAGAAAGCAGATAAGCTTTTAAGACATGTAGGAAAGTGATATGTCGAGCAATCATCAAGTCCTTGGACCTGACCAATTTTCTTTGTGAAGAAGAGAAATAGTTCTATGAGATTCTGCTTTGACTATAGAAGACTCAGCTCCATAACAAAGAAAGACAGCTATTCACTGTCAAGAATGGACAATTCCAATTTTTTTTTTCAAAACTCTTAAAACCAATTCATATTTAAAAAGAATTTTTTTCTAATTCCAAATATCTAAGCAAAAATCTTTTAAATCAATTATTTATTTAAATATCAAGAAAAGAAAAAATGCAAAATCTGAGCAAACACAAAATGTCCCGTGATTGGCTGTGACGTTATATTCCCCGTTCGACCTGAGATGCAACAGTCAATGGCCTTTTGCCTTGAGATATTTGCGGGATAGTTGTGGTTTAATTTTGTGTACAATCGAATTTTTCCATTTGTACTTTGTCTGTTTGAATTTAGATCATTTGCTGATTATTTTATTGAAAACATGGATCCTGGTTTTGATCCTAGTTTTTGAAGGGGAATCAGACAATTTGTCTAAGATCAATTTTACTGTGATGGAGCTCTGTTTCAGAAACAATAAATATTTTGTGACAGCTAGAACTCGAGATGTAAACTTGATGAGCTTTTCTGTATAAAGTTTATTATTATTATAATAATAATGTGAATTACATCTACTTTTAGGGTATCTATGGTGGAAATCTGAGCATTACGAAAAATGCAAACATTTTGGACTCCAATTTCTCCGAACCTGATAGATAAAAATATACATATTTTTTTTTTGTTTTGTTGGTTCATATTATGAATATATAAAATAATTTTAATACTTTGGAACTTTTTAGAAAACACAGCATCTGTCTATGCTAGTGATTTTTTAACTTTTCTTACTTTCACTCAATCTTCAAAAGATATATAAAAAGTAAGCGACAAAAGTATGTAATTAGCAAAAGTATATGTAATTATTTGGTTTATGAATCTAATTTTTGAAAAAAAAAAGCTAATTTATTGAACCTTCCTGACTTAGTTTTTGAGTAATCGTCTTGTCAAGTTGAAGAAGATTAAAATTTTTTTGTTTTACAAGTTTGTAATGCTTATAATTCAAAAACTAAGTGATGATAATAGTGAACAAACAATAGACAAGAATTTGTAGCTCTTTTAAAGTCTTGCAAGTGTATATAATTGGGTTTTGGATCGAGTGGTTATAATTTCTAAAGCTTAGTTTTTAACCTAAATTTTCCAATAACTGGGAAAGCTGCAATATTTAAAATATCACGATTGTTGCAGCTCAGTGTCTGTACTTACTCCTTGATGAAATGTGAATACACAAGCACGAGATATTTTATTTTGTTTAAAAAAAATTAGAAGGTTAAATAAATTTGGGGATTATAAAGATGTTTAATGGCTGGTGAGGTTTGAACATAATACATGGAAATATACATAATCAAGTATGTAATTATGTGCCTCCAGACAAGTTTATAAATTAACTTGAATGTAAAATCTTTTCAGATATATTGTTAACTTGCTTTGCAGTATATATATTAAACTTATTTGAAAAATTGCATACCTAGAGTCGGAGTATCCAGATGAAATCTGGACTAAAACTAGAAGAGCTAGCTAGTCATAAATATTTAGCAAGTAATTTGTAGCACTTTGAAAGCCAGTAAACGAAACAAATGAGTCTGAAAAAAAAAATCGAAAAAATTGAATTTTACCGAAGTTTTATTTTAAAAAATATTATTTACACAAAACCACCTTCTTTTTTTGTTTTTCTTTTATAATGTGCTCCGTAATTTTTTGAGTGCAAATAGCCTTTTATAGTTAAGTTTGTTATACAGTAAATTTAAACCAAAAGTTTAGATTGAGCAGTGTATTTTTTATGGGAATTAAAAATAGTATTTGCTTATGTATATATATATTTTCGCATATATTTTTTATTATACTTATGATTTGTGAGGATTCTAAATATAATATTTAATAATTTATTTTTAAATTAAAAGCAGTTTTAAATTGTTTCATGTAATATTTTTTAAAGCCTATAATAAACAGTAAATCATTTATAATTCTGAATAGGTGAAGCACTTTTAAATTATTTTCCATTTAAATTCTATTCCTTTTATGTAATGTTTCAAATTTGTGATTTATTTTTTTAGATAAAATCTATTTTATAACTTTTTAAAAGCACATGTACTTAATGAAAATATTAAATTGCAACTGCCCACTACATTATACTGGTATAAAAAAATTTTCAGGCACGGAATTTTTTATATTCTCTAAATTAACTGCGAACATCACACACTAAACCGGGTACAAAGTCAATAATCCACTTTGAATCTGGCTTTAAATTCATCCATAATAGCAAAACTGAAAATAGAGTGCCGAACCAGTAGTGGACACTCTTAAGGATTTTCAAAGTTTATTAAATCATAAAGAAATAACTTCTCAAAAGGTTTTGAAAATTGGATTATATAGTCACTGATTTATTATCATAGCATAGTTAATGAACACTCTTTAATGACAGTGCTGAATTTTATTTACAATCTGGCTTTCTGCACTTCATGCTATTTTTTATAAAATACATCATTTTTTGGCACAGATATAAATATTTTAGCTGATGATGTAAAACTAGTAATCAGGCATATTGGAGCAATGCAATACTTATAACTATTCGGCAGTTTGGGACTGAAGAAACAATTATAATTATCGAAACTTTCCGAATGTAACCAAACTTATTCACCAATTCTCAAAGCCGCGAACGCGGATGAGCCTTGTGACGTCACATTCTGTGTGTGCCAAAATGAGTCGTTTTCCTGCGACAGTCAGAAAGGCGAACTTTGACTGCTAATGAAACATGAAATACAGCTCAGAGAATAAAATTTTTTATACTTTAGTTCATTTTGCAACATCTCGAATCGAATAGAGAAATAAGACAAAGATCAATCATGCATAAAGCATTGATTATGAAACACTTTCCAACTCTAATTTTATTTAAACATCTCTAAAATGCGATACATTCAGTGGTAATATTTTTAAAATGATCACAATATTGTAATAATTATATTTGAAAATTTAAAACTTCATCGAAAAAAACGAACTTGATTCAAATGATGTCATCGAAATATAAATAGCCTGTCTCTTTGTTGTTATTGTTGTTGAGACCCAGACCATCCGACCTTCCAGAAAGGTGTAAGGTAACAGTCCTAGCTCTGTGTAAAAGCAGTAAATATTTCATTCATCACAGTACTACAATAATTTATTCTACCTAAAAACTTAAAACCATGGAGATAAAAGTAATTTAACTCTGTGCATAAAACTTTATCGAAAAAGTCTGCCATTAAATTGTCTGCTTCTCTATGTAAAATCAGTGAATGTTTCATTCATATCATCTATATTGCAGATTACAAAACAAAATAATTTTTCGTTAAAGAAATTCAGCAATTCTCATATAACTCATCTTACAACCTAAGCCTAATCTGTTTACATTCTCCATAAGGGAAAATTGGGTTTCGTTGTAGAAATAATCAAAGTTCGATGATTATTTAAACTCAAATATATTGTAATTGTGTTTTAGAATACAGATGCATAGAAATTAAGCAAAAATAAAGTGGTTTTAGGAGGGATACAACACTAAATATAAATTAAAAAGAATTTAAAAAATCACAGTTTTGATACCAGATGGATGGCATTGATCATAACTCAAATATATTGTAATTGCTCTGTTCTAGAATACAGATGTACAGAAATTAAGCAAAAATAAAACGGTTTTAGGATGGATACAACACTAAATATAAATTAAAAAGAATTTTAAAAATCATGAATTTGACAAAATGGATGCCATATTTTATTTTGAAGTGGGTCACGTGATTTCTTCATGTAAAGAGTATAATTATTATTTTTATTTTAAAAACTACTGAATATATTTTGCTGAAATTTTTTCTGTATATTTTATAGGATAATGTGAATATTTCCTAAAACTTTCGAAGCAATTTGTGAATTTTAAATTCGCTTAAAATATGTTTGAAAAATTAGATCCCATAGGATTCAATGTATTTCATTTTTTCAACCCGGGTTCAATCCAAAACTAATTGGGTAATATTCATTTATATTCCCATAGGTCCCACAGACCATCTGAACAACATAACTAAAATTTCATTTTGATAAAGTCATTTTTATGACAGATATTGTGCTAACGGATAGACAGGCAGACAGAATCATCAAAGTCATAAACACTTTTCAACTATGTTGTAAAGTGTTAAAAAAGAGGCCGGAATTGTCCATTGTTGACGCTTTAGATACCTTCTCGGGGAACAAGTGGTTTTTGACTCTAGATTTCAAGAGTGGCTACTGGTAAATGGAAATCCATCCCGATGATCAAGAAAATACTGCTTTCAATACCAGACAAGGACTCCAGCAGTTTAAAGTGATGCTTTTTGGACTTTGTAGTGCTCCTGCAACATTTAAACATCTAATGGAGACTGTACTAAAAGAACTCTTCTGTGAATCCTGCCTTGTCTATTTGTGCAATGTAATTATTCTTGGATATTCATTTGATGAATATCTATAAAACCTTAGGCTGGTGTTTGAAAAATTAAAGAGCGCTAATTTAAAGTTAAATCAATCCTTCGAAATGCCAACAGAAAAAAAATCACATATTTGGGATATATCTCTGAAAAGGCTATAACAAATGACAAAATCAATGCTGTCAAAGAATGGTGCAGACCGCATGACAGGCTTTGGGAAATCTGTGAAATCTAGCCTATCCTCCAGGACGGCTATTGAAATCTTTTACCCATCCTAAAAAAATTTTTTATATTATATTCATTAACTAGTCGCCTTCGGCGACCAGCCTGTTCGCTAACCTTGAAAATTCTGACCATGGCAAACTCGCCAGCACGACCTACTGAAAAGGTGTAAGGTAACTATTTGGATGCCCAGGAAGTGCCACCCAATTTAGACCAGAACCCAGTGGGGGAGGCATCCACAAGAAGTGTACCCTCCTTCCCTTACCACCAACCTCTCGGAAGGACTTACGGACCCACATGTTTAATGTGATCATACTCCACGTGAACATGGCAGCTGTTTTAGCAGTGGTGGGAATCGAACCCGGGCCTACAGAGTGCAATTCCCTCGCTCTAACCACTGGACTGCAACGCCTTCCGCGACAATCGCCGTAACTTTCTTTTTATTCACCCAATTTAGACCGGAATCCAGTGGGGGAGGCATCCACAGGGACCATACCCTCCTTCCTCTACCACCAGCCTCTCAGAAGGACTTACGGACCCACATGTTTATCATGATCGTACTCCAATTGAACACACAGTTTTGGCAGTGGTGGGAATTGAACCCGGGCCTACAGAGTGCAATTCCCGTGCACTAACTTCCCGCACGCTAATTTAAATTTTATAATGATCATATGCTAAGCTCTTAATTCCATCATCCTCATTCCATCGTTCCATCATTTAAAATATCCATAAATTAAAATATCCATTTAAAAAATCCATCAATCCACCATAATTCAATCATTTAAATTTTATAATGACCATATGCTAAGCTCTTAATTCCATCATTTAAAATATCACTTAGTTTTCTAACCCAATGCATGATTGTTAGCAAAAATTTTCAAACAAAAAAATAAACTTCTTTTCTCGACCAATTTACCATCTCCCTAAATTTCCATGGAATAAGTTCCATTCTATAGATCAAACATACAAAATAGCGACACGCTTCACAAAAGCATTCAAACAAAAATAAAACTCAAAAATATTCTTCTTTTTCTCGTAACCTGATGCACAATCTCCATGGAAACGGAGTGACGTCACCGGCTGTGCACGTGGGAAGTGGGAGCTCTTCGGCGTGAAGTCGTCGAGAACATTAGTTCATTAAAATTGGGATTGTTTGGCTATTTATAATTATTTCTTGACCAGATTGGGCTTGTAAGAAAGCCAGATCTTTGAACTTTCTAAAAATGTAAATTTAAATTATTAGTCAAAAATCTTGATACTTTTTCAGATGCGAGGATTCAAAAATGAAATGTTTTTTTTTTTTTTAGCCGAAAGTGACTTTTGTTTTAAAATCTTTAAAAAATATTAGAATGTGTCCCTGAGATTTGAAATTGATATATTTTTACTCGCAATTGTCTGCTCTTTCCTGTCATGTGATTTGATTTTTTCTACGACGTCTGGATGGTGGATAAAAAAGGGGAAAAAACTGTCGAAATGACATAAAACATTAAATTAAAAAAAAATAAATCAAATTTTAAAAATCGGTTTTGATGTGTCACCCCCCCACCCCCCCCCCCCGGTCTCAGATTGCCAAATTTCGTAGCTCTGCGACATTCGGTCGCTGAGCCTATAGTGTGTAAGACACACAGACAGACAGACATTGTTTTTTATTATTTAAGAAGATATATGTGCTTAAATAAACATCACATAACAATAAATTAAAACCAACTATCTCATGACGAAGTGCGATAACTGCATATTCATACACCACCCCTACAGTGCTTAAAGATTAACCATTTTAAGATCAAACTCGCAGACTCAGAGTCTCTGATAAAGGGCTGGAATTCCGTTCTATGGGTGAGTGTAGAGGGGTAAGAAATGAAAGAAATCTCTCCTCTTTCCAATGCTTGGTAACTTCAAGGAGTGGTAAATAAATAATCATATAAATGCTCTTGTCTCTAAGCAGTTTAAACCTCATTAACATTCTTATTTCTAGGGAATGTGACTGAATCAAGATTTAAATCTTCTTGGTCTGAATAGATGTTTCATAGCTTAACTCCAGTTGTTAGACAATTGGAACAAATGCCATGAATGAATTGTAAACATGTTAGTTTTAAAGTTGAAATCAAAATGGGGAAGAAAAGAAAATACTTCTGGCTGAAACTATAAGAATCCATTTCAAAAATTCAAACTTGTTACTTACTCCCATCTATTACAGCAAATGGAAATTTTATATCTTGGGTTTTAAGGCATCAAAAGGGGATAGTGCTCTGCACTGGTTTGGGCTTAGGCTTGGGATGGGTTTGAGTTTTCTGTTTCGGGCCAGGTTGAGACTTAAAGTCCATTACAGCCAGGCAGAACATATTTATTTTTTTCAGTGGATTTAAATGGAATACATGAACTTATTGGATTTATTTCAGCTATGTAAAGATAAATATTTAAGAAAACAAAATCAATTCTCTGTACAAAATTTTTACACATTTGCTTTTAACACATTTGAATACAAATCATTTTGGGCCGGCCGAGACGCAGTTGTCTTCAGGCCGAGTTCATTCTACATTTATAAATTTCTTCAAGCTTGGGCTAGGTTTAAGCATTGGTATTGTGGGTCGGGTGAAAATCTGAAGTTTCAGCACATATAGACCTCTAAAAGGAGAACAAACAGAACATATCACTTCGATCTTGAGCTCGCTATTGCATTTTCATTTGATTATCGAATTCACTGGGTGGAGAATGAGGGGAGAGAAAATAATTAGCACCTGTGATTACAATGCAGACCTGACTGCTCTCCTAGAAAGAAGGCATTGATAATGCACACCAGTAAGTTTTTTTTTTGGGGGGGGGAGGGGCAATTTGCAGGTGATGACATTTCAATTTTTATTCATGGCAAAGGAAAAGGCGGCTTTCGCCATAATTTTGCGATGACAACAACTTGTTATTTATATTTCTTTCTATGGAATCTCTAATCTCAAGGCCGTCCTCTCAGACAGCAACTTTTGAAAATTGGCCGTTCTCGCTGAATTTTAACCCGGCTAGGACGGAAGGACTGGTGATTTCCGGAAGCCTATCGCAGGTTGTTTATCAACTAAGGAGTTATCTCGACCTGTGTACGTATTACCACTGGTTTGGAAAGAACTTCTTAAATGTTGCCAGACCCTCACATTGGTTAATAGAAGAAAAGAAATTTAAATGGATGGCCATATGTGAAGACTCCTTCAATCGGTATAAGGTAAAGTTTTTTTGAGCTCCCATTATGGTAAATCTTCAACCTACAGAGAACTTTTGATACCGAAGGCCGAAGCTAGGAAAGGTGGAATAGGAGCAATTATCTCCCAGGAAATAGGAGGGTAGGAACATGTCATCGCATACGTTAACAAGTGTTTGTTGAGCTCAAAAGAAATTATTGCACATTACTCTCATGCTGAAATAAAATTTGAAAGCCAGATTTCAGCAACCATCCGGCAAGTTAACACTGACCATAGTTCAAATCCCCCACTAGATTCCAGGAGTGATGGAGAAATTTCTTGATCCCAAAAAAAAGACAGATATCGTGCCAATCCTGACCCGTGCAGAATGAGCTAATGAGAAGCCAATTTGGTAATAAATTTCCTGTTTCTCGCCTGAAAGGAAACGGTACAGGGCACTGTGAGATCCTCTGCACTTGAGGAATGGAGTAGTATACCAATGTCCTCAAGCACAGTTGGAGGAGGTTCATCGTTTTGCTCGTGAAAGGATCAACATTGCTACCGATAGAATGAAGACATGGTACAGAGAAAGAGAAAGGTCCAACTCCCTCGGCAACCTATTGGTTTATGCCGACTACAAGGGAAGAAGGTACAGAGGCAAAATATCTCATCCAGCAAAGCCGCAGTCAGGGACCACATTCTCGATGGAATCATTCACCAGGCAGGGTCCCAAAGAACACCCGTTAAGCCAGCCACCATCCGGATCTTGGCTCAGGCCATGAGTAGGCACAGTCCAGTGGTCACCCAGAAGAGTCGGGACCTGATTGCCTCACCAATTCGACGGATGGTTCATTGGCATCCAGGTAACCCAATTTTTATGCCCTCCAGGTTGGAGGGTCAGAGTTACAAAGCTAAGATCAGTCACCACTTCAAAGAGTAGCCAGCCCCGGGGGGGGGGGGGATGAAGACGTGGTACAGTACAAAAGCTCATGAAAGATGATTCCAGGAATGTGACAAAGTGTGACTGTTCAACCCTTGGCGATGACCAGGCTTTTTTCTGAAGCTATAGCACAACTGTGAAGGAGCCTATGTCATAATGGAAAGAATAAACAGTATCGTTTATCAAATTTAGAAATCATCTTCAACCAAGCTAAAGTCATTCATATTGCCAGATTAGCCCCCATAGTTTAGACCACAGTAGGTTGATACTGCCTGGGACATAGTTTTAGGGTGAAGGAGGGGCAGTGTTACGAACATTGAATATATTTTCACTGGAAGTTCTTTTGAGAGTCAGAACGGTAAAATACCGTGCAGGCAGCCATCCCTATGATGTGAATTTAGGTTTGCCATATCAGAAATGTCAGTTCCAGGCTGCCAGATTTGGTGATTTATTGCCAATTTGGCAACATTTTCAAATGTTAGAGAACCTTCGTAAAGTAACAAATATTCTATAGAATATGAGTCCCTTTCTGGAAGCTTCTACTGAGAGTATATAAAAGTCATCGCTCAGTTGGAGCCATTGGCATGATATGAGCTACATTGAATAGTGGAAGTACATCAATGTTTTGAGAATGGTATCTTTACTGTGAATCCTGACCCTCGTCTGGAGTTGCCACTTTAGTGAAGTGGTTGCTAATGTAAATGAGTTAGTTGATAGGTCACTGAAATGAGAATAACTGATACTTACGGTGTGGTCTTGGCATATATTAGAATTCTTTAAGCTATGCTTTCACTATTTCTAAATCAGAAAGCTGTAAAGCTGTATTTGATAAAGAGCATACCGTTTCTTAAGTCATTAAACATAAAGAAAAATATGAACCAAAAGGTGCATCTTGCACAATAAATGTGCAAGCTCTGCTCGAGACTGTTATTTTCTCGGTGCTAGCTTCAGACATGTAACATGGAAAGCCATGGTTGGAAAGAGAAGCTAGTTTTAATGTGAATGTACTTAGTTGCTAGTGTCTCCATGATGAATTTGGATTTTCTTTATATTATATATTTGGTACGAAGAATGGGTATACTGCTAGTTGTTAAATAAAACTAAACTTCTTTAAACAAAAATTCCACATTTCAATTTAAGAGTGTTAGTTTTGCTATCTTTGACCAGTTTAAATACTAATAATTGTAATAAAATTTGTAATGTTGATAGAGATTAACAGAAATGAGCTATTAGATCAGAGACAGTGTTGAACTGAGTATGATATGTTTTTATAGAATGTTATAGCATAGTTTTACGGTAAAACATATTTTGAGTCTGGTTTTTTTTTTTTTGTGCCATACTCTCTAAAATCCTCTTATAAAAGTTAAAACTAGTCAGCAGTGCATATAGTAGATACGATGTCAGTCAATTTTTGCCTAGACTAAAATGTTTGAAAACGTTTTTAAAATATTTCAAGTTTGGAAATTTTTTGCGATTTCAGCAATTTTTTTGTGTTCTAAGTGGTTATAGAAAATATTGTTTTACTGTTTATTTTATTAAAATGAAGTGCAGATTTATTAAAGTATTGCATTGTTTTAGATCTGGTACAGTTTGCTTGGATGTCATTAATCAAGCGTGGACAGCTCTATATGGTATGAGTAAATATTTCTGTTATCTAATAAAAGTTTAAACACACACACACAAAAAAAAAAATCCGTAAAACAAGTAGAACTTGGCTGTAAAATAAGTAGTAGGGATCTACTTTTTTTTTTGAGGAAATTAAAAAACTGAAAACTTTTAATAATGACTTGTATATTTTTTTAAGTTTACAATATTCTAAGACCTAGTTGTTAAACATATTTTGCATTTAAATTAAGGGCATAAATTTATTCCATGAGTATGCGTGTATAATATGAATGTCAGCAAAAAATGGTTCATTATAGTCATTTAGTATAATTACTAGCAGTCTTAGCCCACTAGCAGTCAATATATATATATATAGCAACTAATTTTGGCAAAAGAAGCGGCCGGGGCACCCATTTCGCCCAGGCCACTCTTTTCCCCAAAATAAAAATTGTAAGCTGCCTCATTTTCGTAAGAGTTAAAATAATTGTGAATATTTTCAAAACCTGAAAGATAGTAATAAAAAATCCCACTGAGAAAGAAAAATGTCCATAATAGAACTAAATTTCTACTTCCAGCAGTGAAAGATAGTGTTTTGAAAACTTCTATACCCCTTTGACTAATGAGAATGACCCAAACTCAAGTCAAAAGTCTAACTTCTTTCCGGAACAAATGGATGATGTATGGGACAGACATAAAATTTGTTACAAAGTCTTAAAATAATGGTAAAAATTTACCAAAGTAAAGCACAAATTATTTTTTTGCATATTTAAAAAAATAAAGATTATTTGTTACTTATAATAAACTTTGAAGACAGTATCTCGAGAAATTTAAAAATAATGAAAAATGAATAACATGGAGAATTCTTGGATAATTTAAAATATAATCCATTATTCCTTTTTAAAAATTTGTATTAAAGAACTATTATCTTTTAGAGAAAGGTTTTTCGGAAGTAGACCCGCAATGCATTTCACTTCAGTTAAAAAAAAATATTGAACTCGTAAGTTGAAGGAGTAATACTAAGAGTAATAATTTGAAGGAATAGAAATTAATTAGAAAAGCATCAAATTCTTGGTATTTTTCGCAGTTTTTTGTAATTAAAAATCTTTAGATAACTATAGACTTTTTGGAAAATCGAGCTTTTAAGAGTCTATGGTAAATTTATCTGGCTTTGATTTAAAAAAATGTTAAAGAGCATAACTTAATTTTGGGGTCATTCCATATTGATAACACCTATTTTAAGAAAAATTTGTTGCACCATAGTCATGAATTTTTTTTAAATTTTTTATCATGAATACATATAATAAAAAACACCAGATCTGAATTTGTAATATATATATCCTAATAATGACCAATATACAGGTATTTGAAAATTGGTCATTGTTACCAAATGGCAGCTATCTTGGATTTTGCGCCAATGTTTATAAATATAATAGCTTGAGAACTAACTAATGGCTTAAATTAAATAATTTTGGTACCAATTTAAAACTATTTATACCAGGAATAAAAGTTTCATATTAAAACAATAAAAAATATATATTTTGATATTGTTATTACATGTAAATTGCAAAAATCACCGGATTGATAGTCAACTTTAATGGGCTGTAAAAAAAAATGGACCCTAATATTTTTTCTGAAACGTGGTACAAGTACTAACTAATATGTGTGCTTTAAGTACAAAGAAACTTAAAAACTTCTCTAATAAGTTTATATAACTTATTAGAGAAAAATAGCTTTAAAACATATATACATTTAGTTAACATTTGATATCCAATGCTTTAATCATTTAAAAAAATATATTTTTTAAAAACAAATAATGAGCAAAATCAAAACATAGGAATTTTTTACACCCTAACTAGTATGTGTGCTTTAAGTACAAAAAAATTAAAAAAAATTAGGATGGTAATATTTAATTTAATAACTAGGAAAATGCTGCTATATGTATAGGAAGTTAGTGTAAAAATCTCTGGGATGCTGAAACATTCTAATAATCTTCCCCAAAACCACACAGTTATCACTCTTATATTTTATTTTCTTAATTCAAATTATAAAATGGTATTTCTATATCCAGTAGAGCTGAAGATACCCATTTTTCCCTTGTGGCCACTGGCTCCTAAACCAATTTCATCTAATAGCCAGTATTGTAATCTTTGGCACACATCTAGAGGTTTTGGCCATATGTATGATGTACTTGGGCTGGGCCATGAAAATACATAAACATAACATACAAACAAAACACATACTAATTTCTTATTCATTGGAATGCATTGGTTTTTCTTTAAGAATTTCTGGAGAGGGACAGTTATCACACCTATGCTCCATACTTTTCTGATTCAGTGCAATAAACTTGTTTCTTTTAACAATGATGTATAATCATTGATATGGATGGCATGAAGCATGAGTTCTGATGATATATACACATGGTATATATAAACACATATTCTGATGGTATATACACACATACAGAATGAATAACTTTGCTTCCAACAGTTACACATATTCTGTTGGACTTAGTGTGTAAAATTTAGATAGTCTTTTTACTTCATTATGATTTTCTATAAATGCAGCATATAATTCTTTTAAATTATGCAAAAGTAATATTTTTTGTTTTAATACTTCCCATTTTCACTTGGTATAGCTATGCAATCTTTTTTCCTGGACATATACGATTGTTATAATAAAAACTAGTAACTTTTTTAGTATATCAGAATTTATTTTAATACTTTCATCTCACTAGGCATTGATAACATCCTTTCTGTTTCTTTTAATTTTCTTGTTTTTTTACTAAATATAATAAGTCTTTGTTTATTGGACTATCCATAAATCTGGGAATAATTTTAAAAATTTGTACCTTTTCTTTAAATGGTGCATCTAAAAAAAACTTATTCAATAATTTTTCCATCATAGACATGCAATTTGGACAATTATGTCTCTTGAATTTTGTGGTTTATTAATACTTTAGCTATTTTAGTAGCAACATGGCTACTTAATTTCTTAACTTGCGTACAACTAAGTTTCCTTCTAGAACTAAATCTATCGACCTTTATTGGTGATAAATCCAAAAGTTCACAGCTTTTATTCAATTGTTCCATTACTATTGTGACTTCACTGTAATCTGCATCATTGGTCATTTCCATGTCAGCAGTAGAAACCTCTGACTCACTAATTGATGAATACAAAGACGAATAACACAAAGTGCAGAGTTTTTTTCCTGGAATGAGTAATTCTTGTTTTATCATTGACAGGCTGAGAAAAATTAGTTTTAGGGACTTGATTTTGGTGTGATGTTTATTAAATGGATCAAAGTTTTCTGTCTTAAACTGTACCATTTCAGATATTCATCCTTGTGAACCTTGCAGATACTACCACTCATATAAACTGTTTCATCTGTAATTACACTATGTAATCTCCTTTTTAATAGTGCTAAATCATTTGAAGATAATACAAGAAAGATCAATCATGCATAAGCATTGATTATGAAATGCTTTCCAACTGAAATGCAATTTCATTTAAAAATCTCTAAAATGTGATACATTCAGTGGTGATATCTTTTACATTATCACAGTACTACCGTAATTTATTATATTTGAAACTTCATTGAAATATAAATCGTCTGATTCTCTATGCAAAATCAATGAATATTTCATTCATATAACTTGTATTCCAAACTCCAGAGCTAAATAATTTTGCATGAAAAAAAATTTAGCAATTCTTATATAACTCACCTTACAATCTCTTGAGATCTTTGCATTCTGCATAAGTTAGAATTAGGCTTTGTTGTAGAAATAATAAAAGTTTAGGGATCATTTATAATCACAACTATTGTAATTGCGTAGGCACGGAATTTAGATACACAAATAATACACAGATAATATATGTGTGTGTATATGTATTCAAAGTATTGGAATCGTGCCAAAGATCGGAACTCGAATTTTCGAAGGATCTAAACATTTTGGGACTTCTAGAGCACGAAAAAACTATTTTTAGAGATACGTCTGTGTGTGTAAGGGAGTATCTGTGTGTGTTTCTGTGTGTCTGTGAGGATATTGTATCCACTCTAACTGAAAAACTAAGACCGAATTTCATAAAATTTGGTAGGTAAGTTTTTTGTGGGAAACCCTGATGTTCATTAGGTTTTAGTATGATTTGCAATAAAAGAATCTGCTTTCTTTGCGAAATGGCCGGCAGAAATTGCCTTTATCCACTCTAGCTAAAAACTAATGATCCAAAATTTAAAATTTGGCATATAAATCACTTGTAGATTATTCTGGTATGATTCAGGAAAAAGGAATAAGCTGTTTTTGCGAAATGACCTACAAAAATCATTAAATCTAAAATTTAAAGACTACGTATGCTCAATTATATCAATTAAATGCTTATTTTATATATATATACATGATTTTTGACAACTAAAAGAATAAGACTAACCCCATTACTCTAGGGCTAGCCATTCTTGAGATATTTTAGTTTTTAATGTGCAAACTCAGTGTCATTTAAAATACTTATGGGTGTTATTTTGTGCAGATAAACTCAAATTATTATTGAAGAAATAAAGAGAATGTGAATATGAGTCTGCAGGGAAAGTCATGTGCTGCCTACATCAGAATTTTTAACAATCTTACAATAATGATTCATAGAAGTGAACGGGGATTATTTGCAGACCATTTCGAAATAAATGTAGGATCTATATTTGAGGATCCACCAAATTTTTATAGAATAAAATGTTCTACAAATTTAAGCTGTGTACCAAATTTCAACTGTCTAGAACGTGGGTAAGTGCATTAAAAATGCCATCAAATAAGTATAAAATGACAGACAGACAGACAGATGACCATCAATCATGAGTTATATGAAATTAAAAAAAAAATTGAAAAATTGTTATCTACCATATTTATTTTAAAATGTGAAACCTCTCTTATATATAAAATAATTAAACTCTTGGAAATATATTTATTATAAAATATATCTCTTTTTTTTTCTTTCTGGAGGATATACCAAGAGTCAGAATTTAATTGAATTTGTTTTTCTCCCCTGCATTAAATAATTTTTATTTAAAAAACTACTTAACATATTTTACTGAAATTTTTTTTATATAATTTATGGGATAATTTGAATATTTCCTAAAACTTTCGAAGCAATTTGTGAATTTTAAATTTGCTTAGAAAATGTTTGAAAAATTAAGTCCCATAGGGTTCAGTGTATTTCATTTTTTCAACCAGAGTTCAATCCAAAACTAATTGGGTGATATTATTCATTTATATTCCCATAGGTCTCACAGACCATCTGAAAAACATGCTAAAATTTCCTTTTGATAAAGTTATTTTTACGGCAGTTATCGTGCTAACGAACAGACAGACAGACAGAATGAACAAAGTCATAAACACTTTTTAACTATGTTGTAAAGTGTTAATAAGTACAGGAATAAACTCAGTGCACTTAACCCTTTGTGGATGATTGACGCACCTGCACGTTGATTGCGAACTTGCATTCAAGGACGGTAGTCATGCATTCACATTGGAGAAAAGTTTACCCTAAAGGACGGAAGTCACTGATGTGCGTTTTCATATGGAACGTTTTTATTTGAATTTATTTGTGTACTAAATGGTGTTAAATGTCCATGCGAATAACTCCAGTGTATTTTGCAGATACTTGACCTTGGCATAGGGGGAATCCAATGAATCATTTCTCCATCTGGAGTGGTGAAACATGGTTTTGTAATATAAACAAATAGAGCACTTCTCGTAGCCTCTGCTATTTTATAATTGAGTTTCGATTTTCATTTTGATTTTAGCTTAATGATTTCATTAGTGAATCATAGGAATATGAGTATTTTTTTTAAGTTTGGATTTCAGAGAAATGTGCGGCAGTGAAATTATTAAGTTATTTCGGATAAAAGAATGGCTGGACCAAGACGTTTTCTTTCTGTGGAAGAATATACTCATATAATAAACAAACTGAACAGTAATGGAAATGATGCAGATAGTAAAGATTCATAGAATTGTGGTATTTCTGAAGATGAATCTGAAAATGCTAGTGATTCTTCGGATTCTGAGCATACTATTATTACAACACCGCCAGCTTCAGTAGCTGTTTCTGAGGATGATGTTTAGACAGGAGATTTGAAAGATCAGAATTCGAGTTTTTGAGCATACTTGGAATCAATCACAATATTATACTGCCTAATTTAGATAAGGAAATTGATTTTTTTAGCATATTTTGTGATGAACTAGTAGAATTCATAGTAAAAGCAACTAACGAGTATTTTGTATTGAGATTTGTATGAAAAATATACATCAAATAGAAAATAAGTATTTCTTTTATTCCTGAAAAAGTAGATTGCTGTGTGGAACAGGTGATTTTTAGTAAATTTTTTTCAAGAGTTAGGCTTAGTGCAAAAAAAATTAGCTGTCCTTTAGGAACAGTTTGGAAGCAAAGCGCTCTGTCCTTTTGGCCACGGCAGTTCCAGAATGCCACCGTCCACAAAGGGTTAATGACATATTGATTTTCGTTCATACAAAACATTAAATTTTTATAGCATAAGTCAAGAACAATCATGGAATTTAAATAAAAGAAATAATCATAGCACAAATTCACCGATTTATTTGTTGAAGATATTCAGCTCTAAACACTTGAGCAAAAAATAGCTCTGTAAGGAATAGCTAAGTCAGCCAAAAATGTAAGAATATAATATTTCATCATACTTTGAATTCAGCCTAACGCATAACAGATGATACAGTACAGGTAATCATTTCAGGAACTCTGACAATTTATATGTGTTCATTGCTATTACTTATATAACAGAATTGTGTGAATATTAGAGTTAAAAATTCTTGGGTATAAGGCTGCTGATGTCTCATGTACATAAGAACCAAAAGTAGGTATTTTCAAATGTTCCAGGTAGAATATTGGTGTTTTAGGATCATTTCCCTCTCCTATAGCTTGTTTGTTTATGTTTAGGTACTTGTTTCAACTGGAAAGGGGGATATGTCCCAGTGTTTCCTTTGAAGTTGGCAAGGTGATATTTTTGGTGATTAACCTGCTGTAGTTCTGTGTTTATCATCATTTTTAACACTTTACAACAAAGTTGAAAAGTGTTTATGACTTTGTTCATTCTGTCTGTCTGTCTGTCTGTCCGTTAGCACGATAACTGCCGTAAAAATGACTTAATCAAAATGAAATTTTAGTATGTTGTTCAGACGGTCTATAGGACCTATGGGAATATAAATGAATAATATCACCCAATTAGTTTTGGATTGAACCCGGGTTGAAAAAATGGAATACATTGAGCCCTATGGGACCTAATTTTTCAAGTATTTTTTAAGCGGATTTAAAATTCACAAATTGCTTTGAAAATTTTAGGCAATATTCAAATGGTTCCGTAAAATATATAAAAAAAAATTCAACGAAATATATTCAGTAGTTTTTTAAATAAAAATTAAAATAATAATAACACCTCTTATATGAAGCGATCACGTGTCCATGATATGAAACGATCACATGACCTACTTCAAAATGATATATGGCATCCATCTTGTGTCAAAATCGTGATTTTTAAAGTTCTTTTTAATTCATATTGAGTGTTGTATCCGTCCTAAAACTACTTTATTTTTGCCTAAATTCTGTGCATCTACATACGGAAACAACGCAATGACAATATATTCCAGTTTAAATGCTCATCTAAATTTGATTATTTCTACTATTAAGCCTATTTTTCACCTATGTAAAATGTAAACAACAAAATATGTAGAATGAGTTGTATTAGAATCGCTGTAATTCTTTAACACAAAATCAAATAGTCCATGGAGTCTGCTTAGCTGATATGAATGAAATATTCATTGATTTTAGAAAGAGAAGGACGATATTTTTCGATGAAGTTTAACGAATAGAACTTACTTGTAGCTCAATGGTCTTAATTTTTAAATAAAATAAATTATTATAGTATTGTGATGAAAGACATGAATGGGGGAATTATTTATGAATGAAATGTTGCTTTTATAGAGAGAGCCAGGCGTGTTATTTTTTTATGACGTCATTTGAATGAATTTCAGTTGTTTTCGATGAAGTTTTCAAATATAATAAATTATCGTAGTATTATGATAATTCTAAAATTATTACCAAGGAATGTATTACATTTTAGAGATGTTTAAACCAGGCAATTTATACTTTAATGCCATCATTTGAATGAAGTTAATTTTTTTCGATGAAGGTTTAAGGTTTCAAATATAATAAATCAATGTAGTATTGTGATAAGTTTTAAAATATTACCGAGGAATATATTGCATTTTCGACTTTTTTAAATAAAATTGCGTTGAAGTTGGAAAGTGTTTCATAATCAATGCTTTAAGCATGATTGATCTTTCTTGTTTTTTGTTATTTTAGTGTTGTTCAAGAAAATGGGTGTTTTATATTATCTAATCGCAAGTTGTTTTTTGTGGAATTAACTATATATGCTGTAAAGCTGCAGCATTATGCGATAGTTGTCATTTATAACCAATATGCCAAAGATTATTGTACTGTCTGAGATGAAATTGGTTTAGGTTAGGAGCCAGTGGCCACTAGGAAAAAATGGGTATCTTCAGCTTTGCTGAATATAAAATATATCTTTTTCGTAATTTGAACTAAGAAAATGAATATAAGAGTGATAACTGTACAGTTTTTAAGAAGATTTTTTATTAGAATTTTTCAGCATCCCAGAGATTTTTACACTGATTTCTTATACATATAACAGCATATTTTTAGTTATTAAATTAAATATTGCCATCCTATTTTTTTGCACTTAAGTTAGTGTATAAAAAATTCCTATGTTTTGTTTTTGCTCATTATTTGTTTTTAAAAAATATATTTTTTAAATGATTAAATTATTGCATATTAAATGTTAACTAAATATATATATTCTTTAAGGCTATTTTTTTCTGTAATAAAAAATATTACCTTTCTCATTTTTTTTTTAACTTAAAGCCAGTGGCAGCTCGTGCTCAGAGGTCACAAGACGCATGACTTCCTTATAAAAAGTCTCTATATTATTATTTTTATTTATATAAATGTATTAAAAAATTTTGCATATTTTGCAAATTTTTTTCAAAACGTTCTTTCACAAAAGTGTAGTGCTGCCATCTTGTAACACATTCAGCAACTGAAATCGACAATGTAGTTGCTGAATGCATTATAAGATGGCAGCACTACAAGAATCTTCTACACTGTGGTTTCGTCATAGGGCCTCGAATTCAGAGAGCCCCGATAGAACGAAGATACATAGTTTCAAATACTATTGTAAGTTTGAATGAACAAATATGAACATTGGCTATTTTCAAAGCATTGTCTGCCTCGTATAGTTGAGCCGCCATCGCCAGAAAATAAGCCAGTTTATCGTGGATCTTCTAGAATTGACATTATTCCGGTATTGTGGTTGCGCTTAAAAGAATATGAATTTGATGGATTCTGTTGTTTTCCAATATAGTTTTGGTATTTTTAAATAAATCCTTGAATAACATGACCGTTTATACAAGAATAACTTAGTTTATTTTTAAAGTTATATAAGTAATTCTATTTTAAATTATTCAATAGTTTATATTTTTAAAATATAAGTCCGATTCATATGTAAGTCCGATCAAAAATTTGTTACATTCTCTACATTTATAAGGGAAAGTGTGACAGGTTGAATGGTTAAATTTGTCTTTTTGACAGAGTTAAATATTGAAAATATTCTTCAACTCAAATTTAACATGATCTACGTGTGTAAATGGCTGTTTATGCATGTAAGAATCTGTGGACACGATATCCAAATAACGAATAGGGCGATTTGACCAAAATTTTGTGCGATTATTGTCTATGAAGTGTGAAATGCTATTTACTTTTAGCGAGTACAAATAAGCAGAAAGCACACATATTTAAGTTTTTTTAATATAAAATAAATAAATGGCAGTCATTCATGTAAAATATTTTGATAATCAAAGTACAAGATCATTTTATGAAAACTACTTTTCAATATAAAACGTGTTTTTAATATAAAATAAATAACTGTCAATCATATAAAATCTTTTGATAATCGATATACATGATCATTTTATAAAAGGTATTTTATAATCATCAAACATAAAATTATACAGTAATTTTATTATCAGTAGGAAACAAAGAGTACCGATTTTAAAACCCTGGCTTGCTCCGATTTTGATATGTTGGTAGTTAATTCAGAAAACGACTTAGTTAATTCATGAAACGTATAATAAACTTTACATGCAAAAATTGCAAATTAAATTGGTCAACTCTTTTCTCATGCAGCATTTTCGCCTTATAGCACATTTGGAAATAATGTTAAGTAATGATGCCATCAATGTAGCCAAAAATGCCAAACACCAATCAAAGTAATACGAAGTCAATATAACCTTTTTATATATTTGTTGTAAGTGCATATAAATGAGTGGATTATTAAGTTTATTAAGGCGTTGATAACAAAAGAACCAAATTTTAATATATGTGATTGATTTAACATTGTGCAAAGCTTTTTACACACATTTATTAGATTGTTACAGAAATTAACTTGCCTCGGAATGAAATAAATTTATATGCAGCCCACATCATATGTTTTTGACTCTTGAATGTAAAAAATTACAAAGACTGTAAATATTTCATACATACCTATAAATCTAATATGATTCAACATTTGTTTTTGCAGCGCAGAATATTCAACTATTAAATCTTAAAAAAAAACCTATAAAATTTAATTATAAAACTAAGAAACAATAATTTCCTTAGACATTTAAAATACAGTAAAAATCACTCTCATAGCAAAATGTTTAAAAGTCTTGAATTTATAATAAAAGTTTTATTATAAATTCAAGTTTTAGCAGCCAATTATCCTTATGCACAAACACATATACAAACATATTTTCAATTTATATAGATATATATATATACATACAACATAGTTTAATCAGTGCCTCTCTATGTATTGATCACGAGCCACCACTGCTTAAAGCACACATATTAGTATTTGCACTAAGTTTCAGAAAAAAAATATTAGGTTTTTTTTTTATAGCCCATTAAAGTTGCCTATCAATCCGAAAGTGATTTTTGCAATTTTAATGTAATAATATTAAAATATATCTTTTGATGTAGCACTCATATTTCTGATATAAATAGCTTTAAATTGGTACCAGAATTATTTCATTTGAGCCATTAGTTCTCAAGATATTACATTTTTAAACATTAGTGCAAAATTCAAGATGGCTGCCATTTGGCAGAAATGACCATTTTTCAAATGCCTGTATCTGGGTCATTATTGGGAAATATACATTACAAATTCAGATTTGGTGACCTTATTACCATGTGTATCCATGTTAAAAATTAAAAAAAAAAACCTGTGACTATAGTGCAACACTCATAGGGTAAAATGACAATTTTGGATTAGAAGATAGATTTTTGGCAACCCTTCTGAAAGAGGTTTTCATAAATATTTGAAAGTCTTGAATTTTTCTAAACTTGTGCACATTCCAGGATCATTACCTACATTTAGAAAAAAAAATTACGAACTTCTAGGTTAAGAAAGACATTATAGCTGCATTTCCCAAAGCTAGTGCTTCCAGCATTAAAAAAAATATTTATAAAAAAAATATTTTAAACCATTGAATTTTTCAAATTTTTAATTTTTTTTTGCATGTATCTAGATTGTTACCCACATTTACAAGAGAAAACATGATCTTCTTGACCAAGTAGGGGTTTGGAATAAGATGCAACAGACGTACTGACACACACATATACACTGAATCCACGAGAGAATCCGGGAACGGGATCAACTCAAATTTGATGAAAGGTTATATTGTCATTGCAAATATGTATGTGTTGAAAGCCCAGACCACACGACCAACCCAAGGGTTTATGGTAACTATTTGTGTGGCCGGAAATATGTATGTGTGTAAAATTTCAAGAAAATCGGCTTGGTAGAAATGGGTCAAATATTGATTTCAAGATTTCACCTAAGCAGAGAAACCAACCTTAATAAAACAGTGTAAAAATAAGATTAAAATCAAATAAAAATTAGAAATGGATAAATTTTATACAACTCCACATGGTATATACTGAAAACCAAAGATTGAGAGGCAGAAATAACAAGTATCATTCTGAATTGCAATATGTATGCTGGAATGAACATAGAATAAATGGAATAGATTTGAACTAAAATCATTGTTATATACAGGGTGATCATAAAAAAAAATTTCCCGATATATGAACCCCTAGCAGCCTATCCGCTCAACCAATCGAAAGAAAATTTCAGATATGGTTATTTGAAGGTATGCGCTCGAGATTGTGATGATTTTAAACAATAGAGTTCTTAACAGTTATGGTTACAGTGAAAAAATTTCAAAATTTTCGAATGGCAACACCCACTTTTTTCCTGCGCAAATTGATCAATGCATTGAAAAACCATAAATGGCATTGGAACAATACACGTATGATGAAAATTGGCAGCATAAAACATTTGTAAAGAGCATTGTAAAGGACCAGAGACAACACAGAGGAGGTGCATTGACACACTTTGCATAATTTACAAGGATAGACATTAGAAGCACCAATCACAGAACACCATGTGCAAAGCATTGCTTGTGAAAAACCTTTAATAAGCAGTGTGGAAAGATTGTTTCTTCAATCAGGTGTTCAAACGTGCCAACAAGACGACACTTACAGGGAAACGAGGTGAATTGATAAAGCTGTTTTGTCTGAACGGGGAAAATGCTGCCGAAGCAGTGCAAGTTTTCAGCGATATCATAAGATAAGATGAGACCCATGTAGTGTACGAACTGTACGTGATTTTGGTAAAAAAAAAATTGAAGAAACTGGATGCATATGTGATAGACACGCGATCCGGACGACCATCTGTTCCTGTTGAAGTTGTTGCGGAAGTGCATAATACGATTACTGCAGGTCCATTGTGTACTGCAAGAAGTGTTGCCTGCAATTTGGATGTACCAAAAACCGCAGTCCTCAAGCTTCTGCTCTCTGTTCTGTGGATGTTTCCTTATCGATTCCAGCGCGTCCAGATGTTGCAACCTGGAGACGAGCAGCAGCGTGTCAACTTTGTGAATTTTTTCCTCATCAGATATCATGAAGTTAGCAGGTGGCTGCTGCAGATATTATGGATGGATGAGGCACATTTCTCTTTAACTGGGAACATAAACTCCAAGAACTGCATTCACTGAGCTGACGAAAATCCTCACTATGTGGCACCAGTGCCTTTACACGAAGCTAAAGTGACTGTGTTGTGGCATCGCAAGCACATTCATTCTCTGTCCATAATTCTTCGAAGAGGTCACTTCCAATAGTATGCAAACATGCTCCATCACAGGTCCTCAGTATAAAACAATGTTGTAGAATTGCATAATTCCAGAATTGCAGCAGCGAAATGGCATTAATGACATTGTATGGATGCAAGATGGTGCTCCTCCACACGTCGCTACATATGTTCAAGAAGTGCTGCAACAGAACTTTGGTGATAGTCATCTCCCATAACTTTGCAGTTTCATGGCCACTGCGATCCCTCCGACCTCACTACGATGGATTTCTGAAATCTAAGGTGTACACATCAAATCCACGAGATTTGTCAGAATTGAAAGATGGCATAAAACGTGAAGTTATACAGATTCCTCCTGCGATGTTACGTCCGTCATTGTTGTCAACAATCTCCTGCATGCAATGCGTTATCATCTACGAAGGTGGGCCCGTTGAAAACTTGTAATTCCAATAAAAGTTTTTTTCTCTCTCCTCTCTTGTGTTGTCATTGGTCCTTTAAAATGTTCTTCTTTGCAAATGTTTTACTGCTGCCAATTTTCATCATACGTGTATCGTTCCAATGCCATTTACAGTTTTTCAATACGCTGATCAGTTTGCGCAGGAAAAAAGTGGGTGTTGCCATTCGAAAATTTCGAAATTTTTTCACTGTAACCGTAACCGTGAGAGCTCTATTGTTTGAAATCATCACAATCTCGAGTGCATATCTTCAAATAACAATATCTGAAATTTCCTTTCGATTGGTTGAGCGGATAGACCGCTAGGGGTTCATATATCGGGGAAATTTTTTTTATGACCACCCTGTATATATATATGCAGTAGAACCTTGATTATCCGGCCTAATTGGGACTGGCAGTTGGCTGGAAAATCGAAAATGCCAGATAACCGAAAACACAAAATATGTAGTAGTGAGCCAGTACAGTACTAATACATACACCTATATGTAATTAATAGACTAACTTTTTAGTAATTTTTAATACAACAATTTAAATATACATGTACTACATATGATGTACTACAACAATTACATATACTGTATTTACATATGTAGTATGTATATATACATACACGTATAGCAAGGCAAGTTTGCCTTTTTCTCTGCATCACATTTGATATCATCAATTGTTGATTTACCAACACCAAAGTCATTCGAGAAATGGATTCACCCTTTTCAAGTCTTTTTATAATCAATTTTTTGACTAATTGTTAATACAGTGTGCTTCCATTTAGACGTTGGCATTGCTGAAAATCTAATCCGTACTGTTGTAGACTCAAATCTTGCAAGAAAAACTAGAGACAAAACGTGCGAAATAACAATCTGGATATTTCCCTCCCTCTCCTTATCTACTGTAATTGGTGACCAGTTAGATGATGTCAGTGAACAGCTGCAAAGCATGAGACACTGAAATGAGACTAGACCGATCATGCCATACCTTGTAAAAGAAAAAAAGAAGTTTGCACACATTTTAAAAATTTTTTAGGCTTGTCCCAAGGATGGCCGGATAATCAAGGTTCTACTGTGTATATACAGGGTGTCCCAAAAAGATTGAAACACTCTTTAATTCTTTATCTGTTACAGATAAGTGGGCAATGTAAATTGCAAAAATGTTGAAAGTAAGGTAGGAAATAAGGCTACATTAATGAAATAGTCCTATTAATTTTCAAAAAGTTACTTTTTAAATTTTTATATGACCCCATTAGATAAATTTGGTCAATCAGAAAATTTTTATATTTAATGCAACATGATCATTAAAGAAAACCACATATCTGTGTCTTTAAAAATTGAGTGAGTTATATTTAATTGAAGGAGACCATATATCAAATTAGAAACGTAAATTTGTGTCATATCACAAAGATAAAACTGGATGAAAATACATAGGAGACATTTTTGCAAATTCCGCATAGGCTTATGATGCAATCACAGATTCTTAAGTACTTTTCAATAATTAAGTCCTTTTTTATCTAAACAATTTCCATCGTCAATTTGTTTATGATCCCTATTTTCACTGATGAAACAGCCTTTCACATGGTACAGAAAAGTGGCATAAGCCAGATTTTTTCCTTTATCATAATTCAGTTGATTTTAAAGCTAAAGATATGTGGGGTTTTTTTAATGATATTCTTGCATTAAAAAAAAATTTCTGATTGACCAAATTTGTCTAAGGCGATCGTATAAAAATTTAAAAAGTGTAACTTTTTCAAAATTAATGAGGACTATTTCATTAATGTAGTACTATTTCCTACCTTACTTTCAACAGTTTTGCAATTTACTGTGTCCACTTATCTCCAACAGGTAAAGAATTAAAGTGTGTTTCAATCTTTTGGGGACACCCTGTCAGGGCCCCCACAAAGGAGGGGGTCAGTTGGTACTACGGTACTGAGGTCCGGCAACTTTTAGGGGCCCGTGAACATCTTTGAGGATAAAATATTTATACATTTGTGTATGAATATAGTTTTTTTTCTAAATTACTTTAGTTTTTGAAATTTACATATTATGCGTAATTATAAAATTACAAATATAAATTAGATGTAAAGCCTAAACACAACCTATAAGTTTGAATGAAAGAAAAGTACAAAACATTTGTAAACATCTGATAAGTTGCTTTCATTAGGATTTTATATCTCATTTCTGAAATAGTTAAAAAAGCCTCAAAGAAGGGCCTCTTAGTTCAATACAAGTCGTCTGGGTGCAGATAGCTTCAGTGTCATTGTGTTCAGAATCTGAAGGCAATAAAAAGTGATCCCTACAGGAAGAAATTTTCTAGAATTACACCTAGATACTCTTATGAGCCTGGTGTGAAAGTTTGCTCATTCATATTTACAGCTCATATCAATCACATCCAGCTAACTATTGAGACCAACGACCCTTCTACAGGTTTCTTTTGTAAAATTATCAGTTTGGGAAGAGGGCGATCTTATCTTCCTGCTCTTCGAGGTCGTAAACCAATTAACGCGACAGGGTATCCATGGTCGTGTTCAACTGAATGCAGGGATGTTGAAAGAAAATTCTGGTTTCTTCCTCCCTGGCATGAGCTTGCTTCGCACATTGATTTCAGTTTCAGTGATAGACTATATTTCTTTAAGTTTATTTTAATTTCTCATGCAATTATATGGTAATCTCATGCGTTATCAGTGCTAGTTGCTAGTGCATCTCTCAACACGTGACTAAACCTTATAAAAAAATTATTTTCTGAAACAAATCCCAATGCAAAATCAAAATTTTAATGTATGTTCGAAATAATTTTCTTATCTTTTTCAAATATTATTTTCAGATATATTAATCTTGAAACAAATCTAATCTTAGAATGAATAAAAATTTATTTTATCAAATTCCTATGCTGTTTTGTAAATTTAATCCTTTAAAATAACTATAATTAAATATGTACAAAACTTCAGAGAAAATATTGCATTATAAAAGGGAAATTAATGCTTTTGTGTTTATAATGAGTTTCTAAACTTTCACTGTATATTGTATGATTTTATGTTGAACTTGTTAATTACTAGGAACTGTGCTCAGTCAGTGAAAGGGAAAATTAACACCATCTCTATCATATAGTTATTACATTTTGCTAAGGAATATCCAGGAAAGAGGAGTGAGGAGATTTGGGGTATTGCCCCCTTCCCCGAAATCCAAAATAGAGAAGTTTTTATTGTTATATGGGATCTTTTGTATATTCAAACAGAGTTGTTTGGCCTTACAGCTTGTGTGACCTCACACGCTCGAAAAAGAATTCTGGATTCGCACTTGACATTTTATTTCATAAATATCAGAATTGATACATTTTGGAAGAAACATTTTATGAACATAATGAACACATGACAATATAATATTGAATTAATTTCATGTTTTCATTCTCTTAATGTAATTATAAAAATAAATTAAAATAAAATATGTAGTTATGAAACAAAACGTTTTTAATGAACTTCATTTTATCAACTTTATATTGGCGGATTGTCCGACTGTGGGAATATCTAGGCAGTCTTTGTACTCACTGTAGTTTAAAAGACATTCACTAAATTTTCTTAAAATTTGGTAGCTATGTTGATTAGGCACCAATTTAATTTTTGATGAAAATCAAATGATACAAAATAAAATAAAATGTTACTACTCCCGCTATGCTGGTATAAACTGTTCTCAACATGCCATCATTTTCTCAACTGTGGCATAATAATTGGCGAATTGGCATTTAAATAGGGCTAAAGCAGCGTATAAAAGATGAAATTCAACGAAAGTCTTCAAAATCATGTAATTTAGAAAATATTATTTTGTAATAGTTTGATATAATGTATTAAATTTCAATGTATTAAAATATAATGTGCGATTTCAATCGGTAAAGTTTTCAAAAATATCTAGATTCAAACCTCTTAGAATAATTTAGGTGGAGTATTTGGAGGATACAAACTTTTGCTGCTAACTGTTAAAAAAATGTTTTTTTTTACAGAAGCAGAGAAGTTTGGGTCTTGGGATTTTTAGTGAGTCAAAATGATTGATGCAGAAAACCGCATGTATATATGTACCTGCACATGCTATTTCCATCTAAAAAGTTAGGAAACGAATGAAAGTAAGTCGTCTGATAAGATCCAAAGATATTTCGGACATATTTTATTTATATGCTACATAGCACACTGATTGGAGGTAATTCAGCTGCAACACTGATAACTGTTTTTTCTGAGTGAATGTTGGCAGCAAAAATGTTGCAATACCACTGCTTTTCCCAAAAAATTATTTTGAAGCATCAATCTCTTAGAATTTATCATAAATGGAGCTTAAATAAGGATTGGTATGGATCTTGCATTAAATTCTGGAGGAAGTGATAGGGAAGTTCACTAAAGATTTCCATATCAAGTTATGTTTCCATTTCCAGTTCAAAATTTCCTCTTTTTCTTAAAACATCCATTAAGATTGGTTATAAATAGAACTTTGGTGAAAACTGATATGGATTCAGCATCAAATTCTGGATTCAGGAAGAATTTTTATTTCCTACTTTTTTCCCACTTCCGGTTCAAAAATTTCCCTTGCATCATCTATTTCTTGGAATTGGCTAAAGATAGAGATTAGACAATGATTTATGCAATATCAAATTTCAAAGAGTTAGAGGATATCACTAAGAATTTCAACTTCTGGTTGTGGAGATGTCACTTCCATTTATAAAATTTGCATTTTCCTTGCAGCATCTATTTTTTTAAGGATGGGCTTAGATGATGACTGATATAGACTCAGCATCATGTTCAAGAGGAAGTGAGGAACCTCCTGCCCCTTCTGGAATTTAGTTTTCTAAGGATTTCTACTTACAGTTTTTCATCTTACGGTTCAGAACATTTCCTTCAAACGTACATTTTGATTGACTATAGAGCTTAGATGATGATTGATATGAATTTAGCATCGAATTTCAAGGATGGTAAGGGGTGGGGATTTACTAAGGATTTTCACTTCCAGTTCTTTTCCCAATTCTGAATTAAAAAAATGTCATTTTCCTTCAAACATTTATTTCCCAAAATCGGCTATGGATAGAGCTTAAATGATGACAGATATGTATTCAGTATAAAATTGCTTAGGGGTTATGAGAATTCATTAAAGATTTCTACTTCTGATTGATTCTACAGATGTTACTTCCGATTAAAAATATTACAATTTTATTTACAATACCCATTTATCAGAATTGGCTATAGGAATAGCTTAGAAAATGACTGATATGGATTAAGCATCGAATTTTGCAGGGAGTAGGGGTCATTAATGATTTACACTTCTGGTTCTGGAGATGTCACTTCAGATTTTTCCTATAATTCATATGACTATGCGAACTATATTATTAATATATAGTTCGCAACTGAGTATAAAAATATTTCGTTTAAAATGAAATGTACACACCACTTTCCGTCATGCGAACGATCTTTCATAAACTTCTTATTTTTTTGTGTTATATTGTGTTAAACCTTGTACTTGATATGTTTTATTAAATTCATTTCTACCCCAAAATAATACATAAAAAAAAGTGGCACCCCTTCCCCTTTATCTTTACCTAGGGCCCGCAGCTTGACTTAGTACCCGGGCCCAAAATAGTGTGGGAGGCCTGAACCCTGTATATATGTATATATATAAGATCAGTGTTTACAGCAGTTTACAGTGTGCAAAGTAGCGACAAATAAAATAGAAAATATCAAAGAAACAGACATACCGGATACAAAAGCTATTGGCTTAAGGCAAAATAAGTACCAAATCGATCATAAAGAACCATTGGAAAATAACATTTGCTTTGAGCCATTATGAAGCCCAATCTCAAAGCAAATAGCCCCATGTAATTTCTGGAGTTGACCAATATATATATTAATATAAATTATTGGCCAGTAAAAGTCAATTTCAAAACATTATTTTTTTTTGTTCAGAAGCCAAACTGGGACCAGGAAAATTACATGTTTAATCACTATTGACGGTGACAGTTAGATGCATGGGAGACTGTAGCACCTCGGAAGAATTTCGGAGGAAAAGGAATCAGTTTGTTCCTTGATAGTAACATGCTGACAAATATATGGACTTTAGACACTGATAGGGGAGATATGAGTAGTAGAAATTCAATGTGCAAGATGAGGTGAGGCCCTCAGGATATATGGCAAGGTGCTTGGTGTGTTTTCTTCCAGGAGCAATTATAGCTTTTTGTGTGTTCCATTATAAGTCAGGCTTGTTTATTTCCTTTCTTCCAATCTGGCATGGCATCTTAGAGAAATGGAGTGCACAGCTATTTTAATTTCATGCCTGTTTTTCGTTCTCTGATGTTCCTATTTTGTTTTAATTTATTTTGATGTGACAAGCAAGTGTTTTGTTTCAACCATTTTTTCATAGACTTTTGTTTATTGAAATGTATATTTTCAGTTCAGTTTTCATATTTTTATTTAAGTCATTTATGTTGCAATTAGAATGGTGAATATTGTCTCTGATAGTTTGAAATTATGTGACCATTGATCATCTAGAGCAGTGTTTTTCAAACTTTTTTGGTTGCAGAACCATATTGAAATACAGTTTGTTAGCAGAATTCCGAAATATTAATTATGGTCCAAATTATGCATTAAAAAAACAAAAACTATCATCATAGAATCTCAGGGTTTTCGCAAAACACATTTTGAAAAATGTGGATCAAGAAAAAAAATTTAGTGTTTAACAGAATCTGTAAAATTGAAACTTGGTACTAAATGAACTGATGTATTGGTTGGTGAGTGCATAGAAATGTGTTGTGTTGTTGTTTCTAATCTTAACTGGTGTAGCCAATAGGCTAAACCAGGTCCATGAGACCAAAAACACTCAAAAAGTCCAAGAGAAGGAGGGGATTCAGTGTCAAATCCTCCTTGACAAGCCCCAGGCAGGACAGAAGATGATCAGGGGTGGAATGATTAATGTTACAATTCCTGCAAATGGGGAAGATCTTATTGCCCTGATCAAATTTAAGGCATTTCAAGTGACCACTTAGGAGTCTGGTCAAAGCAGTCTGCTGGACACGATTGCCCACAAAAGCAATAACTCCACCCGGCCGCTTGCCACAATACCAGTCATGTGCTAGAGGAAAATGCCAAGAAGTGGCCATCTCATTGCTTACACTGAAGAATTCTCAGTGTTTGCTTAGAAGGAGACTGTCCTTTACTTTTCGGACAGGGCCCTCTTCCTAAACCCTGAACGTACCCCAGTTTAACCTGCGTGACGGGTGATGCAGTATGACTTCTAGAAGGTTTTAGATTCAGGGAAAAAGGGACATCTTCTGTTCATCAAAAGACGTGGAGCACACAAAGGTAGAAAACTGACTGCGCTCCGATTTCACCTACTAGCTTTAGCTAGACATAATGGAATGTCTAGGGTGGCCCTACCAGGATTAAAACTCCTGACATACTTCGCCCATTCCACCCAATGACACCCCCTTGCCACAGTGAAGCAGCTAGTAGGACAAGGGGGGGGGCATAGAAAAGTAGATATGATTGGGAAAGTTAATGTATTATTCAAGAATTTTGTATATTTATATTTAATGCAGTTATATATATATATATATATATATATATCAAGAATTAATATTATCAAGTTATTTTTTTTTTATGTTTTGTTATTAACACTATTTTAAACAGTTAAATTATAATTCAAAAGATAGTTCATGAATTTTTTTTTCTTTTTTTTTGTTCAGATAAGTTTAAAGTATTAATCACTTAAATGGTACAATATTTTAATGTTTTATTTATAAGAAATATATAATATAATTTTAAACAAATGTTAAGCAACATAAGTAAATAATGCATTTGCTACAAAATAGTCTGTTTGGAAAGTTGGCACATCTGCCCATGTTTTCTCTATTACAAATCTTTCATTATGGTTTAAACATCATCTGAAGAAATGTGTTTTCAGTATTTTGAAAATAAAAAATACTTTAAAAATGTATTTTCAATACATTACAAAAATATTTTGGATTTTCAGTTTAAAATACAAATTACAAATGTATTTTGAAAATGTATTTCAAATACATATAATTTTTCAATACTGCCCAACTTTGGTAGCAAGTTTATAGCTCTGATTACTAAGTAATTATTTAAACACAAATGTATCAGCAATATTTTTGATAAACTTTTCAGGATATGAATATTTAACCATTTCACAACGGTAGAACTAGCCATCAATGTGCCACCAATGAATGGGCCGTCGTGCCATTAGTGCACTTACACACCGTACACATTAGTTACTTTACTTTTTAACTATGATACTCCACAAGAAAATACACTTTACTCGTGTCAAGCAATTCTTTTTGTATGCTAGTTGAATGTGTGGTGTCCAGTTTGCATATTGTTACTGCAAATGTCGCTAACCAATGCAACACATTAAATAGGTGCCAGATATAGGTGGCGCTAGCCAATGCGACACATTTAGTGGATGCTGGATATGTTAGACGCCATAACATAAACAAGTGACTTATCACAAAGACATGGTCAAACATTAAAGTATTGATTTTTCATGGTTAACTGGGATTACGACTGATTGCTTGTTTTGTGTCTGATTTGGTTTACATTTGAGTTTCTGCAGATTGTTTCATAGCTGATCGGAATATGCTAATTTTCCGTATCACTGGAAATTAGCATATTCCGAAAGCATTATAACAGATAAAGCAAGGTTTGAAATAGCGCTTGAAATTTAGGGGGGACATTCCCCCTTTAACAAAAATTTGGGAGGAGGGGGGATTTTCAAAAAATTGGGGAAATTTAAAAATCCAGAATTTTTATTAGTAAAACAAGGATATTTTTATATTTTCAAAATTGACATTTAGTATTTTCAGCCTTAATTTGAAAATTATCAACTTTGTTTTTTAAATAAATTGAAAACCCCTTTTATGATTGGAAATGAAAAGCAAAGAGAAAATATATACCGTTATTTTGTAAATCGTATAATTTTTGGATAAAGCACATTTTGAATAGTCTATATTTGCACATCGCCAAGCTAATGTTATTCAAAATATTTTAAAATAAAAATATATTTTTAAGTACTTTTAGTAAAATTAAGATGAGAAGAATGTTCATTTTTAATTGAAATTAGATATTCAACTTTGGGTGCAAATGTATCAAATTCTAATTTATGCTCTTCAAAGGTATTTCTAATGAGCCTTAATTCTAAATGCCTAAATAAATAAAATTATTTTAATTTCATTATCTTAAACCTATTTCATTTACAACATGTTTAAAAGGTAATATTCCAGCATAAAAAAGCACAATAATGTAAAAATATCATTGGATGCAAACAGATTGAATAAAATGGAAAATATTTAAAAATAAAACAAAATATACCAGTGATCGTGTTTAAATAAAAAATGTCCATGATATTACTAAACTGTCTTATAAATTACTAACTAATAAATGAAATACGTAAGCCCATGAATATGCTGCGATGGATTTTTTTTGCTAGGACCAATTATCGGTCTGAAATAGTCATTTTCATCCCAAGGATTTCATTAAAAAATGTCTTTGGAATCCCATCAAAATCCTAACTTTTAAGACATTTGTATATTTTCCGGGAGATGAAAAAATCTGGTTTTCCTAGAAAATGACAAGTTTATTTAGGTAGTTTATTGCTAAATCTAATTTAAAGAGGTCAATCAAAAGGCATAAAATGTTTTATCTGTTATAATAAATTTCATCGCATTTCTGCAAAAGTTAGCTCGCATTAATTTCGCGAATCATTAAAAAACATACTTTCTATATTTGGAAACAAAATTTTAAGAAGATCGCATTTTCATCTCGTAAATGCACCTTTTTTTTTATCATTTCTAATAAATGTTTATTAATTACGCACAATAGCATAAATCCTGTGCGGCACATCGCACTTCAAGGGCATGGCCAAAGCAGTTGAGATTTCTTTTGAGATATCGTAATATTTTTAGCGAAAAGTTGGAATATATTTTACCAGAAATCAAAGTCCAGGAACAATGCACAGAAAAAAAAACGTAACGAGTTCGGGAAAATCTGAACATTTGTACCTAGTGTGCTTGGCTCTATACACTCAGGAAGAATGAAACTTCGTTAAAAAGCACCTAGCTGTGACTTGTCTGTAACTAATGGATAATGGAATGACACGTCTCACCCGTTCCGGATGCATCCCCTTAGAAATTTTCGGGAAAAACGGTGCGACTTAGAAATTTCCTGGAAAATAGGAGTTGCTGAGGTAGCTTTCGAGAGATGCGGAACTTCCCGGTAAAAACACTCGCAGATTCGCATTTTTTTATATGCAGGATTTTTTAATTTTATGTGCAATTCGATCACGCACACGTCCTATTTCAAACCCTGTAGAGTATAAATGCCCAGTGCTGGGGATGGCACTGTATACGAGGTACAGAAGGTAGAGCTTGCAGGTTGTTGTTGAAGCTTAAAGTTTGTAGCTTATGACTAGTTGTACAGAATGTGACTTTGTCTTTGATAGTAGAGCTTGTTATAGAAGCTCGTGACAACCTTTAAATTTATAGCTAATGTTATGCAATCCTGAAAATAAGCAGAGATGTTAAGGCTATGCTCGGTTGATAGAGCGATATTTGTGTCTCATGTTACCTTTTGTGAGCTGCATCGTAGTTAAAGATGCATGCTCTTATTCTTTTATTATCTTATGTTTTAGTGAGTTATAAATATCATTTTTATTTTACTCACTGTGTTGCTTGAATCACTTTGTGCATTACCCTCTGCAAAAATACTTTGCCGATCCATGACGTAAAAATTTTTACATATCGACGTGGATAATAATTTTCGACATCCAAAAAGATATAACCGGTGCTAGTTGTGAAAGGTTTAAAGCATATATGTGTGTGTGTTTTGTAATTCTAAAATATTTGGATTTATATTTTGGTTAGAACATAATTTATTAATTCTAATTAAGCTACTATTAACTATTTCTAAAATTTCCTTTAGAAAGATTAGATGAAAAGTACTGTATAGTATTAGTTTCAAATTGAAATTGCTTTGTTTTATTTATAACCATTTTAAAGATCCATATTTAATTATATTTTTCAATTTCTCTCTTGGTAATGATATAGATGCAAGTGTAGATAATAATTGTGCTTGTAGGGGTGTAAAATATGAGTAGGTCATATTGTTATTAGTGACTTAAGTATTGTTAATGATGAATCCTTAAAAAATGCCATGTCATTTGGAACTAAATTTAAGCTTCCTTATTGTAGTTACCCTTCTAATATATTAAAATCAATAACCTTGATAAATATATTTATAAAATAGTTTGTATATATGCATAGCCATTAGAAACATCTAATATGTGGAAATGTGATATTAAAAATAATTAAATATTATTAATAATGTAAAATATTTAAATCATTGAGTATTTTTTAATTTATGAAAAATATATAATCATTATTATACAAAAATCTTTTGTAATTACATATGTAGATAAAGCCTCCAATAATTATGTAATTATGTGTAAAATATTTTATATACAATACTTAAGATTATTTAAAGAATAATATATTTAAACTTCACATTCTCTAATTAGTATCAAATATAAAATTATTATCATAATGATTTAAATTTGAACTCTAAATTTTTAAAATTTCCATACATTGTTTTAATTCCAAAATTTCATAAACCCCCTATAAAATTTGGAACTGTCACCAGAGGCCATAATACATATTCAACCACTGCTAGTAAATTACTTATGCAAAAGAACTAAATGATAGCCTATGTTATTCTAGGATTAATTGTTTTATTTTAGATTAGAATGAAATACCCAGTATTGCCCAGGTTCTAAATAGGCGTCCACTACAAATAAACACCCTCTGCTTAAATAATACATTTGATCACAATTTAAAATGGCTTTGATCTGAAAATTATGCAAATCAAATCACATGCACTATTATATCGTCATTATAGATTGCATTATATCATCATTATAGATCGCATTATATCGTCATTATATATAGCATTATATCGTCATTATATATAATAGGAAATAGTCATGGTTTACAGACTTTTGATTTTAAATATCTCTTTAATATTAATGTACTAGATTTTTATAATGTAATTTTAGCACTATACAATGCATTTGTTGGTGATAGTGCTGACCATATTAAAATAAGAAGCATTCATAAACTTCTCCACTTCGCATTATTTAATAATTGTATATTTCAGGGAAATATTTAATACAAGTATCAGGAGTCCCACAAGGTGGTTGTAGTAATAGTATTAATTGTATCTTTGCCAATTTGTATCTTTGCTAATAATCTTTGTCATTGCAAACATTCTTTTACATCTCCTGATTACCAAATTTAGATTTGTTGATGATTTGTTACCTCAGATTCAAATAATATTTAAATAGATTTTTATCCGGATAATCTGGAATTATTGCCTAATGAACCATCAATATGTAATAATGTTAATTTTCTGGATTTACATTTTAGAATTGACCCATCCAATAAGATAATTATTACTTTATATGATAAGAAAGAAAATTTTGATATTAATAAATTACCATTTACTTCATGTAATTCTATTCTATTATTTCGAAATATCATAGTTTCCATTATATTTAGTAAATAGTATTGTAAAAAAAGTTTAAATTAACTGAGCATTAATAGTTTCATCCTTTATATCATGGCATTATTATTTACTACCTGTAACTTTTAGTACTTATATCTAATATTATCTACTAGACTACTATTTCTAATATTTTCTTTTAGACTACTATTATCTACTACTTCTCGATTATTCTTTTGGGATCCGAGTTACCCTAATATTAAATTTCAAGGCTGTATATCTATTAAATTTTCCTCAACAGACGATATAGACAGATACCTTAGTTTATTATTATAGATTGTTAATACTTTGCCAGTAGTAATCATTTGACTTTTTAATCTAATATTCACTAGTCACTTTGAATGACCAGCCTCCAGCTGTGCATGTGCATAGTAACTTCTTTAGTAATCACTTTCAAGAAAAAGAAATTAACAAATAATATGGTCACTGTGTGGATGCATAAGTGTAATGCAATGCTTGCTACATGAGCATAATATGCATAAACATATATTTTTCCACTGCATGAACACATTATCAATTTGTAGATTACTACCAATCTTACAGAATAAAAGATGTTTGTCTTTCTGTTTGTGTGTTTGTCATCTGCAGCAGAAAATCTAAGCTTCAAGCAGTTGCAAAATTTGGTATTGGGTTTTGAACGCCCAGCATAACATGTCTTGGCGAGAATTTTTTTTTTTTTAATTCGAATTAGATTTTTAGCTGTTTTCTGTTTTAGCATGATTTTGAGTGATTTTTACACAAATTGGTTCTTTAGTGACTGAAAATATTATCAGTTTCAATCTTGACACCATCGAAAATATCAGTTCCCGGCCACACACTTAGCAACAGTAAGCCTTCGGGTCTGTTGTGTGGTCTAGGTTTTCAACAATCGAAAATATCAAAGAATGTTCTTCCCAACAATGTTTGAACCAAATCCGTAGGACAATTTCTCCATATTTATTTATTTTTAAATACATTGAAATTTGCATTTTTTTAGGTTATTTGATACTTATTTTGCTGTATCTGAAAAGGAAGATTGTCAATTCTATAATTTAGCAAATATATGTATGTATGTATATCTTCGCATTCTAACAAAGTTTTCTGAATTACTACATTATTTTATTTTTTGTAATTTATCAAGCAAACACACAAAAATTTAAATTGTAGAAACCGTTAATGAAGTGTTGTTGAGTTTTTCTCCCTGAGGAATTATTCTGCACATGCTTTGGAAATCAAGGTGTGTTTTAAGCTATGCCTTTTCTCTTAGAGAAAGGATTCCGTTCTGTTACTTTCAGTTATGTATTTACTTTTGCTTTCAACAGTTGCAGAGGTCATAATGTAGATTTAGGTCGAGCCGAAAGGAGGAAATTATTTTGAAATTGAGTGGTCTTATATGTAAATGTATTGTTTAAATGTATTGTATTTATATCTTTGCATTCTAACAAAAAGTTTTCTGAATTACTACATTATTTTATTTTTTGTAATTTATCAAGCATACACATAAAAATTTAAATTGTAGAAACTGTTAATGAAGTGTTGAGTTTTCTCCCTGAGGAATTTTTCTGCACATGCTTCAGAAATCAAGGTATGGTTTAAGCCACGTCTTCTGTTTTGGAGAAAGGATTCCTTTCTGTTACTATCAGTTATGTATTTATTTTTGCTTTCCATAGTTACAGAAGTCATGTATGCAGATTTAAGTCGAGCCAAAAGGAGGAAATTATTTTGAAATTAAGTGGGTCTTGTACAAATTCTAATCATTTGCATATCTCCTTAAACGATACATACATGCCGAGTTTCACTGCTATAGCTCAATTTCTAATGGGTGCATATATGTTTTTGCAGCAGAGTGTTAGTTGATACGTTGATACAAAGAGAACAAAATCTTGAAAAAAGTGTATAGTTTGCTTTAAAAGTTTCCTTAAAGAACGCAATGAACAATAGTATTAAGTGTGAAAATTTTGCAATGTAGGACTTTGTATTGAATCATGTTTCGTGTTTGATGTTATACATTACATAAACATTCACTTGAGGTGTCAGATTACATAAAAAAATTGCATTATATTTAATATGTTTATAGTAATGTTATATTTTGTATTTATAATAAGTTATATGTTTAGGTTTTTGAGTTTATAGTTATGCTTTCATTTAATTGCTTTAACTATATTTTTGCTATATTTTATATATTTACATTTTTATATATTTCTAAAATTAATCATAAGGTCAGCAAGGTGGTGTTATTTGTGCTATTGTAGACTTATTTTAAAGCAAGGTTCATTTAATATAATTTTTTGGCGTGTTAGGCTTAACTGCAAAAAGTGCCAGGGCCTGAACTAGCAGACAATTCAGGCTATATACACAGGCCTGCAGAAATACTGCTTCCTTCACTCGCCAGTTGTGAACGGGTTAATCTTTATTTTATAATTTCAAAATGTTTCTTTTACTTTTCTAAATATTAAGGATTGATACTTTTTAAATTATGAACTTGAAAATAGTTCAGCTATTTATTTTTTCCTGCATAATTATTTTTCTTTAAGATTTATCCAACATCTTTGAGTCTTTTCTTCCTCAACTATTGACATATCCTAACCCCATCGACCCATTGAATGGAGATGCTGCTGCTATGTATTTACATAAACCAGAAGAATATAAAAAGAAAGTACAAGGTAAGAGGAAAGAAATATTTTGTTTTGTTTAATCCTATTAAAATTGGTAAATTTAAATTATAGAACTTTTTAAGTGAGAACCGACTCATGACTGTGAAGTTAGAATGCTAGCCATTTGAATCAGGCAGAATTATCCAAGGTGTTTCACTAAGTAGTCTTTCAAAAAACAAACTATAATTTTCTTCCCACTCTACATAGAAACATGACATTTAATTAACAAGTGACCTTAGGTCATGGAAATGTAGCTATCATTCACAATAAATACTGGGAATGCCCTCTTCGAATACAGATACACTCGAATGTAACTTTCCAATTTCTTTGTTAACATGGTGTTGTAACATTTGTTTAGTACTTTTCTACCCTTAAATTATCCAAGAATTTGTACTTTTATAGGCTTTGTTATGATAGCTTTTCATAATAAACATCCACTCCACAAAGGTATATCTAGCTATCCTGAATGACATTCAACGACACAGTGAAATATTCATTGACACCAGGAAATCACTATGAAATACACATTGAAATTGTGCTCCTGGCTATTTGGCACAATAAGTCATTATATTATTGGAAAAATCACTATGAATTTTACAAGAATCAAGGTCACTTGTAAACACCAAATGTCGTGTTTCTACACAGTGTGTGTGTATGGAGCAGGGGGCTACCTAGTGAAACACCCTGTATAAGCTGCAAATGAGAGATCAAGCTCTAGTCATGTTCTTAACAGTTTATTTATTTAAATATCATGTTTTCTTAGTATGACAATGCTGCCAGTGCAGTTATTGTCTATTCAGTGTTTAAGAATGCAAAGAAGCACAAAACCAATTCATTGATGATGGTCACAATTCTGGAAGAATGATTTTAGGCTTTTGGAATGTCCCCTATTGGCAGTCATTATGATCAGTTGATAAAAAGTATATTTTGGGCACAAACTGGGTTTAATTTGTCTAAACTGATGTAACTTACTTATAAATGATTGGAATAACAAATAATAATAATAGGATTGTTTCTCTACTTCTTTATATTTATCATTCAGATTTTATGGGGATCATCCAATATTTTATTGCAATATATTGAAAGAGGAGAGGGGGATATTCTTTAAAATTGTGGCAATTATCCAGCTTCTCAGTTTACATTTTTGGATATTGATGCAGATGAGATATGTATATAAAAGAAAAGCTCTTGTGTTATATTAAACAGTTTTATAGGGGAAATCAGTGTGGAAATGCATACTCTATAGAATACAGGGTGAGTCGGAATTGTTTTTACAAAAGCAGAGGGGTGATAGTACCCCACCAGACGAGCAATAATTACCATGGAACATAGCATCGCATTGCTCTCAGAGAGGCAGAAAAGAGTAAAATTAGAATACGAACCTGCACATACACCAGTGTTGGAAAGGTGAAAGAACAATACCAAACGTTGCACAAACAGATTTATTGTGCAGTGACAAACTCACAGCAAGTGCTCAAAGTGGCGACCACGTGTGTCGATGCACCGTTCACACCGGCGAAGGAATGACTGACGCACCCTCTCGAAGATTCCGGATGTTGTGTTAATGTGGTCTGCGGCAACAACAATGCGCGCGATGAGATCTTCCGCTGAGTCCACTGACGTCTCGTACACTAAAAATTTCATGTGGCCCCAGAAGAAAAAGTTCAGTGGGAATAACTTGCAGCGTTGAAGTTGTGCCGGTTTTTAAAGGGCAACGTGTGTTCTGATTGGCTATCGCCGGAACCTACTAGGAGCCAGTTATGCTGATTCTGCTCCCTGGACATTTGCATACGGTAACTGTGTTCATGTCTGGCATAGGAGATACTACGTAGGCAGGTACACAATGATGTCCGAGGCGCTGACTGCATCATGCTCGACGCGGTTTGACGTGCCTCTTTTCTGCCTTTCAGAGTGCAATACGACCCTATGTTCCATGGTAATTATTGCTCGTCTGGTGGGGTACTATCACCCCTCTGCTTTTGTAAAAACAATTCCGACTCACCCTGTGTAATGGTATATTTTTTCATCAAGATTTGATATTTTAAAATTTGTCAGTCTTTATTTAATATAAATAGTTATTGAAAAGCGATTAATAGTTATCTATATTAAATAGTTATGATATTGATGGTTATCACTGAGTTATTTAATACAAATTTAGTAATCATTGCAAATCTGTACTCTAAGTAAATTTAATTAAGATATAGTTTAAAAAGATATTTATGTCAAATTTTGTTTATAATGTTAAAATATAATACAAGAAGAATTTTCGCCATAACACTTAAAATAAAAAACAAATGTTGATAGGGTACTGTGTCCCCTTAATATATAAAATTAAAAAAATGTTGAGGCTCTTTTCATAGAAAAAATAGGAGTTTAAAATTTGAAAAGAACATTCATTAAGTTTTGTTGGTGATTTTTTATTTAGTTTTATTAATAAGTTTTGCTGCTTTTGTTGAATAGAGAATTGAGTTATTCCAAGTTTTATGTATTACTAATTAATTATTATTTATGTATTAAAGCTAGATATTAAAAAAATAAATTCAATGTGATTTTCTTTGTTTCTCATAACTTATTACACTGTATATTTAAATTTATTCACTTACATTTCTAGACATTTATTAAATATTAAAAATGATTGAAATTAAAGAAAAATATATTACAATATTTCTTTAAAATTTGTAACAATTTTTTTATTACATTTATATACTTTTAATTTTCAACTGTTACTTACTTATGTTACTGTTTAATAATAAAAAAAAGTAAGCTTTATTAAAAACGGGTGATTGTGTTCCGGAATTTCCAGACATTTTAACTTGCCACTTCCGGGATATTTTTATGAAATTGACATTTTTTTTTTTTTTTTTTTTTTACGGTTTTCTCTTCTAAAATTGCATTTTTTTTTTTACGATTTTTTTTTTCTAAAATTGTTTTTTAAAACCTCAAAAAATGTAAAATGTTTAGCTTCCCATCTTCTTTTCCTTTTACATGAATCTCCCCCTTCCATCCTAGATCAATGCTGAGGAGGGAGAAATCAATTTTTAGGTACAAAATCAGGTTCAGGAAGTGGTTTGTACGTCACGTATATCGAAAAAAACGGAACAAAACAAAGCTGCTGTCCGCGACACCCCAGCATTCTTCTCAAATAAGTGTTGCCAGTTCAACAATTTTCTGGCCCGATAGTCATGGGTGTAGGCATGTAGAGAAATAAATGCCATTGAGCTATTTTTTGCAAGAATTAGGGTTAGTTTTCAACAAGTGATCTGGAAACAAGGATCATATCACGATCACATGTTATGAGAAAGAGCAAGTTATTGTTTGTGTTCACCGTGTTGTTTACAAAATAAGTTGGAGAGTTGGTGGGTTTTTTTTCTTCAAGCAAATGTTCATGCAAAAATTCATGCTTTTTTTGTAAAAGTTTTTATTGAAGTCATAATGTGTCATTATTTTGGTATTATTTAAAAATGTGTTTCGAATTTAATAGTTTTTTTGTAGGATTACTCTTCTTTCCTGCAATTTCAACCATAAGCATCCATCTATTTTCCTGTGTAACCGGCACTTTGAAAGGAAATTTGTTTCAGTAATGATATTTTTTTGACAACACTGGTTGCTTCGGCTAGTCAAGGACATCTGTAGAAATTTTTAAGGAACGGATTTAAAATGTTTCTTCCTCACAAGCAAAATATTTCAAATAATTAACCAAAGCCAGGAAGTTCTTTTTAGAACAGAGGCCTATGTTTTGGCTGTGAAAAGCCAGAATAGAATTTTTTTTTTTTAATAATTTTGCTCTGCTAGAATTGAAATGAAGTTCCTAAATGAAGATGACTGTAAAGATATAACTCGTTTGGATAAGGATGTAAAAAATAAATTTTGACTTGATTGGCTGAAAAAAGAAAATTGTCATGGAGATGTAATTGAGAAATAGTGTAAGAAAATTGCAGCTCCAGGTGAATGTTTCTGCATTTAGGGTTCAAAAACTTTTCGATGTCACTAAACATAAGTCATGGAAGACTTCAGTTAAGAATTTACTAAATTTATATTCTTATAGTGGAGCAACAACTCCTAACAATGAAGAAGCCAAGACTCTGGATTTGAATACTAGAAAAGTTCTTGTTGAATCTCTTATGTTCTTTTATAGGGGAACACTCCCTCCCTTTTAGTATCAGGCCAGATTTGATAGACTTGGTTAAGATTGAATAAAGATCCAAAAGCTTTGGAGGCTACACATATGAATCACATGACTGTTGCATATAAGATGAAATATGGTTTGGTAAACACTCTTCAAAACAGGATTGTTGAGACATTGAAGAAGGTAAAATTCTCTTTAAATTTGGATGAAAGTACAAGTAGATCATCCAAAAGTATACTTACTGTACTAGTTCAATATTTTGTCCTGAACAAAATAATGTAGTTATTCAACATCTTTTTCTCAAGTTTCTTTTTCTCTTAATGTTGGTACTGCTGCCAACATTTACAACCAATTGGTAGAGTTCATAGAAGCAAATGGGATACCTTGGGTAAACTTGGTCAACATGCTTATGGATTTTTGCAACACTATGCAAGGAACTAAGAAAGAAGTTGAAACTTTGATAAGGACTAAAATGGCTCCACGTCTTTTGGATATAGATGGGGATACATGTCACACTGTAAACAATAGTGCTAAATGGTTTACCAAGCCACTTAATATGCACATTGAATCTTTATGTGATAACGTGCATTTTTATTTGGAAAGTGTAGATAAACAACACTTGTTTTTGGAAATATGTGCTGTCTTAGAAATAGATCAACTAGCTCTCCTATCACGACTTTCACATAGGTGGCTGTATGTTTTATCTGCTATCGATCGGATAGTTTTTTACGGGATGCACTATTAATTTTTTACTATTTTATGTCCAAAAGCGACCAAGAATTGTATAAAATTGATTTGGAGAACATTTATAAGAAAAGTAATCTTACAAAAGACAGATTATTTAAACTTTCCAAAATACAAACTGTTTTGAAGTTTAAGAAACTGACTAAGCAAGGAGCAGAAAGAAAACAAAAAATCATTAAGAGTCTTTTTATATCTATGAAAAAAACATTATTGCAAATTGCTGTTTATAAGGACATAGTGCTAGTGTTTAATCAATATGTTAAGATGTTTCAGAAGAAGGAACCAATGGTTCATAAAATACACGTTCAATTGTTTACTATGTTCAAAAAGATAGTCTTTTTTCATAAAGCACGAGCTGATATCAAGCTGCAAAAATCTTAAAGATGTTCTTAAAGTAGATTTGGAAAGCAGTACTAATCAATTGCCTGATAAGTTGATTTATGTTGGGCCAGAAGCAACCAAAAAATCACATCATCTAAGAAAAAGGACCATTCAGTCCTCACCTTTAAAAAACAGCTTAAGGATGCTTATATTCTATGTTCAAAGTATATGATTGCAAATTTGCCTCTTGATAATTCTACCTTAATATATCTGTCTGGTTTAGACCCTTCCCTTAGAGGCTAAACAACAACATACTTGGCACTTATTAAATTGACCAATAAAGCTAGTTCTGTGCTAACAGATGACAAAAAGGACTCACTTCATTTAGAAGTCAAGAACTATCAGATTAATGATAAAATAACTGAAAACATGATTTTTGATATGATTATTGGTAATGGTAAAAAAATTTTAAAATCTCCTAAACAGATAGATGAATATTGGGATGCTGTTTCACATATGATTTCTGGTGGTGTTAAGAAGAAGAAGTATCCTGTTTTAACCAAACTTGTAAAAGCAGTAATTTCATGTTTCCATGGACCTGTTGTAGAAAGTGCATTTAGTTTTATGGGGAACATAGTTACTGAACACAGGACAAGTTTAAACATACAAAGCCTTAGCCCTTTCGTGATGGTTGATACGTCCGCACGTCTGCTGTGAACTTGCATTCAAGGACGATAGTCATGTATCTACATTCAGAAAAATTTACCCTAAAAGACGACAGCCATGTGAGCGCATTTTCATATGGAACGTTTTTATTTGAATTTATTTGTCTACTAGATGACGTTAAATGTCCATGCGAAGAACTCCAATGTATTTTGCAAATACTTCACCTTGGTTAGGGGTGGATCCAATAAATTATTTCTCTATCTGGAGCAGTAAAACATGGTTTTGTAATATAAACAAACCGAGCACTTCTTGCAGCATCTACGGTTTTATAATTGAGTTTCGGGTCTCGTTTTGATTTTGGCTTAATGATTTCTTTGTTGAATTATAGGAATGTAAGAGAGTATTTTTTTTTTTAGTTTGTGTTTTAAAGGAATGTGTGGCAGTGAAATTATTAGGATTTTTCGGATCAGAGAATGGCTGGACCAAGACATTTATTTTCTGTGGAAAAATATACTCATATGATAAACGAACCGGGCAGTAATGAAAGTGATGCAGATAGTAAAGATTCGTGGAACTGTGGTATTTCTGAAGATTAATATGAAAATGCAAATGATTCTTCAGATTCTGAACGTACTATTATTACAACGCCTCCAGCTTCAGTAGCTGTTTCTGCGAATTGTGTTTTTGGACAGGAGATTTGAAAGATTTTAATTCTTTTGAGTTTTATAGCATACTTGGAATCAATCACAATATTATGCCGCCTAATTTAGATAAGGAAATTAATTTTTTTTAGCATATTTTTCGATGATGAATAGTAGAATTCATAGTAAAAGCAACTAACGAGTATTTTGCATTGTGATTTGTATGAAAAATATACATCAAATAGAAAATAAGTATTTCTATTATTCCTGAAAAAAGTAGATTTCTGTGTTGAAAAGGTGATTTTTAGTGAATTTATTTTGAGAGTTAGGCTTAATGCAACAAATTAGCCGTCCTTTGGGAAAAGTTCAGAAGCGAAGAGCTCCGTCCTTCGGGCCATGGTAGTTTCGGAATGCTGCTGTTCCGAAAGGGTTAATAATTGTCAAACAATTAAATATGATTTGTTAGCTAAAAAAAGTTCAAGTTTACAAACATTTGATGTTGCAGAGCCCATTAAAACACCAGTAGAAGAGGACTTACTTAACAGCCTGTTGTACAGTTGGAGTACATATGATAAGTCATTAAATAAAGAATTCTCAAGTATACCTCAACAGCAAATGACTGAGAAAAGAAGTACAACTATTTCTACTGACCCAAGAAAGCAGTTGTGTACTGGTAATTTTCTTATCAAGCCCACTGTCTCAAATGGAAGTACAATTGCTCTTGAGCTTCTAATGAGCAATTAGGCAGTATTTCACGTGATCTAGCCAAGTCTCTAAAATCTGTTGCTGCCCACCCAATGCTTGCTAAAGAACAACATAAAATGGCTAAGAAAATAATCACTCCTTCTTGCCTCAGTAAGCAGTTGAGTTCTGGTAGTTTCCTTGCCAACCTCATTATTTCAGAAGAAAGTGCAACTGCTTTTGTATCTAAAGAGTCATCATATAGTAATTCAATTAGTGATCTGGCCAAGTCTCTAAATCTAAAAACTAACGGTGTTCCAATACCTGCCAAAGAACAGTTGTGCAGTAGTGATATGACAATTCACACACCTCATGACATTGTTCTGAATTTGCAATCCAATATTAAGATGGAGAATTGTGGTGGTACATTAACGAGAACAGCAGTTCAGAAGGTGAAAAAGCGACCTGTATCACACGGTGCTTCCAAAAAGTTGCCTATTAAAAAGCCTAAGTGTTCCACAATTACAAGCTTTTTTTAAAAGAAATAATTCATGTAAGTATTTTTTAGGAATGAATTGACCTGTGTAGTGTAAATAATTTGTTTTTTAATGAAGTAATTCATCTATAATGTAAATATTTTTCTTCTATAAACTTAGTTAATTGGAACAAGCTATTTGTTGATATTACTATAGTTCAACATGCTTAATTTATATTTTGTATCATTATTTATCCCAAAGCAATTTTAAATGAATTATTTTAAAAGTTAGAGACTTTTAAGGTCAAACATAGTAAAGATTATTTGAAACACCTATTTGGCCATCATCTATCTTTTGTTAGCATAACAGAATATTCTAAAAAATATTTGAAACACACCTGCTCTTCTGATTATGTAGAACATGAAATACATGGGCTTTTATTTAGATATAATGCAAGATCAGGTTTTATTAATTTTTTGCATTTGAAACCTTGGGGGATATGTCGAATTTCCAACTGATGTCTGCTTGTTACCTACAAATCTAATATATTGCCAAAAATATTGCGTAACTTTTCAGGAAATTTCTTTGTATGTGCAGGAAATTGGACTGAGACTCACAATCACCCCTGTAAAAATTGGATCTTTATTAAAAATCTTCATGTGGCATTAACGCATAGAAATACTGTTAACTGGCTTATAAGAAAAGTTAGCTTCCAACATTCGTATGATGATCAAATAACAGCATCACAAGAAATATTTAGATTTTGTAAAAAAAATATATATATATATATAGAAAAAATGACCTTTAATTTTATTGGTAAATGTGACATGGTGAAAGTACAAAGTGGACTTTTAGATAGGTTTTTCTGTAACAAAAACAGTTCCTGGTACTCATAACTTGCGTTCTTTAAAAGAATTTATTTTATACCACTATCATCAACAAAAATAGCCACAAAGCGAGTGAGCTTTGATGAAAAAATAATTGATGCAGGTGAAAAGTAGCAAACACATTATCTGTTAATTATTTCATAGTTTTTATTTATAGCTCAGACTTCTATGTCAGAATTGTTAAAGGAATTTGCAGTGAATTTGGGTGATATTCATTCTTTTGGGATTCATTCATCTTAAATGTCCTGTAAATTGTTTTTTCTGGTTCTCAAGAGATGTACATCAAGTTCCTTTTGCACATGTGCTATGTATTTTGCCAATACCAACTACCAGCAGTACTGGTAGACACTATACACTTCCTCAGGAATATTTCAAAATAGCAGATGAAAAATACATTTTCATCTCAAAATTAAATAGAAGTTATAGATGAGGGGGGGGGGGAGAGACATCTCTTAGGGTATTGCTTTTAGTATTTTTTAGTGTCTTTATTATAATACTATCAGTATGAGTTATGTTCTTTTTTGTGTTTTTATCTATTTCTCGATTTTTATTCTATAGATCATTTAGAAAATAATTAGTATAGGATTAAAAATTTATGCACAATGTTTAAGTGTATGAATTTCCTATGTGGTTACCCAATTACATAGTAAATAATTTTTTGGTACAGTCATGGAACCTATTGATTGGGGTACTCTCAAAGCCAGGAATTGTACCCCCAGATACAGAGCGAAACTAATCTGCCGATACCAATTATAGTTCTTGGGATGCAATTCTGAATTCTTTGATATGTTTGCTAGTTTTAAATATTTTTATTTGGTTAATTTTTAAGAATGTGTAAACATAATCAGTGTAATACAAAGTATATACAGAGATGCAGAAACAATTTAAATTTAGTATTTCTATAAATTTGTCTAACATATTTTAAGATTGGATTTGTATAAAAGCCAACTTGTAGAGAGTCTGATAAAATTGTTTATTATTAAAATATCTATAATTGGAAAAAAAAATCATAATTTTATATGCCTAGTTAAATCATAATTTTGATTTATTCTTAAAAGTTCAGAACTCTGCATTTTTTTTTTCATTGAATTATTACACACATTGACCTGCAGGGCGCGGTAGCCCATTGGTTAGCACGCTGGAGTTGCACTCGGTAGGCCCGGGTTCGATTCCAGCCACTGCCAAAACTGCCGCCGTGTTCATGCGGAGTACGATCACGTTAAACATGTGGGTCCGAAAGTCCTTCCGAGAGGTTGGTGGTAGGGAAAGGAGGGTACGGTCCCTGTGGATGCCTCCCCCACTGGGTTCCGGTCTAAATTGGGTGGCACTTCCCGACCGTCCAAGCAGTTACCTTACACCTTTCTGGTAGGTCGGACGGTCTGGGTTTCAACAACAACAACACACTGACCTGCGCCAACGGCTGTACCGTGCTGAAAACACCGGTTCTCGTTAGATCACCGAAGTCAAGCAGCATCGGGCGCGGTTAGTACTTTGTGGGTGACCACCTGGGAACACCGCGTGCTGTTGGCACATCTCGGGTGCGGTATCCCCGTGGTTTGCGCGCTAGATTTGCACGCTGCCACAACTGCCGCCGTGTTCATGCGGAGTACGATCACGTTAAACATGTGGGTCCGTAAATCCTTCCGAGAGGTTGGTGGTAGGGGAAGGAGGGTACGGTCCCTGTGGATGCCTCCCCCACTGGGTTCTGGTCTAAATTGGGTGGCACTTCCCGGCCGTCCAAACAGTTACCTTACACCTTTCTGGTAGGTCGGACGGTCTGGGTCTCAACAACAACAACACACTGACCTGCCCTCGGACGGCCTGGGTTTTCCACACACTGACCTGCTCGGCTGTCCAATTAGTTGCTCATGTCCACTGGATGAGTCGGACGGTCTGGGTTTTCAACACACTGACCTGCATTTTTTTTTTCATTGAATACGCACACTGACCAGCCTGTTGCTCATACCCTAGGGTGAGTCGGATGGCACACTAACCAGCCCGGTCACTCAAACAGTTGCTGTAAGCCCCCAGGCCAGTCGAGTGGTCTGGGTCTTCAACACACTGACCAGCCTCCTTCCCGGCCACTCAAATGGTTATTGTAAACCCTAGGGTCAGTTGAGTGGTCTGGATCTTCAACACACTGACCATCCTGACTACTCAAACCTTAGGATGAGTGGGGCAGTCTGGATTTTCAATACACTGACCAGTGAATTAGGAACCCAGGTTCAATAATGTATTGGACTGTCTTTAGCCTGAATTACAGCATCTATGCAGTTAGGCATGGCTTCTACAAAGTGCTGGAGCACATTTAAGTCAAGAGAATACAAGGCATTGGTCAAGCAGATCGTAAGCTCCTGTACAGTTGATGGTAAAAGAGATTATTATTGGATGTGTCTTTCCAACATATCCTAAACATTCTCGGTAGGGTTTAAATCTGGACTTTGCGGTAGCCAGGGTATATGGAAATCTGAGTCATGCTCAGTAAACCACTGTTGCATGGTTCCTGCATCGTGGATGGTAGCATTATCATCCATGAAAGATCTGTTGCCTGTGGGGTAAAAATGCAACATTGCAAGGTGGACGTGATTGGCAAAAATGTTCAAGTACTCTATGAATGACACACAACCTTCCGTTGGCCGTCCAAATAGCTGCTCTTAGTCCTCTGGACGAGTCGGACGGTCTGGGTCTTCTACACAACCTTCCGTAAATACCAGCGGACCAGCAAAACATGCCCTAGACCAGGGGTGCACAACCTTTTAACACCTGCGGGCCAATTTCACATAGACTAAGCAACGGTGGGCCGCAAGGGGGGGGGGGGTACCACCCAGCAATATATTTTTAGTAAATACCGAAACAAAAAATTAAAAGTGAAAATTAAAAACAAATACAAAAATGAAAAAAACAACTCACTTGCTTCAAAAACATACAGATATCGCCAAAGTCCTTTTATTTTTTTGCAGAGCTAGTGGGAAATTTGACATTGTTTGGTTTCCATTATTCTTTCAATGTCTGGTTCAATGTTTGATACAGCGATCCGTAAGTTTCCCTCTAAGTGTTCATCAGTTAGACGAAAACAACCTTTTGATTTCACTTGTTTCATTAATAAAAATGATTGTTCACATAAGTAGATGCTCCCGAATAATGTTATCGTTTTTTGAGCGTGAATTTTCAATTCTTCCATTTCACAAGGCAAGTAACTTCTGTAAAATTCTAGCAAAGAAACTTCGGAAAATTTAGCTTTCAATTCGAAGTTACTCTGAATTTCGATAAATTCCATCTGAAAATTGAGGGGCACTGTTTCAATATTTGTCGCGAATGGTATTGCAAATACTTCCGAAGATTTCTCAAGTTTTCTGATATCTTGAAATCGACGACTGAACTCATTTTGCAGATTTTCTACTAGTGAAGCGTATTTAATAAAGTTGATGGGATCGTCTTCACAACTTGCAATAAAATTCCTCATTGTTGGAAAATTCAACAATTGACCAGACTTGAGTTGTGAATTCCATAATGCTAACTTAAACTCAAATGACTTGATTGAGTAAAATAGGTTGTGTATCAGGTTATTTTTCCCCTGAAGCTTCGTATTTAGCTCATTCAGATATTGTGTCATATCAACCGTAAAAGATAAATCACATAGCCATTCCTTGTCTTCAAAGTCTGCCACCAGATTATGATCACGACTTTTGAAAAAAGTAATGATCTCCTCATGCAAGTCATGCACTCGCTTCAGCATTTTTCCAGCACTTAGCCAACAAACTTGTGTAAAATAAATGACATCATCATACTGAGAATCTAACTGGGATAGGAAATCTCAGAACTGATGATGAGCAACTCCTCTGGAATGAATAAAGTTTATTACTTTAATAATGATTTTCATTACATGTTCCATTTTAATAATTTTTGCACAAAGGTTCTCGATGTAAAAGCAGGCTTCGGGAAATCGGCAAAATCTAGCCCGTCCGCGAGGAAGGCTATTGAAATTTTTTACCTGTCCTCAAAAATTTTTAGCTGTCCTCCTAAGAATTTTTTTTTCACTTTATATTCCTTAATATATGTGCTTAAATACATCGCACAACAATAATAAATTAGAACCAACTGCCTCACGATGAAGTGCGATAACTGCATATTCATACACCACCCCCACAGCGCTTAACCGCCGCGATGAAAGTCGCCGATGCGGAGTCTCCGATAATAGATCGGACCGGCGGAATTCCGATCTATGGGTGGGGGCAAAGGGGTAAAATACGTAAGGAATTGCTCCTTTTTTCAGTGTTTGGTAATTTGAAGGCGTGGTAAATAAATAATCATATAAATCCTCATGTCTCTAAACAGTTTAAACCTCATCGGTACTCTTAATTTCTAGGGAATGTAGTCAATCAAGATTAAAATCTTCTTGGACTGAATAGATGTTTCATACCTTAACTTCAGTTGTCAAACAACTGGAACAAATGCCATGAATGAATTTTAAACGTTTTAGTTTTAAAGTTGAAACCAAAGTGGGGAAGAAAATAAAACACTTCTGGCAGAAACTAGAAGAATCCATTCCAAAAATTCAAACTTGTTATTACTCCCGTCTATTACAGCAAATGAAAATTTTATAGTTTGGGTTTTAAAGAGTTAAATGGGGATTTGGGCGTAGGCCCGGTCTGGACTTGAGTTTTCTATTGTTTCGGGCAGGGTTGAGTCTTTTTTTTTTTTTTTTTTAAACGTCCGTTACGAAAGGGCCGAACATATTTCTTTTGAAAATTTTTAAAATGGATTTAAATTGAACGCATGAACTTATTGCTTTTATTTCAGCTATGTAAAGATAAATGTTTAAGAAAACAAACTAAATTCTCCAAACAAAATTTTGACAAATTTATTTTTAACATATTTGAATACAAATCATTTCGGACCTGCTGAGACGCAGTTATCTTCAGGCAGAGTTCATTCTACATTTATAAATTTCTTCGGGCTTGGTCTGGATTTAAGCATTGGCATTGTCGGTTTTGTGAAAATCCGAAAATTCCGCACATGTAGACCTTGAAAAGGAGAAGAAAACATGTCACTTCGATCGTGAGTGTGCTATTGCATTTTTTCGTGGGATCATCGGATTCACTAGGTGGAGGATGAGGCAGAAAACGGTTAGAAATTATTTGGATGAGGAGAGAAAAAATAACTAGCACCTGTGGTTACAATTCAGATCTGACGGTTCGCCTATAAAGAAGGCATTGATAATGCACACTAGGGGGATTTGCCGGTGACGACATTTCAATTTTCATTCATGGCACGGGAAAGGGCGGCTTTTGCCACAATTTTACAATGACAACAATTTGTTATCTATTTTATTTTTATTTTTTTTTTACGGAATCTCTAATCACAAGGCCGTCCTAGAGGACGGCAGCTTCCGAAAATTGGTCATCCTCGCCGAATTTCAACCCGGTGAGGACGGGAGGACGAGCGATTTCCGGAAGCCTGTGTAAAAGGCAATGGCATGCTACGATTTCATTCCCCACCGCCTTGCTATCTGTTGCCAAATAATTTACTAACCTTGGTTTTTTCCTACCATAGCTGGCGCGCCATCGGTTGAAATACCATGTAACATTTTTAAGTCCAAATTATACTTTTCCAAGACTTTCTTAACTTATTGAAAAATGTCTGCTCCTTTTGTTGTATTTTTCATTGGAAGTAACGCCAGTAACTCCTCAGTAACATTGAAATTACAGTCAATGCCACGAATAAAAATTGACAGCTGTGCAGTGTCAGTGACGTCTGTGCTTTCATCTATGGCCAATGAAAACCATGTGAATTCAGAAATTTTCTCTTTTAATGTTTTTTCAATATCGAATGCCATTTCTTCTGATCTTTTTGCTACCATCATACGATTAAGGCTTATCTTCGAAATAATACCTTTTTTCTCTGGAAACGCTATATTTGCCACTTCTTCCAAGCATTCTTTAACCAACTCTCCATCTTTGTACGGTTTCAGTTTTGTAACTAAAATTTTCAACACATCAAAACTTGCCTTGACTGCAATTTCCGAATCATCTATCTCTTTTGAAAATATTTTATTGGTTTGTAAACTTACGTTGCAAATCTTTAATTTTATCCTTTCTGATTTGTCCCAATAACTCCTTGTATTTGTCAGCATGCTTTGTATCGTAATGTCTCTTCACATTGTACTCCTTTATTACAATAATAGTTTCTTGGCAAATTAAACATGTTGCTTTGCCTATGCTCTCTACGAAAAAATAACTCTCATCCCATTTCTCCTGAAATGCACGATTCTCATCACAGACTTTACGTTTTTTAGATATAGTCACAGAAGTTATAATGTAAATCGTATTAAATCAAAACGCTTTATTTATCGACCTTCAACTACTCTTTGACTTTGAGTCTTTGACTATACTCGGAAAAATGTATACTCGGAAAAATGAAAACTCTGGAAACAGAAACAAATTCTCCTCCTACCACAAACACATTCCAGTTTCCAGTGTAGGTTTGCTGTACGGAAAATTTTCGCCAACAGCAAGCCAACGAAGGACTACCATGGCAGGGTATGAATTCAAACATTCCACTTCTCATTGTAAAAAGTAGACAATTTTTAATTTAAAGCTGTTTGATTTGCTCTTTTTTATTTGTTTTGTAGTCGAAATCTTAAAGAAAATTTGATATAAAAAATAATTTTTTATAAAATTTTATGCAGTTTTTTTTTTTTTTTTTTTTGCAAAAGTCTTGTAATTTTTTTTTTATGTGTTCGCAAAGCTGAGGATGGTGGCGGGCCGCACACGATTAGGCCGTGGGCAACATGCGGGCCGTGGGTTGTGCACAACTGCCTTAGACCATGATACCCCCACCACAACCTTGAGCTGTGCAAACAAGGGAAGATGAATTCATGGAGCTCTCGCTACATTCTCCGCCTGCTATCAGTACAAAACAAGATGTAGTGTAATTTATTCAATCACATAACCTTTTTTCAATCATCGGATGTTCAGTGACACCCTTCCCTGCACCAATGTAAACATATTTTCAGATTCTTTGCTGCAATGAGAGATTTACACACAGGCATATGACAGGCTACACCAATTCCCCGCTTATTGTTCAGGTCGAGATTGATGGAGATGATCCTGAAGTCTTCCATCAATTGCTGTACAGTAGAACCCCTTTTCTGCCATATAAGGTGTCTGAGATGTCACTGATCACAGGATTGATTGGTGGTTTTTCATCCACAGTTCTGCCTTTTAGACAACATGTGAGGTTCTATTTCCAGCTGTTATATACTTTGGATATTTTACATTTCGAGAAGCCAGTGATTTGTTCTGCTCTGGCAATTGTGACTCCTGCCAAATGGGCCCCCATAATAAGACCTTTTTCAAACAGAGACTAATCTTTTGTTTTTTCTATTTTGCTCCACATCTCATGGAATATACACCAACAGCATTCGTATAGCATTGTTGTTGTGATCACATATACCTCGACCAACGTAATTTGCATGCATTCACTTGTGGATTACATTTGCATACATATTCCCAGGTTTCTAATTCACTGGCCAGTATGTGTAGTTCACATCATCAGGGTGACTGAGCAAAAGGATTTAACTTCCGATCACTTGCCTTTTGCTGTATAAGTTGTTCCGTTACTATTCATTTTTATCATGATTTTTTTCATTTTACTTCATTTCAAGTTCACATAAATTAAATTTTCTGTTACTTTTGCAATCCTCATATTCAACTCTATGAACACATGAAATTTTATTGTCATAGGCTTGAAAATGAATGAATGAATGAGATTTTTCAAAGTATCACTGCTTTTTCCTCAAGCAGCCATTTTGGTTCTACTGTGAAACTTCAAGGACCTATATTTTAAAACTAGTTTAAGTATGAAGCTAAAATTTTGTTTACTAAAATTTTTTGAATAAATCATAATTTTGATTTAGTCTTTAAAAAAAAAAGTCCAGGGCTCTGCATGGGTTGCTGAGCAAAAAGATTTAATTACCAGTTATCTGTGCCTTTTGCTGATTGTCTGTTTCGTGGCTATTAATTTTTTTTTCCCCATTTCAAGTAAATTAAGTCCGCATAAATTAAATTTTTATTTCATTGTTATAGGCTTGAAAGTAAATGAATTAAAAGGATTTCAAAGTATCACGGCTTAATTCTCAGGCAGCCATTTTGATTGTTAAATGAAACTTCAAGGATTTGTATTTTTTAAACAATCTTAAATAGGAAGCTAAAATTTTGTATTTTGTAAGAGGCTCATGTGGTATATGTTGAGGCTAAATTTTCATTAAATTCTGAGGTGGTGGATTCTCATGACCTGGATGATTTGACATGGAATGAATGGGATCCCCTTTGTCAGTGCAATAACAAACCTGAACTAACAAACCTGAAGTCCAAAAGAGGAATGGGTACAAATAGAAGACCTGGATTAAGAGCCAATCAGAAAGCAGCATGAAGAACAACAGTCTAGCCATTCTGAAACGAGAAGTAACACAAGATTGGTGTGTGCCAAATCACAACAGAAATATCCTGATAAGACGAGTCAAGTCCAAACAATAATAGCAATCCAACAAGAAGAAAAATAGGTTAAAGTGACACATAAGAGTCCCAAAAGTTAAGGAATGGAACAAAGAAAAGGGAAATTTACAGGGCACGCAGTCAGACCACAGACAAAAATGGAGTACTGGTCAAGCCATTAACTAAATTACTAGAATTTTTTTATGGATATGGAAGGCTTCAAAGAAGTTGAGATTATAGATCGACGTGCATTTCTGTATGATCCTTACTGAGGAAAACTCAAAATGGTGGTCAAATTGATAGCAATGTTGAGCAATTGAAGATTTATAAAATTCCTGTTTTTGACATAGTTTTCATGTTCCTTAATATGAAATTTTAAAGCATATTTAGTTTGACAAATATAAGACAGACCACACTGGCAAGAAACGTTGAAGAAGTTTTGAGTTTTCTTCAGCAAGGATCATTCAAAAATGATCATCAAACTATGACCTTGTCTTCTTTGAAGCCTTCTATATCCAGAAAAATTCTAGTAATTTAGTTAATGACTTTGTTCTGTACTCTATTTTTGTCTGCGGTTTGGAGGAGTGCCTTGTAAATTCCCTTTCTTTGTTCCATTTCCTAACCTTTGGGGCTCTTATGGGTTACTTTGATCTATTTTTAATCATGTTAGGTTCATTTATTCTTGTTCGGACTTGGCTTGCCATATCAGGATATTCCTTTTGTGTTTTGGTGCACGCCAATTTTGTGTGCTACTATTCGTTTTGGATTGGTTGGACTGTTCTCCATACTGCTTTCTGATTGGCTGTCCCAAGTGAGCTCATAATCTAGATCTTGGGTATATAACTCTCTCTGTTTCTTCTATTTGCACTCATTCTTTCTTTTGGACTTTGGGTTTGTTGGTTTTCTTGCACTGGCAAAGGGGATCTAGTGTATACTCGAAACAGCTGTATGCTGCATTGTGTCATTTATTCTTATATATGTTGCTCAAGTTTTCCTTACCCAGTAATTGCCAAAAGCAAATTTGTCTTTGGTCATCAAAACCGGACATATTGTCATTTTAGATTGACATACTGCAGGGGAAAATATTGTATTTTATCTACCAAATGCATTTTTTTTTAAATTTTATCATTATTTGTTTATAATTATCATGGAGAACTGACCTAAAATAACTATTAGCTGTAGTGTCTGTAGCTAGTGGTCACAAACACACTTTTTAGTAGTCAATTTTTTTATAATGAAATAAATTAAATCCTATTAATATCTTTAATACAATTTTTTTTCAGCCATTTGCATACAACCCAAGAGGTAATAAGTTGTAGTCTGCAACAGTTAGATTGTTTTCTAACTGCTATGTATACAGATCATGGCTAATGATAGACACATCAATTGCTGAAATTAGGCCTATACAGTCAACTGCGTTCCTTAAAACTATGTCCTATACAGGGTGTCCAGTGCTATCGATGCTCAATGGCTATTTCCTCAACCGTTAGTCACAGAGATATATTTCCAATTGCAAAAATGTTTTAAATTTTAAAATCTATTATCTTAGAAACAGTTTAAATCAATACATTCATTTCTGAAAGAAATACGAAATATAAATTTTTATATGGTCCCCCTGTCCTTCCCATTATATTCAGGAAGATCATCCTCATACAATTCATGCAGAATATATAAAAAAAAACTTTCTTTTATAACCAAAATTCAGAGAGTTATGAAGCATTAAACTTTATGACCTAAGTGATATTGAACAGGCAATGACTGTTCAATTTTTTACATGTAGATTACTGTAAAAAATGCTCACCGTGCTATCTACTGGATTTGTATTCTCTATTGTTGACAGATATGCAGAAGAATTTAATATAATTTGGTGATGAATATTACTTGATCCTTATAGTAATGAAGTGACAGAATGTATATTTACTGTATTGTTAGAAAATATGGGCAGAATTTAGGCTAAATTTGAGTGCAAATACATTCAATTTTTATTACTTCAAAATATAAAGAACATGTTAGATGCTCTTTATATTTTGTGTTCTGGGAAGAAATTATTAATGTCTGACTTAGAGCAAGCTAAAAAAACAACTATATTTAACTTAAGCATATTGTTTTCTTAAGGATTTTGAAATTTCAACAGATTTCAAATTCCTATTTTTTCCCACTTTTTAAAGAAAATTCCTGTTTCTGTTCCTATTTTTCTTTGAAAAATCAGTATGAATCATGTATATAGATATATATTTTTTAAACAGCTGGACAGATTATTCAATGTACAGGGTGTCCCAAAAAGATTGAAACTCATTTTAATTCTTTACCTGTTGGAGATAAGTGGGCAATGTAAATTTCAAAACTGTTGAAAATGTGGTAGGAAATAAGACAAATTTGGTCAATCAAAAAATTGTTATTTTTAATGCATCAAAATCATTAAAAAATTCTGTATATCTGTATCTTTAAAATCAACTGAATTATGATAAAGTAAAAAATCTGACTTATGCCACTTTTCTGTACCATGTGAAAGGTTGTTTCATCAGTGAAAATAGGGATCATAAACAAATTGACGATGGAAATTGTTTACATCAAAAATATTTTAATATGTGTCAAAAATTTTTATTACAAATGCATCTAAATAAAGCATTACACAGACAGAGGTCATATAAAGCAGTGGTACTCACTGTGCGTTTGGGGTTCTCCTATGTATTATCATCCAGTTTTATCTTTTTAGTGATATGTCACAAATTTACATTTCTAATTTGATATATGTTCCCCATTCACAATGTTCAATTAAATATAGCTCGCTCAATTTTAAAGATACAGATATGCGGGTATTTTAATGATCTTATTGCATTAAAAATAAAAATTTTCTGATTGACCAAATTTGTCTAAGGGGGTCGTATAAAAATTAAAAGTGTAACTTTTTGAAAATTAATGAGAGGACTATTTCATTAACGTAGTCTTATTTCCTACCTCACTTTCAACATTTTTGCAATTTACATTGCCCACTTATCTCCAACATGTAAATAATTAAAGCGTATTTCAATCTTTTTGGGACACCCTGTATAATGATTGTATTAATTTTACATGTTTATTACCAGTCGAGGGATTTTATTTTTCTGAAGGACTTTGATTCATATGCATTTTCATTTTTAATTCCTATGAAATTTAACTATTTTTAATTTCTTTGCAGAATATGTGAAAAAGTATGCTACAGAAGAAGCTTTACGAGAGCAAGAAGAAGACCAGTCCAGCAGTGAAAGCTCAATGAGTGACTTCTCAGATGATGAAACACAGGATATGGAACTATAACATACCAGAATGGGGGACAGGGGAAGGGATGTGGGTGGAACACGTTTGGGGAATATTATTCTTGTGGGAAGGGGGGAGGGAGGGGATAATTTTTGGGCCACCATAAGCAGAAGAATCATGTGTAAATTTTTCATGTTAGTTATTGACAGAGGCTGCTTTACTACCATATTTCTGCAGTAAACCATTTTAATGCAGTTGTCCTCATTAGTCTTTATGAAGTGTTTTCTTGTAAATAACAATAGTCTACACATCTTAAACTTGATAATTAAATGTTCTCCCTAAAACAAGTTTTTAAAATTATTTCAAGAGTAAACATTTCATTGTTTTCCACAAGTAACATTGTGCATTTTTCTTGTGGCATATTGGGTTTTGAAAATTTTAGACTGATTTTATTTCATAGCATTTTATAAAATTTAGATTTTTCTTACATTTTTGGAAATCTTTTGATTTTTCTTCGTATCTTTTCACTTTAAAACAAGTTCCCATAATCTGTCATTTGTTATGAATTATATTTATTTCACCATCTGTGTTATTTTAGATTTCATTGTATTCAAATATTTTAAGTTGGAATTTTATGTGATAAGTATGCATATGAAACAATTTTGAAACTTGAATCTAGATATTGTAGTTTGTAATTAATCCTTTTTAGCTTATTTTTTAAAAGAAGTTTTATTGAAATTTTGTATGTTACAAGTTACACATGTGAAAAATGAATGTTTAATTTTTTATTAATTTGAGATTAATAATCATTTATTTCAAAATAACTTTCGTATGCAATTTAATTAAATACAATTTTCCAAATTTTTCGCCTTTGCCATACAGCTTTAAAATATGTATTGAATAAAGCAGCTAAAACTTTTGTTGCAATGTATATTTGTAATTAATTGTTATAGTAAAAATTATCTTCAATGTAAATTTATTATTACACTTAGCCAGAATGCTAACGTGGAACATAGGTTAGTTTTAGTGAAATGTTAAGTGTAAATAGTTTGACTATAGTTCATTACTTGTGTTTTCTCACTGAGTTCAGAACATTCTTTGACTGAATAACATATGCTTCAATTGTTAATAATAGAGATTTTTAAGGTCTACATTAAAAACATAGTGTATAAATAATTCAGCCAAATGCTTTGTTTTCATACATGTCTATTGATCAAATAAAATGATCAAAATTTCTTGATCCCTTTGTTAATCAATATTTAAACTTGATATACATACATTTTATAGTTGCATTAAATGTACTTTTAATATTATACGAATTACAAAATGTGTTTTACAGGATTTATATGAAAGCTGAAATTTTTTATTATTCTGCATGTTTGAAACAATGCAATTGAGATTGTATGAGCCAACATTGTATAGAGTATAGTAGACATTTAAAACATCTACATTTAAAATTGTAAATTATTTTATTAAGTGTATTAAAACATGTCTGACAACTTCCCTGCATTCTAATTAAAAGAACCGATGTTTCAAAGGGTGCACTTGTAAAAATAAAATTTTTATATTTCATTTATTATATGTGAGTTATAGATAAAATTAAATAAAAACAATGTATGTTTTAAAAATATTTTGATTATTACTATAATTTTCAGAAGGGCCGTAGTGGCTTAAATATTATTGTAGGGTTCCCACAATCCTTGATCTTGATTTTCAATGGCCTTGAAAATGTTTGACAGATGTCCTTGATTTTTGTTGTATATATATTCAAAACTTTGTTTGGTGATGTAATTTTACTTCAGACTATTCATACAAACATGATTGCTCAACCATCTGCAATCAATCTCTGGCACAGTCTTTCAAATCAGTTAAGGATTTTTTTTTTGCTACATTCCGGGAAAAGGTGTGTTTACCATGTAGGGTTACAGTAACATATATTTTGAATGCTCACTTTCATTTCAATGGATCATGGAGAGTGAAAGTGCTTGGTGAACCAAATTCCATTTACATTTGTTCATCAAAAGCAAATTGGCACATTCATTTCAAAAGGGCATAACCTAAAGTAATCGGTAAGAAATATGGCTCTTTAAAAGGGTTGGGGAGGGGCTTGAATTTTACTTGGGAGAACTGAAAATCCTGCATTGAGGTGAAAATGCATTAAAAAATGTTTCTTGAAAGGCTTGAATTTTGTTTGGAAAAAACTGGGAACCTTGCATTCAGATGAAAATAAATAGTAAAATAAACAATACTATCATCTGCTCCTATATACTATGTAAAATAGCATTTTACTGTAGACTATATTCAACTTTTATAAATATGAGAAAAATACTAATTATTAATTTTTTTTATATAAAATTTTAGCAAGCAGCATTGGCTTTTTATTAAATATAATGCATCTTGGTATAAGTACAAAAAAGAAATATTCTACTAACAATAGTAAATTACAAAAAAAAAAAAAAAAATTATAAGTAGACAAAGGTATAGCTAAGATCTTGGAAAGGGAGTTTTGAGTCACTTAGAGAAAGGGATGTTGATGGGTTTGGTTAGCCAGTGAAGGTTATGAACGTACTATCCTCCTGAATAAGCCATCAAGGGCTAATATAATTTAAAATATGAAGTATTTATTCATGAAATTACTTAAAATGACTGATAATAAGGAAAAGCAATTTCCAAACCCACACATCTGCAAATATTGTTTAGTTTACTTCTCAAAATGTTTAGGATTTTAAGTGATTTGAGAGTGAGAGGCCATTTACGGATACAAATTTGAAAAACTGTTAGAGTGCAAGACATTTTCTTAAATGAATACATAAAGAACAATTAAAGAAAAGGAATATGTTTGCCTTTAAATTAGCCATTTTCTAATTGCAAAACAAAATTGATATTTAATGCCCATGATGCCAATTTTTCTCTCAGTATGCAGGGGAGTTTTGTGCAAATTTTGTACTCCTTAAGTTTAGGATTTAAAGGCTATCATTTTGTACTTTGTGATCAAAAACATTTTTATAAGTTGCTAATTTTCACAAGCAACATTTAAATTTTTATTTTAATTAAATACTTTATTAAATGTACTTAATTTTCTTCTTTGGTAGGGGTGTCCCAGTCAGTTTACCAGCAGGATCTATCAGTTGCCACACTTCTCCAATTGGCAATTTCCAGTAGTTTGTGGTCATTCTCAACATTGTCAACTATACAATTCAGTCACTCAGATTTCACCACAGTAAAATTAGTAAAAATGGGGATTTCAGCTTTAATTCCACATATGGTATTAATTTTAAATTCCTAAAACCTATGGCTCTTCAAAAATTATGGTATTGTGACCGACAACAGTTATAAGAAGTTTATTCTTAATACCATGTTTGTTATGTTAAGAATAATTTTAAGTATTGATGCAATTGAGCAGTTTTTCTCAGTGATTTTTTTTTTATTTATTATCTACTAGCTAAACAATAATTTCATTAAAATGTTGATTTGAGAAGCAAATTTGATAAGTTGCATGTCTTATCTAATGATAGTATATGTATATGGAATTTGAAATTAAATCCAGTAAAATGTGATTAAGAAAGGTTTTGCTGTATTTTATAAAATAGAAAATATGTTTAAATTTTTACTTTGCATAACAACCAATGAAGCTGTTTTAAAAATAAATTATTAAAATTATAATATTTATTTATTAAGATGCTATCATTTTATAAGTTTTTCCAATTTCCATACTAATTATATACAAATCTCATGTTTATAAAGATGCATTGTATATTTTTAATGTTTAACATATAAGCTAATCTATAAATGAAAATGTGTACATGCAGTTTAAACCTTGAATTAGTTTAAATGTAGACATTCTTTATTTCCAAAGTAATAATGCTATTTAAACTACATTAGATTTGTGTTAAGTGACAATATAATTAATTAATCTTAATGTTTTTCCTCTTGAGTTAACTCATTTCTACCAGTAAAGCTGCTTTCAAGCAGTCTTGCCCAAATTATGAATTCTAATTGATATTGTACATCAGAAATGTATTTTAAATCGTCAGTGTATTTTAGTATTGCTTAAATGCAGAAAAATCTCAGCCAGGCATCTAAAAGAAATCTGGGCCCTTGCTTGGGACCATTCACAAAATTAAAAATGTAACGGAACTTGACATAAGATAAGCAGGTTTCTCTTCATAAAATTCTAAATGTAAAAGATAGGTCTTTTCACAAAATTTCATATGACTCCAAGGACTCTCCAAATATGTTTGGTTTTCGACCATTTAAAATAAACATAAAATTAAACCATTAAAATAAACTCAAAATATGAACATAAAATGTCCAATCACTTAAAAATTTGAAAAATTCAAAATAAAAGTGAATTTACTAGAAGTTCCATGCTTGCTACACTGCTATTTTAACCAAATACATGCATTAAAAATATTCCTTCCTGTTACAGATACGATTCTCCAATATTAAGCTTTTATAACCCCCAAAAAATATATCTAATATAAACTCTCCTGTAAACATAATTTTAAAGTAATTTTCAACTGTATTTGAATATGTAAAAGTTACTGAAGAAACTAAATCAAATATTTTTGGTGATATGTTAAATTTTTCTTAGTGAACATCATGAAGTATACTTTGATTTAAATTCAACTTTTGACAAACTAATAACTTACATATGTGTATGAGATATATAAAAATTTGGATATGACAAATGAAAAAGTTTTATTCTAATTGGATTTATCTACAAACCAGGTTAATTCTTGAAATTATAGGCTAATGTGGTGTCCCTATCAAGGGCTTAAAGTAGAAGGCTTAAGATTAAAAAGCCTTAATTTAGCTTCAGAAAATTATGCATAATTGATTTCAATTGATTTCAGTAATTTAATGTTACACCCAATATCAATAGTTACTTTTTTTTTTGGGGGGGGGGGGGGTGATTGTATCAAATCCACTCATTCAAAAGTGGTACCATTAAAATAGAAAATTCATAGCTGTCAATATATTTCCCACTCTTCCACGACTACATATTCATTCGTAATTCAATTTTTTAATTAGATTTTTATTTAAGTATTAAAAACATAAAAATTAATTAAAAATAAATTTAACTGTTATTGAATTCATGTGCAAAAATAAAGCATATGTTACAAAATTTTAAAATATTTTTATTACTATAAAGGTATGGTGTCCAACTGGCAGTCTCCAAATATGACAATATATTTATAAAATATTAAAATAACTCATAAATTACGCAAGAGATAATGCATAAAAACTACAACAATAAAATTTTAATATCTTTAATGGCCCACAGAAAAAAAGCAGTCTATTAGGCAGTAAAATGTTTCTGAGGCTACTAGAGGTTGGATAACCCTAGTATCTATTTAGATCCTAAACAGATACTGTTGCCTGGAGCAACAGTGCCCATATTTACTCTCAGTTGAAGCTGTGCTTGGCGAAAAAAACCTTCTCAGCATTTTCTCGGGATATCGAGGAAATCTAAACATTTTAGATTTCTTTCTTGAATGATTGATACATTTTTTTTGGCAGCAGAAGTAATTATTTTGCAGCTAAAGGGCATATCAAATGCCAGCTATGTAACATGTGTGCACCATTGAAATAACATAGGTGACAACTGATTGGACCAGTTGGGGGGGGGGGGGGGATGGCAGTTGTCAGCTTGTATATTTAGGAGCCTTAGTGTCTGAAATATAGCCATTAAACAAACACTCTAATTTCAGTGCCATTCTTGCCTATAATTTTTCTTAAATGTAAAGAAAACTTAAATCTTTATTTCTTTGCAATATTCTCATCAGTAAAAAATATTTTTACTTAAAATACACAAAGATCTGTAAATAATAAATACAAAATTATTCGCATGAGTCTTAATAGCTAGAAATTGTATCTAATAGGTTATTCCTAAAAATATGAAATATATTGTGGTTGAATTAACTTACAATATTTGCTACTGTAATAATGTTGCAGTAGATTTACAAATTGTCAATAACTTCGAATATACAGTTTATGCAAAATTGTTAGAAACAACATAGTTTATAAATCCATGTGAGAAAACTTTTCACAAAATTAATAGCTTGTAAACAGAACACTTCACAAATTTCTTATGTGAAAAGAAACCTTTCCGAAAAAGAGCACTGCATAAAAATATATAATAAAACATTTGTAGCATGAGGTTCCACAACTTTTCCAAATTCATATTCCTTATATTTAGGTTCATTTGTATTATAATCAGAATGAAGAAACGTGTTAATTTTTTAAAAGCTTCTATTTTAGTTTGCAAGGCATTAAGCATTTGGCTGGAATACAGCTTGCGTTCATAGTGTAGCTCAAACTAGATCTTTTATTTTATATAGTTAGGATAGTAATTTTATCGTGGGAAGAAAAGTCAAAATTTACAGGGCAGTCATTAGGTAAATTGTGAAATCTCATAATCAAGTATTTACACTAATATTTCCAAAGTTTACTGATTACGATGCTGTAAAACAAATAATATACCATGTAACTCGAATAAGCATTATATTATAATTTATTTTAATTGATACTTACCTTTATAAAATATTCAAATTCTAGCTGTGTAATTAATGCTGTTACACGAGATCAGATCAAGTTAATGGCATTTTGACACATAATATTGTACATACACAGATCTTCTCCAGTGTAGTGTTTGTTGTTCTGTAATGCATTGATCATTCATTTTGCAATTAGAAATTTATCATTTGGCATCGACATAACTTGTATATACTGACGGACAATGAACGGCAACGTTATGTAGCAGGGAGAATGACCTTTTCTTCGTATGCCAGAAATCTATTAAACCTTTGCTGACACAAAATTCACATTTTTGTTCATCCTTACCTTTGAACATAAAAATGTGGCTGAAAACAAATTGTCATCCGAAAGGTTCAATGTCATGAAATTTCAGAAAAGAATCCAAAACTTGTAAAAAATATTGCAAAACAATTTAAAAATTATAAAAATTCAGCAATAGAAGAAAAGTCTAAAATTCACGAAATTTCAGAAAGCTCCTTAAAATTTGCAGAAATTCATGCTGCAAAATAATTATTGCCCTAACTATAATATTACCAAGAATGTTTTACCATTGGAAGTGGGTATGAAAATCTTAAATTTTAATCATGCGAATCACAAAAAATTATATCTAGTTCCAATTTTTTTTATATATAATCTGCACATATAATTTTACAGCACTAGATGCATTCAAACTTGAGGTATCGTATCCACATATCGCAGACATCTCAATGAAAGTGTTTAAAATGTGTTTTGCTATTAAAAAGGGCTTTTTTTTTTTTCCTCAAATTCACAGATTTTCAAGAAAACATTTCCTTCAATTTACAAGAGTATGATAAATTAATGAGACTTTCTGAAAATTATCTTTTTATACAAGTTTGATAAATCATTAAGTAATCTGCATAAGATTGATATTAAAATAGCCAATCAGCTAAAATATTATGTGTAAAATAAATGTGCTGCTTTAACATGGCATTGCATTTATTTTTCTTTACAAAATAAAAACTTATATGCAAATTAGAGGTCTGTCAAGCTTTTTAAGATATAAAACAAATTGTTTTTTTCTCTGGGAATTTAAATCTTTACACCTGATATAAATTACTCAATTTCAACCATTGTTCTCATAATAGCGTAAAGATTTTCCTATGAGTATTTAAAATTAGAGTATTGATACAAAAATTATACATAATAAGAATGAATTACCTGGCAATGCCTGGGTTCTAAATAAGCACCCACTACTTAATACATTTACTAAATCACTTTTTCAAATCGCCTCAATTTTCTATGTGCTCCACAATTGTGAAAAGCAAATGAATAAAAATAAAAGAAATGATTCTTTCTGTAAGAGAGAAAGCATAGCTTAAACCCCACTATGAGTTTGGTATGCACAGTTGACCAGGGAGAAAAATTCAATGGACTTCATTTATGAAGTTGAAGACCCAGACCATCCGACTCATCCGAAGACTTGAGCAACTATTTGGATGGCCGGTTTATTTATGAAGTGTACAATTTAAATGTTTATAAATTTTTTTGATAAATCTAAAAAACTTTTTTTTTGTTAGAATGTGAAGATGTACACACAACTTTTGGCCAAATTATAGAATTGTGCTAATCTTTCACTTTTGAATGGGACAAAATAAGTATCGAACATCCTGAAACATGCAAATTTTGATACATTTAAGAAAAAATAAATATGAAGGAATTGCCCTACGGATTCGGTTCAAACATCGTTGGAAAAAATGTTCTTTGATCTTTCTAATGGTGTCGAGATGGAAACTCTGATAATATTTTTGGTCACTAAGGAGCCAATTCATGTCGTAAAATATAAATTAACTCAAACTAATTTGAATTTTAAAAAAAAACTCTGAGGCACATCGTCCCAGGTCTTGAAGTACCGTTATCAAATTTCGATTCTGACCAATACTTAGATTTCTCGCTACATATGACACGCCTTTTATTATGCAAGGTACTTACTAACTGAAGGAAATTAAAAAAAAAAAAAAAAAAAAAAATAACATATGATTTTGGTTCATAGTTTTTTGTTATGTATGTCACATTCAAATATATAAAAATATTTCTGTAAGTTTCTAAAAAAAAAAAATTAACATTAGAGCAACACAATTTTGATATTAGCCATCTTGGCACAGTGAGGTTCTTTCTGGATATAAACCTATAAAATAAATTTTGTACTTATGTAATACAGTTCTATGCACTACATTTTATTTCACTCAACCAAATTAAGTTAAATTCAAATAAATTTTTATAACAAGCGATTCTTCATTTGAATAATTAACTCATTATAAAGTCCAATTTCCTTTTTTTTTACATCTCTGAAATTCAACCTTTTCAAGTTTTTAAAAGTGAATATGATAGGTTCAGTTAAACTTAAAAAAGATTAATATTTGATCTGCAGCTTTTTAGGGTGCAGGATATGGAGTAAATCATGAACGAAAAGTGACATATTGCATATACCCAACAGAAAACCATTGTTAAAATTTAAAGATGTTGGTTATTTGATCTTGTTAATGAATTTGGTAAAATATCACTTACTTGGCGACTTTTGAATTTCTTAGATTGGCTTAATATTTTAAGAGTTATGTGCTTTGTCCTTTTGCACTGATGACGGGTCTAACAAATTGAAACAAATGCCTGTCTTTTTTATTTAAACCTGAGAATTCAATGTTTCTAGTTAAACTGCAGTTTCTAGTTAAACATTATGGTCCAGTAATGTATTTTTTTATATTTAGAGGTATTGTATTTTTTATATTTTATATATATATATATATATACTAATTTTTAAATTTTATTTATATTTTTACTTTTCCTACAATACATGGTAATGTATAAGGGAAAGTATTGGAATCATGTTAAAAATCGCAACTCAAAATTTTTGATGGATCTACATGTTTTGTGCATTCCAGAACATGAAAAAAATATTCTTAGCATGATGTATGTGTCACTTGTGGGTCTTGGCGCTAATTAGATTTTGGTATGATTCTGAAAAAGGAACCTGCTTCTTTTGCAAAATGACCCGCAAAAATTATCAAATTCTAAAATAAGACTACATATGCTCAAATATATTGATTAAATGTTTATTTCACACGAATTTTTGACAAAGAATAAGACCAACCCTATACCTCTAGGACTAACCGTTCTCAAGGTATTTAGTTTTTCATATTTTTGCAACATCTACTTTGAAAATATGTCCGGTACAAATTCAGTGTAATTTCAAATAATTATCCATGTTATTTTGTGCAATTAAATACACTTTAATGAATTGTAAAAGAAATAAATGAAAAATTAAATCTAAATTTTTTTGCTTGTGATTTCATAAATTAATATAAAGATTAGGGGGAATATATGCATGGCAGTATTTAAGTTTAAAAAAAAAAAATTTAAAAACAGCTTATTCACACTCCAAAAGCCAGCATTAATGTGCAAAATTCTAAGATATTGGTTTTTTCTTGTAATTAAACGATATGCTTAAAACATTAAGTTTAGCCCAAGATGGATTAAGAATTAAGCATGCCATTATATTTAGTAACTGCTTAATTACATGGTTAAAGTCTAATACGAGTCTGCACCCAACTCTATTATGCATTCATGACATATTTAGTTCTAAATAAATTTTTTTGTGAGCTTTTATACTGTCAAATTATTCTACATATAAGAAAGTGGAATTGAGCCACATGCTCCTACAATCACAGAGAATGAGAGCAAAAAGTCTCTGCTCAGATGTACAGTTAGAGGAATAATGAAGGAAATTTATAATCGTGAGACATCTATGAATACCATAGTTTGGAACTCCATTCTTCAAAGATTTTATGCTGTAAATAAACAGTTGCAATCAGCAGGCATGGATGTGGCCACTGTGGTCAATTTGTACATGTTTTTACTTGGGTCCTTGGAAGAAATGAAAATGGGGTATAAAATTTTCAAGAATCTTTCCAGAAACATCTGAATATCTTTGTAACTTAGATAAGAAAAATGTGCATATTGAAGACATGCCAATATCAGGAAACATGAAAATTCTTTTAATGAATTTGATTCAGACTTAAGAAAACAGATGAATGAGTGTGATCTTGGACAATGTAATCTTGGCTCACTGAAGTTTGGGTAAAAAGAAACTCTTCCATTTAAATTTTTGTCAAACCTGAAGCAACTTGGCCCATTCGATATCCAAGAGGAATCATCCAAATTTCAGAGAGTATTTGGACACTGAGATGTCAACGTTTGTACCCAGATTTGAAGGGTTTTCTTTTTGCAGGCCCCCCCCCCCCCCTACAAACATTTATTACTGGTTTCTTTCGTTTTTCCCTTTTAGGGAATTTTTTGTCTCCTTTCTTCGGAAAAGAAAAATTGATACACTTGAGTGGTGTAAAAGGTGGCCCTGCTTTCTAATCAAAGAAGTGATAATGTGCATGCTCCCCACAGCTCTGGAGGATAATACAAGTTAAAACCCTAGACCCAAACTTGAACATAGCTCTGAAAATTTACTCGAGTACTTCAGTTACCAACTGCACAGTAGAAAGATCATTTTTGTTCTTGGGCAAATTAACAACTAATTAAGAATATTAAACAAAAGATTGCCTAAATCACCTTGCTGTTCTTGCTATTAAGTCTGACCTAATATTGAAACTGGATTATGAAGTGATAAAGTTGTTTACCAGTGACAGAGTAAGAAGGAAACCTTTTGTAATCTGATGTGGCATTCTGGCTTTTGGTCATAGAATTTTTTCTATAAAATTAATGCAAGTTCTTTGTGTTCATTTATATTCATAATTTCCTGTTTTAAAATAAAACACAGAATCATGGTTTTTCCCTCCCATCTCAACTTTTAGGTAATACGTATACTAAAAGGAAGTAATAGAGATGCCCTGTCTTGTTTTTAAAGAAATATAATAAATAAAATAAAAAATCCTATGTATATTTTTTATGTGGAGACATAGCAAAAGCTTTTTGTCCAGGGGAATGAGGATTCCTAAATATGGGCCTGTATATGTTCTTGTTATGGTTTTTGTCTTGTGTATAGCCTAGCTGTCGAAAGAAAATCAAAGGCGCGAATAGGTAAGGCATACTTTGAAAATTTTCACAGGGTTCCAAAATGTTTTAAATATTAATTATAATTAATAGTATTTAATACTTTATGAATTGAAATTTATTAACTAGAATAAATTGCACAGCATTGCCCACATGCTAAATAAATGCCTGCTACTTCAATAATACAGATAACACTACTCAATTTCCAAATGACCTGTTTTAAGCCAAATATGTTTCCCATGCTCTATTTTTTCCCATATGCAACTACATACTAAAAATTATCCTTTGATACACCCTAAATAAGCTGGTTCATTGATTGCCAATTATTGGCAGAACACCTTATATGCTTTAAGTGGTATTTCTTTAAATTCGCGAAGTTTGAAAAATGATATTCAAGAAGTTAGACTTTGGGATTGCTTAAAATATACACAAATAAATGAAAATACACCCAACTCTTTTTTTTACACGATAGATACGTTCTTCAGAAATTAGTGTAAAAAATAAGTATACATAAGTATAAGACAATGACTTTGAAATCGTGTTAGATCAAATAATTTTTTCAAGAAAGGAAGACTTTTTTGAACCGTGTAACTTCAAATTCATGTAAAAAAGAGTTGGGTATACTTGAAGTCACAAAGAGGAAAAAAGTTCCTTTACCCGAAAAGTAAAATTCAAAAAATTAATTGGTATCTCTAGGTTTTCAACTGATTTCAGTCAAATTTTCAGAACACATTTACAATATTGGAATAATTATATATTCTAAAAAATGAAAATTTATCTTTTAAATTCATGCAATTAGAAAATCACAAAATTTATAGCACTTGACATCTAGACAAAGTGAGGTATTGTTCGCATGCCACCTGCAAAAAAAAAAGTGCTGGCATGTGGCCAGAATCGTATGAATAGATAGATTTGATGAAATGGCAGAAAATAGCCGATTTTTAAAGGTTTCATAACTTTTAAACTAATTCGAATTTAAAGAAAATCTTGTTGAACTGTGTCATCCAATAACCTGAAGTACCTCTGTACCGAATTTTGCCACTGTTCAAAGCTTTGATTTTCCACTACAGACATCTTTTATTATGTAAGATTACTCATGTATGAAGCATAGCAATGCTCATAATAAAAGGCTCTACAAATTTAAAGCAAATTCTATTAAATTATTTCTACTTTTAATTAAAATAATTTCAGTATTTTCTAATTAAAATTCCATCGCATTTTGAGATAAATATGTAGGTGAAACGCATGAATTCCATCCTACTGACACTGGTGTAAAATGCCTGTTAATGGGTATACTTGTGGGAATAAAGTAATATTTTCACAGACTATTGAAAATATATTTTCATACATGTTTTATTACTTGAGCTTCAAAAATTTAAACTTTCAAAGCTAGTGATTAGAAAATTTAAAATGTTCTTGCACTACAATAATTGTAATTTGTAACAGAAAATTAAGGCGATTCATTTAGAACCATCTTTAGGTATGCAACTGAAAAAAAGTATGTAGCTAATTTACCTGCCCACTGAAAAATTGTAACAAAAATATAAATTTTAAATATATTTAATTTAGAAAATTAACATAAAGGTTAAGTAGTAATCTTTAGAATTCTAAAAAAAAAAAGTTATCTGCAGCCACTTAATGAACCAGGGTGGCTATAGAACTTGGAATTCAGGGAATATCAACATTCTGGAAAAATCGGGGAATTCCTAAAATAACTGTAGAATCGGGGAAATTGAAATTTCTTTTAGTAATCACAGCTTTCTTCTGACTCACAATACACATTTATAAAATTCTTTATTTGCGTTTCATGTGATGGGTGACAGCCTATTTGACATATCAAAGAGTTAAAATTTCAACGTTTTTCAGTGATCTCTCATCTTAATTGTTTTGAAAGTTGTCACAATATTTCATGACAGGAAAGGCAGATTTAAAAAATACTTAATTTTATTGTAACACGTGATATTTAACTATATGATTTCTTAACTGAATTTTTTACAGAACACTGATGAGTTTATAGCTTATCTAGGATTTTAATGCTTGAAGGATTAATATTCCTTTAATAATACTGTTCTCATATAACGCTTACATAAATACTATATTTTGATGATTATACTTTTCAATGCTGAAAGTATTTGATTTTAATTATTCATTCTTATTATCACTTTCAATTTTATTAACTTTTTATGTTTGTTAAAATGATATTCAGTAAAAGTAGATAGTGATACATATCGGAATTTTTTATCCGAGATTCTATAGCCACCCTAAAGCTCAAAAATAAATCATTGTCAGAGTTGCATTAATCTTAGTACAGATGTTAGGCTATATCAGTAGCTTCCAAATATTTTTACTTGCAAACCCTTAAAAGTATCTTTTTATAACCTTTCCTTCACAATTTATTCTAAAAAAAAAAACTTTTTCAAATAATTACTAACATTGTTCTGGGAATAATCCTATTTCTCCATAGGAAATAATGCTATGAAAATTTTAAATTTCAATAATTAAATATTATTATAATTTACAAGATTATCAAACACTATCTAGTTCTAGTTTTTTACATAATGCATTTTGTCTATATATCACATTTTATAGCATTGTGTATTTGTTCTTGAGTTAATGTGTCCACACCTCATAAACATACACACACCTTACCAAAAGTGCTTGGAATTTAAAATTTCCTTTATCGTCAAAATTTAAAACTTTTTCTGTACAATTGTATGAAAAAGTAACAAGTTTGTGAAGCAAAACAATTTTGTGTTCAAATTCTGTGAATCTTTAGTATCCTTGATTTGTATCTTATCAGTGGAAATAGAATAAGCACTAAAACTATTCAGCCACATTTCGCAATCAAAAATTATTTAACAAAATATATTTAAACTTTACTTTTAAATTTGAATGAAAATATTGAAAAATATATATATATATTTTTTTCAAAACCGTTAGTAAAATTATTTAGATTTTATTGCAGAACACTTATTCTCTTCTCAGGGAACACAGCTTAAGGGAAAGTATGAGGAAAATTCAATTTAATTTCAAATAAAATTTGATGGAATTTTGGTAGTATTACAATTAACATAATTGGTGCCACAATAAGCCTTAAAATGCAGATGTTTAGGACACATTTTGTTTGAAGTGTTTTTTCTTTACTTTGAATATTCTTTTTTTTCTTTAAAATATCTGACCCTTTTTTGCAGTTATGTAAAAATATACTTTTGATGATAAAATATGATTAAACATGATAAAATGTAATATAATTAAATATATGATAAAGTAATTATGTAACATTTTTACTAACTGTCCCAGTTTCCATAATCTGCTTTAACAGATAGCACAATCTGTATAGCTATTAAAGAATGCAACTGGAACTTTAAACCCCTTTAACAATTGATATCCAGGTTGCAAGAATTTATTTTTTCTTTTAGGAGAAATTTTATATTTTGTACCTATTTTCCTAGGAATTTGTAACTAAAATATGCTATGTTATGTTATAAAATGTATTAAATAAAAAGTACCAGTTATAAAAATAACACAAATTGGGTCATTTTAGAATTAGAAAAGGAAAGTGGGAGATATGTTGATGGTAAGATAATATATCTTGACATGAAAAAGACTGTTTAAAGAAACATTAAAATGCCTGCACTTTATAAATTCTTTGTCAAAATATTTCACTATTGCTAATTTTTCATTCTTGAATTGTAGCAAAGTTATGTTATATCCTATTTTAATTTGTTCACACACACACACACATATATATATATATATATATTTTATACAGTAACAAACTTAAAAATTAAGGATACTTTGCAAATATGCAAAAGTAAAAAATGAGTAAATAGGAATAACAATGCAAAATTCATTTAATTTATTGCGGGATCTTCAAACCTTTTTATTATATATATATATATATATATATATATAAATATAAATTATTAAATCCAAAGTTAGAATGTATGTAGTAACTCAAAATACACTATTCCAAAATTTTCTACAAATACAAAGAAATAAAAGAAATTAAGACAAAAAGAGGAAATAATAAAGCATAATGCAAGTCATAAGGACAAAGACAATCAACAAATTTCAAAAATGAGGAATGCAAATAAGAAAACAAAAAAATCAAGCAAAAAAGCTTGCACATGGAGGAGATTTAGGCTTACGAGATTAGGCTTACGAAAAGTTCATTTCGAAAAAATTCTCGTCGGGTCCATATATCCTTTCGAAATGAACACAAAAATGCTTGTTTCTGAAACACAAGATAGATTTTATCTATAAACTTGTGTTATATGGACGACAAGCATATAGATTGGAACAATAAAGGAAACATAAATACCTCAAAACACACCTCTTCAGCGCAACCATGACGAGCAAAATATGACTGGATCAATGTTGCCATATGCCAAAATGAAAAGATGTGATTTGCTGTTGCCAAAGAGAGTAATAAAAACTGTACTGCGCAAAAGCAATAAAATGAAATAAAATGAGTTATTCAACTGTTAAAGCTTCGAGATAAAAAGATGAAAATATAATTGCAGGAGAATGAAGAAGTACGGCTATATATATATATATATATATATAGTATATATAATCAAGGTAAAACTCTAGATGTTCAAAATATTTGTGTGATAGATTGGATTTTATTTAATTATATTTAAATATAATTATAACAGCACTTTTTTTAAACCAAGCAATATTTGTACCTGTGTATATATTTATAAACGTAATCAAATGCATTTTTATTCAGTTCATTGTTAGAAATTTTCTCAACTTTCTTTGTGTTGATTTGCAAATTAATTAAAGAGTGTACAAAATTTCAAATTATTACTTATGTATCATTGTAAAATATTTAATAATTTTGTCCATGTTCGGTGTTGGTTATTTTATGTAAAACAGTTGTTAGTGCATATATATATATAAATATCATTGATCATAATAAAGCACTGATTATTTTGAAATAGACATTTCTTTTTAATTTAAATAAATCATATTTAACACAGTTTAAAAAGTTAAATTTTAAAATAATTAAATAAAATCTATTATTTGTCAAAAATTTTATTGTAAACAGACTGTTATTCAAGTTGCAAAGTAATAAAAAAGTACGCAATAGTAAAAGTAGTAATAAAAAATCAACCTTTTCCAAAAATAAAAAGTCTCCAAGCCCCCCCCCCCCTTTTAATTCCCTGAAAATATAACTGTCAATAATATCATTTCCAAAATTGGCAGGTAGCCTATTTAAAAACACAAAGGATTTTTGTCAAAGGAAAAGTTCAATTATAACCACCAAGTAGAAAATGGGAAAAAGAAATAGGAATGGGCTAGGCAGCAATAAATAAAAAATACACTAGTGTCCAAAATAATTTTTGCATACATAAAAATAATGATATTTCATGAAATATCCAACAACCAATTTGATTTATTTTCCAGGAATATGAGCCAAAAGGCAAACCTAATTATAATCACTATCCAATTCAATTTTATCAAATTGTTTCTGATATACAAATAATGATGTTATGTCATCCAAAGGCAGTGCTAGCGCTGTACACAAAGTATATTCCTCTACGAACTTCTGCAATTCAGGATTTGATTTCGGTGTTTATCAACTCAAAACAGTTTTTTATGAGTCCAAAGTATCATTTGGAAGAGTCTTTGAGGTGATGAGCTGTCGACTGTTTAAAGGCTGGGCAGACATTGATGGAAGTGACAAGATGGCAAATTGTTTCATAACAGATAGCCTCTGCCCTCTGGAAACAATTTCAAGACTGTGGAACTAATGCTAGAAAAGAAAGCCTGGACAAAGCAGCAGAAGAAAAACAATTGCTTCTCAAGATCCGTATCTGTCAACAACAGATTCGACTGCTAGGCAGCTGAGTTTAGAGCTTGCAGCTGCCACTGGAACTTTAGTATTGTGACAAACTGTATGCAAAAGGCTTAATGAGAAAGGCCTTAAAGTCAGAAAGCCATTGGTATAAAAATACTGACCTCACAACATAAGAGGGCCCATAGAAAATTAATGCAGAGAATATCAAAGCTAGAGTTAACAACAATGGGCCTGGGTTCTCATCAGTGACAAGTCAAGGTTCAGTTTAACTTCTGATTCTAAACACGTTTACATCTGGATGGAGCCAGGAATTCAAAATCTTCCCACCAATATTAAGGAATATTACAATTACAGTGGTTTAAATCTGATAGTATGGGGAGGCATAATGATCAATGAACGTACCCCCTTGCATGTGTTCGACAGAGGATTTGTGTCTGGCCAGAGATATCGAAATGAAGTCTTAAAACCCTACGTAGGGCTTTTTAGAGGTGCATGTAAATTTGACTTTCTTTTTATGGATGATAATGTGTGTCCACATCAAACATAGTTGAATTTCTTGAAAGTAAAGGGATTAAATTGACCAGACAAATCTCCCGATTTGAACCCAATTCAAACTTTGAGACGTCCTTGGAAGAGCTGTTGTACGAAGTTCTCTTCCTAGAGATCACAATGCCTTAAAGTGCTCAGAAAGTGGAATTTATTACACCAAACTCTAATAACCACTTTATGGAGAGCATAAAATTGCATTGTGATATATGTATATGAGTTAGGGGAAATCACATTCCCTATTAATGAAGTCTGCATTTGTTTCCAAGTTATTCAGTTTTTCCTAACATCACCTTATCACCATTTTTTCAATTTTAATTGTTTCATAATTAGTTTTATAATAATATGCACTCATATTCAAGTTTACAGTTACTATTTATGTTACTAGAAACTTTACCCGGTCTTAGCAGGATTTAAAGCAGGGATAATTTGAATTCATTCAGTTTATCGAAAGGCTTAGTTGCCTGCTTCACAAGCATATGCTTAAATTACAAAAAACATAGGAGCACATGATCACTCTAAATAAGCACCTAATCATACTTTAGACCATTGCTCGAGTACGTAATACGTCTTCATCCTGGCACTGAGCACATTGAATGCTACGCCTTAACATGATTGCGAATTATGCCCTAAATATGCCTTTTGCCCTCTGCACAGGTGTATATGCCCTTCTGATACATCTTGAATAAGTTCTTTTGATACACTACAAATTAGCTCCTTTGATTCACCCCAAATACGCCTTTCGCCCTCTGTATGGGCATAATACACTTTAAATATGCATTTTTGATAAACCCTATATAAAATCCTTTTATTCACTATATAAGCTCCTTTGATTAAAATCAACAGCACATTTTCTAAATGAAAATTTTTGCAAACTCTGATAATATTATTGATTCTAATAGCTTATAATCCAAATAAATCTCTAAGCAGGTAACGTTGCATCGAAATATCAACTCTTAACTCCGTGCCAAGGGGAGTCCAAGGACGGGAGAAAATCTGTTTTATCAGTCGTGCTGTGCACTGTTAACATTATTTAAAAAATTTGAGGTTTTACAAAAAAATTCATAATGAATGAAATACAGCAGAAACACACTTTTTCTATTGGAGAAGTGTGTGATGTTGAAAGAAACATCTGGAAAATGATAAAGATGGAATTGTCAATTTCTTATAGCACTCTTTGATTTTTCCAATGGTGTCAAGATGAAAATGCTGTGATAATATTTTCTGTTGCTAAGAAACCAATTTCTGTGATGATTGCTCAAAATCCTGATAAATCAGGCTAAAACATAAAATAACTAAAAATTAAAAAAAAAGTAATGCTGAGATACATATTTCCGGGTCTTGAAGTACCTATATACCAAATTTTATGGCTGTATGTTATTTAGATTTTCTGCTATAGATGAACAAACACACAAACAAATAAACAGACATCTTCCATTATTATTATAGACTAAAACAATTACCTAGTGTTTGGATTCTAAATAAGTATGCACTACATATAAATAGTTGAATAAGCACCTGTTGATTAAATAATACATTTGAATACAATTGGAAATGACTTCGATCCAAAATTGCATGAATCAAATCATACACACTCTCTGCAAAAATGAAAAATATGAGAATCACAATTGACCATATTTTCAACCACTCATGAAACAGGAAATTCCGCAGAAATCTACATGCAACCCCTCTCAGCCTATCTCAAATTATCCACTTCTTTACGACAAAATAAGTGGTTCTTTACCAGGTCCGTTTCTACCTCGGAAACATAATAGCCAGGGAAATTCATTCAAAAAATCAAAGATGCCTCAGATAAAAAAATTTATAATTAATCAACGGATAGATTAAAAATATTTTTTTTCCCCTAGAGTAATCTATAATATTGTAAGCAAGTGTTGAAAAAATATTAACATGGATGGTAAGTCAATTTCTGTCAATCGTAATATAAAAATAGAATATTTTTAAAATGTATGAAAAGTATATATTTTTTAAAAAATTCATTAAAAATCATCCAATAATCATATGAATTCCATTCACAGTTTGTTTGAAAGATAATTTTTCAACCTTCCTGATGGTGTCAAGATTGAAACTCATGTGATAATATTTTTGGTCGCTAAGGAATCGATATATGTAAATATCAGCCAAAATCGTTGTGAATAGAGCTAAAACATAAAATAACTAAAACACAGATTCAAAATTTTTAAAAAATGCCAAGGTTGCTATGGGTCAGTGCTATTTAATAAAAAGTCAATACTATAAAATGCTATTCGGATCCTAAGTACCAAATTTCACGGTTGTACGACTATTAGATTTCCCGCTACAGACTGCACAGATATCCTCCTTTATTAAGCAAGATGATGCTATATATCACCCCAAAAAAATTCATTCAATTATATTAAAAAGTTGTTGAGAAATTGGTATTTTTGTTCATGTAAAGCTAATTTTGAACACATTAATCTGCATACTTAATCACCAAAATTAAAGTATATGCACGCCCACAAACCAGTTGAATAAAAATGAAAAGCATCTACATATACAAATGTTGAAATAATTGTTATACAATTACCAAGTTGTAACAATTGTTGAAAAAATTGTATTTTATTGTTATACACCCCAAAAGTTAAACTTTTGGGGTGTATAACAATAAAATTAGATAAGAGAATTCTTTAAAAAATAAAGACAACCAAAAATTGGCTATTAAGAGTCTTTAATTAAAATCACCATCCATGACATACAAAAATTCACAACCATAGTGCTTTTGGGCATTATTATGCCCTTCATCAATGGCAAAGTGAAAATAGGTGGCCACAACCATGAGACAAAATTTGCATATTAATCACTTTACCTATTAAATAGCGTTTAAAAAGCATCATTTAATTATAAAATACAAAAAGAAATAAGTTCATAAATTACAGGATAACCAATAGACATGTCATCAAAAGCAAAATAAAGCAGCTACTAAATATCCAGAATGTCATCAAATAGTTTAATATGTAGTGAGTCGAGAATGAAACGCCAAGCATAACTGAGGGTCTGAATAGGATCAAAATTGCAAATAGAATCACGGTAAAGATAAATGAAAAGGAATTCATAAAGTAAAATATTACGAAGTTATTGCAGCTAATTAGTCTTATCGAACATAGGATAAAAATTATCGTTAATAATAGTTGACAGTTTTTAACACTTTACAACACTATTGACAGTTTTTAACACTTTACAACACAGTTGAAAGTGTTTATGACTTTGTTCATTCTGTCTGTCTGTCCGTTAGCACGATAACTGCCGTAAAAATAGCTTTATCAAAATGAAATTTTAGTATGTTTTTCAGACAGTCTGTGGCACCTATGGGAATATAAATGAATAATATCACCCAATTAGTTTTTTATTCAACCCGGATTGAAAAAATGAAATACATTGAATCCTGTGGGACCTAATGTTTCAAACATTTTTTAAGCGAATTTAAAATTCACAAATTGCTTCGAAAATTTTAGGAAGTATTCAAATTATCCCATAAAATATATACAAAAAACTTGAGTAAAATATGTTACGTAGTTTTTTAAATAAAAATTATTTAATATAGAGAGAAAAACAAATTCAATTAAATTCTGACTCTCGTTATATCCTTCAGAAAGAAAAAAAGAGATTATAATAAATATCATTCCAAGAGTTTAATTATTTTATATATGAGAAAGGTTTCACATTTTAAAATAAATATTGTAGATAAGAATTTTTCAAATTTTTAAATAACATAAATTATTACAGTATTGTGATGAATTAAATGATTGGAAAAATGATTATGAATGAAATGCTGCTTTTACATAGAGGCGATTTATATTTCGATGACGTCATTTGAATAAAGTTCATTTGTTTTCGATGAAGTTTTCAAATATAATAAATTATTGTAGTGTTATGATAATTTTAAAAACATTACCGAGGAATGTATCGCATTTTAGTAATGTTTAAACCGGGCAATTTATATTATAATGCCGTCATTTGAATGAAGTTCATTTTCTTCGATAAATTTTCAAATATAATAAATTAATGTAGTATTGTGATAATTTAAAAAATATTACTGAGGAATGTATCGCATTTGAGAGATGTTTGTATAAAATTGCATTGAAGTTTGAAAATGTTTCATAATCAATGCTTTATGCATGATTGATCTTTGTCTATTTTTTACATCGTGAGCATACTCAGCTAAACGAATGCCTAGTGCAGTAAAATTAATAGAAGGGTAAAAATCATTACTGTTAATGAGTTTTACCCCTCTATTAATTTTACCATTGAACATGAATCTAATTTTTCTTTGCCTTTTTTGGATGTCCTAGTTTCCCGTAACTCTCTTGGCTTTCATACTTCCGTTTTTCATAAACCTATGTTCTCTAATTCTTGTATTCCTGTTAACTCCTCTCACCCAATTTCTTCTAAAAAAGCCTCCTTTATTGCTTATTTTAAACGTGCTTTTAGCGTTTGCTCATTTATTTCAGCTTCAGTTACTGAACTTGACTTCATCTTTAACCTTGGCTCTGAGGCCTCTTACTTGTTTGAGTTTATTTATAAAATCTTTTCCACTATTCGCTATAATTTTATTTATCCCAATACTAACCCTGCTCCTTTTTCTGACCTTTTACTGTATAAATATAGTCTTCCTTTTCACCCGGAGATTTTTTATCCTTTGATTCATTTTTGCCATGAATTTAAGTTTAAGCCTACACATTCTACCATTACTACGTTATTTAATCGTATTCATTCTGATAAATTTAAAGATAAAAATAACTGCATGTGTCAGGCTGGTGTGTACGTTGTTCCCATTTTATCTCCCGAAAATAATTTTAAGCTCTACATTGGTAGTACAGAACATAATGTAGGCATTCGTTTAGCTAAGCATACTCGCGATATAAAAAATAGAAAACTGTCAACGGCTCTTGCCCAGTTTGTTGTTAATAATAATTTTTATCCTATGTTTAATAAGACTTTTCTTTTAATGACCTAGCTTCAATAACACCTGTAATATTTTATTTTATGAATCCCTTTTCATTTACCTTTACTGCGATTCTATTTGCAATTTTGATCCCCTGTTATGTTTGGCATTTCGTTCTCAACTCACTATATGTTAACCGGTTCACAACCGGAGAGTGAAGGAAGCAGCAAGAATCGTCTGCTACTCCAAGCCTGAGCATTTTTTGCAGCTAAGCCTAACACTGGAAAAAATAACATATTAAATCAACTTTACTTTGAAATACGTTTAAAATTGGATTGTCGTACAAGCACCAACTTACCGATTGAATGAGTAATTGTGTAGCAATATAAAATGTAAATATAATATTAAATATAGCAGAAATATGGATATAAAGCAATTAAATGAAAACTTAATTCTAAACTCAAATCTAAATATTACTACAAATCTAAAAATAGCACTTATTCTAAATATAAAATATAACATGATTATAAACATATTATATATCCTGCAATTTTTTATGTAATCAGACATCTCTATTGAATGTTTTGTAAAATATAAAAATTTTCTAAACAGAGTTCAATACAGAGTCCTACGTTGCAAATTTTGCACTAGTAAAACGATTGCTTGTAGCACTTTTCTTTCAAGGAACTTTTAAAACAAGCTATACACCTTCTTCAAGATCTTTTCCCATTTGTATTAACATGTAAGCTAAGAAAATGTCGACCTGTTAACCGTAAAGGATTTGGCACTGGAGATGTTGATTTTTTCGTTTTAAGTTCAGTGTATTTTTCAATAATTTGATAAATAACCCTATATTTAAACTCAAATGCTGTAAGCTGTTGGCCCATTTGTTTCATAAACAATATATGCGAATTTAATACTGCCATGTCTAAGAAACCAAAAAATAACTACTAAATATACTGGAAGTGGCGATACGTCAAAATTTCAAATCACTAAATCAACCAAACAAATGACAAATCTTAAAACCTGAGCCGAAGGTCACTTTATTAAACATCCTACAGATGTACATCAAATACAGCCAAAGCACTTTCGAACATCCTCTATTTCAGCTTCAGTGGCGATATAATTAAAAACAGATGCCAACATCCACAATACAATCCACTGCCGTTAAGTGAAATTTGCATATCTTGAAAACTGTCAGCCGTACAAATTGGTGAATTATAAAACAGATATAAATTATAAAATATATACAAAGCTCAAAGATAAATATCTGAAAAACTGTTTAAAGGCAATAAATATTTTAGAACAATATTATAAATTAAGGTAACTATGTAAAGGTTTTAACTTGCACAGAATCGAGAATGAGTCGCCAAGCATAACTGAAGGCCTGAACAGGGTCAAAATTACAAATAAAAGAACGATATAGATAAATGAAAAGAGATTTGTAAAGTAAGATAATTCTTAATAATAATAAAGTAAGATGATTCGTAAAGTATCTTTGCTAAAATTCGCCATAAGTTTTTACATCCCATTTCTAGTCTTATTCCCATCAATGATCGTTTACCGTTTAAATCCAGCTGCCCTTACCATCCTAAAATTTTTCGTCCTCTTATCAATTTTTATACCGAAGTTAATTTTAAACCCTCTCATTCAACTGTTACTACTTTGTTCAATCGTATTCGTACTGATAAATTTAGGGATATTGCTAACTTTAAAAATGTCACTGGGTTGTATGTCGTGCCCCTTTTTTCTCCGGATAATGTCTATAAGTTTTATATTGGTAATATTAAATGTATGGTTGGTATCCGTTTATCTGAACATGCAAGAGAGATAAAAAATTGTAAGCAAATGACTGTCCTTGCTCAATTAGTGAATAAAGATAATTTTCACTCCTTTTTTGAAAATTCTTTTCTTTTGTTTGGTTGTAATAACCCTCGTTTTATCTTACTTTACGAATCTCTTTTCATTTATCTATATCGTTCTTTTATTAGTAATTTTGACCCTGTTCAGGTCTTAAGTTATGCTTGGCGACTCATTCTCGATTCTGTGCAAGTTAAAACCTTTACATAGTTACCTTAATTTATAATATTGTTCTAAAATATTTATTGCCTTTAAACAGATTTTCAGATATTTATCTTTGAGCTTTGTATATAATTTATATCTGTTTTATAATTCACCAATTTGTACGGCTGACAGTTTTCAAGATATGCAAATTTCACTTAACGGCAATGGACTTTATTTAAGCATGTTGGCATCTGTTTTTAATTATATCGCCACTGAAGATGAAATAGAGGATGTTTGAAAGTGCTTGGGCTGTATTTGATGTACATCTGTAGGATGTTTAATAAAGTGACCTTTGGATCTGATTTTAAGCTTTGTCATTTGTTTGGTTGATTTAGTGATTTGACAAAAAATAACTTTTGATACCATTTTACTGTTTTTCTGAAAGCTGGGTAATGGTGCATTACCGAATCTTCCTTATTTCTTCCACCCATATTCTTATTATAATCAACCACACAATATGGTTTCAAAATATCTTCTTGTATGTTCCTGTCTTTTTTGACAATAGATACTATATTATTTTTATGGAAAGTTGTTAACATCACTACATCTTTTATCGTATCTTCAAACCTAAAAACATTTACACTTTTCTTCTAAAATGCCAAGATTTGATTTTTTAGAAATTTCCGAAGTTTCTTAGAATGCCTTTCTTCCGAAGTTCTTAGGTATGCCTTTCCCGTGCTTTGACACCGTCCCACAAACATTCATTTAATTTAAAATAAGGTGTAATGCTAGTTTCGGAGAAACAAAAATCTGTCGAGATACAGATTATATCCATGAAATGACAAGTTTAAAGTCTTTACTACTCTTTCTCCATACAATCCACTTGTTTCCAAAAGTTGTGTGTGTCTCCCTGTATCCACCAAAAAGTTCCATATATAACATGAAATTGACTCACATAGTTTATAAATTTTAATTCCATATCTTGAGATGGAATATATTGCTGAAAACAATCTTCCTTTCCATACAAATAAATTTTTATTGATACAAATTTCTTCCCGATTCTTATCGATACAAATTGTTTCCAAAAGTTGTATGTGTCTCCCTGTATCCACCAAAAAGTTCCATATATAACATGAAATTGACTCACATAGTTTATAAATTTTAATTCCATATCTTGAGATAGAATATATTGCTGAAAACATAATCTTCCTTTCCATACAAATAAATTTTTATCTATACAAATTTCTTCCCCTTCCTAATTAACATGCTAAACATAATATAACCCTTCCATTAAAATAAGCACGAAACAACTACCATGATATAAATATTTCCTTTAAATATCTCAGTCAATGTGCCTTTTAAATTGCCTGACAACTACAAATGCTTGCACGTGCATTTGTTTATATTATCAACTTAGAAGCATCCTAATGAAAAACAGAAAATGAAATTGAAATATGAAGGTCAATGATCTGAGAAACTAGCTTTGCAAAAATTACAGGGTTCTAGCGCTATCTAGTGATACTTAAGATTTGTGGTAAAAACATTCTAGTTTCACATTGCACATATGCGTCAATGAGCTCCAGTAGCCATATCACGTTTAAGGCAAACTTGCACAGACAGGCCGAGAAACGAGGAAGCTCTTTGAGGCATATATGACATGCTGGTCCCAAAGAAATTAAACCATTGTAAGCTTTTCTGGATATTTAGTAGTTGTTTTATTTTGCTTTTGATGGCATGTCTATTGGTTATGGTGTAATTTATGAACTTTTTTTTGTATTTTATAATTAAATGTTTTTTAAATGTATCATATTTAATATGTAAATGGTTAATATGCAAATTTTGTCTCACGGTTATGGCCTATGAATTTTAAGCTCATGTGGCCATATTTTCACTTTGCCACTGTTGAAGGGCATAATAATCCACAAAAGAACTATGGTTGTGAATTTTTGTACGTCGTGGATGGTGATTTTAATTAAAGACTAATAGCCAATTTTTAGTTGTCTTTATTTTTTAAAGTGTTGATGATTTGACATGTTTCCCCATACAATTTTATTAAGAAAATAATTGCTTAAACCAGTAATTTGCAAATTACATATTCCAAATATGACAATATAACCATATTATTGCATATGCAGCAAAGAAAAGGCAAGATATATTTTGTAAGTATCTGCAAAATTAGCTATAATTTGGAAAGTTGTTACACATGACTTTATTGGGGCGCGGTAGCCCAGTGGTTAGTGCGCAGGAATTGCACTCAGTAGGCCCGGATTCGATTCCCACCACTGCCAAAACTGCTGTCGTGTTCCTGCAGAGTATGATCACGTTAAACGTGTGGATCCGTAAGTCCTTCTGAGAGGTTGGTGGTAGAGGAAGGAGGGTACGGTTCCTGTGGATGCCTCCCTCACTGGGTTCCGGTCTAAATTGGCTGGCACTTCCCGGCCATCCAAACAGTTACCTTACACCTATCTGGTAGGTCGGACGGTCTGGGTCTCAACAACAACATGACTTTATTGGAAATCAATCCATTACATAACTGGCATCTCACAATGATACGAGGGCAGAAATACAAAACAGAGAAAACTAACTAAACACAAAACAAGAATATTACAAATCAAACAAACACAAAGATCAATGAGAAGAGGTCGAAGAGGGGTTGCGACCTCAGGGACAATTCGTAAAAGTTCTAGCTTCCTAATAATCTACAAACATCACCTTGCTACTGAGAATCTTTATCTAATTATTTGGAAAGTATCAATCTGCTTATGCATGTATCTCAACATTCTATAGCTTGGGCTAGATTTGGTCAAAATGCTCTTCATAAAAGATTTCCTAGGAAAAATTACAAGTAGCCCACACTGAGAATTGTTTCATTTATTTATTTTAGAAATTTGATTCTTTTGTTGTTTTTTATTTAAATCAGATCCTTTTGCTTTATTTGAATTTTTATTTTACTCTTTACAAAAAAAATTATATATATTGTTCTAATGTATCAGCCTCTCCCATTGCACAGTACTTACTTTAAATGTATCTGTAATTAAATAGTCAATCTCAAATTACATATATAATTTAGTAAAGAAAAATATTACTAACTAAAAAATCATATGCATAAAATATATATAAAAAAAGAGAAACAATTTATTGATGAAAAAGGCAAAACTTTATATTCATAAGGGGGAGACTGAATATGACAAATATACTTTACTTGAATAATTATTTCATTAACAAAGTTTTTCAAGTATGCCATCAGTTAAAGGATAATTACAACTTACCATGCTGTATTTTATATTTTGGCATTCAATGATTCATTTGCCTCATTAAGAAAAATGTTGATGCTTTCTCTACACCTAATCTATTTCGTAATTTGCTGTAAATTACACAGAATGTTGGAAAATTTTTTACACAGACAGTCAATGCTACAGCTGTAGTTAAGGCTGTTACAGATTAAGTATATCATTGCTGAAACTATCAAAATTGATTTAAATTAACAATTAAAAAAAAATCAAGTGATTTAAATGACTACAACTGATCAAAGAAAGAACCAAAGATTCAATCCGAAGGAAAAACTTATTCTAGCCTGTGATGCCAGTCCATACAGTGTGAGGGCTGCATTATCCCACAGTATGAATTCAAAAGATAAGCCTATAGTTTTTGCTTCACATACCCTAACATCTGCTTAGAAAAACTATTCCCATTTACAAAAAGAGGTACTTGCATTAGTGTTCGGGGTAACTCAATTTAGAGACCACCTGCTGGGTCATACATTTACACTCTTTATGAATCATAGACCACTGCTAACTTATTTATTTATTTTTTTTTTTAAAGCAAAAACATGTACCAGCTATGGCAAATTCCAATATACAGCAGTGAGGCACTTTGTTATCGCTTTCATCAATTATAATGTACGCTACTGGATGGGAGAAGAAAATGGGAATGCAGATGCTTGTAATCATGTGCCTTAGGTTACATCTCAGATTAACCCACCGTTACTAGAAGAACTTGTGTTACAGATGAAAAGATTAGATGTTGGACAAGTTACAACTGATGACATACAGCAGGCTACTGGAAATGATCCAGTATTATCTCAAGTAATGAAAATCAACAATGAAGGTTGGCCAGCAATACTTAAACATGAAACTGTACATAATGTAGATGTATCTGAGTTTTTATCATATTTCAAGAAACGTGTGGAATTGACTATAGAACAAGACATTTTACTCTGGTGAAGTATGATGATTCCCAGTCCTCTTCAGCCTAACATTTTACAGGAGTTGCACAGCTCTCCCCCCCCCCCCCCCCCAAGGAATGACAGGTAAAATATTGCCAGATCTTTATTCTGGTGGCCTTATTTAGATGCAGATATTGAGGATGCAGTCCGATATTGTAACACTTGTGTACAGAATATGGATATGCTTCCTAACGTTCTACAGACATGGCCAGCTGCAACAGCACCATGTTCCCATATACACATGGACTATGCTGGGCGGCAAGACAATCACATATTTTTAATTGTTTAAGATTCATATTCAAAATGGATTGAGTTATTTCCAATGAAAAAAGCTATTATTTCTTCTACAACTATTGAGAAGTCATATGAACATTTAGCACGTTTTGGATTGCCCAATTGTATCATCAGTGATAACGGCACAGTCTTTAGTGAAATTCAATGGCATCCACCATTTATTTACAGTTCCATCCTTCATCTAATTATCAGGCAGAATGAGCAGTACAATATATATATAAAAGCAGTCAAAGAAGATGAGGGAAGACACACTTGCAATTGCGCTGTCTAGAGATCTCATGGACTACAGACAAACACCTTTAGCTCCATCAGGGTTGTCACCACTGAGTTGTTTTGTTGAAAATCCAAAGTCGAATGGATTTGATATATTCTTCTAAGGAGTTGTTGCCCAAACCATCATTTACAGTGGGAGCCCATGTATATGCTAGGAATTTTGTTAGAGAATAAATGATTGCCAGGAGAAATCCTTTCACCTATAAATAATATATATTGTATAAATATAAATTGTATGTTCTGAGTTCTGTTCTCAAGTGGCTCATCAGTTCATTGACACAGGTATCAACTTTGACAGAGAAGAGAGAATCGTTATCCAGATCTGCAACTTCCCTCATCTATGGTTCCTGTTCTACCTCTGAAACTTCCCCCATCAGTTCCACCCCCTATAATTCCAGCCCCTGGTACACCTTCTGGTCGTCCATCTCCTGGTTCACCTTCTATCATACGAAGCACTCCAGAATCATGTGTGTCCAATCAGTCAGACATTATACCTGGATATTATCCACCATGCTCACAGACTGTTCTGCGGTGTTGCAAACATGCTCAGCGGCCACCAGAAACATTAAATGTGATTTCTTTGGGAAAAAACTGTCATACTTGTTAACTGTGACATACATATAAATAATTTGGCATCACGTCTGATGTTAAAATAGCAAAATCAAACACACATCCATAACAAAAGGTCTTTATTTCACTTCCTTAAGAAGTACAAAAGTTTAAAACAGGCCATAGCGCTTTCGGGCATAAGTATGCTCTTCATCAGTGGCTACACGGAAATAAAGTTTGAATCGTTCATATATAGACCAGATATAGCGACAAAATTTGCATAAATACAATCCACAAAAGAATCTACGTCTAGATAAGGATAAACCGTAAACAATTTAAAAAAAAAATTTTTACAACAAAAGAACGGCATATTAAATTACAATTCAATTACAGAAATCGAAAAAAGGGGGGTGGCAATCAAGCATAATCCCAAAGAGGAAAACGTCAAAGATAACTTTGCAGAGACTTGAATTGCATGGAGTCAAGAATGAGTCGCCAAGCGTAACTCAAATTCATAACAGGGTCAAACGGTAAATATAAATTTATTTATATTTACCGTGAATATAAATATATTTCTATCGGTTCAACTGAAAATTTTATTAATCTTTTATACAAAACTAAATTTAAATCTAATAGTACCTTGCATAGTTTTGATGTTGTTTCTTTATTTCCTAGTATACCCGTTGACATTGCTATTGAGATTATTATCAAAAAACTACATAATCATAATTTTAAAACTCCTACCATCGACACAATCACTTCTGCTTTGAATATTGTTGCGGAGACAAATTATTTTGGTTTCCATGATGCTATTTATCTACAAACCTGTGGTGCCCCTATGGGTAGCCCTTTATCTGGTATGTTGGCCGAGGCGGTTTTGCAGGAACTCGAGAATGAGATTTTGCCTTTTCTATCCAAACCCCCCTCTCTTTGGTGCCGTTTTGTGGATGATGTGTTTATTGTTTGGGATAGTGATTTAGAAGATCTTTCTCTTCTTTTGTCTAAAGTTAATGATTTTTACCCTTCTATCAATTTTACTGTCGAACATGAAGCTAATGGTTCTTTGCCTTTTCTTGATGTACTGGTCACCCGTTCAGCTACTGGTTTTCAAACCTCTGTTTTCCGTAAACCTTCTTTTACTAATTCTTGTATTCCTGCTAATTCTTACCATCCTCTTTCCTCTAAAAAAGCTTCTTTTTATGCATATTTTAATCGCGCTTTTACTGTTTGTTCATCTATCTCTGCTTTAAGTGATGAAATTGAATTTATATTTGGCCTTGGCCGTGAGGCTGCCTACTCCTTTGAGTTTATTTATAAGGTTGTCTTCCAAGTTCGCCGTAAATATACCTTTTTGATACTAAACTTATTGCCTTAAAAGACCGTTTGACTTATAGGTCTAGTTTTCCATACAATCCTACGATTTTCCGCCCCTTTATCCAATTTTGTTCCGAGTTTGGTTTCAGACCTGCACATTCTAATATTTCTTCTTTATTTAACCGTATTCGGTCTGATAAACTGGGTGATAGGGATGACTTTAAAAGCTTTGCTGGGGTGTATGTTGTTCCCCTGTTGTCCACCGATGGTAATTTTAAATTTTATATTGGAAGTACTAAACGCACCGTTGGCATCCGTTTAGCAGAACATGCTCGGGATGTCAGGGATAGCAAACTTTCTACGGCTCTTGTTCAATTTGTTGTTAAAGATAATTTTCAGCCTCGTTTTGAAAAGACTTTCCTTTTGATTTGGTGTAATAACCCTCGTGATATTCTCCTTTTTGAATCCCTTTTTATTTATATTTACTGTGAGTCCGTTTGTAATTTTGACCCTGTTATGAATTTGAGTTACGCTTGGCGACTCATTCTCGACTCCATGCAATTCAAGTCTCTGCAAAGTTATCTTTGACGTCTTCCTCTTTGGGATTATGCTTGATTGCCACCCCCCCTTTTTTCGATTTCTGTAATTGAATTGTAATTTAATATGCTGTTCTTTTGTTGTAAAAAAATTTTTGAAAAATTGTTTACGGTTTATCCTTATCTAGACGTAGATTCTTTTGTGGATTGTATTTATGCAAATTTTGTCGCTATATCTGGTGCAAATTTTGTCGCTATATCTGGTCTATATATGAACGATTCAAACTTTATTTCCGTGTAGCCACTGATGAAGAGCATACTTATGCTCGAAAGCGCTATGGCCTGTTTTAAACATTTGTACATCTTAAGGAAGTGAAATAAAGACCTTCTGTTATGGATGTGTGTTTGATTTTGCTATACATATACTTGTTAGCTGTAAAATGAGCACCTGACGTTTCAACTGCAACATACATGGCAGCCCACTTCCGCTCATGTTCCATGTTGTTTGTGTTTCTGTGATGTCGTTTTCAGTTCTAATATATTACGAATTTGGGAATGTATAGTGTTTCACCTTACTTTAAAGATGCAACAGTATAAAATGAAAATGCTAGAATTATAACTCAGAAATCATATGATACAATTTATACTTTACAAAAGTGGTATAGAATATTTTCTGCAAACATTGATTTGGCAATACAATACTATCATTTTATCTGGCATTCTGGTAATCAGAATGATCTAAATTACTAGCATTTTTTTAAATAGAAAAAAAAAATTCTTAAAAAAATTGGTTTAATTGAATAATGAAGTGGATAAAATATATGTTTTAGCATTGATCAAACCTATATTAAAACAATACTTAAAATCCAGGAAGTATATTTGGTAGACAAAATTAAAAAACATTTGATAAACAAACCAAATTTAGTGATTTATTCAAGCAGACATAGCTCATTTTAGATGAAAATTGATTTAATTTTAAGTAAATATATACATGTCTACTAAGAAAAAAGAAAACTGGAAAACTTTCTAAAAAATATTGCATTAAATTTTTTAAAGTACAAAAGTTTCATTGTTTGATTTCTTAATTTCTTGGCCCTGTGCATAGTAGTTAAATGTACACTGTGAATTAAATGTGCAGACAAATTTCTGTTTTAGCTACCTCTAGTGATTTAATTAAATAAAATAATTATGTTGAAGAATTCAATTAAGGTCTCCAGGTTATCACATTTTCAGTCTGATATTATAATATGCAGTGAAATAAGAATATAGATTATTAATTGCTCTTTTTTTTAATTAAGGGTCATTTTATGTCAAATCAACCAGGGGTCTGGGCCTTTGATGTCTCAGATTTCAATGATTTTTAGTTTATAGTTAGTACCTATGGAGTATATGAAAAATTCAAATTTTTAAATTTTTTTGCTCAGCTTTTTTTTTTTTTTTTTTTTAATCACAGATTAAAAAAAAAAAAAAAAAAAGAAAAAAAAAGCCCAATTTCACACAAATGCCATACCTGAAAAGATTCGTACTTTTGTAACCAGTATTGATACAGGGCTCATATATAGCTCATTTTAAAAGCTGTTTTTACAGACTTTTATTTGATATGCAACACATAGCCATTTTCAAAATTTAAAAAAAAAATCATTAGTTTTTAAAATTTTTAATTTTGAATGATTAAAAAAAAATATGTTAATCTCACATTTATTGACTAGATGCATGGCAAGTTTGCAGATGGGGAAATAATGGGGTGTTTGAGAAAATAATTTCTCAACATGAGTGGTATGTTGGAATTATGTGTCATGCTGTGTAATAGTGCATTGTGTTTTTCTCTTTGGGTGTTTGCGGGGGGTGGGGAAGTGGGGGGATACTATGTCATACTTATATGAAGTTACATTTGCTAAACATAATATATACAGGGTGTCCCAAAAAGATTGAAACACGCTTTAATTCTTTACCTGTTGGAGATAAGTGGGCAATGTAAATTGCAAAAATGTTGAAAGTAAGGTAGGAAATAAGACTACATTAATGAAATAGTCCTCCCATTAATTTTCAAAAAGTTACACTTTTTAAAGTTTTATACGACCCCCTTAGACAAATTTGGCCAATCAGAAATTTTTTATTTTTAATGCAACAAGATCATTAAAAAACTGCATATCTGTATCTTTAAAATTGAGCGAGTCATATTTAATTGAAAATTGAACATTGTGAATGGGAACTACATATCAAATTAGAAATGTAAATTTGTGACATATCACAAAAAAGATAAAACTGGATGATAATACATAGGAGACATTTTTGTGAATTCATTGTAGGCTCAAGGTGCAATCACAGATTTTTAAGTACGTTTCAATAACTAAGTAATTTTTCAATAATTAAGTACTTTTTATTATCTAAATTTCCATCGTCAATTTGTTTATGATCCCTATTTTCACTGATGAAACATCCTTTCACATGGTACGGAACAGTGGCATAAGTCAGATTTTTTCCTTTATCATAATTCAGTTGATTTTAAAGATACAGATATGCGGGTTTTTTTAATGATCTTGTTACATTAAAAATTAAAATTTTCTGATTGACTAAATTTGTCTAAGGGGGTCATATAAAAATTTAATAAGTGTAACTTTTTGAAAATTAATGGGAGGACTATTTTATTAACATAGTCTTATTTCCTACCTTACTTTCAACATTTTTGCAATTTACATTGCCCACTTATCTTCAATAGGTAAAGAATTAAAGCGTATTTCAATCTTTTTGGGACACCCTGTATATCTAATATGATACCCAAGTTAAAATAGTTAATGAAATAAAAATAATTAGCATTAATTTTTAAATGATATACTAAAGATAAAAAGCATAATGAAAATTAAAGCTCAAAATTAACTGTTACATTTATTTAAAATTAGCAATATACCCGTTCTTCCTACAGAATATATAATATAAAGAAATTTTAAATTACAATTGTGCCAATTTTATTTAACACTTAATCTTATTATGCATCTCTCTAAAGTGTGTATTTAACTTATTAATTACTACCATTTGTAGTTTTAGCTTTACTTGATAATTCTAAAATTGATATTACATAGTAAGTTGCTTTGGTAGCCGCAAAACCCACCTCAGATTTGCATAACGGGATAACTTATTATAAGGTTATAATTTTAAAGAAACCAAAAGTGAGATCTACAAAGTTAATAGCAAAGGAACTAAATTTATTCTAATATACACTATTATTTTACAACATTAATTTTTTAAATTAGAGAATATCACTGTCTTACTGATACATATTACAGTATTCCTCAAAAATGTAATGCTAGAATCTTAATTAAAATTGTTGGATCACATGGTGGGACTATTTTAAATAAAGTCTTTTAACAATTTGAAAATTTGATATTTTCCTCATATAGTAATTATTAGTACAGTATTTGATGAGGTCTTTTCACACAGGATGGAACACGTACATCCCAAATCACTTTTCTTTTTATGTTCAGTTTTTTTGTTATGTTCAGTTTTCTTTTTATGTTTCAGTTCATATCACTAGTTACTCAGAGTTCTCCCTTCAAAACTATTATCAATTTAAGGCACTCACAATCATTCAACTGAACAACTCTTGCTTGCTCTGAAAACTCTATCTCCTACTCGCCCCTTACCGTGGTTATATACATACCTTTTTCTTCTTCCAGGCAGTCCAGGTGTTACTCCTCTCTGGAATGCAGACCTATCGTCACCTCTCGATTCATAATCCTCTTTATAATTCGCTTTTCCTTTGGCTCTTGGGCATTATCCCTTTTGGAATGCAGTCTTATCATCAATTCGACTAATCCCCAGTGTTTGACTAATTAATTAATATTTTTTGATTTCTGACATTACATTCTCACTTTGCCACGAAAAAGAAAACCGAAAGTTACTCTTCCAAAAGTTCATCACAGTGCTAAGAAATTGAGTTCATCACAGTGCTAAGAAATTGAGTTCATCATGGTTGATATGAAAAAACACAAGTTCATCAACATTGATAAGAAAACCAAAAGTTACTCTTTCACACTCGTAAAAATACGGCTGGCAGATAGTTCACTGTCAAGTTAAACCATAGTCCATACTTGACATACTGTGTATGAGATTGCCATTTTAGACTCATACTGTACCATAAACTATATAAGGATTATCAACATAGTATTTTATATAATATTAAAATTGTAAATTTTGATACATTATTAGCAATGCATAATTTTCATTTCTCCTTTCATAGAATTATTTTACAAAACATATAATTATATAACAGCTTTCATTCATTTATTATTACCATACATTTTCTTGTTTATCATTTCACTTTATAACATATTGAGTGCAACTAAAAATTTCTGATTTTTGGTTATGTTTGAATTACATATCACTCACATTATTTATTAATTAAATTCCTCATTTCACTTAATTTTGGTATTTTGTTTAATTAACATTTAAAATTGAAAATTAAAAACTATCTTTTATAAGTCTACAATAGAATTGCTTATTATCTGCTTGCAGATATTAAGATTTAATTGTCTCCTTACATAGATAAGACTTTCCAAGGACAATCTTCTAAGATTCAATTAAATTTCTTTATTTTTGAAAAAATTTTGAAAAATATTTAATTAATTTTTTTTAATATCTTTCTTAATACACTTATCCCCTGATTTACACGGCACTTGTTTTACACGATTTCGCTTTTACACGGTTTATAAATTAACAGATTTCAAAAAATTGATAAAAATGTATATTCCGCTCCATATACGCCTATACAAAAATTTGATGACATTTTAAAATTTTATTCCTTTGGTAACACTAATGAAAACAACAGGGGATTTTTTTCCCGGTGTTGTAAAATATATACATTTAGGGAATCCCCGTAATAGGGAATTCCCGTATAGGGAAATCCCGTAATAGGGGAATCCCCGTATGTATTTCACAACAGTAAAGCTATCTGGTTCATGCAAGTACATAGTGCAGAAACATTTTAGCAGCAAAGCTTATATTATTGTGTGTTTATCTTTTGAACTGGTAAGTTTTGAACATTTATAGTTTTTCTTGCATCTTTATAGTTTGCGTAAGTTTGTTAAGGTTCTATAATGTCAAAGAATTTGAAGAAAAATCAAATGAACAGAAAAGTTATTTCTTTAGAAACTAAAATTCAAATATTAGACAGTCTACGTAATAAAGAAAGAGTAACAAATGTTGCTAAATTTTACTCCATGAATGAAGCCACAATAAGGACAATAAGAAAAAATGAAAACTCCATTAGAAAAAGTGTAGCAGCTGGAACCTGCAGCAGTATGAGTATGACTTCATATGTTAGAGATGTTACAATGGAAAATATGGAAAAAGCCTTAATGATATGGATAGAAGACCAAACTCAAAAGCGAATCCCAATCGATACCAATGCTGTTACAAATAAAGCTTTGAAGATTTATCAATCACTTAAGAATCAGTCGCCATCGACTTCGTCCGATGAAAAGAAGGTATCACTGAAGGTATCCACAAGCCATGGGTGGTTCGAGAGATTCAAACAAAGACATTCTTTACATAATCTGAGAATGAAAGGTGAAAGTGCATCTGCTGATTCGGATGCGGCACAGGCACAACAATATCCGGCAAAACTTGCTGAAATCATTGCCGCTAACTCCTACACTTCTGATCAGGTTTTCAATGCTGACGAGTCCAGATTATTCTGGAAAAAAATGCCGGAAGGAACCTTTATAGCCAAAGGTCACAAATCAGCTAGTGGTCATAAAGTAGCGAAAAGTCATATAACAGTTCTTTTCTGTTGCAATGCTTCTGGCGATTATATGATAAAACCAGTGGTGATTAACAAATCAAAATCACCACGATCATTCAAAGGAATAAATATCAAAAACCTTCCCGTCTATTGGATGGCTAATAGAAAAGCATGGGTCACTGCCATAGCTTTCAATGAATGGTTCCATAACTTCTTTGTTCCAGATGTCAAAAATTATTTAACTAAAAAGGGATTGCCTTTTAAGGTACATAAAATTCTGGTACATAAAATTATGGTTTTATGATTTGTGTGTCACTTAGTAATGTAAAACTCCTTCCGAACAGATATTCTCTAAAGTGCTGTAGTGATGCGTGTATTGCTAATAATTCTAGCTTGATTGCCGTATAATGCTTCTTTGCCGGGTTCACAGGTCTTGATCATGCTATCGAATAAAATTCGATAACATGATCAATTCCATTAATAAGCTGCATTAGAATGCTACTAATTCCTTTTCCTGAGCCATCTGTGGTTAAGACGAACGGGTTTATATCATCAGGCTGTCTTACAATAGGTTCTTTAAAAATTACATTTTTTAATTTTTCAAATGCTTTTCTACATTCATTATTCCACTCGAACCCAACATTCTTTTTTGTCAAATTTACTAATGATTTTGCAATCTGATCATAATTTTTTATCAGATCCCTAATATAGTTTGTTGTTCCAAGAAAGCTTTTTACTTGTTTAACCATTTTAGGTTGTTTGAAATTTTGCACTTTCGCACAGTTTTTCATTGATGGGCTTATACCATTCGCATTTACTTTATATCCCAAAAATTCAATTTGCGATTTGCATATCTGTAATTTCGCTAGGTCGATCGTTAAATTATTTTCTTTCAGTCTTTGGAAAACAATTTTGATCTTCTCTAACATTTCGTTGTTATTTTGTAGGCATATGACCAAGTCATCCAAGTAAAAATATTTTTTATTCTGATAGATATCCTACTACTTTGTTCATCAGTTGGAAATCTGCTCCTGAATTTTTTAAGCCAAATAGCATTTTTTTAGGATTAAAATTTCCCATAAACGTTATGAATGTCAAGGCCTGTCGATCCTTTTTTCTCATTTCTATCTGAAAAAACACTGCCTTTAAATCCATGACTGTATAAATCTTACTACCTGCAATATTTTGTAATATATCCTTCACCTTCGGTAAGTTTATCAGTAAAAGAGGTAAATGCACGTTAATGGCATGATAATCAATAGCAAGTCTATATTTAGGTTCTTCATTTGGTTTATTTGATTTTATTATGAGAATAATTGGACTAGCATACGTTATTTGCAAACTTTCAATAATGTCATTTTTCAATAAATCCTTAATTTCTTTTGTGTAATTTCTCTTATTACTCTCGGAATTGGGTATGGTCAACTCTGAATAGGATAATTGTGCATAAGTTTGATTTTTAGTACTATTGCTGATGTTTTACCTAACGTAGCATATGATTTGGAAAAAACCTCTGTATTGGTCATCATTAATTCAATAACTTTAATTTTATCTTCCTTATTTATGTTCTGTAACTGAAAATCGTATGGAAATATTTCTTTCTTTCTTAATTCCCGAATTTGTTGATATTCTGTTTTATTTAAATTTTGAATATTATTAATTTCCAACATGGATTTGTTACTTTTATTTTTTGTATCAATAATTTCAATTTGTTCTGTTATTACATACCCGGCCGCCAAATTGTTGCTCGAGTCCTTAGAATGAGTCGGATGGTCTGGGAATTCAACCAACATTCATATTTTTATTAAGTGTAATTTGACAATTTTTTTCATTGTATAACAACATTTTAATTTTATTTTTATATTTTACACTTTGGATTGCTTCATCCATGATTAATGTTCTTGCCATTTTTATTGGATAAAATAAAACATCCTGTCCCCCACTTAATTCCTGTAACAAAATCAGTTGGATTATTTCCAACTCAGCTGGCTTTAATGTGATTTTGCTTTTCAACTTAGCAAAAAATCTGCTTTTCCTCTTTCTCTTTGGTCTTAATATTCTTACTTTTTATAATTTCCTTAGAACTTTGTGATAAATAATCATCCATTACATTATTGCAAGTGATAAAATTTTGCATATCAGAATCTTTTCTATCGTTACTGCTTTTACTATTATAGCTGTCATTATAATAATTATTTATTTCCTCATGCTCACCGTTATTAGTATTATAGTTCTCATAATTACTATTATGCTTATTTTCATCGTGAATTTTCTATCTTTGTGTTTTTTGATTCGAACTCTGAATTGGGCTTGTATTTTCACTTTTATGCAATTTAATTGCAGTATATTTCCGAATTATATTTCATTATCTTCTATATTAAAAATTGCTTTATGCAAGGATAAAAAGTCATAGCCTAGAAGCATTTTATAATTCCCTTGAAAGTTCTGTTTTGTTACGAAAAAATTATTTCTACATGCCTTTTCCCCAGTTTCAAATAAAAATTGAATGCAATTTAAAAATTCTATATTTTCTTTTGTAAACATCTGGAGTATTACTCTTCTTGTTATGTATTTTACTTTTACATTTTTATTCAGTTTTATTTTTTTAAATGTCCCCATATCTATAATGCTGACTCGAGAGCCTCACTATCAATTACACTACTATTTTTACTCCTTTGCAATCTATTTCTATCATCGGTAGTTGTGGGCTAGATGCGTTTTCAAATTCACTTGAAAGGATACTTTTGGTATCATATTTCTTTCTATCATTAATTTCATAATTTTGTCTTCGTTGTAAAATTTTATAGTTTTGCCAGTCCTTTTCATTTTTGTTATGTATATATGTTTGTGAACCGAATTCATTTATTTTTCTGAAACTTGTGTGGTTCGTTCCTCGTCTGTAAATTCCAGCTCTTAGTTTAAATTATTATTGTTTCTCTTATATGTGTTTTATCTTATATTTCCTCTGTTGCATCCCCTAAAATTTCCTGTTATACTTTGCTTCTCTCTAGTTTCTATGTTGCTCACTAATTGCTCGTAATAATTTCTTTGATCATTATTATTTCGCGGATCTCCCCTATGATTTCTATTATATCCTCCTTGTTCATAATTTCGAATATTTCCGCTTCTATTTTCTCTGATATAATTTCTTTGCTCTGACCCATGTTGCTGACTACTATATTGATTGGGATTTTGTGATGCATTGTACCAGCAATTTGTGAAATAATGGCAATTTTTTCCACACCCTATGTAGACCGCCGGCCATCCATTTAATTGCTCTGAGTCCTAGGACGAGTCGGGTGGCCTGGGCTTTCGACACCCTATGTAGACCGGTCATCCAAATGGTTGCTCACATCCTAGGATGAGTCGGACGGTCTGGGTCTTCAACACCCTATGTAGACCCGGCCACACAAATTGCTACCAAAAGCCTTCGGGTTGGTTGTTTGGTCTGGGTTTTCCACACCCTATGTAGAATACAGCTTGATCCATGGATTGAGTTGGGTTATTTTGTAATTTTAACTTATTAATCTCTAAAGTTAAATCTTGTATCTGTGTCGTTAACAAAATATCTCCGAGTTTATTACTCGACTCTTCTGTAGTTTTATTATCAAAAATTGATTCAAACAGTTCAGCTTCTCTTATGGCATTCTCAAATAACAGAGGATTCTTTTTCTTTACCTCTATCGCTAAATCTGGGCATAAAGTGTCAATAAATTTTGCCAACATTACTTTATCAGCTATTTTTTCTACTTCTCCATCTATTGCATCCTGCAAGTTCAAAAATTTATGTGCTGCATTTATTTTTAAAGCAAGCTCATCCACCGACATATTAGGCATTTGTTTGATCTTATTAAATATTCTTGGGCCTCACCCCTTCTTGGCTGGCGCCTGGATGCAAAATATGTGCAAATTCCTGTAACATTCTAAATGACATTGTTATTCAAAACATTCTCTATTAAAATATTTAATTTAATTTTCCTAAGAAAAAGCATAAGAATCTCTGTTCTTGTTATACAAAATAATCTTCACCAGGCAGATTGAAGAATAAAACATTCTGGTCACTTTTGTAAAGAAATTTACAAAAATTATTACATTGGATCAACATATGCTAAAATGAAAGTGCTAAAATGGTATTAGAAGATATACCCGTAACACTTTTATTGTTTCAAGAACTAGTTAAATGCAATATATGATTTTGAAAAATATTTGCCAGAATAAAACAGATGTAAGAAATTGAAAAGATCAATAATTCCCATAATCTTTAAACCCAAAGGCCTTAATTAATCCAATGCAGTAAAAAATGCAATATTGTTCATTTAAAAAATATTTTTATATCTATTTCTTTAATTAAATCTGAAAAAATTTAATAAATATAGTTTGTTATACAAACACATTTGATTTAACACGATATAATTTTCTTTAAATAAATATGTGTGAAAAAATATAGTCTGCATAATGCTATGTCTGTAGAAGGTTTAACTGTGAATTTTTTATTAATATTTCAACAACCCTTGGCTCTAGAAACTCGAAACCGGAACTAAATTTTAAGTGGGATTATTTCAAATCTACCCACAAAATTTTATAGAATTAGGTGCAGTCATTAATTCTTATGTGTTAATGAGACAAACAAACACACACATAGACACAAATAGATATCTTATTCAATTTCTTTTCCCACCATAAGATTAACATATATTTCTTTAGAAAAAAAAAAATCAAAAACGATGTTTTTGAAATTTTCAAAATTAAAAATTTTTAAAATTAATATTTTTCTTTCAAATAGGTGTGTGTTGTATATTAAATCAAAGCCCATAAAAAAAGCTTTAAAATGAGCTATATACAGGGTGTCCAGTGCTATTGGTGCCCAATGGCTATTTCCTTAACCATTAGTCACAGAGATATACTTCCACTGCAAAAATGTTTTAAATTTAAAAATCTATTATCTTAGAAACAGTTTAAATCAATAAATGTATTTCTAAAAGAAATACGAAATATAAATTTTTATACGCTTCCCCCCCCCCCCCCGGTCCTATCAGTTATATTTAGGAAAATCATCCTCATACGATTTCATGCAAAGTGAAAAAAAAAATCATCCTTTTACGACCAAAATTCACAGAGTTATATCTGCTTAAAGTTGGAGCACTTTTTGTGCTGAGAAATGGGGGTTATTCACAAAATAATTAGAGAGACAAATATTTTGCAGCAATTTCATTATTTTTTGCAGCAATATACATTATACTAAATATTAAAGTTATAATTATTTGTAACATATAAAAAATATCAAAAATATTCGATAAAAAGCGTTGTTTCATTTTCGACATTATGTCAGCAAATGCAATCGAAACATAATACTTTGAATACGGAATTTCAATATTTATATGGTCCCTTAAAGGTTGCCTGAAACTGGACATTTTTGTGCACAGAAAAGCGACTTAAGTTATAAAGTTTAATGCTTCATAACTCTGTGAATTTTGGTCATAAAAGCATGATTTTTTTTTTATTTTGCATGAAATTGTATGAGGATGATTTTCCTAAATATAATTGGTAGGACCAGGGTGCCATATAAAAATTTATATCTCTTATTTCTTTTAGAAATACATTTATTGATTTAAACTTTTTCTATGATAATAGATTCTAAAATTTGACTAACGGTTGAGGAAATAGCCATTGGGCACCGATAGCACTGGATACCCTGTATATGAGCCCTATATTATTACTGATTAAAAAAATATGAATATTTTTGTGAATGATACTTGTGTGAAATTGGGCATTTTTCGCACTTTATGAAAATCTAAAAACCTGCTGAGCCAAAAAATCTAACAAAGCTAAAACCTGATTCTTTTGAGTTTGTAATCAATCATGACTCGAAGAGATATGCCTTTTATTGATATATTCATCTAATTATGGATATACAATTTATTCAGAAGTGAGATAATAAAGATTCACTTGAAAATGTAAATATAAAATAAGAATGTTCCAAGGATTTTTATGGATTGTAGAAACCTTGAGAACTAATTAGCAATAAAAATAAAAAGTAATTCCTTTTTCAGATTAGACATTGCCTTATTAAATTATCCCTGAAATGAAGAGTTTATTGCTAATCAGTCTTACTAATTACTTACATTTCAATAAATTATGATAGTTTTTGACAAGGAAACACATTTTTCTTCTCCATAAATGGAAATTTACCTGCATAAAAGAAATAATAATTATATGAGCATGCTTAAAAATAGGTAACAATGAGAAAACATTGCACTACAAATTTTACAGTATTTTATATTCTATTGAGCATTTTATATTCTATTCTAATTCCTAAATTCAGAAATTTATATTTTCAAAAGTTGTTCTTCTCAATATGATCTGAAATATCAACTAGAAAAATAGAAAAATCAGATGTCTTTAAATAATAGTAGGTTAGCAATTATTGATTTTAAAACCCAGTTTTTTTTTGTTTGTTTGTTTGTTTTTTAAATAATTCATTATCAAGTTTTTAAAGAAAATTAACTAGTGTGGCTGAACTCAACTTTCTCCTATCAGAATTCATTTTTAAGTGGCTTGTGATTTTCTTTTCTGTTTGCAAATTTTGCAAGATAAAATTTGAAAAATTTGTATTGTTGATCTAAATGTTTGCAATTATAGCATATTAATCTTCAATTTAAAGGGCCAAATTTGAGAATGTACTCCCTCATAAAGGTAACCCCCCCCCCATGGGGGGCTAATGATGTCACTACAATGATTGAAACTGTTAAATTTTGTGATCACTGAGCCATAAATAACCTTATTTATGCATAATTGTCAAATTTTTTCCTATGCTGCCATATTACGAAAATATAAAATTTCAAATAAATTTTGAAGTTTTTGCACAAATTTCAAAAAATTCTAGTTCTAAATTTTTCATAAACAAAGTCAGATAAATTAAAATCTATTTCATTCATGAAAATCCATTTGTATTTCTGGCAACTATCATGTACAGAAGAAATCGACCACAGACGACAGACGTGCATCACTCCAAAAATAGCCGAAGAGTGTTCAGGAGGTCCTAAAACATATATTGGCATCAAAATCTCGAAATCAAAAATTTTCATGAAAACAATACTTTTGCTATACTATATTCTACAGTATGAGAAAATTTTTTTAGTTTATAAACAGGGTTATAACAAGGTTAGTTTATAACAGGGTTATTAACAGTTTATAACAGGGTTATTTTTAGGTTCAACACAGACTGACAACTGGAATTTCTTACTGGTGATTAGAAATATGAAGTGAATAAAACCCCTATTGTACTTCCAAATTCAAAGCATATAATAAAATTTGACTCTATTCAAGGAAACTCAACTCAATTTAACTCATTTTTATTTTCTCATACTGCAGAATACAGTGTAGTGTAGAGAAAGTAGTGTTTTCATGAAAATTTTTAATTTAGAGATTTTGATGCCAGTATATGTTTTAGGACCTACTGAACATGTTTTGATTATTTTTAGAGTGATGTTTGCCTGTATGTTTGTGGTCAATTTCTTGTGTACAAATATAAATGGATTTTCATGAAACTTTTTAGACTTTGATAATAGAAAATCTAGAATCAGAACTTTTTTAAATTGGAACAAAAACTTCACCATTTATTCAAAATTTTATATTTTCTTAATATGACAGCATAGAACAAAATTTGATATAATCATGCATAAAAGAGGTTTTTTATGGCTCAAAGATCATGAAACTCGACAGTTTCAATCATTGTAGTGAAAAATAGCCGCAATACAAATTTTGTGTTCATGACATCCTTAACTTTCCTTTGGAGGGGTGAGGCAAGTTATCCTCCTGAGGGAGTACATTGTCAACCTTAGTATCAATCGAAATATTTTTTCAAGTCCTTTAAAGTGAAAGGTAATATGCTGTAATTGTGATCTGGACCAACAATACAGATTTTTTAAAAATTTTCTTGGAAAATTTGCAAAAAAAGAAATATCACAAGCTACTTAAAAATTGATTCTGGTATGAAAAAAAAATCGAATTGAGCTACATCCCTGTTAATTACCTGCTTAAAAACTGTTGCTGTTTACCAACAGGGACAGGCAATAAATAGCATGAATAGGGTGGGAGAAATTTTTTTTTCTTCTATATGGAATGAGTAAAATAAAACCTTAATTAACCAAAACTCTTAATCTAAAACCCTGAATAAACTGAATCTGCACTTTTTAATTTTGTGTGTCATAAAATGAAATTTGTGTGTCATAAAATGTAAATTTGTGTGTCATAAAATGAAAAACATCATGTTCTGTCAAAGTTTCATTAATTTGACAATTATTTAAAATAATTAATACAATCCACTTTTTGAACAGGAGGGTACAAAACAGCAGCTATTTGATACTTCCATAGTGCAAATACTTACAGTTAAGAGGATAATTTTACTTTAGTCATTTGCTTCATTTCTCCCACGTTAACCTAAGGAAAATTGTCCCTAATCTCCAATTTGTTTAGTTTCTAGTCTTTTTTTCCTGGTGTTTTCTACCAAAAGTAGTAGATGCTAAGAATAGGATTGTTTGTGTTTTTGTAAAAAAATGATAACATAATTAGAAGTATTTCTAATATGTTTGTAAAATGAATGCATTACTTTTTAATATATATTATAAATACTTCTAATTATTTTATAAATTTTTCAAAAAGCATAAACTTTCTTCCCCTTTTCAGAATCTATTCTTGGCAAAAAATAGTAGACAAAAAATCCTAAAAACTAAATGAGTTAGAAGTTATGGACTATATTCCATATGTTAACATGGGGATAATTAAACAAGTGGTTGGAGGGAGAATATCCTTTTAATACAATGTAAACTGGTTATAGTGCAAAAATTGACAGTGTTACTTTTAGAATACTTTTTATGAACATACAGTAAAAAGTAATTAATCACTTCAACTATAAATGAATGTTCCATACCACTTCTGTAAATGCATTGCAAAATGAAAGTTTAGAAATATAATTGCAGTTAAAAATATTTTACCTATAGTGAAAAAAAATTATGATCCTTAGAGGGTTCGTTACAACTGGTTTCAACAGTATTAAATGTAATTTTTAAAGGTAAAGCTAATTCATAATTTTGTAAAATAGCATAAAATTCTCTTACTTAATATCTTAAGATTTCTTAATAATGGATTTAAAAAAAATCATTTAAATTTGAATCACTAAACAATTTCTGTCATTTTTAAAGTCCTGTATATTTTTAGGCATTTCATCTATTCCCCTATATGAACCACATGACAGATGTAATCTCACACTAAGGGTTTTCTAATTTTCAAAGTCCTATTCACCAAAACAGCTGATATAGAATTAGAATTTTTGAAAATTCAATAAATTTACATACATGAAGGAATGAAATTACAGAAATATACAAAGAAATAAACCTACTAAATGATCAATATGTAAAAATACTAAATAAACATCTATATATGCACAAAAAGTATATCCATCTGAATAATACTGCATTAAATATCTTTATATAAGGGATAGAACATTAATAACCAAGGATCAAAGATGACCATACTGCCAAGGGGTTACATTCCTGGTGGATTTTCCTAGAACTATATTCATGTCGCATACTAGCAAACAGGATGCATTCTGTGAGTTTGCCCGAGATAGCTGTCAGTTTGTCTGCTAATAATAATTTTTGTGTTCAGAATGAATGACTATTGAGTCAGACTTAAATATCTTGGGAGTCATGTGTAAGCATATAACATTCCCTATACCTTAAAAATATAGATAAAATTTAATTAAATATAAAATAAACTATGTATTTTATTATTTCAATTTTTCATATTATTTACATGTTTTATAAATACATATTTATAATACAGTTACAAAAAATATAAAAGGATGAAAGAGCAATGGAAACACAAATTACATAAAATTTAAATACAGATGACAATTTCAACTTTTCCACAACAGCTTAAGACATGACAGGTTTGCATTTTTACAAAGATAAAAACATTTTTAGCTTTGAAATTAAGCATCAATAAAGCAGCATACATTTTCTTTACTAGAAACACACTAGGCAGGCAAAGTGACATTTGTTATACTTAAAACTTCCAAAAAATAAAACATTCTAAATTAATTATTTTTGCTTTTGTAATGCAAATTACATTCAAATAGATTTAATTAGCAGGAGGAAATTTTAATTACTGATTGAGGACAGAGGTTGCAATGTTACTAAAAATTTTTCTAAGGAAAGTAGCTAGTCACAGAACCTGTCAAGAGAGGGTGTTTCAATTCACAACTTGGAACTAAACTCCCAGGGCTGCGACCAGTATTAGTAGATGGGTTTTGCTCTCAGCAAAGCTCATCAGCACCAAATAGCCTTACTACACTGGTAGCAAGAAAACTTGTTGAGCTGCAATTTCCAAACTTCCATGTCAGTTGTATGGTGCAGCTGTATTTGAATTAATAGAAAAATGAAATGAACTGTGCAAGGACAGGCTCAAAAGCGATCCAAGGTTTAAAATCATGTTTCCAGGGCAAAAACAACTAGCATTACTGGACAGATTTTACTCTTATTAGAGCTATCTCATCAACACAAAATAACTGCTAACTGCACTCGTACCAAAAAACTTACTATATGCCAATATTACCAAAAAACTTACTATATACCACAATTTTGCAAACCTATGTGGTGACTAACTAAGCCAATACTAGTATTACATACCTGACAATGAATTTAAAGAATTAAACTTCAACTGTCAGTCTGCAAGGCTAAGATTGAGCAATATTCAAAACAATACTATGAAAAGCTGGAAACGGCAACATAGTTAAATATATAAATTGTCAATTAAGTACAAGTTGCTATGTTATTCAAGAAAGTGAAAATTACCTCAGTTTATTAGATGGATTTTCAAATATTTTTGTATGAACTAAAATTATTTTAGACAAAACAAATTTTACATGTAAATGCTAACTGTAACTAACATTTTTCTTACTCAAAATTCAATGCCACTGCTAAGATAATATTAATTTCATACAAAATTTTGATTGAATATTGTGTAAAATTAATAAAATTGTACAACAATGGAGGCAATTTTTCTGAATTTTTAGGAGTCTGTCCAGAAGAAATTTAGATCTGTTTTAGGACCATTCGCATGCTTCAAAGAGCACCTTTTATAAAATTCCTTGCTTAGAAAAAAGATCATTCACAAAATTTCATGTTTCAAAAACAGATAGATCTTATATGAAATTCTAATTCCCAAAATAATGCTTTTAAAAGTAGAGTTACTATCATAAAATTTCAAGCAACCAGCCAAAATGTCTTTTCAAATAAAATATAAAGATTAAAATGCCTAATATATTTTACAAAAAGTCATACACAAAGAAAATGCTTACACCAGAAACAATCTGGGTACACCGCCTTAGTTTGTCCAAGCTATAAAGTACAGGTTTTATGGCTCAGTTCTACCATAATTAGATGCAGAGATATGATCAAATTAGTAAAAGAAGTACAACAGATTGATAAGGTACATTATAAATTTAACTAACAGTTTTATAAAGAAAAACTAACATCGTATTAATCGAAAATTAAACTTTAAAAGCATTTTAAAACTGAAATCTGAAAAAATACCAGCTACAAAATACCTCATTATCCAATCGCAATTCCCTAATAAAAACTTCAAAACAAATACTACACAGATACACAAACACACATAGGTGGAATTTTTTTATCCACTATATTTAAAGCAATTCAGATTAAATTATCCAAAATTGATGGCAACCACCACACATATACTGTCTTGCAGGTAAAAGAACAGCAACAAAAAGGCTGAATTTTGTGTTGCATAGCAACCGCGATGCATATTCTCACATTTTCACCAATTCCAAAAAGAAATATATATTGCGGCTAGTTTGACGAAATCTAATGTGTTTAATACATGATTTTCCCATGTTTGATACATGTTTAATACATGATGTTTAATACATCATTTTAGATATTAACAAATTTTGATATTATGTATTTTTAAAATTATCATAATACTACAATAATTTATTATATTTGAAAACTTCATCGAAAACAAATGAACTTTATTCAAATGACGTCATCGAAATATAACACGCCTGGATCTCTCTACAAAAACAGCATTTCATTCATAAACTTTTTTCCATTCATTTCATTCATCACAATACTATAATAATTTATTTTATTTAAAAACTTCAGACCATGGAAGGAAAAGTATTTAAACTCTATGCTTAAAACTTCATCAAAAAATCATCCTTCTCTGTGTAAAATCAATGAATATTTCATTCATATCAGCTATATTGCAGACTCCATGAGCTAAATAATTTTGCGTTAAAGAAATACAGCAATTCTTAAACAACTCATTCTACATCCTTTGGTATTTACATTCCCCATAAGTGAAAATTAGGCTTCGCTGTAGAAATAATCAAAGTTGGATGATCATTTAAACTCAAATATAATGTAATTGCGTTGCTTCAGTATGTAGATGCACAGAATTTAAGCAAAAATAAAGCGGTTTTAGGACGGATACAAAGCTAAATATGAATTAAAAAGAACTTTAAAAATCACTATTTTGACACAAGATGGATGCCATATTTATTTTGAAGTGGGTCAAGTGATCTCTTCATATAATGGTTACGTGATTGCTTCATATAAAAGGTGTAATAATTATTTTAATTTTTATTTAAAAAACTACTGAATATATTTTGCTGAAATTTTTTTTATATATTTTATGGGATAATTTGAATATTTCCTAAAACTTTAAAGGATATTTATGAATTTTAAATCTGCTTAAAAAATGTTTGAAAAATTAGGTCCCATAGGGCTCAATGTATTTCATTTTTCTACCCGGGTTCAATCCAAAACTAATTGGGTGATATTATTAATTTATATTCCAATAGGTCCCACAGATCATCTGAACAACATACTAAAATTTCAATTTGATAAAGTCATTTTTATGGAAGTTATTGTGCTAACGGACAGGCAAACAAACATACAGACAGAATAAACAAAGTCATAAACACTTTTCAACTATGTTGTAAAGTGTTAACAAAAAGTACCAGTTGCCAGAGAAGGTTAACCTGAACCCAGCAGTGTTGACACCCAAACGGCGTAATGAAATTCTATAACTTCTTCAAATTTTTCAGATAGGATTTTGAAATTAAGCTAGCATATACATACTTCCAAAGGAAGCTTTCATTTAGCATATACAATTCAATTAAAACAAGAAAAATCAATCATGCATAAAGCACTGATTATGAAACACTTTCTAACTTCAATGCAATTTTATATAAACATCTTTAAAATACGATACATTCCTCAGTAATATTTTTTAAATTATCACAATACTACATTAATTTATTATATTTGTAAACTTAAAACTTCATCGAAAAATATGAATTTCGTTCAAATTACGGCATTGAAATAAAACTGCCTGGCTTAAACATCTCTAAAATGCGATACACTCCTCGGTAATATTTTAAAAATTATCATAATACTGCAATAATTTATTACATTTGAAAACTTCATCAAAAACAAATTAACTTTATTCAAATGACATCATCAAAATATAAATCGCCTCTATAGAAAAGCAACATTTCATTTATAAACATTTCTCCATTCCTTTATAAACATTTCTCCATTCCTTTCACTCATCCCAATACTATAATAATTTATTTTATTTAAAAACTTAAAACCATGGAGGTACAAGTAATTTAACTCTATGCTTAAAATTTCATCGAAAAACTTGTCCAGTTCTCTGTGTAAAATCAATGAATGTTTCATTCATATCAGCTATATTGCAGACTCAATGAGTTAAATAATTTGAGTTAAAGAAATGCAGCAATTCTTATACAACTCATTCTACATCTTTTGGTATTTACATTCTCCATAAGAGAAAATTAGGCTTCGTTGTAGAAATAATCAAAGTTTGATGATAATTTCAACTCAAATATATTGTAATTGAGTTGTTTCAGTATGTAGATGCACAGAATTTAAGCAAAAACAAGAAAGATCAATCATGCATAAAGCATTGAATATTAAACACTTTCCAACTTCAATGAAATTTTATTTAAACATCTCTAAAATGCGATACATTCCTCAGGAATATTTTAAAAATTATCACAATGCTACAATAATTCATTATAATGAAAACTTCATGGAAAACAAATGAACTTTATTCAAATGACATCATCGAAATTTATATCGCCAGGCTTTCTCTATAAAAGCAGCATTTCATTCATAAACTGATTTCCATTCCTTTCATTCATCACAATACTATAATAATTTATTTTATTTAAAAACTTAAAACCATGGAGATACAAGTAATTTAACTACATGCTTAAAACTTCATCGAAAAAATTACAGTTTGCTTCTCTGTGTAAAATCAATGAATGTTTGAAAAAATTATAGTTTGCTTCTCTATGTAAAATCAATGAATGTTTCATTCATATCAGCAATATTGCAGACTCCATGAGTTAAATAATTTTGAGTTAAAAAAATGCAGCAATTCTTATACAACTCATTCTACATCTTTTGGTATTTACATTCTCCATAAGTGAAAAGCAGGCTTCGTTGTAGAAATAATCAAATTTAGATGGTCATTTAAACTCAACTATATTGTAATTGCGTTGTTTCAATGTATAGATGCACAGAATTTAAGCAAAAATAAAGTGGTTTTAGAATGGATACAACACTAAATATGAATTAAAAAGAACTTTAAAAATTTAAATTTTGACACAAGATGAATGCCATATTTTATTTTGAAGTTGGTCACGTGATCTCTACATATAAAGGGTGTAATTATTATTTTAATTCTTATTTAAAAAACTACTGAATATATTTTGCTGAATTTTTTTTTATATTCAAATTATCCCATAAAATATATATCATAAAACTTTCTAAGCAATTTGTGAATTTTAAATTCGCTTAAAAAATGTTTGAAAAATTAGGTCCCATACGGCTCAATGCATTTCATTTTTTCAACCCGGGTTCAATCCAAAAATAATTGGGTGATATTAATTTATATTCCCATAGGTTCTACAGACCGTCTGAACAACATACTAAAATTTCATTTTGATAAAGTCATTTTTATGGCAGTTATCGTGCTAAAGGACGGGCAAACAGACAGACAGACAGAATGAACAAAGTCATAAACACTTTTCAACTATGTTTTGAAGTGTTAACAAAAAGTACCAGGTGACAGAGAAGGTTAACCTGGACCCAGCAGGGTTGCCACCCCAATGGCATAATAAAATTCCATAACGTTTACAGATTTTTCAGATAGGATTTTGAAATTAAGCTAGCCAATACATACTTCCAAAGGATGCTTTCATTTAGAGTATACAATTCAATTAAAACAAGAAAGATCAATCATGCATAAAGCATTATGAAACATTTTCCAACTTCAATGCAATTTTATATAAACATCTCTAAAATGCGATAAATTCCTCGGTAATATTTTTAAAATTATCACAATACTACATTAATTTATTATATTTGAAAACTTAAAACTGCATCGATAAAAATGAACTTTATTCAAATGACGGCATTGAAATATAAATTGCCTGGTTTAAACATCTCTAAAATGCGATACACTCATTGGTAATATTTTTAAAATTATCATAATACTACAATAATTTATTATATTTAAAAATTTCATCGAAAACAAATTAACTTTATTCAAATGACATCATCGAAATATAAATCGCCTCTATATAAAAGCAGCATTTCAATCATAAACATTTTTCCATTCCTTTCTTCCATCCCAATACTATAATAATTTATTTTATTTAAAAACTTAAAACCATGGAGGTACAAGTAATTTAACTCTATGCTTAAAACTTCATTGAAAAACTCATCTAGTTCTCTGTGTAAAATAAATGAATGTTTCATTCATATCAGCTATATTGCAGACTCCATGAGTTAAATAATTTTGAGTTAAAGAAATGCAGCAATTCCTATACAACTCATTCTACATCTTTTAGTATTTACATTCTCCATAAGTGAAAATTAGGCTTTGTTGTAGAAATAATCAAAGTTTGATGATCATTTAAACTCAAATATATTGTAATTGAGTTGTTTCAGTATGTAGATGCACAGAATTTAAGCAAAAATAAGAAATATCAATCATGCATAAAGCATTGATTATAAAACACTTTCCAACTTCAATGAAATTTTATTTAAACATCTCTAAAATGCGATACATACCTCAGTAATATTTTTAAAATTATCACAATACTACAATAATTTATTGTATATGAAAACTTCATAGAAAACAAATGAACTTGATTCAAATGACGTCATCGAAATTTATATCGCCTGGCTCTCTATAAAAGCAGCATTTCATTCATAAACTGATTTCCATTCCTTTCATTCATCACAATACTATAACAATTTATTTTATTTAAAAACTTATAACCATGGATGTACAAGTAATTTAACTCTATGCTTAAAACTTCATCGAAAAGATTGTTTCCTTCTCTGCGTAAAATCAATCAATGTTTCATTCATATCAGCTATATTGCAGACTCCATGAGTTAAATAATTTTGCGTTAAAGAAATGCAGCAATTCTTATACAACTCATTCTACATCTTTTGGTATTTACATACTTCATAAGTGAAAAGCAGGCTTTGTTGTAGAAATAATCAAATTTGGATGATCATTTAAACTCAACAATATTGTAATTGCGTTGTTTCAATGTGTAGATGCACAGAATTTAAGCAAAAATAAAGTGGTTTTTGAATGTATACAACACTAAATATGAATTAAAAAGAACTTCAAAAATCACGATTTTGACACAAGGTGGATGCCATATTTAACACTTTACAACAAAGTTGAAAAGTGTTTATGACTTTGTTCATTCTGTCTGTCTGTCTGCCCGTTAGCATGATAACTGCCGTAAAAATGACTTAATCGAAATGAAATTTTAGTATGTTGTTCAGACGGTCTGTCAGACCTATGGGAATATAAATGAATAATATCACCCAATTAGTTTTGGATTGAACCCGGGTTGAAAAATTGAAATACATTGAGCCGTATGGGACCTAATTTTTCAAACATTTTTTAAGCGGATTTAAAATTCACAAATTGGTTCGAAAATTTTAGGTAATATTCAAATCGTTCCATAAAATATATGAAAAAAAAATTCAGCGAAATATATTCAGTTGTTTTTTAAATAAAAATTAAAATAATACTTACACCTCTTATATGAAGCGATCACGTGACCATGATATGGAAAGATCACATGACCCACTTCAAAATGATATATGGCATCCATCTTGTCTAAAATCATGATTTTTTAAGTTCTTTTTAATTCATATTGAGTGTTGTATCCGTCCTAAAACCGCTTTATTTTTGCTTAAATTCTCTGTATCTACATACTGAAACAACGCAATTACAATATATATGAGTTTAAATGATCATCCAAATTTGATTATTTCTACAATGAAGCCTATTTTTCACTTATGTAAAATGTAAACAGCAAAATATGTAGAATGAGTTGTATAAGAATTGCTGCATTTTTTTAATGTAAAATTATTTAGCTCATGGAGCTAAATAATTTTATTCATACCATAGCTGATATTTTCATTCATATCATAGCTGATATGAATGAAATATTCATTGATTTTACAGAGAGGACGATTTTTTTCGATGAAGTTTTAAGCATAGAGTTTAATTACTTGTAACTCCATGGTCTTGAGTTTTTAAATAAAATAAATTATTATAGTATTGTGATGAATGAAATGAATGGGAAAATGTTCATGAATGAAATGCTGCTTGTATAAAGAGCAGGCGTGTTATATTTCGATGGCGTCATTTGAATAAATTTCAGTTGTTTTTGATGAAGTTTTCAAATATAATAAATAATTGTAGTATTATGATAATGTTAAAAACATTACCGAGAAGCCAAACGATTTATATTTAATTGACATCATTTGAATGAAGTTCATTTTTTTCGATGAACTTTTTTTTCGATGAAGTTTTTAAATATAATAAATTAATGTAGTATTGTGATAATTTTTAAAATATTACCGAGGAATGTATCATATTTTAGAGATGTTTAAATGAAATTGCATTGAAGTTGGAAAATGTTTCATAATCAATGCTTTATGCATGATTGATTTTTCTTGTTTATTTTGAAGTGGGTGATGTGATCTCTTCAAATAAAGGGTGTAATTATTATTTTAATTTTTATTTAAAAACTACTGAATATATTTTGCTGAATTTTTTTTTATATATTTTATGGGATAATTTGAATATATCATAAAACTTTCTAAGCAATTTGTGAATTTTAAATCCGCTTAAAAAATATTTGAAAAATTAGGTCCCATAGGGTTCAATGTATTTCATTTTTTCAACCTGGGTTCAATCCAAGACTAATTGGATGATATTATTAATTTATATTCCCATAGGTCCGACAGACTGTCTGATCAACATACTAAAATTTCATTTTGATAAAGTATTTTTTACGGCACTTATCGTGCTAACGGACAGACAGACGACAGAATGAACAAAGTCATAAACACTTTTCAACTATGTTGTAAAGTGTTTACAAGAAAGATCAATCATGTTTAAAGCATTGATTATGAAACACTTTCCAACTTCAATGCAATTTTATTTTAACATCTCTAAAATACAATACATTCCTTGGTAATATTTTAAAACTTATCACAATACGACATTAATTTATTATATTTGAAAACTTAAACCTTCATCGAAAAAAAATGAATTTCATTCAAATGACGGCATTGAAATATAAATTGCCTGGTTTAAACATCTCTAAAATGCGATACATTCCTCGGTAATATTTTTTAAATTATCATAATACTACAATAATTTATTATATTTGAAAACTTCATCGAAAACTACTGACATTCATTCAAATGACGTCATAGAAAAAATAACACGCCTGGCTCTCTCTATAAAAGCAGCATTTCATTCATAACATTTTCCCATTCATTTCATTCATCACAGTACTAAAATAATTTATTTTATTTAAAAACTTAAGACCATGGAGCTACAAGTAATTAAACTCTATGCTTAAAACTTCATCGAAAAAAATTATCCTTCTCTCTGCAAAATCAATGAACATTTCATTCATATCAGCTATGCCGACTCCATGAGCTAAATAATTTTGCGTTAAAGAAATACAGCAATTCTTATACAACTCATCCCACATATTTTGCTGTTTACATTTTACATAAGTGAAAAATAGGCTTCGTTGTAGAAATAATCAAATTTGGATAATCATTTAAACTCAAATATATTGTAATTGCGTTGTTTCAGTATGTAGATGCACAGAATTTAAGCAAAAATAAAGTGGTTTAAGACGGATACAGCACTCAATATTAATTAAAAAGAACTTTAAAAATCATGATTCTGAGACATGATGGATGCCATATTTCATTCTGAAGTGGGTCACATGATCTTTTCATATCATGGTCACATGATCGCTTTATATAAGAGGTGTAATTATTATTTTAATTCTTATTTAAAAAGCTACTGAATATATTTTGCTAAATTTTTTTTTATATATTTTATAGAATAATTTGAATATTACCTAAAATTTTTGAAGCAATTTGTGAATTTGAAGTCCACTTAAAATTTTTTTGAAAAATTAGGTCCCATAGGGTTCAATGTATTTCATTTTTTCAACCCAGGTTCAATCCAAAATTAATTGGGTGATATTATTCATTTATATTCCCATAGGTCCTATAGACTGTTAAGTCATTTTTACGGCAGTTATCATGCTAACGGACAGACAGACGGACAGACAGAATGAACAAAGTCATAAACACTTTTCAACTTTGTTGTAAAGTGTTAAAAAAGGATAATTCAAACTCTTTTTGAAATAATTACTTGAATTTTTCACAGATAGCAATAAAGTAGACTGCAAAATTTTGAAAAAGATAAGTAAGAAATTTGCAAAATTTTTAAAGTAGGCCCAAACAAAAAGTATAAATTCCAATAAAAGTTTTAAACTGAATTTATATGAAACATAATTGCCATTTCACAAGGCTAGTCTAACTATTTTCATCAACAGCTGCATTAAGATAAATATTTTTAACATTGCTTAACAATTTTAACTTTTGTTTTTTATTAAAAAAAAAAAGTGTTAAGAAATTGAACTGAAATATGGTGACTTAACTACCACTCAAGTTTTGGATGTTAGCAAAGAAAGAGTACCCAGAAATAAAAGTGGCAACAAATATTCTCTTACATTTTCGACCACCTACGTTTACAAGCTGGGCTTTTTGGCACTAACATGAAAACGGAAACACAAGAGACTGCTCTTAGTTGAACAGGAAATGTGTGTAGGTCTTCAATTTTACCATGAATTGATTTATTAAAAAAGTGAGAACACTTCAACTGAAATATGGTGAACTACCTACCACTTAAGTTTTGGATGATGGCAAAGAAAGAGTACCCAGATATAACAATGGCAGCAGTTAATACTCTTACACTTTCAACCACCTACTTCTACGAGCTGGGCTTTTTGGCACTAATACGAGAAAGGAAACACTAAACTACTCTCAGTTGAACAGGAAATGTGTCGAAAGCCCAGACCATCCGACTCATCCTAGGACATAGAGCAATTAAAACAGGAAATGTGTCAAAAGCCCAGACCATCCGACTCATCCTAGGACATAGAGCAATTAAAACAAGAAATGTGTGTATTTGTCTTCAATTTTAACATGAATTGAACTTTTTTGTGTATTAAACAAGCTCAAGTTCTCATTAATAACTCAAATATTTTATTGTAAGTCAATAAATCCTCTGTTAAGATAAAAATATGTTTAAGTTCTTGAATATTTTTCTCATGTTTCTTTTTCAAAATTAATATTGAGTGGAATTATTTTAATTATTGTATCAACAATATTACAAAGTCTAGGGAAATTTCGAGGTATGCCTAGCAAATCTCATGGCACACCCGTTGAGAGCTATTGATGTATACAGTGTGACATGAAAGACACATAATGATCATTTGTAAGATTACAAAAACAAAAATATGATATTTTCATAAGCAATGTAAATAATAATTTGTGATATTTTTAACACAATGGTTTAGATAACATGTCCAGAGATGTTGATTATTATGGATTCTCTATAGTTTCAATGGGAAAACCCTCACACTACTGATTACAGAATTTACCATTTCCTACAGAAAATTACCTTCTCCTACAGAAAATTACCTTCTGACGAGGTCAATTTAAATTTAAGGCTGTGCAAATGGTAATTCCAGGGTTCATACTCTTTTGCAAGAACCCATTTCCAGGAGTTTTTAAGGAGTTTTCCAGGAGGGTTCGAGTATTTTTCCAGGCGTTTTTCTAAACATTAAATGTAGAAGCAAAACCAAGATTCTATAATAGATGTTTCTCTTTCAGCCACGTCACTTGGTTTTATACCAACTACATTCCGGCCATACCAAAATTTGTCTTGAATTACATTACAATGCACCAATAAAGGAAAAGTTTGCCAATTTACACTCTATGATTTATTAAATATTAGTAATTAAACAGGGTTCATTAGCATATTTCTTCTTAACCAAGTCCTTTATAATTTTTTAAATGAATCCAACATCAACTTGGCTGGCATGGTTGGTAAACAAATATTTTGTTTTCCATTTTTGCATATATAACTTCTTTGAAACTCAATGGGTTCTTGGGGAGGGGGATATGACCCCCAAATCCTCCTCCCTCAGCAATGTCACTGCTCACATTTACTTTATATTGCTGTATATTGTTGCTTTGTATTTTCACAATATTTATATGAATAATGGCTGCTTATAGTGTCAGTAATCTAGACAGGAAATTTTCAGTAATGACTAGAGTGGTTAAATGTGCGATAAAAAAATTGTTTGCAATGATAATCAGAAAAATATTTGATCAAACATTTCAAATTTTTTATATACATTTTTATATGAAATGTTCAAATAAACTAAATAAACAAAATATGAATATATATTAGTCTTCATTACTAACCAAAAAAGAAATTTCAAAATCCTTAATTGTAGTTTAATGCTTAGCTTAAACTAAAAAATAAGTAGAAAACGGAATATGCCTAGCTTAAACTAAATGTAGTTGTTTATTAATTAATTTATTTACTTTTAGCCTGCTCTAGCTCACACTTCAATAATTTCTTCCTAAAACATGAAAAATAAAGAACATTTGACATGGTCCTTATTTTTTTTTAAATAATAAAAAAATGTATTGTGTCTGCACTTAAATTTAGCCTAAAATCAGCACCATATTTTCTAACAATACAGAATATACATTCTGACACAACATTATCATGCGGAACAAATAATATTGCTTTCATCACCAGATAATATTAAATTCTTCTAGATAAACTGTTAAAATTTCTCTGGGCAAATTGAATTGTGAAATCACACTATTTATGTAAAAATAGTTAAAAAAATTAACTTTAACAAATAACCAAAATGTGAAAATAAGCTGGTTTTGTCAATCTAATGATTAATATATAGAGGATAGAGATGGATAGAAAAAGATACTTGAGGACTCATAGGACTACACAAGAATTCCCAGAATTGCATAATCGTATTGAATATGTCAAAATAATTATAAAATTAACATGAATAATAAACCATAACATAAAAATAAACAAGTTTTGTTAATTTAATGTGCCATAATTACAGGATGGACATGGATGGAAAAAGATACTAGTCAACACTCAGCAATGTACGTGATACTCTGAATTACGCAATCCCTCTATTTATAAGAAAATAATTCAAAAATTAGTTTTTATAATTAACAAAAATGTGAAAATAAGCTAGCTCAGTTCATCTAATGACTAATATTTAGAGGATGGGGATGGATGGAAAAGGATACTTGTGGATGCCCAGGACTACACGGCAATTTCCCGAATTGCACATTCATACTAAATGTGTCAAAATAATTAACCCGAGGGAACGCGCGCTATAAATACTTATGCGAGGACGCGCGGTGGGTCTATCAGACCCGGTTAGCCGCTCTTGTTAAATAATACTACCGAGAATGTCTTTTACCACATTAAATGCATTTTCTATGAAAGAACAGACACTAAGTGTATATTAAAAATAAATAATTACAAAAAATACTTACAATTTATTCACATTCTTTGCAAATATAAATGGTGTGTTCACTACAGATATTTTTATTGCACTTAGCACAACAAATTGCAGATTTTCTGTCTTTTTTAATTGGACAAATGTGGCATCTTTTCCTTTGGTCACATTTTTGTACCTTTCTTGGTGGCTCACTAGTCTGACTTGAAGAACAATTTATTTTGCAGCATTTATAGCTGCTGTGTTTAGAACACAAAAAAACACTATCATTGGCCATCTTTTTCTTATTCGTGCAGTAGAAAAGTTTGCAGACATTTCATCTCTACTGCTCCCTTTGTGAGATTATAAAATGTTATGATCTCAGGCTTTTTAGCATCGCCAGTTGCTGAGTCTATTGAGTCATCATAGTGCATTGTTCACAAAACGTTTACGCATCTATTCTTTTTTGGTACATTTGAAACTAATGTCATGTGTTTCTGAAAGCCGAACAAAGACGAATGCACTTCTCGTTTTTTTCCTGTGATGAATTCCTTCGGTAATTCTCGCTTATTTTTTCTAATTGTTCCCACAAATGTGATTTTTTTCTTTAGAAGGTCTTTAGCCAAATTAGCCAAATTATGGCTAATTATGGCTATTTCATGGAATTAATAAATATGTTCCTTAAAATTATCAAATTCAGCACAGATCGCTAAACAATTATTTTTTTAATTATTTTTGCATAAGCAGTGTGATTGTACAATTCAGTTTATGTTCCTGTGGATCAACTAGAGTTTATTAATATCTTTCCCCCACCCCCCCCCCATCTCAATCTTTGAAATGCTGCATATTAGATTGACTAAACTAGCCTATTTTCATTTTCTGCTTAATTATTATGGTCAACATTTTAATTATTTTTGCATAAACAGTGCCCATTTTGAAAAATGAATATAAACCTTATGAAGAGATATTTTCTAAAAAATGGTATTAAAACAGTAATTTAGGCAAATAAAAAGCAACCAATTTGGCAGGGATATATTAAAATTTGATATATTCACATCTATAAATACGATATATTCCACTTTTATTAAAGATCAATGTTATTATCTTTAGAGAAAACTTGTGTTTTACCAAACACAAATGTTTGCTATTTTCACAGGATAAAAACTTATATGTAAATATAATATTAACATGTAAATATAAATAATATATAAACATATATATTATTGTATAATTACAAAGCTTTTCCTAGTGCTCGCCATTTTCATCGATTGAAATTTTTAATGTCTGGTGAAAATTTTCTAGACTATTTTTTTTCAAAGTGGCAAAAGGTTTTTGATGAAAAAAATTCAGTAATATCTTTTGGATTAATTTTGCGTTTGAGAACATTACAAAAAGCTTTAATGATGTGTCAATAATGAAAAATGCTTCATGAGCCATTCGAAAGTAGATGAAATATACGCGATTTACAGCCGAGGCTAAATAAACTTCTGATGAGAAAGGATATCCAGTTCTCAGATAATGATCCTGATGCTTCTCGGAGCCTCCCCTAATTTGGCCGAAATGATTCACACAGAAACAGAACCTCCTCCCTTTTTGTCATCAGTAACCAGCAATAAATATTCATAGAACCCCTTTCTCTTTGACTGGGATAATGATGATGACTAAGGCGCGGATTTTGATGACCTAAAAATTCACTAAAAATGCCCTAAAAATAGTGGAAAAATGCCTTTAAAAAATGCCTTTAAAGTATTACATTATTATGAACTTAAAAAAAGAATGACATGAAAAATAAATTTAGTTAATTCATGATACAATTTTCAAAAGTTTTGAGTAAATACAAATAATATAAATTGTTGTAATAAAAAAATTATATGTATAAATACCTGACTTGAAACTTTTATTATCCTGAACTGTGACAATGTAATTTCCCATGATAACATCGGAATTATATTGAATTATTAAGTGTTTCCTAATGTTCTCAAATGTAAAATATTTTCTATTGTAGGAATATAAGTTTTTATATCGTGAAAAGCTTCTTTCAACATCTACAGATGTGATAGATAGGTACATATTTGAAAAAAAAAACGGATTCTATTGCGTCCAATTCTTCCTCGACATATCAAAAGTTTCATCTTCACCAGTTAGGATGAGAGAGATTTTCTACAAAGTTTTGAAGCCCTGGTTTTTACCGAAAACATCATTGGGAAAAGGTTGGGACGATTAAGTTTTTTACTCTGCAAGTTTTGTAGCTCGTATATGCTCTTCTCGTCCAATATGCTATACGACGGTGAATCTCTTTTCTGCTGCAACTTTTGTTTCACACAGTTTGCAAAATAAAATTACTCCGTCCGTATAAAATACGTTTTCACCAAACTCGGAAAGGAACTTGCGCAAATGGCAAGATTGCAAAGGTTTGCATTTAGGCATGTCTAAAGCAATGCTTCCTTTACAAATTGGAAATAATGACTAAATTTCTCTGCAGCTTCCCATTCGCCTTGTCAGAAAATTGAAAACCGTTCAAACTGGTTAATGTCACTTCTGATTGGTAGCAATAGTCAAGTAAAGAGGATGGAGAACCCAGTTTAAAGTGGAAAATTCCTATTAATTGTAATAGTTCTCCTTCCCCATTATCTTTCTCAAAATCCAGTCTTAAAAGGAGTTAATTTACGACCAGAGTCCCTTACTACAGGGAAGACTATCTTTATTGTAAAATACCTGTTTGCATCACAAAACGGAAGGAAGTACTGCGGCCCAGGGGGCTTGTTTGTAAAGATGATAAGACAGGAATTAGCAAAAATTGCAAAACCCATTGCAACAGAAAGTATAGAGAACCAAAAATGAAAAAAAATCCCTAAAAATAGGAAATCTTATAAAAATGCTAAATATTGCCTCAAAAATGCTAAAAATGCCCTGGAAATGCTAAAAAATGCCTATAAAAGAGAAAAATTCGAAAAAATGCAGATTTCATCAAAAATCCGAGCCTTAATGATGACTATAAATATGGAACTTCACATTCTTGAGAGAAGATTCTTACAAATTTCATAGTGCTGCATTGCATTTCCAATCTCTTAATGATATAAACAAAGGAAAAAGCTAATAATCACTGAAATGAGCATACACTTCAACTTAGTAACATATAGTTCATGAAAAGGCCAACTGCTAAAAATTCTGGTAATGAGTTCAATGTCATCGCATTTCAGTTTTGAACAGATTTGCATCTGTGGGTGTCGATATACACAGCAATCCCACAGATTACTACAATTAATTGGTTGGTAAAAATGCTACATTAAGGAAAATCACACTAAATAAATTTAATAATTTATATAAAATATCCTAATGCATCTTGAAAACAACCAACATCAAAATCTTAAAAACACCAACTAATACTTTTAAATGTATTTTTTATAGCAATTTAACATACAGTAGAATAAAAATAAAATTAATATTTGCAGTAAAAGTTTATTGAAATTAACAAAACACTTTAGTATTTCCTAGTACTCTAAATTTCACTTTAGTATTTCCTTTAAACCTATTTTTTGTATTTTCCTAAAAACACTTTAGTATTTCCTTTAAACCCACTTTTTGTATTTTCCTAAAAACACTTTAGTATTTCCTAGTACTCTAAATTTCAAAATATATATGCAATTCTGCACATATATTGTGTAATGTATCGAAATATGAAAAATGTGAAAAAGTTTTGAAAAGTATGAACTTACGGTACATTTTAAAAAATGTTTTAACGTACAGTACAATATACACCAAATATATATTATGAGTGACACATCAATATATATATATATAAAAAATATTTATATAGCTGAACATCCTTATGAATGCAACCTACATTTGAAATTCTAGTTCACTAGAGTTCTTAGCTAAATATCACACTAATCAAAATTTAGATTCATGCTAATCGAAATTTTGTTGCTAATTATAAACTACACTACATCAAGTTTTTCACTAATTGGGTGATTGCTGTAATTGCAATATGATGTGTAAGTAATATTATCTCGACCACAGGTAAATCTCAGCCAAGCATGCTCTTTATCTGAATAACAAGAAATAATCAGTATTCACCGATAATCCATAAATTTCTGATTTCATAACAATTAGATAAAACAGGAATTTTTAAATACCTTAAAAATTAAAAATACTGGGAAAAGAAAAAAGAAAATTAGCAAATTGTTTGAACTAATTAGTACAGTTGTGTACTAATTAGTGTTGTAACTAATAAATGTTAAACAACTTTCAGGATAATATTTATCTACATGGAAAATGAATTATTACTAAATTAGTTGTCAGATAAAAAAACTATTAATACACCAAAATGCTATACAATCAGAAAGATTAACTATTACACGGGAAAGTCAGAATTGGAGAAAAAGAAATAAATAAAAATTGCCGCAAATTACCCATACAAAATATTCAGGAAAAATGTGGAATAGCTTACAATTGAAAAAAAAATGAACAGTTGATTCTAATTATAAAAAACTCGACCACAATGTAGAATACATCTTGTCACACGGATACTTGCAAATGAAACAACAGTGGTCTATGATAAGAGAAATAAGTTACAAAGTTATTTATTACAAAATGTTAATTAAGTACCAGAATAAAAAATGAAAAAATTGGCAATTTGATTATTGCTTGGTAAATTTTATCTTATCTTACATGCAGCCGCACTCTTGTCTCAAAAACGTCATCCTGGTAAATCACCCCTCATAACTTGCTTACATACATTCTCGGCCTAACACTTAATGCCACTGCTGCAGTCCCCCTCCGACTATTACACGCCAAGCTACAATCTTTCAAAATCTCATCCTTTTTTGTCATGCCAAAAATGCCAATATGGCCCCTATCTAAGTGCTGACAAAGACGTTATTCTTCATAAAAAAAAAAGTAATTCATACATTACAGTGTTCGGCCACTAAAAAAATGCATGAGTGATGGGAAAAAAGTGGTGAAACATGTAAAAACAAAAATATTCTGATTTCTGATTAAAAAAATAATTTAAAACTTAATTAACATTGAAATTTTGAAATCCCCAAGAAGATATTTAAAAGTTAAAAATAATGAAATGGTTCATGGAAAACATGAAAATTTAAAATAATTGCTTTAAATATATTCTCATCTAAAAATATCTTCAATTAAAAAAAATTAAAAATATTAAAACATTCTAAAATAAGGAGTAAGTTTAAAAAGTATTAAAAAAAAATCACAAAATATATCAAAATTACTATAAAATAAGTATATAATAATAATAAGTAACTAAAATAATGTCTTTTTTATCTTATCCACACTACCATTACTAAAATATTTTGGTAGACTAGCCATTTGGAAAACAGAAAAATAATTCTAGGCAAAGCCCCGTATAATTATACATATGCTTAAATAATTTTATGTACAATATGCATTTTTACATTATGTAAAAATATATATGTATATTTTTCATTTCTTAACCAAACTACTAATCTTTTCCTTCTTCACTACTGCAATCTTGATCAACTGGTTGGCATCTCTGAACATGTCCATATGAAACCTAATTTCTGAGTAATAAATATTTGAAAGTGTTAACATTTTTTTATTTTATCTTTAAAAGATATATTTTTGATGAAATATGAATATATGGTGACTATTGATACTTTAAAATTGAAAAATTGTGTTTATGTGTCGACATTCTACAACTTGATTATATGATAACTAATCTTTCTTCTTCGACTCAGACCGTCCGGCCTACCCGAAGGTGTAAGGTATCTGTTTGGAAGGCAGGGAAGTGCCACCCAATTTCGACCGGAGCCCAGTGCAAGCGGCATTCATTCACAGAGACCATGCCCTCCTTCCTCTAGGAATGATAAATAATCATAATGCGACATTCTAAAGCATGGAATCATACATATTTCTAATGTAACCATTAGCATCAGAATACAGATATTACTTTTAGTAAGAGCCCATGAACAACAAGTAGCTATTAACTATGTAAAAGCAAGAAAGTTTGCTGCATGCCAACCTAATTTTGCATCTATGCTCAGTTTAAACTTGAATTTTCTTAGACTTAATACCTGTAGTTCAACGATGCTCAACCTTTATCTTTGCTGAAGGTTCACACTATTTTTTTCATAAATGCTCATGGTGCACTGAACATGTACTGGCAGCACTGAGAGATCCGAACATGTGCATGTGCATTAGTTTGTTATTAATTAACACTGAAATGATTTTAATATTTATTATTTGAACATAGCAATTTCAGTTACCATTACACAAATATTTTTAATTAAATTTTATCAGCAACAACATAACATAGAAATACTCATAAAAACTGCCTAAAGAGGTGTTCCCTCAGCTAAGATCATGCTTCCATTGAAGCTAACATCCGTGGATCAGTTTCATGCTCTTAAACATTCTTTGTGAAATAGCCAATACTTGCAATACCAACATGAAAATTTGCTATGAGCCACAACAGAATTGTGTGAATGCGATTCATAACCTTGAAAGCTTGACCTTGTTTCCTTTGAAAATTTAACCTCAATGGTACTGGTGTGCCACAAAACAACAATTGTTAGCTCATTGTTAGTTGCCAACCATTGCTATAGTTCGTATGGTGGATTTTATTAGTTATATCAAATATTTTGATTTTCTAGCATTTAAATGTTTACAGCTATTCACAGCTTAAAAACTAGTCCTGTTATGTTGTTGGTTGGATTAGAATTGTGATTTCACTTTAAGATACATTTACTGCTTCAAAGAATAAGATAAATTTCAACATGTAGACTGGTATCTAATCTTAAACAAATAAAGCAATATTATAAATGCACAAAAAGATACAAAACATATAAAGCTACTAAAAGCTGATTTTAGAATATGAGAACAGAAATAAACATGAAGACAAACAACAGAAAAAACAAACAAACAAACAAAAAAAACCACCTGCATTAGTTACAAAAGATAAACATTACAATACATTTTTGGAGAAAAGAACACTTCACTTTAAGGGGGAAAATTACAACCATATTTTAAAAACAGAAAATGTATACAAGCTCTCAATTTTAGTTCAATAGTTATAGAAAAACAATTTTAACTGAAATTACAGGTCAAATATTTTTTTTTTTATTTTAGGAAACATTTTTATCAATAGAAAATAAAACAGAAAGCCCTAGGTTACATTTATTGAATAATAACAATAAAAAAATGATATGACCAATACATAAATTTCCCTACAAATTTACAAATATTAATATTGATTGAAAGTGACAAATTAATTTTTTTTATAATAAAATCATATTGAAAAGTTATATGTGTTTGTTATTACAGATTAAGATTACAATAAGTATACCAAATTTCATGTTTGAATATTTTGAAATATTATGCTCTCTGTGAAAAAGTAAAACTTCTAATAACTCAAAAATAATTCATGATGATTATTAAACAATAATGTCCATTTATTTCTGGTTGAAAATATTTAGACTATTCAACCCACTCAGTTGATAACAGTGATTTAAATTTTACATAATTGTTTTTTCAAAGTTTTTTTTCTTTTTCATTTTAGATCATAAACATCTACTGGAAATGGTACATTTTTTATTCGATGCAATGAGAAAACACAATAAAGAAAGACTACAGAAAAGGAAGAAAGAATACAGAAAGACAAACATCAGGATTCTATAAAGCGACATTTTTTGTAAACTTTAAATTCAGAAATAACCTTCAAAATTTGAAAATTTAAATAAAAAAAATATTTTTAATTTGGAGGGAAATTAAAATTTGGCAATTCAAAATTGCATTTGGCAAATAAATTCTGACAACAGTGTTGAAGAAAGAAATCAAATGCAAAAAAATGTAAATTCATTATCTTTAAAGCATTTAAAAGTATTGTGGGGCCAGTTCTTGCATCACTGTCTGCTATGAAGAACTTTCTCAGTTATATGCTTGGACTAGACAATATCTTTTGGTCTAATCATTATAGCATCAGGCTACTACACTTCAGGCACAGGGTTCAAACCTGAACGGCACCAAGTAGCCAATCCTCTTAGTGGTGACAGATGTGAAATGAAACACACAACTTTCTCGACTATGATCACAACACCACTTACAAGATGGTAGCACCACAAAAAGGACTTAGATGATTTTTTTCCTCTCTGCCTCTGACTTACGGCAATCATTGGTTTAATGTTAAGAACTAAAGGGCTTTATGGAGTAGGCCCATGCTATTCTCACAGGTTAGATTGTGCATGGAAACTTCCAAGAGTGGGAGTGTGTTGAGGGTTGGCTTTTGAGCCATTCTCTGCTACAAAGCACTTTCTCAGATCAGATGATATCTTTTGACCTAATTGTTATAGCATCGAGCTACTATGCTTGAGGCCCTGAGTTCAAACCTGAACGGGGCTAAACAGTCGGTCCCTATCACTATTATGCTCTTGTAAAAAGAATCATATACATTAATTTATATAGAGCATACATCATTTACATAAACATTATGAATGATTTAATAAGAGTTATTCTAGACATTTTTAACAGTTTATTTTGAAAAAACTGGGTTTCCTTTCTAATGAAAAGTTACATCTTACAGAATAAAAGAATATGTTTGTCAGTATGTCATCTGAAGTGGAAAGTTAAAGTTTCAGATAGTGGTGAAATTTGCCTTAGAGAGGCACTTAAAGTTCCTGTACAATGCAATTTGGTGAAATTTTTTAAATATTTAAATTACTTTAAATGTTACAGATTTCTAGAGTTAAAAATTAGTCATTTTCTGACATTTCATTAAATCAAATATATTCAGTCTTTGCTACTGCAAACATTATTCAAGAGTAGGTGTTTTGATTAAATGGCAGACGTTTTATCTGAACGCAAAAACAGCTGTTTGTAAACTAAGTGGATTTAACTTATTGGTTTCCTAACTATGTAAATGTAAGAGATTTCATTCTAATTTTTTTAATTTAGTAAATTATACTATTATTATGAGTTTTGTACTCAAATTTGACTTATATTGGATGAAAACTCGACGAGATACCAATTAATTTTTGTAATTTTACTTCTGGGGTAAAGGAACTTTTTTTCAATGATTTCAAGTATTTTCAGCGATTTGTAATTGAGCGCTTATTTAGGACATATCAAAGGAACTTATTTAGAGCATATTATGCCCATATTGTACAATTGGCATGGTTGTGCATGGAAAAAAAATGAAGCATAGGAATCATTTTAGTTCAAAACAAGCGATTTGGAAATTGAGTGGTGTTACCTGCATCTGCATTATTTAAGTAGAAGGTCCTTTTAGGAGCCGACAACATTGGGTAATTTGTTCTAGTATAAAATAACAAGGATCCTGGAGATGTGCATTATGATATTTTATAGCAATTAGTTCAGTTGAAAAAAAAAATTACAGTATTTGTAATTTTGTGTATATATGTGTGCAAAAATAGCTATGTGTTAAAAAATCCCAATATAGAATTTTACCAAATGGTTTTTAAATTAGAAGGATTTTATGTTTGTAGAAGATTAGAAGAAACTAGAAATAATTGAGAGATCTAGGAATAATCAAGAGAGTTGGCAGTTATGGTATAGGAACATATTATGCATATCTAAAACATAGATTGGTGTTTCAAATAGCAAACAATTATGCAAATCAATGCTATTGTGAATATATACAAAAATGTAAAAATTCTATATCACAGGAAAACACTTCTATTTTATATATATGTTTTCATTTGAAAAGAAATGGATCAGAAAAAAGTAGAAAAAATGAGGCCATAACTATAAGAAAAATTTAAAGAATTAATTTCTCTTAAGTGCAAATCACTATTGATTTAAATCTATCCTTCACTATTATTACTTCATAATTTATATGTAATAAAACTTCACAATTTTCACACAATACAAAGTATTTAAATCCATGAGCATGAGCAGATAGTAATTTTAGCACCTAATAGCAAAAATTAAATTGCTATCAAACACAAATTGCAGTTGATATAATTAAAACGGACAAGAAAAATTATATTTGGGTAAATATACTTTGTGCAACTATATCTCCAGTGATGATAGTCTGGACTTCAGTATGTTTCTTTTTCATATGCTCGCTAGAAGATATATTGATTGATTCCTTCTTACAGATGGAGCAAACAAAATCAGAAGTTTCTAGTTTAGAATTCTGCTGGATAGACTCTTCGGCATTATGATGCTCCAATACTAAATCAATAATCTCAGCTGACAATGTTTTTAAATTAACCTGAAAACATAAAAAATTCAAACTATGAATTAAAAAATGCATAAAAAAATATAATTAAAAAAACTTGCATTTTTACTTTCTCATAGTTTTGTATAAAGAAAGTATAGCGTTCCTGAAAATTCAAAAATTCAAATCATAAATTTTGATGGATAAGCAGGTTTTAATGTCTGAACACATATCCAGCACTTTTGGAAATATGCCTATGTGTGTGTGTAGTGCATGTATGATTAAGTTACAGACCACCGTAACTCAAGAACATATCTTTATATCACTCTGAAATACTATGCATGAATACGTAATATTACAAGAAAGATCAATCATGCATAAAGCATTGATTATGAAACACTTTCCAACTTCAATGCAATTTCATTTAAACATCTCTAAAATGCAATACATTCCTCAGACTACATTAATTTATTATATTTGAAAACTTAAAAGTTCATCGAAAAAAATGAACTTCATTCAAATGATGTCAATTAAATATAAATAGCCTGGCTCCTCGGTAATGTTTTTAACATTATCATAATACTGCAATAATTTATTATATTTGAAAACTTCATCAAAAACAACTGAAATTTATTCAAATGAAGCCATCGAAATATAACACGACTGGCTCTCTATAAAAGCAGCATTTCATTCATAAACATTTTACCATTCTTTTCATTCATCACAATACTATAATAATTTATTTTATTTAAAAAATTAAGACCATGGAGTTACAGGTAATTAAAATCTATGCTTAAAACTTCATCGAAAAAACTCATCCTTCTCTGTGTAAAATCAATGAATGTTTCATTCATATCAGCAATATTGCAGACTCTATGAGTTAAATAATTTTGAGTTAAAAAAATACAGCAATTCTTATACAACTCATTCTACATATTTTGCTGTTTACATTTTACATAAGTGAAAAATAGGCTTCGTTGTAGAAATAATCAAATTTGGATGATCATTTAAACTCAAATATATTATAATTGCGTTGTTTCAGAATGTAGATGCACAGAATTTAAGCAAAAATAAAGCAGTTTTAGGACAGATACAACACTCAATATGAATTAAAAAGAACTTTAAAAATCACGATTTTGAGACAAGATGGATGCCATATTTCATTTTGAAGTGGGTCACATGATCTCTTCATATAATGGTCACGTGATCGCTTTATATAAGAGGTGTAATTATTATTTTAATTTTTATTTAAAAATCTACTGAATATATTTTGCTGAAATTTTTTTTATATATTTTATGGGATAATTTGAATATTACCTAAAATTTTTGAAGCAATTTGTGAATTTTAAATCCGCTTAAAAAATGTTTGAAAAATTAGGTTCCATAGGGTGCAATGTATTTCATTTTTTCAACCCGGGTTCAATCCAAAACTAATTGGGTCGAAAGCCCAGGCCGACCGACTCATCCGAAGACTGGGAACAGCAAAACTAATTGAGTTATATTATTCATTTATATTCCCATAGGTACCACAGACCATCTGAACAACATACTAAAATTTCATTTTGATTAAGTCATTTTTACGGCAGTTATCGTGCTGACAGAGAGACAGACAGAATGAACAAAGTCAAACACTTTTCAACTTTGTTGTAAAGTGTTAAAAACCTAGAACTAGATAGAATATTTAGTAATTCTGATGATTTGAACTAAAATGATTCGAAATTAAACATTTTTATAGCATTGTTTTCTGTAGAGAAACAGAATTACTGGAACAATGATGGTAGTATGAGGGATAGTAGTATATGCTAGTCTGTGTGGCAAAATGATAGTTTTAACTATGCTGTGGAGGCAAACAATATTAATATAGTTTATTATCATAAATCAAATTAATATATCCAATTTTCCACATAACAGACATATTGCTAACTTTAAAAACTTTGAGGCAAAAAATAAAGTTTTAATTCTATTCAGAAATCAGACAATTCGTCACCCATGTGGAAGGAGTTCGAAACTAAGGAATCTAATGCTAAAACTGCCTCAAAGTTAATAGATATTTAAAATATTAAACTTTGCACATCACATTCTTCTTTCTAACAATGCAGTATATTTTGTTTTTCAAAAATTAGAATGCCTGCAGAAAAAAAAATTTAATTTCATTACAAAAATTAAACATTTAATCTTTGTTTTTTACATGCTAATTAAATACTGTCACAATTTCTTTCATTGGATTAAGGCACCTCAGGCAGAGGAGGGTAGGAAGGCACAGGGGGACACGTCCCCCTGTACCAACACGGGCCTGTGGCGGATCTGAAACAAGCATAAATAGAATTTTGGGCTGCAATACCACCTCCATATATCTAAAAAAAAACCTATTAAATCATTGCCAAGGCGTATGACTACTATTGTTAAAGCTGTTGCTATTGTTGTGGATCAACATGTTATCAGTCAGGTCCAAGTATATCATAATATTTTGTCCTCTTAGTGTATCATAATCTCTTTCTGTCACCTTTCTTATTAAGGAAAAAGAATGCATAGTAAAGTATAACTTTATGAACATCAAAATATTTTTTAGATAACCAGTACTTAAGTTCTTCAACATTTCAGATATATTTGAAGGGAATTTTATGTTTCTTAGTAAAACAAATATGCTTCACTGTTCAATGCATAAAACTAAAACCATAAGATATCACATGTAAATACAGGTATTATTATTAATCAGACTTGTGATTTATGCTTCTTACCAGGCTGTGGCAAGTAATAAGATAGCTAAGATGTAAAAACTTCACAGACTACATAGACCGTGTCGACCTACATAGACAGACTACTGCCGCCGTGTTCATGCGGAGTACGATCACGTTAAACATGTGGGTCCGAAAGTCCTTCCGAGCGGTTGGTAGTAGGGGAAGGAGGGTACGGTCCCTGTGGATGCCTCCCCCCACTGGGTTCCGGTCTAAATTGGGTGGCACTTCCCGACCGTCCAAACAGTTACCTTACACCTTTCTGGTAGGTCGGACGGTCTGGGTTTCAACAACAACAACAGACTACATAGACCGGTCGTCCAAATAGTTGCTCAAGTCCTCTGGATGAGTCGGACGGCCTGGGTTTTCCACAGACTACATAGATCTATTTATTAATTTTTATCAATTTTAGCTTTTATCAATTGGATTTAATTGTTCGAATGCCTTAACGTTGCTTTTTTTTTTTTACTTAAGTGCTAATTTGACTAGGACAGTTTAAAATAGTTTCTGAATTCTCTAAATAACAATGCATAGTATGTATATACTGAAGTCATCACCTCATTCATAGAATTCAAACAAACTTCTGAGTATCTCAAAGTTTAAAGCCCTAACTGTTCGATCACATGAACTACTTTGGCATAGGCTGGACATTGGATCGAATAACAATAAACTTAACAATACATATAACAAATGAAAAAATACATACCTCTGAATTTAAGCAAGATAAACCTTTACTTTCCAACTTCTGACTAACTATTTCAGAAAGCACTTTGTAATAAACAGATGGTAACTCTGAGTCCTTTTTAGGTGGTTTACAATTACTAGCTACTAATGCATTTGAGTATTTCGATGACATTTCATCCTCTGAGGAATCATCAGATAATCTGGTTATTAAAAATGATTCTTCGACTTCATCATCAGAATCTGATTTATCTACTGAAAAAAATTTTTTAGGAGCATCTTCATATGTCTCTAACTGTTCCTTATCAGAATCTGAATTATCTACTACAAGATATTTTTTAGACACATTTTCATACATTTCAATCTGTATGTCATTAGCCTCATCTTTTATAGTAACAGACAATTCATTCTCCAAAATGAATTTTTCCGGAGTTATTTCAGATACATTAGGCTTAGAACCAATCCAAGCGATAGTCACTTTGTTATGATACTTGCCAGAGTCATCAACTATTTCAAAGCAGTTTAATGTTACTATACTTCCACTAGAGATGATTTCCCTCAAATCTTCTAACTGCTGTTCATCAACAGACTGCCCGTTATTATAGAATACATTCTGCAAGAAGTGTACAACTCCTTGTAGATCAGGATTTTTAGCATATGCAATTTTACAACGCACTTTAGTAATTTCTGCATTAATATCTTTGTGTATTTTAATGCTTGCATTACCGTGCATAGTTCCCGAATATTTTGTGATTACTTCATTCTCTTTTATTTCTGTTTCTCTATGTGTATTTAGAAACTTGTCTTTAATGTGATTAGTAGATGTTTCTTTAAATCCTCCTTTATTAATATGATGTAAATAATTTGATGCACTTTGTGTCTCAACATCATTTTGATCTTTGAACACTTTTTGTCTATTTTTATATCCATTATTTTTAGATATATTATGGTAATTTTCTGGACTGTTACTCCTATTTCTTCTATACTTATGTGTCTCAGTGTATTTATACTTGGAACTCTGGTAATTTGATACATTTTGAGGTTCAGGTTCAATATCATCTTCCATCATTTTTTGTCTATTTCTATGTATATTATTATCATATACATGTTTGTAATTTTCAGGACTGTCATGCCTAATTTTCACCTTATGTTTGGTGTCGGTAGACACAGAATCACTGTTTTGAAATTTTTTCCTATGGTTACGGTTATAA